>CM056376.1:122227766-122827766 GCA_029718625.1 Synaphobranchus kaupii
CTGGACGCTCAAATACCAGTTTTCACAGGCTTCCGTTCTCTGACCCAGAAAGATTGAGACTTTGGCTGGTTGTCTTACGGATCGACATAAACACTCCAGTCAATCAACTCCGTTTGGCAGACTCGCGAGTTTGTGGAGCGCATTTCGACGCTACTGATTTCTGTAACCGCAAATCAGAAGCAAAACACTGGTTTCTAAAGAACACAGCTGTTCCTTGTGTCGGACCTGCAGCACTATCAAGCACCGGAGCGGAGGTAAGTTATATTTAGCTATAACGTTACTAACATTTTTATTTTTTTTGAGCGCGTCCTCTGACCCAGCACTCAATACCAACTAACAAAATCCGAGCTTGACATAAGTTGTTTTCTTGTAACAAAACTGTCGGAAACGTTCATCAACTATAACTTTTTACAATTCTATAATGTTTTATTTACAAATGCTTGACGCATGGTGTCCTGTCCAAAGTTCTCATCTATCACATATCTGTTGGCAGTCATAGTGTAATGGTAATCAATGGAGATGATCCAGTGTCATCCACGGATACATCCAGGTTTTCAATGGCATTCGGTAGCAACAGATCCCACTCCCTACAACACAAACTTTCCTCCTCTCTGGGCATCTGCTTGCACCTCTTGCAAGAACACCAAAAGTCCCCCGAAATTCTTGGTCTAGCCTCGGCAGCGACTTCGGATAACATTACCTGCGCAACTTCAGCCTCTCTCTCTTCTCTTGCTCTCTTATCATCCATCTCTTGTAGTTCCGTGTCCGTGTATTCTGGCTCAAATCTGTAGCCAGTAACGTCAAAGTCAAAATCGAATTCTTCGTCTTCGTAATCATTATAGTAATCCATCATCCAAGTTTTTTTGTGGAAATTGTAGCCTACGTTGCTGCAGGTAAACAAACGCAGACTGCTCAGCTAGATAGTTTCGTAAACGGCCGGCACACCTTCCCGCTCCCCTACCCCCGACACATAGTACTCCGCGGGAGCAGCGAAAACAAGCAACAGAGAAATGCTTACTTCCAAGCCATGCCAAGCACGTAAAAATGTTCGGATTGAGATACATTTCACAGGAGAGCATACTGAGACCGGTAACAATACACCCTGAGCTTCCCGTCTCATTTATTGTACATGAAAGCACATTTATCGAACATTTCTGATTGCCCCGTTCACTTCCATTGTAGCCCAGTGAGAGCCTACAGGAAATCTGTACCGAACTCAATACTGGACCGATCAGCGAAAAAATGGACTTCATGGGTCAGGTTCATGGAAGACGGACCGCAAATAGGGTCCAAGATCCAAAATAGCGAACTTACCCTTTAAGAGAGCAAAAACAAAATCCTACTAAGGAAAACTCTAAAACCCTTACAAGTAAGAGCCGCGTTAATCTCAAGCAAGCTCAAAAGGGAAAAGTTCGCTTGTAGGTACTAGATCTTTACCTTACCGGCTACTATGTCAAGTGGTAATCAATACAGAAGCCCCAGGAAGCGGAAGGGAGGATCTTAAATACCTAACAGGTAACGAGTACAGGTGCAAGGAATGAGTGGCGAGTGAAAGAGAAATCACGGGACGGAAGACGGAAAATCCCGATATAACAAGAACGAAAAAAGGACGATCGCAGAAAAGGGAACTGATAGCAAACCCCATGACACAAATGCGTGCTTTGCACTTTTAATTAATCATCAATGGTAGAATGATTGAGGTAATATACAAAATCCCTAAATCACACTCATATCTTCCAGCTGGTTGAGTCACTGGAACCAATAACAACATTAATTTGATATTCATAATGAAACACGCAGGCATAACATCCATATTCAGAAAGTAATAATATATTACTGCACAGCTACGCAGTGCAACTAGGGCCTCTTCAGGCAAGGCCGTGAATCTCTGTAATATCTGTGTTTAGAGACATCTGGAATTTGAGCTGCAAACACCCTGTGTTAACAACGTACAGTTTTTTGGCCACACTACCTTCAATCTACCAATGATCATCTTTCTCCTATACCATTAAACGTTTCACATTGAACATTTCAACACTGAAAGTTGTTTTATTTCTCTACTGTGCATAGTAGTACATTATGTAGTTTTTTTTATCTTTGTTAAGATCATTATGCTCTCTATCTGTAAGCCTTGTATTTCCTAAAGTTGCAAATCATAGGTGAGATGATCACCTCACCATTAAACGTTTCACATTGAACATTTCAACACTGAAAGTTGTTTTATTTCTCTACTGTGCATAGTAGTACATTCTCTACTTCTTAAGACCATTATGCTCTCTATCTGTACGCCTTGTTTTGTCTACTGTTGCAAATCATAGGTGAGAGCCCTCCCAAAACAAGCAATGCTTGAACTATACCCATGGGTTAAGCTTCCCACATGAGACGGGGCAAACCCTGACTTGTCCCCTGCACGTGGTGGACGGTGGACTCCCACCGCACGGTGCCTGGGGTGTGGAACGAGCACCCGCCGGCAGCGGGAGGTCAGTCACCCCATTTGCAGTTATGACTGCCCACCCCATTGGCCCTCTGGCACACTGTCACTGCTAACAGCTGCGGCTAACGGCACTTGACGGCGACAAGACCACCTTTTGTGTGCGCTCCTCGCCCTTCTCCTGTGGCCTGCGGGGCATCCGAAATCTGTGACATCCCCTTTTCCAGTTCCTGTTCGACCTTGCATGCTCCGGCTAAGACGTGCCAGGTTCTTGCCTGATTGATTATCAGAGGGCAACTCTAAATGTTTAAGTAAAGCCTTTAAAGCAAGGAGAGAAAATGCATGCAGGGCGTCTAACACAAGACATCTTTTACTCCATCTGAAGTTCCCATGATTCCACTCCAGATATGATTCCAGGACGATGTGGTCACCTTAAAAGGAGACTGGATAATGATTCCTAAATGGATAAACCATTGGATAAATGGATAAACTTCCTAAAAACCCAGGGATTGCTAGGTCTTCAAACAACAGAATCACGCCACAGAAATAAATCACTGTAAATGTTTGAGGACACACCCACGTGCATCTGAACATCCTCTATACGAAGCAGGAATCAAGTGGTTTGATTCTTGCCCTGGCTGGGCTGCCAGGCAGCTCGACAGCACCCCCTGGGGCTCTGGCTGTTCCTCTGCACGTGATCACAGGGCATTGGTCCATGCAGCAGATGTCAGCATGTGGCGTGTGTTACTTTTCAAGGGATCGACACCGAAAGGTTGTGGCCTGGGGGCACTGTACGTTTATTCCCGTTTCTCTATAAGGCAGTAAGCATTACACTCAGTCTCTCAGCATTAACATCAGTCTCGCAGGCTCTGGCTTGTTCCAAAATGGAAACTTACATGGAAAAACAATGCAAAACAAAACTAGCATGATACGCCTTTGGGATTCTGACGTGCCCTACCACGGGTTGATGCAGGCCAAAAATCCCACAGTTTGGACAGACAAGAAAATGCTTTATGGTAAGTAATTAATTTATTATGAAAAGCCTCGTGCAGAACAGTGTACTCATTAATCTACTGGGCCAAAAACATTTACTTTTAGGGCTCTATTTTAATAAACCAAACGCAATGGTGAACGCAAGAGTAATCGCTTGGCGGTATCGCTCTGAGGGCGTGTCGGCGAGAAATTTGGTAATTTCATGACGGCAATCTTGGCGCATCTGATGGCGGTATTGCTAAAAGGCTGGGTTTAAATGTCCAAGGTGTGTCTCTATGGTAGCCAATCAAATAGTTGTTCTCATGCTTTAAAAAAAAGCCAGTTGGAACGCAATCGCTCCATGCAATTTCATAATGAGCAACCCAAACGCACTAGACCGTCAACGACAAGAGCGATTTTCCGCACAGGAATCAGACATACTTGCAACAGAAGTACAGGCTAGGACTAGTAATTTATGGATCACAATCCACACCACCTCGTCTCCCAGAAGTTCGGAAGGCACGGGAGGAGGTGGCGAATGCATTCATTAGCCTACATGAGGTGATGTAGGCATAATTATGATTCAAATGGTAGGCTTATGATTCAACTGTGTCAATGTGTAATTTATATATTATAGGCTATTGGCCTACATGATCGCAAGTTTCTTGTAAGCTGTCCTGTTTTATTCTAGTAGTTTAAATTAAAATTAATTAATTAATAATAATTATAGGCTATTTGTTCATTAAATGGAAGTGTAATGTTGGCATCACCTATAGACACTACATAGAACTACATGACGAATAAGTTGCCAAATTGCCAGAGTCTATTGCGTTCCCGCTAAGAGGTGGTTCCAGCTGATCATAACGCAATGGGTTTTCGTTGGTTCAAATTGTCACTGAGCCGAAAGTATTTTAGAACACGCCCCAGACAGTGCCACCCATCCCACTGCAGCGCAAGCGAAAGGATGTTATGTTGAGAATTTGTTGATCCTAGCGGTATTGCTGAGAAACGCCATAGCGCCAGTTTTAAGACGTTGATGCTGTCAACAAGCTTGCGTTTGACTATACCGTCCCCTTGCGCTGGTTTGAAAATAGAGCCCTTAGACTCTTATCCACGTACACAGCTTACATTTTAAAATAAAATACATTTATACAGCTGGATATTTATTGAGTTTCTTGGGTTAAGCAACATTACTTAAGGAGACAACAGCAGTGCCCCATCTAGGAATGGAACCTGAAACTTCAGATGTTCAGGGGGATTCCTCTGCAGCAAGACGAGTTAAACCCTCAAGGTTGTGCTGTGGGTCGCAGTCACCCTGCGCCCAAGGCCCCCTATCACGAGAAGGCTAATAGACCAACAGCGCGGGATACAGAGGCATACGATTGAAAAGCAGCGCTGTTCTTTTCACACGGCAGGCTGAGGATTCTGGGATTCTGCAGAGCGAGAGTGCGTAATGTGATTGCGCTTCTTTGGTGGCTGACGGCGAGGAAACATCTCACAGGTTACTGAGCCATTTGCAGACCTGTCAGCAGGTAAAAGCGATATGATTAGGGGATTGATGGAGAGAGTGCGAGAGGGTGGCTTTTCCAGGTAGAGGCGGGGTGGGGTAGCTGGGTCTGAAGCATCTGCGTTACTGCAGGTGGGGAGTTATTAATTGTAATTGTAATTGGTGGGGGAAGCGGAGAATATGGGGGTGAGTACAGTGTGATGCAGAGACAGAAACGGGGCCCCTTTCTCTCTGGAAATATCGTCTTATAAAGCAGGAATCTAGTGTCTGCTGGTTTTTGTGGTCTACTTTCAGTTGGCAGCAGATTTAGACACCAGCAGACACTCAGAAATACTGCAGATACCTCAGACCCATCTCCTAATCTCCCAATACTGCAAATTTTTGAAAATTTAAAAAGGAAGTTCTAGGTGCTATCGCCAACGTTCACAACAAAATTCTTTCATATGGACGTACATTCTGTTTATTACCATGTTTAATCAAAATTTCTCAGGGGTTGCTTTCAGGGAATGCTTTCCAGCATCTAAAGAGTTAAATAATGTCATATTGTCAATGTCAATGATACATATTTGACCCATGTTTACAATCTGCAGCTGTGGGATCTATTTGCTCATGCAGCCCAGTTCTCTCACACCAGGCTTACTTTTGACTCTAATGGCAGCTAAATGGTGGTGAACAGAGATTGACCATAAAAAATGGCTTAATGTGTCTATTGTGACCGATGAACCACCTTCCTGTAAAACATAAAAAATAAATAAATATGAATTTAAACATACTCACTTATGTTACTTGACCAATGAAGGGAGTGTCATTAACTCATGGGGGGGGGGGGGGGGGGGGGGGTAATTATTTTATTCAGCTTTTTTATTCAAACAGCTTTGAGCTTGAACGTCCAATTAAATGGTATAGCAATAAAGCCTGTTCAGGTGGGGCCGTTATGAAGGAGATACAAGAATCAATAAAGCAATACAACGCAATAAAGCAATATGGTGAAATATGTTCACCGACAACCGCTCCCCTTTCATTGGAAAATAATGGCTCAGCTGCACGGATGAATAAAACGCTTCCTAATCCAATAAAACCTGTATAACATGAGGCCAATTCTCATGTTACGCCAAAAATAACTGTGATGCAGACCCTCAGAGGGGGTGATTTAAAATCCGGGCTTAAACAGATGGGACCGCCCTGACTGGGGAGCGAGCCACTGACAATATGGGTTCAGATCCTGGAGGTAAGGGGGACCAGGCACCGTTGTGGGCCAACACCTGGATCCCACTGCGAAAAGCACGTTTTGATTAATTAGCCTGGCGAGGCAGGGAAAAAAGAACCTTAACACTTCCCGGCAAGCAAAACTTAATGAGTATACCAACTAATGCCAGCGGCAAAGGTTTGGTCATTACCGCCATAGGTACTTAATTAGCGTTATGGATTGGGAATATTCTTGATAATAACTGAAGCTTGGGGGGTAAACAGTATTTTAATAATAGTCTTTGGATATGTCCTTCGGAAAGGTGTCTCAGTCCAAATTGACTTCATCCCCCCTCCATACGTTTCCTTTTTGTTTGCCCAAGATTGCTAACTTGCCTGTGCTGGCAGTCGGCCATGGCTCTGTAGTATGTGAAATAGAGAGCGACCGTAGGGGATGTTTGAGTGTGTTACTGTCAGCGAGAGAGTAGTCATGTGAATATGTGGGTATGTACGTGCATGTGTGGGTGATATTCACGAATAAGATTGTGGTTCTGTACAGGGGTTAAAGTGGGATTTGGGAGGCAGGGGCAACCTAAGATCTGGTGTCTTAGATTCATAAAGTTGCTAATTTAGTCAGTATGATGAGCCATCCAACATAAAATCTCTGCGATATATTGAGAAAATGCTAGCTGAGTAAAGGTACAAAGAACTGCATCAGTGGCATGAATGGGATATTCTTGGAAGGAATGACTCATGCTTGTTTTAGGGCTCAATTCAAATTAGGATTAGGATTTACCCTTGAGATAAGAGCAGGGCTGATCTACTATCATCCAATAATGAGCTGCGATACACTGAAAACCAACAAGGCTCGTCCAATAATGAGCTGCGATACACTGAAAACCAAGAGGGCTCCTTCAATAATGAGCTGCGATACACTAAAAACCAACATAGCTCGTCCCAGAATGAGCTGCGATACACTGAAAACCAACAGTGCTCGTCCAATAATGAGCTGTGATACACTGAAAACCAACAGTGCTTGTCCAATAATGAGCTGTGATACACTGAAAACCAACAGTGCTCGTCCATTAATGAGCTGCGATACACTGAAAACCAACAGGCCCTGTTTCCTACAGGGGCGAGAGCCTCTTATCCCTGACCAATGAGACTGCTGTCTTTACTGCTATCAAAGAGCTGAGATGTTACCTGGAAGTGTGTCAGTCTGAAGCTTACACACATTTTACATGTAAAGATGGAGTCTACCTCCCCCTCCAGGTCACACACTTGGCTGCTATGCTTATTGACTAAGTTTTGGGATGCAAGTTGGCCGGAGGTAAGATGCTGTGAGTATCAGCGCAAGAGCTGTTTGGGGGAGGAATACCGTGAGGTTCACTCCTTCAAGAAATAGAACGGAAGGAGTTGTTTTCTGGGTTTGCATGTGTCCTGGAAAACCTGGAATTTTTTCATGCAGTTTTTCAATCATGGAAAAGTCATGGAAAATGAAAAAAAAACTATTAGTTTGTCCTGGAAATTTTTTGTGTGTGTAAAACTACAGGCCAAAACCACAGGTGCCCTCCTGTGATCGCGATCTAACCACCCCTCCCCCAATCAGAGTGGATTGGGGTCTCACTTTTTTATTTTTTTATTTTTTGCTGTAATTGTGTTTGTATGCCTACCTTATAATAAAACATATTCATCCATTCTGTTATTCCAACAATTCTAAAATAATATTGTATATATTGTATATCATATAAAAAATTGTGTAGTAGGCGGAGACAGGCTGAGACAGTGGGTGCACTTACTCTTTAATATTAAAAATATTATTTATCATTTTATTTGAGAACATTTAAATTGAAATTATATTATACTGCATACATCCATCAATAGATATGCCCCATTCTGGGTTAAAAATGTATTACTTTTGTGTAAAGGTATGGCGGTGCAGTGAATTGTGATAGATATGGATAGATACTTGTGGGCTTCTTTTTATTTTTCAAACCTGTCTAGTGCATGTAAAATGCATCTAATACTGACAAATGGTTTACCATGTTGACATTTCCCTTCCTATGGAGAAATGTCAGATATTGGCATTTGGGCAAAGAGAACAAGTTGACCCTGCTATGATATAATGGGGCTCCCAGATCATATCTTATTTAATTGAGGCATCAGTTATTGAAATTAAATGAATGTTGCTCGAAGTTCAATTTACTTCCACTGCAATGAAAGACATCAGGAGATTACCTGACAGAAAATCTGAAATGTAAGATCTGTGGCAGTTTTGCCCTATTGCTTGAGGATTAGCTTTAAGGGGAGACATGGGGCTGTAACTCTTTCTGGTAACATCGGACACAATATATAATATCCAACAGCCGTCAGATCATAGAGAAACATCCTAGCATGTGAAATTGATCCATCAGATGTTATTAGACGCTCCAATAGACCAATAGGACAAACCACCTCTTTCTAGGGTGGGTTAGGCTTTGGCAAAGCATAATATCAAGCGACTATGAGATCACTCTGTGGTGAGTTATTTCTGATATCCCATTTGAAGGCCATCAATTACAGAGGACGTTCTCTCATGAAAGGCAGCCTCTGGATGTTGGAATGAAAATTCTACATTGCCCACAAGTGGAAGGGCTTATTCAAGGACTGGCAGCTATGAGTAATCATAGTTGTTCATGTTCTGTTTGATGCCTCTGCGAGCTGAGGATAAAACAGGGCTTGTTAATTATAAATGAGTACAAAGAGTATCATTATGATTTAGCAGACTCCCTTATCTGGGGGAACTTTCATACTTTGAGATTCTCTCCATCGACAGCAGGATACATGTACAGAAGTTATTTTGATCAGGCAAGTTGCTGAAGCCACATTTTGTTATAAGTCACTTCTCCAACTGCTTACCATTACAGAGATCTGCACTAACGAGCTTAATTTAATCAATGGTACCCATAGGTCATGTAAAAATGTCTCAATATGACATTCACCGCAGCTCCAGTTCTAAAGCAACGCTCAACATTAACAGTTGCCTGGTTGCCCAGGGCAACTAAATTACCACGATCAAGACGTTGTCATGTTGCTTGGTTACCAGTTTTTAATTAATTTAAATGCTTTAAAACTATTTTTATCTTTAAATAAAGTATGTTTGAAAGTATTTCACTTTCACTATCTTAGCACATGCATAATGAACCATTTTCTCATTCAACGAGTTATATAATGTTGCAGTAGGTAGGTTATTATCATTTACAAAATAAATAAACATGCTCACTTCCACCAAACGGGTGGCTTTCTAGATTCCGATGTGTCTTCAGAATTCACGACACATTTCACAATCTCTTTTAGTTACGAGCTTAGAGTATATACACTACTCACAAAAAGTTAGGGATATTCGGCTTTCGGGTGAAATTTCAGGATGAACCTAAAATGCACTATAACCTTTACAGGTGAAATTAATTTGACCTTCTCTAAACTTTTGAATGCACATGTCCAACTATTCAATGTTTCAGTACTTTTTGCACAACTTGCTGTTCTCTAACAAGGAGCTGAACGGCAAAATTCACAACAGGTGTTTGATCCATGAATCGACCAATAAATTTCCTGGTTCAATTAGAATTGGTATTTAAACAGTCCTCTTCATCATGCTGTTCACATTTTGACATCATGAGACCAAGACGACACCTAACAATTGATCAACAGTACCTCGCCATTGCGAGGCTTCAAACAAGATGTTCTCAGAGGGAAGTGGCCACTGAGCTTAGAGTGTCACAGAGTGTCATCAGCAGGTTGCAACAGAGATACAGAGAGACTGGAAGAGTCACAGAAAGGCATAGAAGTGGACGTCCTTTGGCCACATCCCACACTGATGACCGCTTCATTGTGAACAGTGCCCTGCGGAACCGGATGATGAATGCCACTCAACTCCAGGCACATTTAAGGGAGGTGAGAGGCACCCAAGTGTCACGTCAGACCATTCGAAACCGTTTACATCAGCGTGGTCTGCGTGCTAGACGACCTGCAAGGGTACCTGACCACACCACCAGGCACAGGCGTCATCATCTTGCATGGGCCAGGGAGCATTTACGCTGGACGAGGGACCAGTGGGCCTCAGTGCTGTTCTCTGATGAAAGTCGATTCACGTTGAGCAGAAATGATGGCCGCCAACGATGTTGGAGACGTCAAGGAGAGCACTATGCATCAGCCACTGTTGTCACCAGACGACCCTTTGGTGGTGGCGGTGTTACAGTGTGGGCAGGTGTGTCTAGTCAATACAGAACTGCCCTACACTTTGTGAATGGTACAGTGACAAGCCCATACTACCTGAATAACATCATTAATCCAGTCATTGTGCCCCTGCATGAACAACACAGGCCTAATTTCATCTTCATGGACGACAATGCTCCAGCTCATCGAGGTTGCATCATTAGGGAAAGGCTGCTGGAGACTGGGGTACCTCAAATGGAGTGGCCTGCACTTTCTCCAGACCTGAATCCCATAGAAAACCTATGGGATCAGCTGACTCACCGTGTAGAGGCTCGTAACTCTGTACCCCAGAACCTCAATGACCTGAGGGCCGCCCTTCAAGAAGAGTGGGATGCCATGCCTCAGCAGACAATAAGTCGACTTGTGAACAGCATGAGACGTCGTTGTCAAGCTGTAATTGATGCTCAAGGGCACATGACAAGTTATTGAGACATTGACATTTTTGTTGTGGTATACCCACCACTGTTGTTGGCTTTTGTTTCAATAAATTGTTTGAGATGAGGAAATCACCATTGCATGCTTCTACTTAAATGCCCTACTTTCATGATACGTATAATATCACTGTAGCGTGAACTTACATTTTCCATAAATTTCACCCGAAAGCCAAATATCCCTAACTTTTTGTGAGTAGTGTATATAATGGGTTACGAGCACTTTCGGGAAAGCATCGTGAACGGCAAGTATATCCTCACGACACGTTGCACGACATACTTTTTGCTACGACATGCTTTGGGAAAGCCACCCCAGTTCGATGTTGGTCTCATTGAGTTCATTCCAATCGCTTATTTTTACTCCTTGCATCCTCTCCTCGTGTCCTTTCCTCGCTCCTTAGCTCCGCCCAATGGAGGATGCAAGGAAAGGATGCAAGGATCAGATACGAGGATAGAGGAAACGAGGCAACATGCATTAGGAAATTGGAACGTCCTTGCTCAGTCAAGCGTCAGCGTCATATTATGCTCACGTGCTTAACTATAATGCTTTTTAGCTTATTTTTAAATGCTTTTGTTAGTTATTAAGAACAAATGTTATTAGGGATTAGCGCTTTATAATAAATGGAAAGGAACGTAAAATTGCATTTGTGTAGGGGTGTGCCTATGACGTGGCAGATGTGGAGAGTGGTGGATAATTTATACACGTCACATGTTCTGAGAAAAGTCTTCTGCAAAGGCTACACTTGTGTTTCCTCACTGAAGCATCCTCCGGGAGCCTCCTTATTCCTCCTTATTCCACTCCTTGCTCCTCCGTGGAGTATTTAGCGGTTTGGCATGTCCTTAAAGATGGCGATTTCTGGGTCAGACGAGGACCGAGGAGAAGAGAACAGATAAAATAAGCGATTGGAATCCACCCATTGTACATAACACCCAGTACAAATTGAAGTTCCAATGTTGGACCGTGCACTTTTGTCAGACCAAAACTGAGCTTTTTGGCCAAGTAGACCACTGTTGGTTGTAGCATCAGAGGAATTCTGGATTGTTAAAACAATCTTATGATTCTTATAGTGTTGCAAAGCATGTTAGACCTATAGTGAAATATGGTTTTGGATCTTTGATATTATGCAATTATGTTGCATTTACAGAGGGCTCTTGCTAAGCTCAATAGAATCCTGAACTCTAGCAAGCACATTTTGGCCAAAAACCCCACAGGAAGGTCACATATGAATCTTTCTCCAAGTAAAACTCAAAATCAACCAAGAAGCAATCTACCAACCACAAAATGACTGTTTTGCAATGGTCATCTCAATCTCCAGAAATTGAGGATTTACTGAAGAGGACAGTCCACAAATGCAGACAAACAGATCTGGAGGATCTTGATAGTTTCTGTATGGAGGAATGGTCAAAGATTCCCCGAATATTTCCACCAATCTCATGATTGGACACAACTCAGTAAATTTATGCTTGCGAAGGATCCTTGTGCACAAATTTATGGACATAGGGGAGCTAATAGTTTTTACATCTTTTTGAGACGCAAAATTATCAGTTGTAAAAATAATCTTGTTTTTTGCTTTTTTTTGTGTGTGTTTTTGCGGTTGTGGGAAAGGGAACCTGCACAAAACCGCAGAATCTGCAGCACAGATGAGCTCGTTTTCCCCTTCACAGGCTCTGAGACACTCAATGTAAGCTTCGCGCAGAGGGGCCAACACGGACCCTTAATTAGACGCTCAGTATCCAGGTATTGCGGCTAATCTCAAAAACATGATGGGACACAACTCCCTAATTTTATCCTTACGAAGGATCCTTGTGCACAAATTTCTGAACATAGGGTTAAAAAAAAAGTAATATTTTCCTCTGAGCAATCTATTTTTGGATTATACAATATAGTTATAATACATGTTATTTTTTTTATAGAGCATTTTTCTTGCACATCTTTACCAAGATACCAATAATCTTGGAGGGCACTGTATCTTACACAACACAATTTATGAATTATTAAAAGTGACAATAAATTAATCTGAATCTTCAATTCAAGTTTGTGGTGTTATTATGGAAAATATTATTCTGAAAGGCTATTTATGGGGACCATGTTGTGTTAGATCCACATTAAGATCCAAGCAGAATTGATTTATTTAGAATGTATTATGGGAAAATTAAATTCCCCACTTAACTCCATTAAAAAGCCAAAAACATGTTGAGCACTAGGCTATTAAAGTAGTAGCTTTGGATAAACAGTAACAATGCTGTCGAGGTGTCAGGTTTCCTGCCACTTGCTTTTAGAATCTGCCTTGCATATTTAGGCTCCCTAGCCAATTAAAATGAAGCAAAGTTTACTGTGCTTCCTGCATGTTGATAAATGATATACACAGCCAATCAACCGAGGAAGGAGTTTCAGCTCTCCCGTCAAGACCCTGTCACTCCGCCTCCTTGTTAGCTGCTGCTTGTACAAGTGCTTAAAATAGGCTGTATTTCCTTGAAAATATTGTCTCGCTGACCAATGAGAGGCACACAGCGGAGCCGTGGAACATGACATGGGTCACATCCACAGCCCCTCCCAACGCATAGTGGATTTTCTCAATAGGACAAGTGGATGTGAGGGGAATTAACGTCTGTGCTGTTCATAGAGTGAGCAACGAAGCAAACGGCGTCCATTGTGCCGGCAGCATACAACAATGGAGCATTATATGCTGTATGCTAATACATTTTGGCTCCTATTCAGCACCGATTCCTCCCAAACAATTTGGCACTGCATTTAAATCTCTGGGTATATAATAGTGGTGAAACCTCCTTGAGCTGCAGTCTGGCTGCAACTTCTTGATCCCATACAATTTCATTCTGTAAAGGAGACATCGGCAACCTGTGAAGCAGTAATGCCTAAAGTCAATAAAAACTCAATTTGTAACTGACTGAACCCCTGGCTCGCATTTGTTTCAGCTTTTCACCTTAGAATGATGCTCCACTAAGTACAGCATTCATAATTAGGCCTGTCAAACCTGCAGAGGCAGACTCTCCTGTCATTCTTATTGGCTGGCAGGATTGATGACCACTAGCCATCGAGGGCCAACATGTAGGGTCAATTAAAGGAAATCTATCCTCCTCTCCCGAGTGAAGGTCCACTCCCCTCATCTGCGGAGAATGCAGCCACACAGTCACACCACTATGATCGCCATAAAGGGTAAGTGGGGGTGGGAGACAGCATTGTCCCAATACAGCTTAATATAGTTGCAGTGCTTGGATACTGAGTGTGTAATTAAGGGCCCGTGCTGGCCCCTGTGCACTAAGCTTACATTAAGTGCCTCAGAGCTGATGAATCTGGACTCTGGCCAGCCGATCCCAGGTCAAGGGGAAAACGAGCTCGTCTGTGCTGCAGATTCTGCGGTTTTGTGTGTGTTCCCTTTCCCACTGCAGCCACAAAGTAACCATAAGAACACCTGTTTATACCACCTGTGCTTACCCATTAGGGCACCTGTGCTAAACCATTAGCACACCTATATTAGTGACCTGCATTGATAAATGAGCAGATTAGACTGAGTGTCAAAGGCACAGGGCTACCCACCCTAACACAGGTATTAAAATTAACAGCAGATTCAGCCTGAAGGTAGCGCCCTGAAGGGGGCGCTGTGGGAAGGGAACATCTGGAGAGTCTGGCTCTTGCACGCAGCCAGACGGTTTGCTGGGAAACCGAGTTAAGCTCAGGAGTACACAATGACAGGGATTTGAACGTGTAGCCTGATTAACGGCTCCTTTACCTGCCCTTGCTGTTCTGTACATACAGACTGCAGGCTCACCTAGCGCATTCACCTGCTCCATGCGGGGCTGGTCTGCAGAGCCACATCAGCGCCTCAGGTATCAAAGGGAGGGCTTCCAGGAGCTTCTAGCCTTTGTCTCGGTTGGTTTGAAATGGGTGACGTGCCTCTCCACTGATCACTCGTTAAAGAGTTCCCCAGAAATGCAGTATCACACACATAAAACCAGGGGACACCTACTACGAATGCTCCTTGATAAGAGCTATACATGTAATGTTCCGCTCCCTTCCTGTTCGTTTTCTGTATTTTCCTGTTTTCCCTCCGTGTCATGTTGGATCCTTTTGTCCGTGTTTTCCCCGCTGCTGCGGTCTGGGCGTTTCCTTCCCTGTCTTGTTCGTTTGGTTGTCTCACTTCCGCCTTTTCACTCCGTCCCCCCTCGTTGCATGCATTCCCTCACCTGGTGTCTTGTAATCACTCCTGCTGATTTTCCACACCTGTCCCTTGTTTAGTTCTATTATTAACCGCACTATTTAGTCCTTCGGCTGGCTGCCAGTCGGCGCCAGTTCGTTAACGTTCGTCACCCGGTGTTCATGCTCGTTGTTTTCCTGGTCGTGTTAAAGAGAACTACTCGCTTGGTCGGGGAATATTATCCCCGTGCAGCTTGGGTTCGGCTCCTAACTACAGTCTGGTAGTTAACCACCCCGTCAATTCTTGTCGTGCATGCAGCTAACCTGTTTCCCTTCTCCTCCATCTAACCCAGCTCCCATTCACCCGTGGCAGTGTTCGTTTCCCCCCGTTATCGTTGTGTGTGTTGCGGTACCTCCACCTCCAGCTCGTGTAGGCTCCGGGAGAGCTTGCTACCTGGCTACCCTCCAGTTGTTCCTGTCCGACCGAAGAAGCCAACGAGTTCTTCGGCACCGGCTCCTGGAGCTCTGGAGACAGTCAGCTCCTTCCGGACCTACCGCAGCTACGCCACACAACCCATCTCTGCCGTGCTTCACCAACCACCTCCCTCTCAAACCCTGCACCTCCGTGAGAACCTCCCGGTCATTCCCGTGCCTTCCCTTGCACTAACCCTACCTTTTGTTTTTGTTCTGTACCGGTGCAGTCAATCCGGTCCAGTTCCTGTCCTGCCGTAGTGAGCCGCTCCCCAGCAATTCCAGTCCAGGTGTGAGTCTCGCACCTACCTGTCCAGTCCAGTTCCGGTTTGGAACAAATCCGTTCCAGACCATTGTTCCAGTGTGGACCTCCCGGTCCAGTTCCAGTCCAGTCCAGTTCCGGTTTGGAACGAATCCGTTCCAGACCCCTAGTTCCAGTGTGGACCTCCCGGTCCAGTTCCTGTCCAGTCCAGTTCCAGTCCAGTCCAGTTCCGGTTTGGAACAAATCCGTTCCAGACCCCAGTTCCAGTGTGGACCTCCCGGTCCAGTTCCAGTCCAGTCCAGTTCCGGTTTGGGACAAATCCGTTCCAGACCCGTGTTCCAGTGTGGACCTTCCGGTCCAGTTCCAGTCCAGTCCAGTTCCGGTTTGGAACAAAACTGTTCCAGACCCAGATTCCGGTGTGGACCTCCCGGTCCAGTTCCTGTCCAGTCCAGTTCCGGTTTGGGAACGAAACATTCCAGGCCTGCCAGTCCAGCTCCGGCTTGGAGCAGCCCGTCCCGGGCTACATACTGTTCCTGTGTGATATCGTGTTTTTTCCCCTCTTGTACAGTGTTGGGACTACCCCAACACTTAATTTATTAAACACCCTCTTTGTGAATCTGTCTCCTGGTCGTTGCACTTGGGTTCGTCCCGTTTCTGGTTCGTAACAGAACGAACTGGCCAAAAATCATGGACCCAGCCGACCTAGAGCGAATTCGCCACGCCTTCTCCTGCCAAACTGCGGTCAGCGACCAACAGGGCCGACGTTTGGATGACGTGCTGGAGGTGCTGAGGGTCATCACGGAGCAAGTAGCACAGCTAGCTCTTCACCAGCCGCTTCCGCGTATTCCTGTGGGCCCTACACCGCCCGCGCCGGACCCGCCGGTGGATCCTTCTGTGCCCACTTCTCTCCGTGAGCCCCGCGTTCAACACCCAGAATTATACCGCGGGGAATTGGGAAAGTGTCGCGAATTTTTGATGAAATGCGACATTGTATTCCGGATGCAGCCCTCCTCCTTCGCCTCCGACCCATGTAAGATCGCCTTCATTATGAGCAGTTTGGGAGGTGGTGCCCTGGAGTGGGCTACATCCATTTGGGACAGCCAAGCCGCGCTCTGCATCAACTTCGCCGCCTTCACTGCTGAGATGCGGCGAGTGTTCGATCACCCTACCTGTGGGCGGGACGCAACACAACGCCTACTTCGGGTCCGTCAAGGAAGCCGCAGTGTCGCGGAAATGGCAATACAATTCCGTACCCTCGCAGCGGAGTCCGGATGGAATGACACCGCCCTTCAGGGGGCTTTCCGCCAGGCGCTTAGCGAAGAATTAAAGGACCAACTTGCCACCCGTGAGGAATCAACGTCACTCAATTGCCTTATTAGCCTGGCCATCGCTATTGACAACCGACTCCGTATCCGGGCCCGTGAGCGAGGGGGGAACTCCGGTCATCAGCATCAACATCAACAACACACTCGCTCGCACCCTTCTGCCTCTGGATCCAGGGCGGCGTCTGGTGTCTCTGAGGAAGAGCCCATGCAACTGGGCAGAGTTGCGGTCAACGCCGAAGAGCGCCAACGTCGCCTGCGATCAAGATCTTGTTTTTACTGTGGCAAACCAGGCCACCAGATCGCCTCATGCCCCATTCGCCCAAAAGAATAGGCTCGCCAGTAAAACTGGGCGTACTGACGAGCCCAATCATACCTTGCCATGCAGCTCAGAATCGCCTGGTCTTCAAGGCCACTCTCCTTTGGGGGGACAAGTCCGAAGTTTCGTCGGCCCTTATCGACTCTGGGGCCGACGCCAACTTTATGGACATCACCTTCGCCAGGAGGGCCGGCATCCCCACGGATCTACTACCCTCTCCCATCACTGCCTTTGCGTTAGACGGTAGAAGTCTGGGGTTAGTCACCCACTCCACCGTTCCCGTACAGCTCGTGTTATCCGGCAATCATAGGGAGAGTATTCAACTTCTGCTCATTAATTCGCAACAATCCCCCATAGTTTTGGGTCAGACCTGGCTCCGCCTTCACAACCCTCATATCGACTGGCAAGCCGGTCGTATCCTGGCGTGGAGCAGCCACTGCCTGGCTAGCTGTCTCCGTTCCGCTCTCCCCCCTCCGGGGTCCAAGAATTCCAGCACCAACTTACCCGAACCCGATCTGTCCAACGTCCCCAAGCAATATCACGACCTCTCCCTCACCTTCTCCAAATCACGCGCTCTGTCCCTACCTCCTCACCGACCCTACGATTGTTGTATCGACCTGCTGGCAGGAGCCAAGCTCCCGTCGGGTCGTCTCTACAGTCTGTCGGGCCCGGAGAAGCTCTCCATGGAGGAGTATATTCATGAGTCCCTCGCCTCGGGCATCATCCGCCCCTCCTCTTCTCCTGTTGGTGCTGGGTTCTTTTTTGTGGGGAAAAAGGACGGCTCACTACGGCCCTGCATCGACTACCGAGGGCTAAACCAAATAACCATCCGCAACAAATATCCTCTTCCCCTTATTAATACTGCATTTGAACCCCTCTCGCAGGCCGTCATTTTTACAAAGCTCGACCTCCGTAATGCGTACCACTTGGTGCGTATACGGGAGGGGGATGAATGGAAGACTGCCTTCAATACCCCGTTGGGCCACTACGAGTACCTAGTGGTCCCCTTCGGCCTTACTAACGCCCCGGCAGTCTTTCAGGGCATGGTAAATGACGTCCTGCGAGACCTGTTGGGGAAAACTGTGTTTGTTTATATCGATGACATTTTGATTTTTTCTAAGTCCCCTCAGGATCACATTCTCCATGTCCGGGAGGTTCTCCAGCGTCTGCTGGAAAACCAGCTCTTTGTCAAAGCAGAGAAGTGCTCCTTCCACGTCTCCTCAGTCCCGTTCCTCGGCTTCATCATCGAGGAGGGCAGCATCCGGGCGGATCCTGCCAAGATCAAGGCGGTGACAGAATGGCCCCAACCCACCTCTCGTAAGCACCTACAACAGTTTCTTGGTTTTGCCAATTTTTACCGTAGATTTATCCGTAATTACAGTGTCATTGCTGCTCCCCTAACCAAACTCACCTCCACTGCTTTTTCTTTTTGTTGGAACTCCGAGGCTCAGCTCGCGTTTGAACGCCTTAAGACTCGGTTTTCCTCAGCCCCTATTCTTTGTCACCCTGACCCTACCCGCCAATTTACGATTGAGGTGGATGCCTCCGACACCGGCGTGGGGGCCATTCTGTCCCAACGAGCCGCCTTGGACAACAAGCTCCATCCCTGTGCTTTCTTCTCCCGGAGGCTGTCCTCCGCCGAGCGGAACTATGATGTCGGGGATCGGGAGCTTCTGGCCATCAAGCTGGCTCTTGAGGAGTGGCGCCACTGGCTGGAGGGGGCAGGTAACCCCTTTATTGTTTTAACTGACCACCAAAACCTCATTTATTTAAAATCTGCTAAGAGGCTTAATGCCAGACAGGCGAGGTGGTCATTATTCTTTGCCCGATTCAATTTTTCTGTGTCCTACCGCCCCGGTTCCCGCAATATCAAGGCGGATGCCTTATCCCGTGTTTTTTCCCTTCCCTCCAGTCCTGCTGACCCCGAGTCCATTCTACCGGCTTCCTGTATGGTGGCTGCGGTCTCGTGGAGGATTGAGGAGATTGTGAGGTCCGCCCAGACTTCCCACCCTGACCCCCGTAGTAACCCTAACTCCTCCCTGTTTGTTCCCAACCCCGTCCGCTCCCAGGTCCTTGAGTGGGTTCACGCCTCCTGTCTGGCGTGCCACCCAGGTGTTGCCAGAACGACCACCCTCGTCAGGAGGAGTTTTTGGTGGCCCACGCTCAAGGAGGATACCCGTGCTTTTGTCCTGGCCTGCGCGGTGTGCGCCAGGAGCAAGGCTTCCCACCAGCCTCCCTCTGGTCTTCTCCTTCCCCTCCCTGTTCCGGGCCGTCCTTGGAGCCACATTGGCGTAGACTTCGTCACCGGTCTACCATTGTCAGAAGGCAATTCCGTCATTCTGACAATTGTGGACCGGTTCTCCAAGGCGGTTCACTTTGTTCCCCTCCCTAAGCTCCCGTCCGCCCTCGAAACTGCGGAGCTCCTGGTGTCTCATGTGGTCAGGCTGCACGGGATCCCATCCGACATTGTGTCGGACCGTGGGCCCCAATTCTCCTCCCAGGTGTGGAAGGCGTTCTGTGTAGCCCTGGGGGCCTCGGCCAGTCTGTCGTCTGGTTTTCATCCCCAGTCTAACGGCCAGGCAGAGAGGGCGAACCAGGACCTGGGGGCCGCCCTGCGGTGCGTCACTGCACGCAATCCCGCCTCCTGGAGCCGTTTTCTTCCCTGGGTAGAGTACGCCCATAACTCTCTTAAAAGTGCGTCTACAGGGTTGTCCCCGTTCGAGTGCTCATTAGGCTACCAACCTCCTCTCCTGTCGGCCCAGGAGGCTGAGGTAGCAGTCCCCTCCGTCAAATCCCACATCCTCAAGTGCAAACGCGTGTGGAGACTTGCACGCACCGCACTCCTGCGCTCGAATGCCCGTTCCCAACGTCTGGCGGACCTGCACAGGACCGCAGCCCCTAAGTACAGAGCCGGTCAGCAGGTCTGGCTTTCTACTTCCAACATTTCCCTTCCCTCCTCCTCTAAAAAACTTCGGCCCCGTTTTATTGGTCCCTTCCCTGTTGTTTGTCTCATTAACCCGGTTTCTGTTAAACTCTCCCTCCCCTCCTCCCTCAAGGTCTACCCCGTTTTTCATGTGTCACAGATCAAGCCTGTCGCCTCCAGCCCCCTCAGTGCCCCTACCCTCCCTCCTCCACCCGTCCGGGTCATCGACAACGCCCCGGCCTACACGGTGGACCACATCATCGACATCCGCCGTAAAGGTCGGGGCTTTCAATACCTCGTGGACTGGGAGGGGTATGGTCCTGAGGAGCGGTCGTGGCTCCACAGGAGCCTCATCCTGGATCAATCATTGATCCAGGATTTCCACAGTCGCTTCCCTCTTAAGACCAGGCCGCCAGGTACGCCAGGGGGCGTACGTTGAGGGGGGGGTACTGTAATGTTCCGCTCCCTTCCTGTTCGTTTTCTGTATTTTCCTGTTTTCCCTCCGTGTCATGTTGGATCCTTTTGTCCGTGTTTTCCCCGCTGCTGCGGTCTGGGCGTTTCCTTCCCTGTCTTGTTCGTTTGGTTGTCTCACTTCCGCCTTTTCACTCCGTCCCCCCTCGTTGCATGCATTCCCTCACCTGGTGTCTTGTAATCACTCCTGCTGATTTTCCACACCTGTCCCTTGTTTAGTTCTATTATTAACCGCACTATTTAGTCCTTCGGCTGGCTGCCAGTCGGCGCCAGTTCGTTAACGTTCGTCACCCGGTGTTCATGCTCGTTGTTTTCCTGGTCGTGTTAAAGAGAACTACTCGCTTGGTCGGGGAATATTATCCCCGTGCAGCTTGGGTTCGGCTCCTAACTACAGTCTGGTAGTTAACCACCCCGTCAATTCTTGTCGTGCATGCAGCTAACCTGTTTCCCTTCTCCTCCATCTAACCCAGCTCCCATTCACCCGTGGCAGTGTTCGTTTCCCCCCGTTATCGTTGTGTGTGTTGCGGTACCTCCACCTCCAGCTCGTGTAGGCTCCGGGAGAGCTTGCTACCTGGCTACCCTCCAGTTGTTCCTGTCCGACCGAAGAAGCTAACGAGTTCTTCGGCACCGGCTCCTGGAGCTCTGGAGACAGTCAGCTCCTTCCGGACCTACCGCAGCTACGCCACACAACCCATCTCTGCCGTGCTTCACCAACCACCTCCCTCTCAAACCCTGCACCTCCGTGAGAACCTCCCGGTCATTCCCGTGCCTTCCCTTGCACTAACCCTACCTTTTGTTTTTGTTCTGTACCGGTGCAGTCAATCCGGTCCAGTTCCTGTCCTGCCGTAGTGAGCCGCTCCCCAGCAATTCCAGTCCAGGTGTGAGTCTCGCACCTACCTGTCCAGTCCAGTTCCGGTTTGGAACAAATCCGTTCCAGACCATTGTTCCAGTGTGGACCTCCCGGTCCAGTTCCAGTCCAGTCCAGTTCCGGTTTGGAACGAATCCGTTCCAGACCCCTAGTTCCAGTGTGGACCTCCCGGTCCAGTTCCTGTCCAGTCCAGTTCCAGTCCAGTCCAGTTCCGGTTTGGAACAAATCCGTTCCAGACCCCAGTTCCAGTGTGGACCTCCCGGTCCAGTTCCAGTCCAGTCCAGTTCCGGTTTGGGACAAATCCGTTCCAGACCCGTGTTCCAGTGTGGACCTTCCGGTCCAGTTCCAGTCCAGTCCAGTTCCGGTTTGGAACAAAACTGTTCCAGACCCAGATTCCGGTGTGGACCTCCCGGTCCAGTTCCTGTCCAGTCCAGTTCCGGTTTGGGAACGAAACATTCCAGGCCTGCCAGTCCAGCTCCGGCTTGGAGCAGCCCGTCCCGGGCTACATACTGTTCCTGTGTGATATCGTGTTTTTTCCCCTCTTGTACAGTGTTGGGACTACCCCAACACTTAATTTATTAAACACCCTCTTTGTGAATCTGTCTCCTGGTCGTTGCACTTGGGTTCGTCCCGTTTCTGGTTCGTAACAGAACAACTCTTATGAGATCTTATAGCACCTTCCTAAGCCCTACATAAACATTCATAAATACAAACGTCAATAAACACAAATAGGGATATGGCGGGTTATGTCACCACTGATACGAGGAGGAATACCGCTGTGACATCACATGCCTATTTGTAGTGTTTGACATTTATTAATATCTCTGTAGTGCTAATGAAAATGCTATGTAGTGCTTATGAAGAAGATGTCAAGGTCTTATGTAGGACAGGACCGTACCGTACAAGTGTTATTAAAACCGCTACAGCACATAGTGTCATGGTCTCCTACCTATTTCTCGTTTTCCACGCCTATCCACGTTTCCGATCTATCGGATTTTCCGCATTCCGTTGCGGGATTTTAT
This sequence comes from Synaphobranchus kaupii, assembly GCA_029718625.1. Lineage (NCBI taxonomy): Eukaryota > Metazoa > Chordata > Actinopteri > Anguilliformes > Synaphobranchidae > Synaphobranchus > Synaphobranchus kaupii. The sequence goes on from CM056376.1 coordinate 122,250,358, forward strand.
TTTACCCAGGTAATTATTCTTTTCACCTGGCTTACCTGGCGCCAGGTATTTAATCCCCTGAGTTCCGCTTCCGGGCGCTTCGAGATCATTTCGTTTTCATACGAATGTCAGGGTTTAGTTGGTTTTTCTCTGTCTGCCTAAAAAGATCTGTTCTTTTGTTTTTGGCAGTAGACCTTAGACTGCCTGAAGCTCAGGGGATTGCTTTTCAGTTCCCTTACTTTTCTTTTGTCTTTTCCTCTCCTACTCTCTTTGTCTCTGAGAGTTTGAGTCCTATTTTATTTTCATTCATTTCACCAGTTATCGAGCGTTATAGTCACGTTCCGAAGGTGCCTTGTTTTTTCCTGTTCTTGCCTTTTCTACTTTCTTTATTTTCGCCAGTTTCTTGGCTATCCCGTTTCATTAGGGTGTTTATTGTTTGGCTCTGCCGAGGAGTTTTTCTTCCTCATATACCTCTGCCCGTGTTTCGTGGCTATCCCGGTTTCCAAGGGTGTTTTTTATTTGGCTACGGCCGGGAGGTTTTCATCCCTTTTTGCTTTGTCGCGTTTGGCTCATTGCAGTAGTGCTTCAAACCCCTTACACATAGTTAAAGTATATGAATAGACGGATTCGCCTACTTAAACTGTACCACACATAAACAACCTGCAGACTGTAATATGGCCTGTCTAATATAGGCTGGTTGCCATTTTCCAGTCATTAGCCATTATTGTGAGGAGAGTCTACAGAGAAAGATCTCTATATCTATACAGTATAGAACACACCTAAAATATACACTTTCCCAGGATACATAGAAATACCTCTATATAGACACTTCGACATACACTGCTGGTTAGGAAACAGCACATTATGAATCAGAAAAGCATGCAGAGATGGCTGTCGATCCACGCCGAGTGTTCCCCTCGCTCCACTACAAAGAGCCTTCAGTCTGGTGATGAGTTGCAAGCTGGCTGCGAATGAGATGATTGGATGGGTCTTGTTTCAGCACTTAAGTGCTAAAAAGTGGTTTAATCACAGACAATTGGGTACAAACCAAGGCTTAAGCAAGGTTCTGAAATTGCCACTCTTCCCAGCATTTCAGCACAACTGTTTTCCCTATTTTGATTTGTGCATGTGTGTGACGTGTGCCTGCGTGTGTGATGTGTGCCTGCGTGTGTGTGATGTGTTTCTGTGTGATGTGTGTCTATGTGTGTGTGTGTGTGATGTGTGCCTGTGTGTGTGTGATGTGAGCCTTTGTGTGTGTGATGTGTGCCTGTGTGTGTGATGTGAGCCTGTGTGTGTGTGTGTGTGTGTGTGTGTGCCTGTGTGTGTGTGATTTGTGTCTGTGTGTGACGTGTGCATGATGTGTGTCTGTGTGTGTGTTATGTGTTTCTGTGTGATGTGTGTCTATGTGTGTGTGTGTGATGTGTGCCTGTGTGTGTGTGTGTGTGATGTGAGCCTTTGTGTGTGTGATGTGTGCTTGTGTTTGTGTGCCTGTGTGATAACAGGAAGGCATCATGATGGACATGTTTCCTATGTTTTGGTTATGAGGCAGGTTCCCCTGCTGGATTAGAAGATTTATGTACTAAAAGAGAGACATTTGGTAGCCAGGCAACATAATGAGTTTTGGGTTTGTATTACTTCTCTGGCTTATCTATCTCACGATGTCAAAGGAAACATCAAAACAAATACGGATTTAACAACTTTTCCCTCCTGTACTATTAGCGTATACTGCATGTCTACCAAGAAAAATGATGACAGTCCAAAGATTAATATTAATCCTCCAGCATGCAATGTTGAAACATGGCAATGTTTTTTTGTAATTTAAGTGACAATGAAGAAGGCTGTTTTTAATACAGGATTGCGTTGTCTTACTTGTTTTCTGAATTCTGTATTTAACGTACAAGCAAATAAAAACTCATATATGGAAATACAGAGTTGGCATTGTGCTTTGTACTAAGCCTTTGTACTTTGGGCCAGTTTTTTTTGGTGCTGTGGATTCTCAGCTGATTTGATTACAGGGTTGGAGATCTTTGCTTTCACCAATGACTGTGAGGCAAGGAACCTCAGGTGGGCACAAAAGGTACACACAAACACATCTGATGCATCAAACAAGGTCCAGCCAACCGATTTCCATCACAAAAGATCCATCTGGTATTGACAGAGCAACTGTACCTTTGCTCAATGGTAAAGGGGCTACAAGAAGCAAAACCACAACGGAAGGTCTTGCTTTAAAACAGGGTGCCACTCCTACTTGATGGTATGGGTGTTTTCTTTACCAGTAATGACAGATTCAGCACTAACAAAGCTATTTCTAGCTATGCAGTCATACAGCTCCCTATTTCAGACCCACAACACTCTGGTACACACCAGTTCCACGGGAATAGAAAACAGTCTCTCTAATCAAAACTGTCACGCAAGATTTTTCTTAATTAGCTACCAACACCTAATTTTAGTCACAATTCATTTGTAGCTTTAAGACGTACATATTTTTCTTCAAGCTAAAGATGTTTCCCTACTGCGTTGGCATATGTTGTCGGCTCCATTGCATAGCTTGCCTTAATTACGCTTGTCAACAGCTTACTCTGACCCTGGATATTATTCATTTGGTCATGTGATTTCCTGTGTGGGTATTAAAAACAGCTAACACATTCTAAATGAGGTTTTTCCTTGCTGAAAGTTATCTTCACTATAGTAAAGATAACTAAATCGTTTCCTTGCGTGTACACAGCTTGTGAAGTTAATCCTGGGCTCTCCCTGCTTCTGGGCCTACACGGTGGATCAGCTGTCTCGCCAGTCACAAAATGCAGCTACAGCTCTGAGGGTAAAATGCTTTTTAAAAGAGGACACAACTTCCTGACCACATTAGAAAAATGTTGCTTTCTTCCCGTCACCATTCATAAGCAACATGCTTTCTCTGCTCCTTCTGGGCTAAAGATGCTGTCAGATGTGGTGACCCTCCACTTACAGACCCCCTTCCCAAACTGTAATGACCATTAGTCTTCGTAGGGACACAGCAGTCCCCTTATCAAAGCAGAGCTTATGTCATCGATCGCCAAATTTCACAAAAAAAACATTTCATTCAAAGTGTACAGCAACACCGGCTTTTGCCATATTTCAAAATATGTGAATTGGGCTCGAGCGTGTGAGTGCAAACGGGAGGGGAGAGGAGGGAGGAGTTACAGTCGGGGGGAGGGGCGATCGATCCATTCGGTAACGCGTCAAAGGCACGTAGGCAGAGCCAGTGAGGGGGAGAAAGGTTTCAAATGAGTGGCCTAACGTTAATTTACATAGTTTGAATACCCATCAATCAAGAAGAGGGGTGGAAATGGGGCATTGACCTTCTTACGTAGAAAAAAAGGTTTTTACTTTTTTTTTACGTCGTGGGTAGCTCCAGGCTAAACTTTTCATTTTGGGTGGTAGTGAATGGCTCTTTTTTTTGTGCAAAATGCGGTGACACTGCTTCATTTTTTTTAACTGTAGGATTCATGTGATTTATGAAATGGAGACAAGATACTTTAGAACTAAGAAAACGTGATTATCGTGAACGTTATTACCCCTTCAACATTGTTACAAAAAACATTTTGTCTTACCAAAACACTATGAGCCATCTTGAAATACGAGCCTCTTTAATACGGAGTACAAACATGATGGAAAAAATAGGCATACAGTAAGTGTGGTTTATTCCGTACGGGAGGTGTGGGAGACAGCTGTTAAAGGTTGGTTTTTTCACACAGCTAATTGGACTGGAGTTGTTTTCAGGAGAGTCTCGTAGTAGGGACCATGAAGTCTTATGAATTTATACCATATTCCAAAAATCCTGAAACCAAAAATGAAGAATCTGGGATAAAGTTGTTGACATTGCGCATTGACATTGGGTTTTTAACCCACAATAACCCAGGTCAGTGGTTTTGGGGAAAAAGTAATGAGGAAATGGTCTTCCTCAATCAGGGCTGTGTATTTTGGCGTGAAACGCTGCGGCAGCTGTTCTGAATGTACGCGACTGCGCGTGAGCGAACTAGAACTGAGAGAAGCCTCAGTACTGATAATGTTGTGTGATACTCTTACATTTCCCAGCCCTGAGCCTCCAAGACAACACAAGGCCTGGAGGCTGGTGTTGAGAGGGTGACACAGGTGCGAGTGGGATGCCTGGGTAATTGCATGTCGATGATGGTGACTTGAGGTGGGGGGGGGGGGGGGTAAACTTGTTTTTCCACCAATTAGTATGAAGATGGAAAGTTCACACTTAAGCTGTACTACACGCTCTTGCAACGCCATGCTAATGTGGCTCAGCTAAGAGGAAGTGAGGCTGACGATTGTCATCTCATAAACCTGGGACTGATAAATCAATGCGCTCACAAAACCAGGGCAATGCCAGTGAGGGTGCAAAGGTGGATTCTGGGCACACAGAAACGTACGTTTGCACGAACACGCGCTATGGAATTAACGCTGCGTTTACAATGAGAGAGAGGCGGTTGCTTCAGAGGCGGGGCAGACTGTAAGACTAGACTGAGGTCAGGGGGAGGTGAGATTCCTCGTCTGCCGTCACCCCTTCATCTGAGGCGGGGGGGTCCTTCATTCTGTCTGGGGATCAGCCCGTCCCCAAACCTGAGATGAAAGGCGCCTGATTGAAGAGATTAGCACCTTTCTGCACCCTATAGTCATCCCATCAAGACGAATGAGACCCCGTTAATCTGCAGACTCAGAGGAACCCCAAAGTCAGTCGGGGGGCGTGTCCTGGATGTTTCTGGTGTTTTTATAGATGGCTCATGATCGGCCCTCAGGAGCCTCTTGCTTATAAACAGAAAGGTGCAGAGTGCATACAGACGACCAGGGGGCACCACATGTCTCCTGAAGGACAGTAGTTGAAGGAAGTTGAAGTAGCTGCGCGATCACCCCTCCAGAGGGGCGGGGGAAGTGCTGGGGGCAGTTCCATTCACTTCCACATGAGGGTGCTGTGGGGACCACAGACCGGGAGGTCAGTGGGCGTCACCTTCCTCTCTGAACCCAGACGGTCAGATCTGAAGTGATCGCCTTGTCATTTGGCCTCAGCGGTATGCCAGGGGCGCGCCTGCTTAGACACTAGTCAGATTCCCAGGTGGCAGATCACGGGAGGCATTTGGCACATTTGGCCACTGCCAGGTAGTTTATGCGCGAATCAGTACCTGTGCGTGTGTGTTTAGCGCACGATGATGTGATTGGTTAGACAATGTTGGAAATGTTAGTTACCTTGTGAAAAGTAGGTGGGTTTATTACTCTGATCCACATTGATTTCACCAGGCTTATAACGGAGATGCATACATGACGCAAGAGGCTAGTATGGATAGGCTAGTGTGAACAGGCTAGTGTGGATAGGCTAGTATGGATAGGCTAGTGTGAACAGGCTAGTGTGGATAGGATAGTGTGGACAGGCTAGTGGGGATAGGCTAGTGTGGATAGGCTAGAGTGGGTAGGCTAGTGTGAATAGGCTAGGGTTGGCACCCATATTCTTTTGAAAAGTGCCATGGGATCTTTAATGACCACAGAGTGTCAGGACCTCGGAAATATAAACCTCCATATCAATACATACACCACCTCCCCCAGCTTTTGAAGCTTTCCTGTTTAACAAACATTTACATATTACTGCCGTTAGTATTTATAATTTGATGCAAATGGGAACAGCAGCACACTCCAGCGTAGTGCGGTAGATTAGTTTTGTTGTTTGACACTAATGATGTCTTCTTTATTGATAGTGGGATTATTAAAAATAATAATGCACAAAAACCAATCAAAGTTCTGCCCAGGAGGAACTAATTGAGTCCATTAAGGAATAATACAAGCTGGTGAAAGAGGAGGCTTTTATGGCCTGAGGCAAGTGTGATTATCGAGTCATTTTTATACTACAGCGAAGAATGAGACACGGAAAGTTTCAGCGCACAGGACAAAAACTGTGCGTAATCCGGACAGAAATTCTGCAGGAAGATATAACAATATATCTAAAGATATAATGTAAAAGATATCATTTTAAGATTGAAATGAGTTGTAAGTGCCCCCGTAGACAGGGGAAGCGATGTGACGGTGCTGGGGAGCGAATGCGCTACCTGTCCTGCACAGAGGACATCTCTTTATTTTAATTAGCGTGGGGCACCTGCGGTGTCTCGGCTGACAGCTTTTGTCTGACGGCATTGAGCGTGGCGCCCCCTGGGCGAATGCTCGCTATTTTTAACACCGCCAAAGCTTTTTCGCTCTCATCGATCCGTACAACACGTATCACCTCTCGTTCTCCCATGATACACGGCTCCAGCCCATGCCTCTCCTATAACGCTCCACCCTCCCCCTCTTTCTGTGTCTCACTCTCACACTCTCTCTCTATCACTCTCTCGGCCCCTCTCTCTCCCTTCCTCTCTCTCCTCTCTCCCTCGGTCTCATCAAGCTCAGTTTGTCTTATGGAAATAAGAAACACATTTACATTGTGCTCCAGACAGCAGGCTGGCTGCATTCTGTATTTCCTCAGTTATTTCCCCTCAAAGATGGTGACATTTAAGGACCCAGAGCTTTGTATTCCCTGCCCTGACGTCTCACTTACATCAGGGGGCGCACACTGATAACCTGTCATTCATAAAGGCCAATCTCTGTCTAATGCATAACGCCATATCAGCCAGAATAGACACGAGTACACCTGTAAAACAAGCTCCGACAGGGTAGCTGCTGCTGGGGGGCGGGGCTTCCTGCTTTTGGGTTCCTCTGAGAGGATGTGCCCCTGTGCTCTGGTACTGAATCCAGGTCGCAGTACCTACTGTGGCCAGCAGTGGGTGGGGTGCAGTTGTCCACAGCATGTCCCAGAGTATAAGATATGGGGATGTCTCACCGCGCACCTGCGACCAGCTGCGCAAACTACGCGTTTATGCACATCCCTCCATCGCTAACACCGCACCGCTCAGCTGGTGGATTGACAATGACAAGAAACGGAGGCAGTGCATTATGGTCTATGCTTTCACGGATTGATGGACGACGTAGCAGCCAGGGATGCGGACCTACGACTAGCTATAACAAAATGGCGGAAAATAAATAAATGTCTGTAAAACAGATGCGTGGGTGCTGGACGCTTCACTGGCAGAAACCTGGGTGCTTGACTGGCCTATCCAGCGCTTCTGCTTTTGTTCTGTTATTTGCACACTTTCGGAAACAGAAGAGGGCTTTGCACCTTGAGAGGCCCTTCTATCTCAAAACAAATCATCGACGTGGTGCACCGCAGCTGTATAAGAAGGCTGAAGAACAGTCATAGTGTAAAGACTCATTGTTATCCCTGAACAGACCATGTTTTAATTGCCTTTATAAGCATCAGTCTTAAAAATGAGAAACAGAGACAGCCGTTACTGGACCCTAGCTACCCACCACTCCAAACTAACACACTTCCTGTTTTCCAGGAGTGCATCTTATTCTCCAGTTGTCTGGTCAGGGAGGGGGGGGAAAAGTTTTCCCCAAATTCGGATAATTGTTCTTGCTCAGTTCCTTTTTAAATGTTGTATTCCCCCTGTGTATATACAAAATAACACATAATTGATTAACTAGTTGGAATAGTATAAAGAACAAATAAATAAATTACGTGGCAGTTCCACACCATGTGAAAATCAACTCTAAGCAGTGACCAAATTTAACTATCAGCTGCAGCCGAGTGAATGGTAGAGTGCAAGAGGTATCACTCCTGGAGAGAAAGCTTGCCAGTCTCCTGGTGACAAAAAAAAACGCATGTAGCAGCTCACCAATGTTATACACTCTGTTTCCATGGAAAAATGGTGCCCAACCCAGTTCCTGTAGATGGTTCCCAGGATGTTTTCACATATGTGGGCTAAACTGTGGGCTAGGACTTACCAGTGGGCGGAGTTACAATTGCATTACATTTAGGCATTTAGCCAATGCTTTTATCTGGAGCGAGATACACTGCTTACATTCTTTACATTAAATCGATTCATATAGCTGGATATTTACTGAAGCCGTTGAGGTTATGTACCTGGCTCAAGGGGTATAACAGCAGAACCCCACCTGGAAATGGACCCAGCAGTCACAAACCATTAGGCTACGCTGTCGCCTAGCTTAGCTGGATTCTGAGATACACAAGCAGCCTACAACGTACGCTACACTTTCACCCCTCTCAAACAAAACCCTGCATCTGCTACCTGCTCTGCGTTTAGTTACGGCGTACGGTATATTTGGCTGTTTTGACATAATGTTAAAAATATATTCCAAATTTGAATATACATCAGAATACATTTTAATGAGTGGGTTAAGGGTGTCATTAAAGACAATCCCTAATTAAGTCGGTTGTGGGCACGTAATGAACCATTACCCTCAGCCACCTGTTTCGAGTCGGGAGAAATGGGACCGCCCTTTAACAACTGACAGTAACCAATTACTTGCTTAGCAGAACCGTAAACTTAAATCGGACTGGTTTGACTGAAATTGGCTAGAAGTGTTGGGGTGTGTGTGGTGTATGAGAGGATGTCAGTGATACGGTACAGTTATGTAACCTATCCTGAAAGGGCTTCTTCGCCTCTGCTCTTGAATAAAACTATGTGTGTTATATTCTTCTTGCACCTTAGACACCAGAGCTGGTGTATCATTGTCATCTACTGTTTATGTCCTCATCCAGAATGAGAAAAAGCAGCGCTCAGAGGGGGCGGCAGCACCCCCCCCCCCCCCCACACCCCATATCCTCTGGGGGCCTGAGGCACATGTGGAAATGAGTAGATAAATAAAAGATCAGAAATCCAGAGAGAGAAGGTCAGGCTTTCAAAGTGCCTTCCCTGACGCATGTTTACAGGAGCCGAGCGGAACGCATAACACCCCCCCCCTCCCAATCCCCTATCCCACCAGGGCAGACATGCTCGCGGCAAAGAGACGTAGCGCCAGAGTGCCAGGCCCAACAGATCCAGGCGCCCCGACACTGCTGCTGCGAAAACGAGCCCCGGAACCAGCGGGCACCCTGAAGGGTTGGGCCTCACCTACGCACCGAGGCCGAGATGACGCGCTTAGCGGTAGAGCCGCGGGAAGACCTTATTTCTCAGCGGCACTAACGGCTGCTGGGGTCTAAATTGGCTAAAGGGGGCGAGCTGGAGAATGTTCTCAATCAGGAGCGGGAAAAAAAACACAAGCTTTTCCCTGGAAACATGAAAGTGGGAGAGAGAGAGTGCGAGAGAGCAAGAGAGAGAGATAGATAGCAGTCACACTTATTTATTTATTTATTTTTGAGGGGAGTGTTGTTTTGCACTTAGTTTTTACATTTTTAAGAAGTGAAAAAACTAACACTAAGAATGAAAAGCACTGAAATAATCAGTGTGTGCAATATCACATGCAAGTATGGAGAAATAAATACAATAAATGAGTTTGTTTATATCGTGCTTTTCACACAAGGCTTTGCAACCCTAAGACTTTCAAATAAAAATTATTTTAAAAAACGGCCACAATTAAAGAGAGAAACTATCAAAAGTAAAAGCAGAAACAACGCAATGAAGAAAAAAAAATACATGAGAGAAATGTAAAACTAAGCATACAATAAAATATAAATATTGTTTAAACAAAATTTAAAAAAAACTTTATAAAATGCAAGCTAATTAAAAGCCATCTTAAACCAACATTTTCAGCAATGCCACACACCAGATAGACTCTGGTAGAACATTCCATAGCTCTGTGCCATAGGAACATACGGCTGCCTCTCCATTTCTTTTCAGTTTTACTTTTGGGATGTTGACCAGGCAATGCGTTTAATCCATATGGGGACAATGCTTGGATTAACAGGCAGAAATAAACTTTGGTGCTACGCCATTATGCGCTATAAAAACAAGTTAAAAAAACCTCTAACAGTTAGCCAATGTTGGGTATAGGGGTTCGCATATGGTATTCTATTTGGAGGTTTGCAGTCTACTTGTAATGAATGCATCTGTCAACCTGACAGAATCAGGTTTGTATGTATTGTATTAATGTATGTTAACTTACTATATTAATATTCGCTGTAAAAGTCAAATCGGATCAGAGTCTAAAATTACCCCTAGGCTCTTTACTTTTGGTTTGAGTGCAACATTTGTTTACCAATTTTCCTTTCTGAACTTTTTGGCCTAAAAGAAGAAACCTTTTAGAAATCCACATTATGATGTCTGATAGGCAGTTAAACAGTCGCTGAAAAGATTGTCATCTGTTTTTTCTAGAATATTCCTTAGTAAAGCAAGGTTGGACAAATACACAGCAAAAATCTAACACTGCTGGTGTACATTTAACACCCTAGGGTGTTTATATGAGACCACGGTCTCATATAAACACCATAGTGTGTTTGCTGTGTAGGTCTAAAATTGCGGAGTACAGAGATGTACCTTTTTTGAGTAGGAATTTCACTATAAATGTCTTAAGAGCATCAGGGAAGTTGCCAGCCTCCAGAGAGTGATTCACTATTCCCAACACATTATCCGACAATCAAAATAATCCTTAAACATTGGACCATGTTGGCATGGGATCAAGGAACAGGTTCATTAGATACATTTCTGCTAAACTGAACCTCGCTTATCTCAGAAAAAAAAGTTCATATTAGCCATACAGAGTTTGAAAGTCTAATTTTGGGTTCACACAGACTTTTATTATTTTACATCTCAGAGCGGTAATCTTCTCTTGATGAAAGTGCTTCACATTTTGATGTGAAGATTGGCTTGTCCAGTTAATGGCTGAGACTGGATTTACCAGAGGATATATTGTAGAAAACAGATTTCTGAGATTATTTACATTTTCAGATATAATTATTGAAAAGCTGACCTTCCTTAGTGTACACTCTGTGGCTTTATTGCCATTGCACATTTGTTCCTTCTGTAATTTAGATTATCTCTCCATTTATAGTTGTTTTACAGTAATTATTATACACATATAATATGCCTTAAAATGGCACCTTTGGATTTGAGGACCACTTTTATGTTTCTCTGGTGCTACCGTGAGAATTATTGATCTATTCATAAAACTGTCAACTAGTTAGTTAGCAGAACCTGGCTATTGATGGAATGAGCAGAATGAGCGGTAGTCATCGAATGGTCCAAAGACAGCCAAAGACACTGATAGTAGGACAGTAGGAGGGAAATACGGGAAGGGCAGCGCTCTACATTGGGGAGCAGAGACCACACTGATCTTACGCCAAATCCAGAGCCACATGGGGGGGGGGGGGGGGGAGCAAAGATCACAGGAGCCAGGGGGTGGGGCCAGGGATGGGTGGAGCCAGGAGGGAAGGGCACATTTGATGCCACCATGACTGCATTCAAATGTGCCAACTGAACACACCATGCAGACCTTCACACACCTTCAGCAGTGAGGGGAATTATGGGCAGTCTGAAAAGGGGTTGCTGAGGGTCACTTCCTCCTATTCCCCTCTCCCCTGTTATTACCGTTACTATTGTTATTACAGCCCTACAAGCTAACCAGTAATGAACTGTAGTAACACCTGCTAATGCCATTAAGCTGAATTGTTTTGGGGAACCTGTCATTACATTACATTACATTCATTTAGCAGACGCTTTTATCCAAAGCGACGTACAGTAAGTGCATACAGAGACATCATCAAGATCACTACAGAACAGACAAAGCACATCCTTCCCATAATGTAGCAGCTATCCCTAGCAATGAACGTCGACTGTAGTTCACAGTAAGCTGTGGGCAAATCAGCAACACCACACTTCCATTCCAAATACTATTATAAACAATAATAAACAGACAGGAAAACACAGGGAACTAGTAAACAGCGAACTGATATTCCTAGGTGAGGATATCAGTCAAGGTGGAGTCTGAAGAGGTGTGTCTTCAGGCCTCGACGGAATGCAGGCAGGGTTGGAGTAGAACGTAGGGGAATGGGAAGTTCATTCCACCACTGAGGAGCTAAATTAAATTCATGAATGTATTTGCGCGGCCTACCCGACTAGAGACACTACTCAACCTTTATAAGTTACTTATGTCGAACTCAAGGCAGGCACAGCTAATGATCTTAATCATGCCTCAATAATACATACATCAAGGAGGGAGTGCGTCGTGGCTCACTGGTGACGGGTTTCACCTCCTCAAGGAGGGAGTGTGTCATGGTTCTCTAGTGATGGGTTTCACCTCCTCAAGGAGGGAGCGTGTCACAGCTCTCTGGTGACGGGTTCCACCTCTAATGACTGAAGATAATTACTGCTCATGCATCCTGCCTGTTCCTTCCAGCCCCTATATGACTGCACACGAGTGTATGAAGGTTCTACCTGTTTGGGGATTTCTGCTGTCCATTGCTGCACTGCTTTTGGAGGCTCTGTCCCCTCCCCCTTTCATGAATATTTATCATGAGCCAGCAAATCAGGACTCAGCACTTCAACACTGCCAGGGACCAAAGAATAAGATCTGCTAAATAAATAGAATATCTGTGTGATAGACTGCACTGTGGTCCTCAGACAGTACTAGTCAATTATTTCATCTGAAATTCTGGTCCAGCTTTTCTGTTTTAAATGTCACCTCCCTTCATGCCCATAATGGACATTGCTGATGCTTCTTAGTCTCCGATTTTACACGGATCAGATGACATTATTTATTTATTTTTGTTAGCTGTGTTTTCCTTTTAGGAACACTTTCTTTCACGTTTGAGAGTAAGAAAGAAACCTTGCGGTTCACGAATCAAACCCCGGGTGCATTGAACTGATCAGCTTTGTTTGTCAGGCTCTACTAATAATATAAGCAATAATTCTGGGAAATGGGCTTAAGGGAAATGACGGTAGGAGCACTGACACGAGGCTGCATCAAGACTGAACAACGTGTACAAGGTGTAAAACAAAGCCAGGAATAATAGCCTGACAAATTACCCACTCATCTACATTCATTATTCATGCAAGAATGTCAACATCGTCAAGGATTCAAGCAAAACCAGGCTGTGTAAATGTGAGTAAAAGGCATTATATTGTACATATATAATATATATTTATCCCTTCCCTGTAGGGTATACCATCGCAGCCTGGCATCTGTTTGCCATCTTTTTTTAACATCATTTATTTAAAAGTTAATTTGCAATGGAGAGCCTTTGAGGTAAACAACGCGATGCATTAATATCTTTTATGCGGGAACTGACAGAGCAATCTATCACCCAAACGAGCAGAAACCCGGCGGAGTGGGCGGAGCCGTCTCTCTGGAAACCGTCAAGAGCCACTGCCCTTTGACCCCAGAATGTATCACACTATTGTAGTGTCACTAATGCTGCGTTCACAACATATGGGAATTACGGTTTGAGCGATTTGCTTGCTCGTAACAACAACTTGGGATCACACCGGATGAACCCGTTTAAAGCCAAGATCACCAGAGATTGGGGAGGGTCTCTGAGATCACTGAAAAGATGGAGGTTTCCTGGAAACTTTTGTTTTTGTTAACTATCTCCATTTTGGCTAATTTTGCCAAGCTTTGCTGAACGTTTGATTTGACTGTAGGTAGCCTACGGACGTCTGACATGTCGTCAGGTAATCTGTTGGATCCGATAAACAAGAGTGATTTTTTTAATTATTTGAACATATGCTTCTTTTGACCATGCTTTGTAGGCTGTCATAGGCCATTTCCGCACTGGTGATGTCAAGTGGGATAAATCGGAGTACAAAAAAAATTCACAAGTAGTATTTACTGAAAGCTGAGGTGAACGGTATTTCCAAGTTGGAAGCTTGTAGTTACCATCTCTCCCATATGTCGTGAACGCAGCATAAGACAATTTCTCTCTCTCCCATTAGCCTGGTTCCTGAGGGAGTGGTAATTCTTTTCCCAGCACTAGCCCACGCAGGCGGTGTACTGTATACAGTATATAGCCTTGTGTATCCACTGGCCACAGTTGATTGCGGCATGGTCAGGTTTAGATCTCAGACCATGGGACGCATCACACACTGAACCCCAAATTACTGAAAAACTTCTTACTCTCCCGTCTTTCTTGGCAAGCAGTTTGTTAGATCTGGGATATCTTCGGTATACTCGGGAACCCTTAATCTTCCTGAGCTGGCAGCTACCCCGCAGGAACCAAGGTGTGCAAAATGAGTAGAAACGGCCAAGCCGTCGACACACTTTGACACAATTCTATTCCAGAGACTGAGAAATGATGGATTAAACGCATTCATAAGCCCACTGGGGGATAAAGACAAATCGTCTGAGTGAACGGACGAATTGCGTTGATGTGCGATTTGAGGAAAGCGGGGTACACTGGCGGTGTTTTCCCCTCACTCTCTCAATCTGGCGTCTTTCGACAACCACAAAATGAGGCTCCACCCATCGGAGAAAGCTAGCCTCGCTCACCAGGGTTTGCCTATCCGTATTAGCCTTCGAAAAAAGTTCAGGGTTATAGGAAAAACGCTGCCCTCCCTTTGGGATGTAGCCAATACTTCATTACCCATCGCATTAACTCTAAGGAGAGAGGTCTACGGCAAAGGAAGTGATTCAAACAGCAGAGACGCAGTGACATGTCATTCTAAGATTCTGAGATTCTAAGCTGGCACGTCCCCGGCGTGTCTGTTACCGATATTACCGCTACAGTAAGTCAGTCTCCCGACCGTAAGGGGAGAGTGTGCTGAGATCTCTGCTGAGATCTGTGAAGACGCGGGACTCCGGGTGAAGCTCCCCGGAACTTTGATGCGCTCCCAACTTTTCCTACAGTAATTGTGGATCAGAGGCAGGATGCCCGCGAGCGTGCCTGTGCGAGAGAAAGTAGAACAGCATCGGCCGATCTCTCCGCCCGTCTCAGCCAATCACCTGACCAGACTAGGAACTTACTGGCTTGTGCAATCATTACTGCCGTTACCTCTTTGATTTAGACATGGTTAACTATGTGAATTACAGCGTGAATCTCATATAAAGGTACCAACACTTTGACTGTCTGACTTCTCCCTGACACCCCATGCACACACACACACCACACACATGCACACACACACGCACACGACGCATGAACGCATGAACGCACACACACACACACACACACACACACACAGACACACCCACAAACAGGTATATGGTTCAGTTGCCCATATGCACATTACCTGGATTCAGAGTGCGTGAAGCCGGCACATTCTGAGGTCTGGTCCAAACTGAGCTTCACTTTGCTACGCTACCCGCCCGGCAGTTTTGGAAAAGGTAAGGGGGGGGGGGGGGCACGTGGAGAGGTTAAAGAAAAAGCTTGACTCCTTTCTCTCTTTCAGTTTCTCCCTCTTTCCTCTTCTCTCCTCCCTCAGAGGAAGGCGCTTGGAGCAGCTGAGCGCTCTCTCTCTCTCTCTCTCTCTCTCTCTCTCTCTCTCTTTCTCTCTTTCTCTCCGGGCGGAATATCGGTATCCTGTTCTGCACGGCAACGGGAGAGAGGAAGGAATGTGCCGTCCTTTTCCACGGAAAGCTTCTTACTCTCACTCTCACTGTGATAGGACTGTTCTCTCACACACTCTCTCTCGCTGTTTCCCTCCCTTCTCCTCTCTCTCTCTCCCTCCCTCCCTCCCTCTTCTCTTCTCCTCTCCTTCTTACACACACTAAGACCTCCGCCAGCCCCCCCCCCCCCCCCCCTCCCATCCTCACAGCCTCAGCGAACAAGATCGGTGGGGGGGCAGTGAGGACATGGGGGGGGGGGGGGGGGGCAAGGAGGCTACTAAGGTCAGCCGTGGGCTTAGAGTGCAGCACCAAACCCAATTTTCTTTACGCAGAAGAGCAGCAGCAGTGTTGGCTGGAGAGCTTTTTACGAGGCAGCCCCCCCCTTCCCCCTTCAGCGAGTTAAGAAGGACACATACATGACTGGCATAGAGCTTGCTGACTGGGACCCTGAACAAACGCTCAGAGTGCGAGAGACGCTTTGCAGTGTCGCGTGTGCGTTCTCCCCCTTTGCCTTCACGGCGGATTCCTCAGACGGCGCGTTATTGATCAGACCCTCTGTGACGGCCACCGCGGCCATTAACGCGGACATTTTGGAAACGTCCAGTCAAAGCACTGTGCCCTGTGTCACCAAGGCCGACGCAAAACAGAGGACAAAATGGCGGCTGAAAGCGGTGGGCTCCACAGACTCGCCAGAGCAGATCTGTGCTCTGATGTAATGATGATGTCATGGATATGAAAAGAATCCAGCCCTGCTAAATGTGTCAACAACTGCACGCCTTTGTTGCGTTTCACGTTTCATGTGAGAAATGAGAGGTGACAAGGCAGATTGTGTGTGTGTGTGTGTGTGTGTGTCTGTGTGTTTGTATATATATATACATAAACACACACACATACACACATATATGTATGTGTGTGTATATATTTGCATCTGCATGCTGCATTTGTATGTGCACAAGACTGGGTGCTTGTAACAGCGCATGTGTGTGTTCATGTGTGAAAGAGTGTGCGTGTGTTTGAGTGCATGAGAGTGGGTGTGTCTGAGAGCGTGTGTGAGAATGAGTGTATATGAGTGTGTGTGAGAGTGAGTGTATATTACAGCGGGTATGTTTGAGTGTGTGTGTGTGTGTGTGTGTGTGAGAGAGTACGCGCACATGAGAGAGAGGGTGTGTAAGAGAGTGTATGTGAGAGCGGGTCTGTGTGAGAGAGTGCATGTGCGTCTCTGTGCGTTTACATGTGTGAGACTCCGTTCTCCTGGGACATGCTATTTTAAGGACAACAATGCGTACAACAGAGAGGGAGTGGGCGTGGTTTGAGGGTCTCGGATCTGGAACACGCCCCCCTGGGTTTTTGCCCAGGAAACTGGGGACCACAGTGGAAGAGCAACATAATTTGTGATAAAAACAGCAATGGAGGTAAGGTGTGAAGGAGGGGAGGAGAACATGTGGGGCTGTGTGGGGGGCAGATACAGGACAGAATATAACCCTGTTCTATTCACAGATGCCCAACACACAGGACAAAATATAACCCTGTCCTATCCACAGATATCCACCACACAGGACAAAATATAACCCTGTTCTATCCAAGGATATCCAACACACAGGACAAAATATAACCTTGTTCTATCCACGGATATCCAACACACAGGACAAAATATAACCCTGTCCTATCCACAGATATCCACCACACAGGACAAAATATAACCCTGTTCTATCCAAGGATATCCAACACACAGGACAAAATATAACCTTGTTCTATCCACGGATATCCAACACAGGACAAAATATAACCTCGTCCTATCCACAAATACCCAACACACAGGCAAAATATAACCCTGCCCTATCCACAAATACCCAACACACAGAACAAAATATAACCCTGTTCTATCCAGATACCACACAGGACAAAATATTACCCTGTCCTGTCACATAGCGCACAATACCTCTACTACAAAAAACACATGCACAACACAACAGTGTAATTACAAATATACTGTACTATCTGATATTAATGATATTGAATGATATGAAACGCAGGTATTATGGTGAAGATGGAGTTCATGTCAAGCATTATTATAATGCCATAGGTGACCAGTCATGAGCTTTTAAAGTGTGCTTATTGCTCTATGTGGTGTTGTTTGTATTTTATTTGTTGGTGTGAATGGAGGGATGTAAGTATGTTGTAATGGATGTGTCTATGTTCTTATACAGTATGTGGTTTTGTAAAGGAAAAATGACGATCATAAAAACATGCAAAATGCTGCAATATAGATGGACAATAATAACGGTTGCACGGGGTGATCTCTTTCTCATCTCCAGAAAGACTTTGCCGCTGTCAGCGTGGCTGAAATATTCATATATCAAACGCAGAAATCAATTCCAGTCTGGATTTGGTTTTGCATGAATTCTGTACCGGCTGCAGACCACTATAGTGTCTCTTTCAGACAAACGGTGCTCGACTGGAAATAAATGAGAGCCTGATTAATGTGAGAAAAAGGTAACGGCTCATTAATTCAGAGATTATAACCAAAGCATAATATTCCATTTGCTGGTTGTCCATCATTTAACATTTACTGCATCAGATTTTTGTTCTTTGTGTGTAGGGTGCATTACAGTCTATTAAATTCATTCCCTGAACATGGAGCCATATAAATTACTGAATAAAGCCATTCTAATAAAATAAAAACGATATTTTACTGTAAAGCAGATTAAACGCTCAAGCCTGTTATCCAGTTATGGTTGATTTGGGGTAAATGCTGCCATATTTCATTCAGAGGAGTGCTTCTTAATGATGTTATTGTTGTCTTATACTGGAATTTTCTGTGGTATTACAGACACGGCATAGACAACTACATTACAGTCATTTAGCAGACATGCTCATCCGGAGCGAATTAAATAACTTTACATTTTATGTAGTATGAATTTATACAGCTGGATATATAATGAAGTAATTCAGGCAGCCATCTCCTCATCTCTACGGACGCTTCCTCTCTGAGCTGCTAGAGGGCGCCCCTGCTGCACTTTTCTGCCACTCGTGCCGTGTTTTTACGCTACCCGGCAATTATCCGGCGCACCTGTTTCAGGTTTCCTGCTGGCTATATAAGCACAGTGCTTTCTTCTTCTGGTGCTTTTGTTTTATCATTGCCACTGCACAAAGCCAATAACTCGGTATAGGAATTCAGACGACATTACATTACATTACATTCATTTAGCAGACGCTTTTATCCAAAGCGACGTACAGACCACTTGTCCTTTTGATTTTCAAAAGAACACGTGGGACTTGTCTGTAGTGTGTTAGAGAATTCTGTTCTTAGGTTTCATTTCTCCTTCGCACTTTATTTTCCTGCCTTGGTTTTCTTTTTCCTGTCTTGCTACTAGACAGCAACCTCGGTTCTTAGTTGCCTTTTACCTCTTTGTTTTAAGCTCTCTGCTAGTTTTCAGAGCTTGAGGTATTTCTCTCTTTGTTTATATTTCCCTGCTCGAGTCTATGTGCTTTTCGCCCGCACTTCCGGGTTGTCTTTTGTTTTGTTTATTTCAGAAGCTGTTATTCCTGTCTGTTTTATTTTCGCTGCTCTAAACTACAAGCTTCTCGCCCGCCTTTTCCGGGTTGTCTTTTGTTTGTTATTTCGGGAGTTTTTATTCCTGATTCAATATTTTGATTCTATATTTTATCTGTTCTGTTCGCGGACTCCCTATTACTGGCTATCCCACGGTTCGTGGGGTAACTTTCAGATCCCCTCTCTGTCGCGTCTGGTCCTCCGAACCCGACCCCTTACACTAAGTACCTTGCTTAAGGGAACAACGCCAGTGCCCTATCTGGGAATCAAACCTGCAATCTTTAGGTTACTGTAGTATCCATTACAAGGTCTGGGAGGGGGAGCAGAGGATTTCTTGACCTTTAACCTTACAATAATGCACCACACTGTTGAGTGACATATTGGGCATATCTTACACTCGGCGCTAAGAGGTGGTAACCCAAACGCAAGTGTCTTTGCTAGTTTCAGACCGGCGCAGGTGTCATTTTAACGTCCAGCGCTCACGTTGTTGAAATAGCAAGTGAACTTGAGCATTTGCGCTAAAACCACCAGAAACAACAACACTTTTTCTTAAGTCGTGTCGCAGTTGTTTCAATGTTATTTTAACGGCGCAATATAAATGCATCTACATAGGCGTGTGCACAACGCGCATTCACCGTCCAGTCTGTTACACACAGGGGCGCGCACAAACATGCATAAAAATATCAAATTTACATCCTGAAATAGGGATTAATATTTTTTCCAAAAATAAAACATTTTCTGTCCCGGAATAGACGCACGTTGTCCCTGTAATTGCGGGAAAGTGGGCTTGTTTTAAGGCATTAAGCTACCAGACAAAAGCGTTGGTCATATTTCCATAAGCAGAACAATATAAACAAGGGAAAATATGTGTAAACCTATAGGTTCCCAACCTGACAGCTTTAGTGTATGTAGTGTCATCATTAAGGCAAACTAACGCTATTTATGTTATTAATCAATATTAGAATGCACAGAATATAAACTTTGCTAGCCGAATGCCTGTGATCTGTCTGCTGTGATAATTGAATTCTCATGGAATTGATGGTTGACGAACCTTCATTGACAACACTTTCCTTTCCTGGCATGATGTACACATCCTAGCTCCTCCCATTATGGTGTTCATGAAGACTAATTATCATATTTCTGCAAAAAATATGTGTGTGTAGATGTGTGGTGTTCCAGTCAATCATAAACAGTCCACCGTTACAAAAGTATGAGCAAATATGCCAGAAGGTTTTGTGAGTAAAATGTCATTGTGCATGGTTTAATTATCTTTGGATTAGCCAGTATTAAAACCCAATCTCATAAGGCTCCGTCTTTAAAAAAGGCTAAATTGGTTCATTGTATTCAACCATATAATACACTAAAGATAATAAATCACTTCATATTTCTGAAATTTGCTAACTATAATTAGGCCTACATTTTAATTAACTGGGTGACCTGCAACTGTGACAATAATATTTCAACAGAAACTTTTAATACCTTAAGAAGGCAGTCAACCAAAAAAAAAACCTGTTTATTGAGTACATTCCAAATAAGTTCTTATTTATCTTGCTAATTCAAAGGGGCATTGGCTATATTAGGAATTGCTATACTGAGCTAGCGAGGTGAGTTCATGCCAGGGGGTGTACTACGAAGCAGGATTACTGAGTTATAACTGCACTGATTAAAACCTGGAACGTCTCTTTGTACTTCAGTCCATGTTCCAGGTTGTGGGGGGTTCTGGATTTTACTACGTGCAGTTATCCGGCTAAGTAATCCTGCTTCGTAGTACACCCCCCAGGTCTAATACACCTCAAAAAACATTGGATATTGCATTGAAACTTCAATTACCAGCATTTGCTAACTTTGTTAAAAAAGGAAAAACAAACTTTGATAGCCATAGATTGTGAAACAGAGAGGGAGAAGGAGAGAGAGCTTCCATCATTCCACATTCACTCATAATATTGTTTTCATTGCTACCTTTAGGCATAAATAAATGTAATTCAGGCTCTCAGATTCAATAAAGGTCAGCAATGATTACTTTCACAAAACAAAAAATGAAAAGTGAAAATGATAGTGATTGGCACCGTCGGTCCTTTTTTGCACTGATGAGCACACACGAGTCACTGCTGCGTGGTTGACCTTTCACCCTCCCAGTCCCCTTGGTGATGACCCAGCCGTAATCACTGTGAGGGCAGGTCACCAGAGAGAAAGAGAGAGTCCTGCATCACTTCCTATCTACATTTCCTCTCTTCCTTACAATGTCAACACTGCTAATCTGCAGGAGCGCCATCTCGATCTCTATCTCTATCTCTATCTAACTCTTTGGTGAGTTTCTTATTTTCCTCAACAGTTACTCATAGAGCCCCATCGAGCACAGCAATCAGACCCGAAACATTAGCATACAGCGTCTCTCTCTCTCTGCACTCCGCAGCGGAGGGCTCGACCTCAGCCTCGCCCCCAGCCTCGCCCCCGCTCGTCTCTGGAAACACACACGTCTTTCTCCCCGGGGGCCCGAGCGGATTTTTGTACCCAAGGCCCTCCTCTCTCCGCCGTCTCCTGGCATTGTCTGCAACTGGAAACACCCTCGAGTGGAAGCGCAATATTTAAAACAAGGAGCGGATTACACACGAGGAAGCAGAAATCTGATTAAAATACCTAGCCTAGCTGTAGATCTGATCAAAAGCGCTGGCTTTTTGGCTCAGTTGTCATGGGAACCCCGCATAATCGGCTCCACGCTCCTGCGGCGGTGGCAAAAAGTGGTTAATGAAAGGGGATTAAAAAGAATACACCGGGGTCGCAGGCAAAGGTCATAGGTTGACTGACTGGAGGTTGGGGAGCACGTCTACACAGCCCACAATGAACCAATCCTTAATCTGAATAAGCATTACCTGCTCTGACCTCACTTACAGTAAGACAGTCCACTTCACTTACGGATTCCGAGAAACACATAGGTTTCAAAGTTCCCCAAAGAATCAAACTTACTCAAATATAATTTTAGAATGCGTTAATAAAGGTTATCAATACTGTCGCTGGACAAACAGCAGTTGAGTCATACCTAAGAAACAGTGGACTGCCACAGGACTTCACAGGAACAAAGCCAGACCATTGTGATCAGGTGAAATGCCATAAGACAACTTATTTTGCCCTCATATCTCCAAAGCTGTATTTTCACATCCCCAACACTGTGCTGAGACACAAAAGAAAAAAAAGTTTTTGGCTTGGGAACACCACATTTTCAATTTAAAAACCTTAAAAAAAATTTTAAAAATCCAACTATGGATTTATAAAAGGTTATCTTAAAAACTGTTGCCATTTAATTCCCAAAGGGAAACTGCAAAAGGCAGGGCTGAATACATCTGTCTGCTGGAATAATCTATATCTGGAGCCTAATGCTGGAAAAACCAGCATCAGATATGTAAATATAAAACAACTGAAAATATTGCTTTAAACTCAAATGATAGATTATTATACTTCCTGATTAATGGTACGTCAGTGTAAAAGCATGAGTTTGGTGCATGGAAATAACAATTGCAATGTACGCGGTTTAATATCCAAATACAGACACAGATAATTGTGCTGTTTGAACAGAGCCAGATACAGATATAGATCATCATATATGCACACCCCTGGTGGGAACCTTTGTTTTGCGTAAGCTGTAATTAGACGCACTCGCACTGATGAGGACAGCCCTGAACCTCGGGCTCACTGAAATGACATCACAATGAGATGCCCGAAGGGCCGGCGTGCCGCCACGACGATCTCCTCCATTCCGTTTCCTCGTCTTGTATCTCGCCACCTGCATTCCCCACGACCCTGGGGATCCAAAAAAACTTCCATTGCCGCCGATTCATTACAATGCCATATCTGGGGGCTGGCGAGGGGGACTAATAAACAAGCCTTCGTTTGCAAACACGGAGAAACACTAAACTGCACAGGGATTGGAAACAGGAAGCAGCAAAATGAATATGAAACGTGAGACAATGCTCATTCAGAGTGAAACCCATGCTGTCGTGGAAGGATAATTATAATTATACATTTATTTGTAGGCCTACAGCACATTTTCATACAATGAATTGCAGCCCAAAGTGCATATGATAAAACCTACAAGACAAAATAAACAGAAATGGTAAGAACGATAAGATATAACAATACTAAAAAGAAGTACAATAAACAAGTAAAAATGAGTGATCACACATGTAAATAAAATAAGGTAAAACTGCCATAAAAAATGAGTGTCTGCTAAATGAATGCAGTGTAATTTAATGTTGGCTAATTGTGAGGAAAATACAGGGCCGTGTCGAAGGCCGAATCAGAACTCTTCCACACTGTTGAGTAGCCTTGGTGAGTAGATAGGGCGACAGTCAAACTGCAGTACACTTCAAACACCCGGATGACACACTTACTTCCAGTACATTCGGGAGCACACTTTTCAAGAAGTATACAAACATTTTGGTCACATAAATATGACGTGAAGCTTCGTTTAAAAAAAATGAGGTGCAGCTTCGCTGACGTTTTCCTTCAAATACAACGAAAACAACACGTGACATGACAGCGCAAGAGTGGGCCGCAGGGTTATCAAATCTTGTAAGCCAAATGGCGACTCAAAACTAGCCCAAATTATAGGCTATTTTTAACCGAAACCAACATATTTTAAATAGAAATCATCATGTATTTACTTTTTAAAATAAGTGCGTGCTTTGCAACCTAAAACCGCAGACATGGCAACACTGGTGACCTGCTTACGACACTTCCACAGTGCGGTTGGAAAATAGTATGGCGGATATTTTTCGCGGACTGCTAAACAGTGCACATTAAACAGCACACTTCTGCCAGTGCACTGTACGCAGGAGACAGGGCACAATAGATAGGGCTGCTCTGATTCGGACACAACCCAGGTTATTTTCTGAAGAGAGTTCCTGGTTCTAGCAGCCTGCCCAATTTGTAGGTCAGTTGTGGACGGGTGTGAAGTGTTGGCAGCACCTGTAAGGGACTATAGGCCCGGGCTAAAGCACTACCATCTGTGCTTCAGAGAAAGCCATGTAAATTGTCACATTAACCCTGAATTAACCTCCATTACTAGTGATTGGCACCGGCAGATTGGCACCGGCTGAAACAGTATGTCATCCCTAACATTCGGGCAGGTGTTCTGATTGGCTCTCCTGATACATGGGTTTCGCGTTTTGAGACTGCTAGAGTGGCAACACACATGACTTATTTGATGTATTATGTAAACCGTCGTACTTTTTAACATGCATGTGTGACGCCCTGGGTGGGGGAAAACAAGATACGAAAGCAAGCCTTGAAATATACTGTGAGAGAGAGTCAGCTAGAGAGAGAAATACTGTATGTGCTGCAATGGTTAAAGCTAAAGCAAAAGACAGTGTTACATTACTGATGTAACCTTGGAGTGGAGAATTTACATGACTAGACATAGTGGTTAAAACACAGGACCCTGAATATTAGTGCACACTACTGCTGTTATCTAGTGGTTAAAACACAGGACCCTGAATATTAGAGTACACTAATGCTGTTATCTAGTGGTTAAGACACAGGACCCTGAATATTAGTGCACACTACTGCTGTTATCTAGTGGTTAAGACACAGGACCCTGAATATTAGTGCACACTACTGCTGTTTTTGCAAGTGTTAAAGCACAGGTCTGTACATTAGTATATACTACTGCTGTACAGTTGAAGAAATAAGATACCCGTTTAGTAAAATAGGTGATTAGTGGGAACAGTGCGGTTTAATGACAAATTAAAACACAGGGAGATTGTTTCTTTGAATGCTCCAGGCATATCTGCCTTGCAAAGTTTATTGCTTTGGTGTGTGTGCCGAGTACCTGCTAAATAAATCCCTTCACCGGATCATTTATTTAAAAAAAACTGTTAATTTCACGCTCTAGTTACACTCTCATGCTGAAGGATAAGTACAAGGTAAACTGCAAAAAATGTTATTCAAGCAGGCTTTTTGCACAGCTTATATGATGGAAATTCTGTTACAATGGTGTTAAAAATAGGGGAGATAATTAACAAATATCATCGCCAATCACGCAGAAAGCAGGAAGACTGACTGATGATTTATACAGGCTGCATGACCCTTTAGTACAGGAGGCATACGAGTGTGTGTGTGTGTGTGTGTGTGTGTGTGCGCATGCGTGTTTGTGTGAAATGCGGCTCATCTCCTAAAAATAGGTGTGTGCTACTTACTAACTGCTGTAATGTGCAAGTGAGCGGTTAACCCACGAAGCGTTTAACGCGCGGTTAACCGCGGACCTGAGCATAATGAACCATCGCCTCCTAAGTCCCATGATGTCCGGGGAGAGGGGCGCTCCCGACTGGCAGAGGTGCCCGCCCCCCCCCTCCCATGCTTTCCAACGGCATAGCCTCCGGAGCAATAGGCTTCTCTCATGCAGGTGATCATCGGAAGCACCTGCGTGTGTTTTCCCATCTCTCACCGTCACGAGGCAGGTTCCGGCGACAGATGGCATTTCGGCCTTGCCGCTCCGTACGGCGGCCAGACGGGGCAACGGGAGCGGGCGGGCGGGCGGGGGGCACAGCTGAGAGGCAGCGTGGCCCTGATGGCAGAGCTCGAGGGTCAGACCGTTGAAGAGTGGGCGGGCTATCCTGCTCTGAGGAACACTTGCACTGGAGAAACGGGTGGCTGCATGCAGTTCCCCATGCAGTCCCTCAAGTCGGGAGCGTGTTTGGAGATGGGGCAGGCCGGCCGAGAGTATGGGGAAATATACCGCAATAAATGACCTGCACACTGCCGAAAAGAATAAAAAACTTAATGGGTAAATGATATCGATCGTATCAGTGATTCCCAAGTAAAGGTCAGCGTAAAGAATGTCTCACAACATAATCTTCTCGTGGTCTAATCAGTATTTCAAAATAAAAAAAACCTAAACAAATAAAGAACACAATGGGAGAAACACTCTTATTTTTAATCTTGACTTTCTCTTATATTCGTTCTTGAGAGATGTTCGTACGAGGCCTTCAATTTGGATTCACAAAGCGCTCTTAACCTGCAGAAATCTTCTTACAGGCCAGGGTAAATTCGCCTGTTCTTAAATGAACGTGCGTTCATGTGAATTCCCTATTAGCATAATTAACGCCCCCAAAACACCATATAGGGCCAGCTGTCCTGCCCCCTGTACCCGGAAGATACATTAATAAAACTGGAATCTTGCCTAAAAAGGAGGCAGTGAAAAAAGGAAAAAAAGATGACAAATCTTCACGGGGACACAGCTCAAGACATATCCCACATGCACTGCCTTGCTGCAGCAATAAGGAGTCGTGCGCTTTTCTGACCTCAGCCAGTGAATTGCATTGGGGGAAAATCAAAAGAAAAAAGATGATGTAGGCCAATTAATAATATTTATTTATATATATTATTATTATTTCAGGTTGATAATATCAGGCAAGTTGAGTGCTCCTCTTTAACGAGCAGGTTAGGGACGAGCTGTATTATGTGGCTACTAACTTGGACTTTGATGGAGTTGTAGGCTATTGTTTTCGATTGAGGAAGGTAAATGCTGGGTGCTTGCTATACATTTATGTGTAGGCTACAATAAATACTTCAATCGCATGATTTTAACAGTAAAAATATAAAATAGCAGGATAATTGGATAATTTAAACACGGTAATGTGATCATAGTGAGAAATTGATAAATTCAAACTCGTATTTTCTTTTAAATAATCAAAATGAAAACGACCCAGTTGCTGGAAATATAATGTAGGCCTGTTTGCTTTGTGCGTAACTCATACGACAGGTCGCGACCACTCTTACATTCAGTTCTTACCAAGCAGTAGATCCAAACTAAGGGAAAAATGGTGACTGCCATAACGTTGCGTAACCTGTTCTTACCTGCCACAAAAGAACACATTTGCATGTGAGGCCCATGAGGCCCATTGTCTTTTCTGTCTTCCAGGCAATCTAGCGCGATGCATCACGCACACGCCATTTTCTTTCCTATTGTTTTTTTTCTCTAAGCCTTCAGAATATTTCGCCAACTCTCTTAATTAATTCTGTGATGAACTCGTCCCCCAAAAACCGACAATAGAGACGAGCAGAAGAAAAAGTGAAAGCCCACACATTTTGACAGTTGGGAGAATTTCAGCAGTGTTTCTCTACCCAAACACATCCATCAAAAGATGCCACAGGTGTCCCGTGGGTCATAGATTCCAGCTGTCATCCTTCATAGAATTGACGCGTTTCACATCAGATGACTGACGTTACATAATTTTCCCCGACAACAAGCCGCTCTGACCAGGCGGGCACGACTGCTTTCGGGCGGTTGAGGTGCACGGTGGCAAGCCTGACCTTAATTGCATTGAATATTCAGCAATTCCCCAAAAAGACGCAGACAGGCGTCAGATGGCACAAAACGGAATTTGCAGGGGCAAGCGTGCGTACCTCACAGGTATATTCCGAAGAGTTTATAGCTGTCAATCAAACAGCTTGTGCGGTGAAACTTTCCCCGAGACGAAAGCTCATCTCTGTCACCCAAAATCAGGGCTGGCACTGAAGCAAATCACTGCTGACACTTTGGATGAGTTTCAGTGAGGCACTGTGAGTCAGATACTGTGTGAGTGAGTAGCTGAGTGAGGCACTGTGAGCGTGAATCCCTGTGAGGGAAGCTAAGTGAGTGAGACTGTCAGTGAGAAACTGTGAGTGAGGCTGTTGGTGAGACACTGTAGGCCCTATCTTACACCCGGCACAAAGCGGCGCTAACCCAAACGCAAGTGTCTTTGCTATCTTACACCCGGCGCTAGGTTCATAATAACGCCTAGCGCTCACGTCCTTTAACTAGCATGTATTCTTGCGCCCGTTGCAAGTGAACTGGGCGTGTTGGTCTTAAGATGAGGAGTGGCCAGGATTCTTTTTGGCGTATTGCTATCTTGAGCCAGCAGAAAGCGCTTGCGCTAGAACCACCACAAACCTGGTCTAAAGTCATGTCGCAGTTGTTTACATGTTATTTTAACGGCGCATATAAGTGCGTCTACATAAGCGTGTGCACAACGCGCGTACCCTCCTGTCTGTTACACACAGGGGCACGCACAAGCATGACTAAAATATCTAGATCACAATGTGAAATAGGCTATTACTATTGTGTAGGCTACGTCAAAAATGCATAATAATAAAAGGTTCCATAGGTCCACATATCCTTTCCCTCAGCGACAATTACATTGCTCTCAGCCCACTCCATCAACATCCAAGCGATGTGTGATGGTACGGGACAATAGCTATCAATTAAAAAGGAGCTGATAACACCTATATCAAGCCTAAAGCGCGAATGGTCATTTGCACCTAATGCGTGAATTGTCATTCAATGGAAAACTCGCGCACTGCAATAGACGGACATTTGAGTTCTGAAAATGCGCTTCAGATGTCATTACAATACAGCTCTGTTTATCCAGGAATACAGCCTGTAAGTAAATAGAATGGTTTGTGACTGAAAAAAGTTCAAAACCTTGTCCAGTGAATATTGCATGTAGCTTATTGTTTTTCAAATAGCCTAGGCTACAGCGGATTTGCGGTGCATAAGGGTTTTTTCGATAGCCTATGGTTAAAAAAAACAGAGATAAATGTCACCATGTTAACTAAATTGTAACCTTAGCTATTCTTCGTCCTTCATATTTTTTAAATTACAGTGACCAGGTTTCCATACTCTCAGCTTATTAAAACCCAGCTGATTTCACCTGTTATTCCATAACTGAACAAAAAGATTTTAAAGAGAACTAAGTACGTCGTTTGCAGCACTTTACACAATTAATTCACAATTAATTTTAATGCCATTCTCTGCATGTGCGCTGCATGTTCTCTGTTTCCCCTGCTGTAAGTCGCACGTTTCACGGTCTTCCTGGGAAAGTGGATTGTTTTAAAGCATTACGCTACGAGTAAAACAGGTTGGTCACATTTCCATAAACAGGACATTATTAAACAAGGGGAAATATGCGTGAACATATGGGTTGCCAACCGGACAGCTTTATTGTATTTAGTGTCATCAATAAGGCAAAATAACGGTATTTATGTTATTAATCAATATTACTATGCAGGTAGCCTAATGAACTTCGGATGAAGCTTGAACTTCGAGAACTCCATGAGAACAGCCTCATGGAATTGATGTTTGACACTTTCATTGCATAATCAAACGAAATTCGCTGAACAAGCAGGCTAATTTGGCGTTTTCTAAGGTGAGACTGAAGTCATTGATAGCTTATTCTCAGCTGTTGCAGGTCCTTTTAACGAAATTTAACCGCATATATTTTGTAAAATAACAGCCCTGTCGGGAATTACCAGGAACTCATAGGCTAATGGTTAGTCCGAATAATATTGATCATACTCCATTTAGCCTATTCCTTGATCGCACTAAACACGCACGAGCATGTCTGTTTCGCCATCAAGCAATCCGCCAAGGTGGAAAAGCAGGCTTTTAAAGGGAATGGGATATGACATTTTGATTGGTTTATTGCATGTCACGCCTAAGACACACCTATAATTAATGAAGAGACTAGGTTCAGCCCAGTTGCACCTTGCCCCGTGCTTAGCGCCCAAAAAACACGCCGTTAAAATAGCAAAAGTGGACTTGGACACGCCCTAAATGGACTTAGCGCCATGCGCTTAGACCAAGCGCCAAGATCGCCAAGATAGGGCCCCGTGAGTGTGAAGCCTAGTGAGTGAGGCTGTCAGTGAGACACTGTGAGTGAGACACTGTGAGTGAAGCACTGTGAGCAGTAGGATGAAAACACAGATCAGGGACCAGCGATAGCCTGTGCTCAACCCCCAGTCAGCAACATCTGATTTAATTACACATTTACAATAAGTCTTCAGTCCTGGTAGCACACGTCCATGATGGAGACGGCAAGTATCCATCCTCATTAGGACCTTTGGACCTTGTTTAATCCCCCCCCCCACTCATAAAACAGGTTTTCATTTGTCTCTGACCTCTCGTAAGGGTACATGTCACTGCTGGTTGTCATTTTAGCCTCCGATACGGTATCTGATGATCGTTTCAGTTTGTCATTTCTTGCAGACCCCGCGTGAGTGACGGACGGCGTTCTTATCACCTCGGTTTCACACTGGTCCCCTCTGAAGGATCATAAAAGCCGGGCTTTCAGCGCGCATTCCCCACCGCCGGCTCTACACAGGCGGCTCTGAGGGAGGATCAGTCGTTTTCAAGGCTATTTTTGACAGGTTTCAAAATGCCGCTGCTCCACTACGTGCTCTGGCCCCTTATGTCTGCTCAGAGAGACGGACTCACAAAACGCATGAGATGCCGTAATGACACCTCATTTCTATATTTCAACACAGCACATTTCCCTACACTTCGCACGGTAAGGCACTTTAATTGCCTAATCAATCAAACATTTGATATTACCTCACTTTTTCGTTCCTTTTTGTTTCTCTGCGCAGGCACAGGCACACATTTACTGAATAAAGATCCTGTGGATGGTCTCAGAAGCATTAAACCATGACTCAAAGGAGTCTTTTGTGTTGTGAAACTTAAAAGAAAAATGAGTGTTTCGGATTTGTTGTATGTTTTTAGATTTGATTGAAAGGAGAGTTTCACTAAATTATTGAGTGGTTTGACTCCAGACATTCTGCATGTCTGCTTTGATATTATTACTATCCAATGCTGAGGAGATTATCAGGGTGTGTCTGTGTGTGTGCGTGCGTGCGTGAGTGCCATGGTACATCAGAACCATGTTGTATCACAGCCATGGTGTATTAGACCTATGGTTTATCAGAGCCAATGTGTATCAGAGCCATGGTGTATCAGAGCCATGGTGTATCAGAGCCATGGTTTATCAGAGCCAATGTGTATCAGAGCCATGGTTTATCAGAGCCAATGTGTATCAGAGCCAATGTGTATCAGAGCCAATGTGTATCAGAGCCATGGTGTATCAGAGCCAATGTGTATCAGAGCCAATGTGTATCAGAGCCATGGTGTATCAGAGCCAATGTGTATCAGAGCCAATGTGTATCAGAGCCATGGTGTATCAGAGCCAATGTGTGTGTGTTTATTTGCAATGCATTCATAACTCCTGCACTGAGGCACCAGGTGCTAACAGTATCAGCTTTAGACGCATCTAACAGGGATTTCCATTAAATTTATGTTTAAATATTCAATGTCTCACACAATGCAATATTCAAACCTTAGACTCCCCCTTAATGCACTGCATTAATCTCCTGTTGTCCATGTGTAAGTAATGACTCACAGCAAGATGTCTGCATTCATCAACACTTTCAGGAAAGAACATTAACCATATCAGCAGATTATCTCTTACAGGTGGCTCTTAGACTTCCCTTCACGCATACTAACCCCTATGGAAAAAGAATATGCTGCAGTATATTGTAAATATATCAAAATTATCTTCACAATATATTTTAAATATACTGCAGTATATTACATTTCCATATGAGAAAGAGTAAAAATAAAGATATTTTTCTTTGTTTGAAAACGGATCCAATTAATCAAGTAAGATAGCGTCAATTGACTGTATTTGTAAATCATTCACAAGGATGCATGCAGGAATTTTGGTCCGAAACCTTAATAAATCTATATCATATGTTACGTCAAATTTTAGAATAACATCCTTCATGGCATATTACGTTATCCTTCACAAATCATTGACTGTGTTTATAAATTATTTATAAGCATGTTATGTCGTGTTAAGGAAGGCGCTGTGCATGCTCCACAAAGGCTTTAGGGCTGGAAGTTCATGTACTCTGCGATAAATAGAAATAATGAACAAAATATGTCAACAATAAAGATGATTTAATCTAACAAATACAATCAAGTTTTTTCCCTTGCTTCGTGACACAATAAATTATTGGCAACGATTAGTATGATTGTACGATTTTCATATGATAGTTTTTACTTGTATAAACTGTCATACTCCATCTTGGCAAATACAATAACATGTCAGTAATGTGTATTCAGAAGGAATTACATCTCCATAAGGTCACACAGAATAATAGTGAAGAGATCACCCTGCGTGTAAAACGATAATATTTCTCTTGTGAAGATTATTATTAAACATCATATCTCACGTACTTGAGAACAAGCATACCAATAGGAGGATCGAGGGGGGAACAATCACCCCCCCTACCCACGCACCCACGCACCCACCCACACACACACACACACACACACACACACACACACACACACACACAGATACACAAAACAAAGTGCTAAATGCAAATGCACTTGGATACTTGAGGATACCACAAATTCAGAATGGGGGGGTGGGGGGGTGGGGTGGGGGGGGGGGGGGTCGAAAGGCAGTCACGCACCTAGGTATCGAAAATAACTGATTCAGTTCCATAGAAGTTCCTCAAGACCAACAGGAGTGCGCGACAGCCGGCCATTATATTCCAGATTAATGATGCCCCGACCCTGCAAAATAAACAAGGTCTCACTGGCTTTTCACATCACATCAGGGGTTGAGTGAAAGTCACCGTGACAATGACTCCTACCTCTGATAGATTCTGTAAAAAAAAAAAAGGCGTATGATGGAAATACAGCACTGAGCACGGCGTGAGTGACATACATCCTGATAATATGGCATATCACACAGCTTCGCCGCCTGGGCCCTGCTGGGAAAAGATAAATCAGTCCCGAAAAGACAGGCTTTCATCGCTCAGTCGAAGGAGCTATCCCTTTGTGTTAGTACCTTATACACCTCTCCCCAGGGTACAGCCATGTCCGCGGGTCATTTATAATGCTGAGGACATGGTCTCGTGAGCTGTCTAAACTCCGTTGGTTAGGCTGAACTATTAGCGGTGGGCGGTTTGAATAAGGGGACATGTTCCTGGCCGGAATTCAGAATTAGAATTCAGACAAATATGCTTCAGGTACAGAGTACATTTTTCTTTTTAAAACGGTTTGGAGACACACACACAAACACACACGTGCGTGTGCACGCACGCACGCACGCACACAAAAACCAGAGGAAAGAAAAGAACTGCAAAGATGCGATCCCCACAGGTGATCATAGTTGGACACATCACATACAGCACATCTGAGAGTGATGATGCTCACGAGACAGTGTGGCTCATGGCTCACGGTAGACCTGTCCCCATTTACAAACCTAATGAGACAGTTTTGTAAATTAAAGGCTGGGGGTTTTGATTCCCAGCTGGGACACTGCCACTAGTACCCTAGAGTCAGGCACCCGGATATTTACCTGACTGTCAGCATTTACATGGATATCAGAAACAATTCCCCATATTTTCACTTCCAGACTGAAGCAATGCGGGTGCTGGTAACATGCCGTACGGCGGCAGCATCAGCAGTGTCCCACCTGGAATGGCTCCCGTGACCCCCTGAGAACAGGCCTAGGTGCTTTACCTCTTCACTGCACAGTGAAGAGAGCGGGGCCTTACCCAACGCCCGCTGATTCCAGCCGGGGCGCCCAGCGCTGCTAGCGATCAAACGTGTTTATCGTACGTGTCAGGCCCAGTCAAAGGGAAATCCTTCCTCTGGCCCTGCTCTTTAGCAGGTAAGCCTCTATATTATCAAACAAAGGGTGGAAGCAGTGTAGATTTACATAGGACTTAAGAACGATAAAGGCTGGTTTAACACAAATGGTTCCACCCCCTGCCTTTCCTGCAAGGGATGATCACTGCTCTCCAAGCAAAATAAACAGTTATTCAATTTGAACGCATCCTGAATTTTGTTCATTTGGGGGTGCTCCCAAATGCTGTGTTTGCACTTTACCTATTTGGAAGTCGTCTTTGGTCATCTATGCTTTTTTTTCCAGAAGATAGCTACCATGAGGGTTTTCGTTTGCTGCTTGTATCAAATGAATGGATCAAGTGTGCCACCATGTGGACGCTAGGTGTTAGCACGGCAATGAAAGGGGAATTTCACCTGTTCTAATATTGTTCAAATGTTCAATGTTCTGATACCTACATATTTTCAAGTTTAGCGTACTTAAAGATTTTAATAGGATAGAGTGAGAGTGAGTATTTTGGTGTTTATATCAGAGGCCAGGTAAGGACTTGAGCCACTAACTGAGAGATTGTTTTTGTGCAGGTGTCAGGACTGTCTGGGGCTCAATCAGTTCTCAGGTAAGGTGTCAGTAGGTCAGGCCTGCAGGCTACCGGTCCTGAACTCCTGATGCTCAGTTAGAGGACACCACTGTGCCTGCAGCTCTTTTTCGGGCTCTAGAGAAGAGCAGTACCTGACTGGTAAATTCTGTTCTTAACCTGTTCTTATATTAGTAACATTAGAACAAAATCATCAGCACAATATGGAAACCAACATTTTAGAGGTACCTCTGTCACCTGGGTATCAGGCTGCTTTAATTAGGCTGCCCTCTTTTAAATTCCCTATGTTAAAGATGAGTTGTAACATGCTGCTCTTTTGCGGTCTAATTTTCCAATACTTCCCAGGAGTTCAACAGGATTGCGGTCAAGGAATAATCATCCGGTTTTTCCCGCTGTTTTTCCCCCATGGAATGTGCTGAGTGATTGATCGATTGATTGATTGATTGTTCCTCTTTGATTGGTTGAGCAATTAAGAGAATGCTTAACTCTACAAACCAATAGTATGTTGGTCCTTCTGTGTCACTGAATTTGAGGAGTGCACACACCTGAGATGCAATAAATGTTAAATTAAAAAAAAAGAGAAACCCTTGGCAATTACAATAAAAAAAACACACAAACAATCTTAAGAAAGATGACTGCGGGGTAACACGCCCCAATTCAAAGCACCTAATAGGCTACCGTTCCATATTTCAGAATCTCCAGGCCGCTGAGTAATGCGCTCGTGAGAGTCTCTAAGGTACACGGCAATTTAGCGTATTACGCAAACGCTAATGCAGCTAAGCTCTCTCGGGCTCTCTTTACACA
Organism: Synaphobranchus kaupii; assembly: GCA_029718625.1. Classification (NCBI taxonomy): domain Eukaryota; kingdom Metazoa; phylum Chordata; class Actinopteri; order Anguilliformes; family Synaphobranchidae; genus Synaphobranchus; species Synaphobranchus kaupii. Next base: position 122,285,078 of record CM056376.1, read on the forward strand.
CCACGCTCTAATAAGCACCGGACACCGCCCGGCTTTGTGGTGTTCGCTAACCGCACGCAGGGAGAGGAAGTGCCGACAATACAGTAAATTGAAAAAGGGATTAAGGACGATCAGGGAGTTTTTTTTATCGCAGAGCCGCATCTGCATCAAATTACCCTTGGCCAAACCACCCCGACCGCCGCCTCTGTGACCGATTGATTCGGTGTGGAATTGACGCGTGCGGAAAAGGTTGATGCGGTTATCTGAGATTAATATTCTGAGAAAACTGTTCTTTGGCCGGCAGTCAACTGAAGTTAGGGGCAATAATATGAGTTACGTCACATTCGATCGACCTCATTCTCCGCAATCTTATATAAATAGCGTATATTACATAATAGAGAATTGAACCTGACACTGCTGGGATACAAAGCCCTCTCTGATAATGCCTAGCAAACACTACACCACGCTTTGATGCACAGCTGCTGCTAACAGCACCTATATGCACGCTGAAATGGCAGAAATCACGGTGGTCGTCTTCTTTTTCGGCTCACGTCCCTGCACAAAAGCACTAGGCCTCCTCTCTGAGGTCCTCTCCAATGGCCTTGATTTGTCATAAATATTGTCGTTAGACAGAAAGGTGTGCTGAAGTTTGTTTTTCTCTTATGCGCAGTGAGAGAGACACTGTCTCTTTCTGTCAAATGAGCCCTCCGTCCCTGGGCCAGCAATCAGACAACGCGTTTTTCCCATTGCCGCCTGATTGAGAGAGGAAATAAGGCTCGACATCGCACTGCGTTTTGGTCTTCCTGGTTTGGGTTTGGGGCCTTCCTCCCCTGCTCGTGAGGTGCAGAGAAGACAGCGGTCGCACAGCACTGACTCCTCCTCTAATGAATCGGATCCTCTCCTTTGCCTGGCCTCAGGTCCCCCGTGCAGCTCGGTGTAAACAGATCTATAGCGACGTCTCCGGCCCGGGGACCCCGCTAGTGTGAGCGCGAATAGCATCAGTGCCGTTGACAGCGTTCAAAAGCAAAAACCGAGCAGCGTAAGTAACACGTGTCCTCAGGCTTTAAGGAGAACGGAGAACCCAGCAATAGCGCATTTAACCGTGGCGTTAAACAGGGCCACCGGCTGTGAAACGGGTGCTCGCTTGGGCTGGCGGGCGACATGCCGTATGCAACCACCTGGGTATTTACTGGATTCACGACTGCAGCTCATACGCTTTTTGACAGAGGTCCCCGCTGACGACCCCGTAAGAAATGCAAAGACGCTTCGCCCTGTTGTAAGGACAGCATTTGAGCATTGTCCCTCCGTGTCTTATGTTTCCTGCCCTTAATACTCCCCGAGTTTGGCATTAACTCGGAAGTTCTCTCTGTGTGACAGTCAGCCGCCCACTAAAAAGGACAACCAGAGCACAGACTGCCAACCAAACCACTGGGATATTATTATTATATTCAATACTAATAAAAACACAAGCAAGCTGACATACGTACATATAGCAATGATGTGATCTTCGATAGTAAATAAGCATTAAATAAGACTAGTCTGAATCCTGTTTAAGATGGAGTGAAGAGATCTAACTCACCGGGAGCCAAAAAGAGGCAAAAAGTCTTGCACGTGTTTACTGGTCCCTCAGACTGAACTAAACTCTGAAAAAACCAAACAATAAAAAAGCACAAGACATACAAAGAGGTTTAGTCACCACTGGCATTAAAATAATGGAAAAACAAAAACTGAGCTGGGAGCAAAGACAACGGCACATAATAGTCTGGTATCGGGAGAACATCTCAGGCCAGAGCACAACTTATGTTGGGCCACACGCAGGTGGAAGCAACCGGACCATCAGCAGCTCATCGATGCAGACTCCCAAGTCACCGGGGAGAGAGGAGAGCAACGCAGGTTCACCAGCAGGGGGCAGAAGATTCACCACCAAGTAAAACACCATTCAAGGCCCGCTGATGTCCAGAGATATCAGTGTATCCCTACTGTCCGCTCTCTGTACCGCACCCCGCCCCCAAAAATCCTCCCCCCTTGGGGGGAAATCCTGACCTTTTTTCATATTCAACCTTTATTTAATTCTCTGAGAATATCATTGAGGGTGGGCCCTCATTTGCAATGATACCGAGTTTACACAATAGAGGAAAAGTCAAACAGAATAAAAACAATCAAAAACTTTGGGAAACCAGTTGGTTGAAGTAATCATCTTGTGCCTTGTCAGTACTGTGCCTATATACATTAGCCAGGTCATGTGCAGCGACAAGGCGGCGATGTAGCGCATTTGGTGCGACACCAGTAACTTATTGTAAACAGTTGATTGCAAAGTTGATTGCAACGTACAATACACTCACCAGACATGACCACGGTCTCAGAAATTCTGTTACAAGTCGCAAGTTTTTGAACATCCCTATAGTCCTACAGACTGTTATTGTATAGAATTTGGTGGTTTGAGACCGCGACGATGAGCTGCTTTTCAGAAAAACAGAAAAGAATGTGAGCTCTTCTGACAGTTTTTTATTTTTATTTTTTTTAAACATCTAGAACGTTGTCATTTCCGATTGGTTAGCAGTGTGACAAAATTGACTACTGGTCAATGTTTCAGAGAGACAAACATACAGGTAATTTGTCGCCGTGTACTGACTCCACCTTGCCCTCTGTTTGTCGCTGTTGTCCATAGACTCTGAATGGAATAGATGAGTAGATGGTGTGAACCCATCACTTCCCATCCCTGTTCTATGTACCCCTTCTCGTTCTCGCATCTTTAACGCTTCCACACATTGAAAATTCTCAGAGGCAATCCAGCTTTCAGCCCTCACTGCCCCAGATATCCAGCTACAGAGCGCAGAGGAACTGGTGAATCTTTTTAACGTCACCTGTTCAACCATTCTTGATCGCATTGCTCCATATAAAATCAAAAAAAGCTAAGCTTAATAACTTTCTCTGGTTTAATGAACACATCCGGTCCCTTAAGAGAGAATGCAGGAAAGCTGAACGGAGATGGAAAGCAAATAAGCTTCATGTCTTCCACGAGTCACGACATTCTAAAAGAGCTCATGGTCCAATATCAAAAAGCGGTTAAGCATGCAAGGGCAAAATTATTTTCTGATTTAATCGCAAAAAATTGTCACAATTCAAACATTTTGTTTAAAGTGATAAATAGGGTTGTAAACCCTCCATCTTCAAGCTTCTCATAAAAAGTGTGAAGAATCTTTATTCTTTTTCTCATCCAAGGTTGAGAATATCAGGAATCAGATTTCTCCCTCCACTCAAGACCTGGCACTCCTATTCAAATACCTCTGCACTAACCAACTTTCAGCAAGTAACACACACATCATTACTAAAGACAGGTTCCTGTATGAACTCCTCTACATACTCACTGGACATTGTTCCCACAAGGCTACTTAAGGATGTTCTTGAAACTGTTGGCCCTACTATAATTGCTATTGTTACCAGCTCACTGTCTAGTAGTATTTTTCCCTCCTGTTTTAAACATGCTGTGGTTCAGCCGCTCCTTAAAAAACCTTCCTTGGACCCTTCAGCTCTAAATAATTATAGGCCCATTTCCAAGTAGCCATTTCTGTCAAAGGTCCTAGAAAAGGTGGTTTCCAATAAACTTTTAACATACCTTCACAACAACAATATTTTTGAGGTTATTCAATCTGGCTTCAGATCCCTCCATAGCACTGAGACGGCTCTTTTAAAAGTCACCAAAGATCGGCTATTAAAAGCTGATACAGGCCATTACTCTATTTTAGTCCTTTTAGTGCGGCCTTCGACACGGTGGACCATGCCCTCCTTCTAATCCGCTTGCAAAACTGGGTGGGCATAAATGGGTTTGCACTTGACTGGTTTAGCTCTTACCTTTTAAACTGAACCTTCTCAGTCACCATAGGCAACTCTACCTCTTCTACAGCCCAGGTGTCATATGGTGTTCCCCAAGGCTCTATATTGGGCCCAATTCTGCTCCCTCTAGGTCACGTGATTGAAAAGCACAATGTTTCCTTCCGTTGTTCTGCAGATGACACCCAACTGTATTTGCTTGTGAATCCAAATGACTCTACTAGTTTTGCCGCCCTTAGTCAGTGCCTGAAGGACATAAAGTGTTGGATGTCTCAGACCTTTTTACAGTTGAATGACGATAAATCAGAGGTAATTGTGTTTGGTCCATACTGCACCACTCAAGTTCATTCTTGACAATCTTGGTAGCCTGTCAGCAAATGTGAAGCCTTTTACCAGGAATTTAGGAGTCATATTTGACTCAGACCTATCCTTTGAAGTGCATGTTCAGAGAGTTGTCCAATCGTGTTTTTTTCAACTGAAAAATATTGCAAAACTTAAGTCACTCCTATCATACAGTGACCTTGAGAAGATCATTCATGCTTTTATTTGGATTTCTGCAACTCAACTGTATTCTGGCCTTAGCGTCCTTGGCTGTGTCCGAATCAGAGCCCTATATACTATGCCCTGTCTCCTGCATACAGTGCACTGGCAGAAGTGTGCTGTTTAATGTGCACTGTTTAGCACGCAACGTGCAGAACGTGAAAAATATCCGCCATACTATTTTCCAACCATACTGTGGAAGTGTCGTATAGTACTGTATTTTACCTTTACCTGTATTTTACCTTCATTGTATTTTTCTTTAATACTTTTTATTTCACTTGTTTTTAGATATTTTAGCCATTTCTCTTTTTACTTCACATTTTTATTTGCTTGTGAAGCATTTTGTAAACTTGTTTTACGAAAAGTGCTATACAAATAAAGTTATTTTTATTAACCTGGCATTAGACTGTGGCTCAGTGTTATTGCACTGCATTGTGGGATAGCTGTAGTACCAGTGTTAAACTGTGGCTCAGTGTTTTGGTAGAGCATTGTGGGATAGCTGAAGTGCCAGTGTTAGGCTGTGGCTCAGCGTTTCTACAGTGCATTGTGGGATAGCGGAAGATCGCTGGCTGATTGAAACTGGTCAGCCCCTCCAGGGCTCCTGCTTCATTGCAATCCTGCTGATGGAATAATGGAATTAACAGTTGGTATGGAGTTTATTTTTTCAAATGGAATTGGACATGTCCAAATATAACTGCCTTAATGTGCAAGTATGTGTGCCTGTGTATGTAATAGATTATACTTGTACATACAGCATGGATGCGTTTGTACGTGTGAGTGCCAGTGTGTATGTACATGCATGTCTGTGTGTGTGTGTGTGTGTGTGTGTGTGTGTGTGTGCGCATGTGCATGTATGTGTGTGCATGCCTGCATGTGTGTGTGTAATGGAAACAGAGTGGCTCCATGGGTGGCTCTCCTGTTACCGCTGGTGGTGTTTGTAGAAAGAGCCTCTGGGCCCAAGCCAATGCCGGGGAACAAAACCACCCGAGCGGAGCGAGCGGCCACACTCCGCCGAACAGCGTCCTGCTGCGCAACCCGACCCGCCTGCCCGTGCGTCTCAGTCACCGCCGCGGAAATCACAATGCAGCCTTTAACCCGCCTGTGAGACAGGCACAAAGCAAGACCTCCGCTATCAGGACCCTGACTCACAATGCAGCTTTTAACCCGTCTGAGAGACAGGCACAAAGCAAGACCTCCGCTATCAGGACCCTGACTCACAATGCAGCCTTTAACCCGCCTGTGAGACAGGCACAAAGCAAGACCTCCGCTATCAGGACCCTGACTCACAATGCAGCCTTTAACCCGCCTGTGAGACAGGCACAAAGCAAGACCTCCGCTATCAGGACCCTGACTCACAATGCAGCCTTTAACCCGTCTGTGAGACAGGCACAAAGCAAGACCTCCGCTATCAGGACCCTGACTCACAATGCAGCCTTTAACCCGTCTGTGAGACAGGCACAAAGCAAGACCTCCGCTATCAGGACCCTGACTCACAATGCAGCCTTTAACCCGCCTGTGAGACAGGCACAAAGCAAGACCTCCGCTATCAGGACCCTGACTCACAATGCAGCCTTTAACCCGTCTGTGAGACAGGCACAAAGCAAGACCTCCGCTATCAGGACCCTGACTCACAATGCAGCCTTTAACCCGCCTGTGGGACAGGCACAAAGCAAGACCTCCGCAATCAGGACCCTGACTCACAATGCAGCCTTTAACCTGCCTGTGAGTCAGGCCCAAAGCAAGACCTCCGCTATCAGGACCCTGACTCACAATGCAGCCTTTAACCCGCCTGTGAGACAGGCACAAAGCAAGACCTCCGCTATCAGGACCCTGACTCACAATGCAGCCTTTAACCCTTCTGTGAGACAGGCACAAAGCAAGACCTCCGCTATCAGGACCCTGACTCACAATGCAGCCTTTAACCCGTCTGTGAGACAGGCACAAAGCAAGACCTCCGCTATCAGGACCCTGACTCACAATGCAGCCTTTAACCCAGGGGTGTCAAGATCCGGTCCTGGAGGGCCGCAGTGTCTGCTGGTTTTTGGTGCGTTTAAGCACAAGTGATTAATTTAAGTCACTAATTGGCTAAGAAGTCCACACACCTTGTTCTCAATGCTTTAACTGGGTGCTGATTGAAAGGAAACCACAAATACCTGTAGACACTGCGGCCCTCCAGGACTGGAGTTTGACACCCCTGCTTTAACCCATCTGTGAGACAGGCACAAAGCAAGACCTCCGCTATCAGGACCCCGACTCACAATGCAATCTTAGGTTGTGTCCGAATCAGCACTCTTCCACACTTTTGAGTATGCTTGCTGAGTAGACAGAACAAGTAAGCAGTTAAGTGAGCAAAATGTTCACTAGATGTAGTATACTTAAACCCCCTGCATGATATACCTCCGGGGTTTCGCTGAGTATATTCAGGAGTAGGGCTGCACGATATATCGGCTATTCAAGATATATCGATATATTTTCAAATGGGATACAAAATTAGACAATATCGTTTATATCGATATATGTCATGTTGCGTCTCTCTGACTCGCTCCGAGTTGCTTGGAGTGTCACCCGGCGTCTAGACCGCAAGCATGTCAGGACGACACGGAACCGGTATAGACAGTCGTTCAGTGTCGCGTTAACGCTTTCGTCACACGAGCGCGACGCTGACGTGACGGCTGCGGTCTAGACTTACCAGGAGTCGCGTGAGACTCCCAGAGCGACCCCTCCCCCACTAACTTTTCGCAAGTGCGCACACCCGCCCCACCCCCCCGCCCCCCCTCACAACACAACAAGCATGGAGGAAGAAAGCGAGAGTCACACAGCGCCGGTAGAAGACCTGGTTACTAAAAAGAGAAACAACGGTTCAGTTATTTGGAGATGGTTCGGATTCAAAAGAACAGACGAGCAGCAGAACCAGGCCATCTGTAGAGAATGCCATAAACCGGTTGCAACCAAAAGTGGAAGCACTACTAATCTCTTCCACCATTTACAGCAGCGGCATAAAGTGCAACACGAAGAGTGTGTTAAACTCCGTGCTGGTGCTGCTCCATCCCCGGCCGCGAAGCCTTCGCCTTCTGCCCCGAAACAAAGCACGCTGCAAGTTTCATTCACCCGTGGTGAGCCTTATGACAAGAAAAGTGCAAAGTGGCGTGATATAACAAATGCGGTGGCCTACCACATCGCAAAAGATATGGTCCCTGTTGCAACGGTGGCTCAACCCGGCTTTAAAAAGCTACTAAACACCATCGACCATCACTGAAGCCTGAGGCAGTGGATAGGCTTGTTTTTCTTGCACAAAACCTCCTGTAAGATACAGGAGGGCTACATAGGAGGAAATGCTTGTTGGCCTGTTCTGTTGGTAATTTTGTTCTGTTTACATTCTTGTTTTTTGCACAGCTGTCTATGTAGGAGATGAAAAACTGTACGCTTTTTATTTAATATAGACTATTTATTATTTTATATATTTTTTCATTCAATTTTGACACCATTCTAGTTGGCACCACATAATTTGTCAGAGCTTTTAAGAGGGATGTATGTACAACTCGCCCAAGATATTTCTGTTTATGCCAGCAGCCAAAGTTCCTTGAGGGCAAAACCAATGCTCTAACTGGCAGCTATTGATAGCACATGTTGATATATTGTGCAGTATTACTGACTCGTGTTTTAATAAAAGTGCTTGTGACATCTCACATGTGGCTTTTGACTTACAATGAAATATTTAACCCTCTTCATAGAAAATATCAAGATATATATCGTATATCGCCATTCAGCCTAAAAATATCGGGATATGATATTTTGTCCATATCGTGCAGCCCTATTCAGGAGCATACTTTTTCAAGAAATGCGCAAACATTTCAGTCGCATAATGACGCGCAGCTTCGTTTTAAAAATAAGCCGCAGCTTCGCTGACGTTTTCCTTCAATAACAACATTTTTGTTGTCGTGTAACTGCACACTGCAGTCTGCCCAAGGCAGAGCTGTGCACGTAGCGTAGTCCTCCAGCGCAGACGATGTAGGGATATTGCATTACAATTAGGCTTTCAACTGAATGGAGAGGAAAAAATGTGGCAAATAAATAGGTTCTACAAAATGTAGCACCTACTTACGGCTGTTCAGGAGACCGAGCGCTGAACAGTGGAGCTGTTAGTCTGAATGTACCTCAGTACTGGTTACATTATGTAAGGCTTTAACCATTCAGTGACACCGCTAATTAAATAATGTCTGCTGTGCTTTGAACTTGATGTTGAATCTGAATACCAGAAACACTTTGACTCAATTGTTTTTTTAAAGGCCTGATGCTTCCTGCTGAACCAGGATATAACCGTTGACTGAAAGTGCACATTTTATAGACGGCTTTGCTCAATTTACATTTTTGGAAAACTGGCTGGAAAAAAAACCAAAAAACAAGCCCAAAACTTGGGCTGCCACATGACATGGCCATAGTGGAGCCAGAATGCAACGTTAATGTCCTGTGAGACTGCTCTATAGCAGGGTTTTACAAACTCGCTCCTCGGGACCCACTGTGTATGCTGCTTTTTGTTCCAACTATAATTGCGACCTATGAATTGTAATGAGCTGTTAATTGTTCTTAATTTGATACTTAATGCCTATTGGAGGATTTACCCCCTTAAGGCCACATTGTGCCAGAAATAGATTTCTATGCCACGAAGAATAAATGTCCCACATTCACATCCGAGAAATCTGAATAAGTCAGATCAGCCAATGCCTTGGTTAGGAATTCTGTTGCTGGGGTAGACGCTCATCAACTTATCGGGTAGATTACAAATGTCTGGAGAATGTGTAACAGGACAAAGGCTATTATAAATGGTGTGTCTAGCAAACGGTGCAATTATGTATATAAATGACTTCTTGAGCGATGATTTGTCCTGCCTCAACCCAATTAACACAGTATCCCTGTCACTGTATAATACTCTTCGCACACTGAGTGAACTAACCAGCCAACAGACAGCAACTCATGTAACGCGCGCGGAAAGATAAATTCTGCTTTGTGTGGCGCTGAATTAACGTGGCGTCGACGTTGTGCGAGTCGAGGCGGATACGAAAGTGCTGTCACTGCGCGTTCATCTCCAGACAAAAGGGCGGGTGCAAACAAAAGCAGCTTTATTTTCGTCTCTTAATTAAACACTTCCAAGCTGAAAGGAGAAAAGAAAAGGACATCCACCGCTTTGATTTTCCCTAAGAATCCTCATTTCCACTCGTTGAGTGGCTTTGGACAGGGGGATTTGAAACGTAGCGTGACACTTTGATCTTCATAGCGGCTGCCGATAATGTGAGAGGGCCCTACTGCCATATTTCACAGGGATTTTGGAGAAAAAAAATTCAATGCAAACTCACTTAGATTTTAATCCACCTCATTTGTAGACTTTTTTTTTGCCCTCATCCTCATTAGTAGTCGTGCAAATATGAGACAAAGTAATATCACACCTTAAGGGAAATAATTCCATCTGTCAGAATTAACTCTGTGGACATACCTCATCCATAGGGGGATTGTTTGTTTATTTTGTTTGAATCATTACAATACAAATGCAGAGCACATTGACTGAGATCTGCGTTGTCTCTAGACAACATCCATTATGTAATCTAATCCAGAGAGTATACAGATCAGTGAGTCAGTGCAGACTCTGTGCAGCACCGACAGAGTACATCATACACAAATAAAGAAGAGTGGCTCTCCCAATGTAACACCGTTGCAGCTCTACAGAGCACCACTTCATTCAATGCAGTACTGCATCACAATTAGAACTGAAGAAAAGGCATTTAACATGCCCACTCCAAAAATAAAAAAACAGCAACTGTGTGTTCAGAATTTATCCGGATACCTATGTTCCTCCTGGCATACCAACTTGTATTTCTTGAACTAAATTATACAAAATTGGTCTTTTAAAAAATACATGTCCTCTAAGGTAGACCAATAAACAACAGAGATCTGACCAGCTGTAAATTCATTGGCTCAGAGGTTACATGAGACATATTTCATTAAAGGCATGACATTTGCAAGCAGTGCTTCCTTCTAGCACTGCGTGCATGTTTATCCATACACATCGCTGAGGTTTAGGCAGTTTTGTTATTGAACATGACCGCCTTCAAGAAAATCTCACATGGCTTCCAGACCAGCCACAAACAGGCCTGTCAGTCTGTGCACAGGGTTCCAATGGGCCCCTCGTAGCGGGAACAAACCAGGCACCAACCGCAATGAGAGAAACACAACCTGTACCAGCGCCACTTTCACCACTATGCCAGTTTACATAAAACAATTTGTCAAGACAAATATCCCACAGAAACTTTTCCTTAGACCAAAGGTCAGGGCGATGGTCATAGATTTAGCTGAGAGTTGACTGGACTTTCTCAGTTGGCATCACCTTTACAACACGCCAAACATCATCTCAGGCCTGAGAATGTTCAGGTCAGTTTGAACAAGCTGGTTTGGAAAATATCTGGATATCACCTGCAAAGTGTGCAGTGCAGTATACAAATAAGTGTGCCATTTAACTGCATGTTCTATCAAGAATATAACCAGATATTAATTTCCCCTAATCTTATTAAATCCATGGGAAATGGTTTATACACCTGCTGTCTTTGAAAATGTACAGTCTAAATGATGTGATCAGAACCTGAAATAAGGCAGCAAGGCCTCTTTAAGTGGAGTGAAGTGTGACCTTCGATCAAAAAGCTGCATTAACAGAGGGCATCTCTGGTGAATTTAATACCAAAACACTAAACTATCTCATCAAGGTTACAACTCATTATTTTAATTGTCCTGATAACCAGAAGCAAACATTGTTATGTTTAAAGGCTCCTTCCAGTTCCACAAATGTCTTAGAGGAACATTTATTTAATTCATTTAGCTAGTTCATTTATTCACATTTTGGGACAAAGCAAAGAAAAAGAGAGCGATGGCGTGCTAACGATGCTGGCTATGACGTCATTATCCTGCATTTGGCTGAGCTGATGTTATCAACACTGCGGGGAGGAGGATAAAACACCCCACCCCCAACCCCCACACTCTCCTCCTTCAAAAGGTGCCCTTCAAGATCCACAACCTCCAGCAGGAGGGTGGAGCATCCTAGCCAGTCGGCCAATCAGATTCCACAGTCTACACCCTGCCTCAGTGAAGTCTCCATATCCAAGCTGTCAATCATCTGTCCCTGGTGATTAAGTGGCTGTCAGAGGCACAGCTGTAGAACAGACAAGCTCTCTCATGAGAGATATTACAGTACACACACACACGCACACGCACATACACAAACACAGGCACATGCACATGTGCGCACACACACACACACACACACACAAACACGGGCACACGCACACGCACACACACACAAGCACACAAACATGCGCACAGACACACAAACATAAACACAAGGACACACGCGCACACACACGCGCACACACACACAAGCACACAAATATGCACGCACACACAAGCACAGACGTACACAAACACAGGCACACACACAAGCACACAAACATGCGCACACACACGCGCAAAGACACACGCAAACACAGGCACACGCACAAGCACACAAACATGCACACACAAACACAAATACAGGCACATGCACACACACAAGCACACAAACATGCGCACACACGCACAGACGCACACAAACAGAAACACAGGCACACGCACACGCACACAAACAGAAACACAGGCACACGCACACACGCACACAAACAGAAACACAGGCACACGCACACACACACAAACACAAATACAGGCACATGTACTACTAAATCGTATTGCTCCTCAACCTCGCTGCCACACAGCACCCCTGCTCAGAGCACTGTTTGTTTTCCGCTTGCCATTTCTGCAGTGTCATTCCTGGCCAGAATATTATTCCTGTACAGTGCGTTATTCCTGTACAGTGTGTTATTCCTGTGTAGCGCACTGTTCCTGTCTGGGGAAATGTTCCCCATTGTTCAGCACTCCACAGCCCACATCTGCTTGTGTCATCAGTCTGCGGCAGGTACGATCCCTGCTTGTGTCATCAGTCCGTGACAGGCGAGATCTCTGCTCGTGTCATCAGTCTGCGGCAGATGTGATCTCTGCTCGTGTCATCAGTCTGCGCCGCAGCAGGCGTGATACAGTGTCCACTCAATAAAGCTGAGGGAATTTGAGAGCATGAGGACTGTCTGCTTCTTTAGAAGTGAGATGGCTTGTGAAGATATTGTTCTTAATGGAAACACATGGTTGGTTAGTTAAGAGACCACCGTAGTCAGTAATTCCCAGAGCCCATCTCAGAAGGAAATCCATTTGGATTCCAATTCTGCCTAAAGGCATCTGTCACTGTGGCTATTAATGATTTTACTCTGGTGCAAATTTAAAAAACACATCATTTCAGAAGGTTTAAAAAAAAAAACATCTTTCTATATTATTACAGATGCCTGTGCTATAACTATGACTCTTTGGAGAAGGTTAGTAACACTGGAATTGTGATCTTTTAATTTCAGAGGCTGGAGTCCAATTTACTGCCAGCACTGATAAAAAGGTAACATTTAATTTGCTCTGAGTCACATGTGGGAAGAACCATATGTCTCTATCTCCAGGGCACTAGGGCCGTTACAGCCTTTTGTTTCCATCAAAAATATAAAAACCAAGTCAAAATCTGGAGCACTACATTCAATTTACGTCATTTTGCAGACTTCCAAAAGTGAATCTGATCCAAAGACACCGCTATTAGGCAACTTGCCTTAAAGGGGCTTGGTTTTAACCTGATAGGAGTCACCATCACCTCTTTCTGCTGCCGGGCATTGACCCTACTATGCACAGTGGATAGTGGAAAGGGCACTAATCCCGCACGATACAAACAGGCCATCAAGGCCCAGTAAAATGACTTTCTAAATGATACACACGGAACAACTGCATAAGCAGTTTCCGGAAAACTCCTCACCACTGCATAAATAAGAAATTGCCGCTGCATGCTTAGAGCCAAGCAGTTATTAGTTCACTCTATTTGCTAGCGGGGCTAAGCTATAATATTAAACTATACCGCACGACCTCCTAAATAATGCGAAGGCTATGGAGGAAAAGCAATAACATTTTGCAGGCAATTTTCCACCACTATGGGGTGGCCACTGTGGCTTCGGGAGACACTGATGTTGTGCTTCTTGGTGCAAGCCGAATTGAATATTGTGTACGATGGGCATTGCTAAAATCCTCTCAAGAAATGAGAGGACCTTGATACAGTCACCTACTTGTCTCGCTAGTAGTTGTGATGAACACAAAGTCTGGTCCATAGACTTGCTTAACGTGGTAAAAAGCCGCCCACTTTGACAAGATGGCGCATTTGATTGACATGCAAGATAACCAACCACAGACCGTCTATGTTCTGTGACGTTTTGAGGCGCTACAGAGGGCGGTCGATTCAGAAACAGCGCTACAGAACAACAGACCGGCATGAAACAAATGTGATGTACTAAAATGGCACGGCGATCTCCATTAAAACAGTCTATCACACCGAAGAAAGATACAGAACCTGACCTGACCTTCTTAGACATCTTTGTAAACATTACTGTAAACTAATATTAAAACCAAATGTTCACACTAGCAAGCCTACATGCAGAGCACAGAACCGGTTGTTTTATCTGTTTGCCCTGTAATTAACAATTTAGGCTAACGAGTAACGTTAGCTGGCTAGCTGATTAAAAGATTGTAACATATTCGAGACTGTTTCCATTGTAGTTGAAATAAGAAAATTATATCTTACCATTGCACTACGGTGTGCACTTCACCAACTGGATAGCTGCTACATTATGGGAAGGATGTGCATTGTCTTGTCTGTTCTGTAGTGATTTTGATGACGTTTCTGTATGCACGTATTGTATGTCGCTTTGGTTAAAAGCGTCTGCTAAATGACTGTAATGTAATGTAACTGCCATTCCGATGAGGCGTTCCAGATAAACTTCTGTTTGTAGCACGTCTCTCCATTTCTTGGTGCCCACAAGTAATTCGGGTGATCCAAACACTATGTTGAATCGCCCTGCTGCGATTTCTACATCGGTGGCCTCACTCTCCCCAACACATGCCACAGACAACCCTTTGCCTGTCAGGTACTTTCATGATCTTCCATTATGGATGTAAGGGGACAGACGACTAACAAAATAGGTTGAGTTGGGAAGCCTGGTATGTGTTTGCAGAGGGTCGGCCATGCTTGAAATATAAGGCTTTTCACGTATCCTGTCGGCAAACATGCGAGTATATCTCGTTTATTCATTATCTGCCTCAAAACAAACTCTTGAATATCTTTCAGAGATGGAATGTCGTGAACTTCTAAAACTTTATTCAATCCAGCGTTAAGCTCTTGGTCCGAAACACTCATTGTTCTTCATGGATTCGCAGCATTCACTAGCTACCGTTTAGTTAGAATAACTTAACGTGTTTCCCGGCGGACTGATAAAACCAAATGCTCTGCGTCGTACCAGAAATAGAGTACTCAAGTGAGTACGTCAGTCGTGGGTGGAGTCTGGTTTCGGAAGTAAATTCCCTATGGAAAATAGAATGGGCTTCGGAGACTATCGACTATTTCTTGAAATCTGATTCATAGAATGAGCCGAAACGTTCCTGGATTAGCCTGTGTGGTACAAGGATATAGACCATGTATCGCATGTTCCAATTTTTATTTTTTAAAGTAATGCATTAATGATTGTAGTTCGACTTGTAGTCCACTTTAACGGACTGCATATCCAGTACTGCAACGCAAGGGTGGTTCTCGACCAATAAGATATCATCATCTCGTCTGTCTGCTCTGTGGCAGATGGGAGTAGGCTAGTGCCGCTCAAGACAAGCTAACATTAGCTTGCTAAGTAGAGAAGCCCGCCCGACAAGGTCAGAAACTACGCTACGGTTAACCACATAAAGCAATTCTAGCTTTTAGTCCTTCAAGCTAGCTAGCTAACGTTTGAAAAAAGTGTTTAAAAATGGAGCTGTATGCTACTGCTGGCTAACGTCTGGAGATAAGGCTGCTCGTTCAGAGGGAATTATGGGACGTGTAGTTTTTAAACACTGCCAGCGATGGGATGTTCACAAAAAAAATACTAAAACGTAAAATATACTCGAAGCTGGTCCAGAAAAACGACATAGTTTGCGAACGGGCGTTATATTGAACAATCCGGGAAATTGACGGTAAGACATAATCAGTAGAAATGGTTTAAAAGTAAGCTTTAGTTAATGTCTAGCCTACGCTCTAAATGAATAGGGAATTTACTTCCGAGACCAGCGTGACATAGTCACTTGAGTACTCTATACCAAGGGGCCCAGACTGGGGCTGTGTTCGGAATCGCTCCCTATTCACTCCCTCCCTATACACTACTTAGGGAATCTACATAGGGCACTATATAGGGATTCACTGGTGGAAAAGAAGGAGGTGATTTCGGACACTACATAGTCTGAATAGGTTACTTAGCAACGCGCAACGCTTGCGTGACAGCGGTCATCGGCTTGGTGAGAAAGCATGCAAGAAACGGTAAAAAAGTTTTCTTTTTTTATTTTGAACAAGGGTTTTGTTGTCTCGTTGTAGGTAGATAGGTAAGTTAGGTAACTAGGTAGCTAGCTAGCTAATTAAGTTGCATTTTCCATTAAACAGTAGTAATTGTTAAATTTAAAAAATAGTTAACACTTTGTAATATATTTAATCTACCGCGTTTATTTATATTTCGGTTATAAAGCCGATTAAACTGATTTAATATAGGCTACAAGATGAAACTTGCATTTATATTTACATTTGTAGAGCAGCGCAGGCTCAGCCGTCGCCATCTTGACAAAAAAAAATATCTCCGGTCATGTAGTGTACATCGTTTGTACCCTACATTTTGTGGTGCATTGTGGGGGATATTGAGTGGACTATTTAGGGCAGGGGTGCTCAATACGTCGATCGCAAAGGTAGTATTGGTAGATCGCATGACATTAAAAAAAATAGACGTCAGTCTATCATCCATCCCGTCACTTGATTGATATTTTCACTGTAAATCTAAAGCTGGGATTTTGTACAGATACGATAGGCGACTGGTCTAATGATTTAACTATTATGCCAATACAGGTTTGCCAAATTGGCGCTTTATTTTATATGGCGCAGGGCAATCGTGGTGCTGACACGATAAATCTGGTCCATTTAAGGCAGATAAGTTCGCTTTCAATATCCGATGGATAATGATAGTGGTCTAATGATTTTTATTTTATGCCTACAATGCTACAAATAGTTAAACTACACAGTACTGGAAAATGTAGGTAGGCTAAGCTAGCTCTGTCCAACACTAGATATATAGGACATTACACTTAAAAAAAAAAAACGTTGGGTAGAGATTGCACTATTAAGTAGCTTTGACTCAAAAACGAAATCGTTGGATTTATTTAAAAAATTATTGATTTAATAAAATGAACAGTGGTTGCACACAATGAAGTAGCCTATATGTGACGTTTTCAACCTGCCTACTTTGTAATATTGCGTGCAACCATTGTCCAACAATGTATTTATTAAAAAAAAATGTTTTTATGTAGATAGAGCATTGTGGAAAGCTACGTTCAGTTTGCCGATAGTTTGTAATGAATTTGCGTGTCAACAACTAACCCCCCCCCCCCCCCCCCCCCCCCCCCGGTAGATCACATTGTGCTGGCCATTGGAAAAGTAGATCGCATGCCAAAAAACGTGTGGGCACCCCTGATTTAGGGTGTCAAATTGACATTTTAAATTTTGGACACCCTACAAAATGGCTGATACCCTAAATAGTGCACTATATAGTGAATAGGGAGCGATTTCGAACACAGCCTGGGCTTTCGTTTTGAAGCTCACTTCCTGGTTGGGCTGGGAGCGGCCATTGTGCCGTTGCTCACTAGCGCCACTGCGGTTGGCTCCAGTATAGGTCTTTCCCCATGTAAGTCAATGGCAGCAATGTGGTCAAAATACTCAGTCAATACATTTTTTACACAAAAAAATGTAATTGCAATAGGTGCCTTTCCTTCATCTAATGTCTGTACATGTGCTGATTTTTTAAAATATTGTGTCGTTTGGACAGGGTATTAACATTTGTTCAGGACCAATCAGAGGGACAGGTTGAGTCCTGGGATCACTGGCATAGATTGGTTCTATATGGTTCTCACTGCCCTCACTCGGAGGGGCGGGACCTATTTTTATACAGTCTATGCTTGGGACAGAGAGACACGCTGTATTTTTGAGTGGAAGTCGATGGAGAACATTCCTTAGTAGCCTACCGTGAACAAGCTGTTGTTTTGTGGACGCAGTTCGTAGCATAATAAATTGAGTGCCTTACCCGCTCATCTTCAACATGTTTGTCATCACATATTCATTTTGGTTGGAGCGAGCTATGATGTGTCTACTACGAAAAAAAATACTGTTTCGTAAGATGAGACAGAAGGGGATGTTGCAGCTACACTACAGGCCCAGTGTCTCGGAGCAAGCAGCCAAACTATGGGTTAAGTATCTCAAATCAATTGCTCCATACCTGTATAACCTTATCAATTTAGATATTAATTTAGCTATTCCAACCGCTCCCGTAGCCTACGCAATAGCCCCCTGTTATGTACTCCCCCTGTACTCCCGTCATGAACGTTACCATTGCTTAGCAATGCTGGGTTAGCTAGCTGGCAAGCTAACGATATCTCACGGTAAGTCGTTTTAACATTTAGCTAGCAAGCTAACGATAGCTTATGGCAAGCCATTTTAATTTAACAGTTATCCTTGCTGTCAAGTAATCCTTGCTGGCTGGCCATATAAGTTTGCTAGCTACCGTGATTGCCTAGCTAACGTTACTAACATTAGCCAGCTGCTCTAGCTAGAAATCTAACCGGACATTTCTACACCTGGATCATTTTAGGTGCCAAAAATTACGAAAATGTGCGCGGAATAGAGCCAACGTGTTAGCGGTATGTTTGTACTGACTCAATACGGGGATGTTTAAAATAAAACCAATAATTTATCGGAAAAGAATACGGAGTCTGCATTTGTAAATGTTTGCAATGTTTGTTATTAGGATACAGGATGCAGATGAAAGTTAATGCCAGCTACGATGTAGCTACTGTGCTTTTAGCTAGCGTGTGAACCCACTAACCTTAATCCCCACTTTATCTGGAAGAGTTTTCAGAACGGGGTTTCATGCTGCGGCAAACCGTGAGACTGCACTGCCACAGTCGAGTTAATTAGCGGTTAGCAATGGTGGTGATGCACTGCGTCTAGCTTGGCTACCGAGCTCAGCTGGTATGCTATCTAGCTAATCAAATTAGCTGATGTTAGCTGAATATAAATTGAAGATAACTGAATGAACGTTAATTATGTGACGAATACCACACATTCAATGCGAATAAATGACACAGTAAAATCGAGGATGAAAATTAAATGTTATATTATAAAACATTAGCAACTTAAGGAAGTTTACCGCGAGTTTATTTTGCAAAATGGTGGGTTTGGTCAGGTCATGGGCTTTATATAGTTCTGTGGGCTTTATAGTTCTGTGGCTTCTCCACTCCGAACTGTCAATCATACTGTGCCCGGGCCATATCCGGTTGACCCTGCTCCAAGCCAAGGTCACTTCAGTTCCACGGAGCAGGCGCAGTTTGTACAAACGGCCGGCGAAAAAGACTTCCGAGCTTCAATTCAGTTTTTACGAGGCCGTGGAAAGGCAATGGGTGACGTCACAGTGGCTTTGTCCATATTTTTATACAGTCTATGGTCTTAAGTCGTAGGCTAAGATTCACGAAATCGGCCGTCGGAGAGTATGTCACACTGAGCGATCTAAGACGGGCGATTTCGGCCACGACGAAAGATTCTTCTATGATTCGCAAATTTTGTCTGGGACTGAAAAATCCTGGCAGAAATCGCAGTGTATACCGGCCTTTACCGAAGTGTGACTTCAAAACGAAATACGTACCGAACCGTGACTTTTGCGTACCGTTACACCCCTAGTGGTAACATTGACTCGATGCACATGAAAAAGAAAATAAGGCTGCAGTCATCCTTGATAAAATAATATTTGGCTGTCCTTAACTTGTAAGACAGAACTAGCATATACATTTGAGACCAAAATGAAATAGTTCCCTAATATACTCCCTATAAAAAAACATTGAGAGATTGTATAAGAATTGTATACAAATATATTATACAATACTAATCAACATGTATAATTTTTATAAAACTTTGCAAGTATGATCATATATGATTTTTGCAGACTGTTTGCATATGGGATGCCTTGCCATTGCTTGACAGAGCTGAACTGACCACTGCTTGAAACTGCTGAGCATCCAGCACAAAGCTCAGCAGGAGCAGTTCACAATCCAGACTGTAATATCGGAAGTTGTTACAAGTGGAACATTTGTAGGTTTCCTTTATTTCCTTACTATACATTAAATTACTTTTGATGACTTCACTGTATTGCAAACACAGATTATTTAATTTGTACTACGGTCTTTTATGCTTTTAGAACATCCGTCAGGATCAACAGATGCAACAGAGGGCCATCTCACTGTGCCTACGCTGGCTAGCCTGGAGAGAATGAAGTCTATTACAATACAGCACAGATGCTGGAGAGGGAGAAGTCTTACAATACAGCACAGATGCTGGAGAGGGAGAAGTCTATTACAATACAGCACAGATTCTGCAGAGGATGAAGTCTATTACAATACAGCAGAGATCCTAGAGAGGGAGAAGTCTATTACAATACAGCAGAGATGCTAGAGAGGATTACATATATTGCAATACAGCAGAGATACTAGAGAGGATGATGTATATTACAATACAGCAGAGATACTAGAGAGGATGACGTATATTACAATACAGCAGAGATACTAGAGAGGATGAAGTCTATTACAATACAGCACAGATGCTGGAGAGGATGAAGTCTATTACAATACAGCACAGATGCTGGAGAGGATTAAGTCTATTACAATACAGCAGAGATGCTGGACAGAACATTTGGAGAAACATAAGTATAAATTCAAACTCAAAAATATACGACACCCAAAATACTTCTCCACATAATATTTACCCTTACGGTGTCTGTAAAATCAAAATGTGATGGTCGTCAATGAACACTAAAATGTTTGCTTTCATATCATTAATGTTTAGACAAACCTCAGAAATCAAGAAGATGCTGGCACTAGCCATAGTGCAAGAATACAATACTGTGTCAATGATCCAGAAGACAATGGTGATGCAAGTTCCTTTTTAGTCTTTAAATGTAAAAAAGTTTTGTAAACGACTAAGCGACTAGTCTAAAAATACAAGACTCAGAAAACAGTCAGAATTTTCAGCATTCAGAAGTCTATTAGCCTAGACATAACATGCTCAACAAAAAAAATGTTTGTGTGTGCAGTATGGATCATTTGAAAGGCTTAGTCTAATATGCCAATAAGCAAATATAGACTAACTGAAACGGTGCTGAAAAGCAGAGCATTTTGCGACATTCAATATGCTCATTGTTCATTATCCTTCATATAATGCCTAGCTCTATATATATATACCGTGCAGTCCTTAAAGGGTAAGTTCGCTATTTTGGACCTTGGACCCTATTTGCGGTCCGTCTTCCATGAACCTGACCCATGAAGTCCATTTTTTCGCTGATCGGTCCAGTATTGAGTTCGCTACAGATTTCCTGTAGGCTCTCACTGGGCTACAATAGAAGTCAACGGGGCAATTAGAAATGTTCGATAAATGTGCTTTCATGTACAATAAATGAGACGGGAAGCTCAGGGTGTATTGTTACCGGTCTCAGTATGCTCTCCTGTGAAATGTATCTCAATCCGAACATTTTTACGTGCTTGGCATGGCTTGGAAGTAAGCATTTCTCTGTAGCTTGTTTTCGCTGCTC
Organism: Synaphobranchus kaupii; assembly: GCA_029718625.1. NCBI lineage: Eukaryota > Metazoa > Chordata > Actinopteri > Anguilliformes > Synaphobranchidae > Synaphobranchus > Synaphobranchus kaupii. The sequence goes on from CM056376.1 coordinate 122,306,260, forward strand.
CCGCGGAGTACTATGTGTCGGGGGTAGGGGAGCGGGAAGGTGTGCCGGCCGTTTACGAAACTATCTAGTTGAGCAGTCTGCGTTTGTTTACCTGCAGCAACGTAGGCTACAATTTCCACAAAAAAACTTGGGATGATGGATGACTATAATGATTACGAAGACGAAGAATTCGATTTTGACTTTGACGTTACTGGCTACAGATTTGAGCCAGAATACACGGACACGGAACTACAAGAGATGGATGATAAGAGAGCAAGAGAAGAGAGAGAGGCTGAAGTTGCGCAGGTAATGTTATCCGAAGTCAGTGCGAGGTAGTGCGGTCGGAGAAATAGTTCTGTTTCAAATGGAACTGTTGTTTCAACGTTCGGTTTGCGTTTGCGATAGCCTACATTTCACAGGAGAGCATACTGAGACCGTAAGAATACACACTGAGCTATAAAAGCACATTTATCGTTGTTTTTCCATAACATTTCTAATTGCCCCGTTGACTTCTATTGTAGCCCAGTGAGAGCCTACAGGAAATCTGTAGCGAACTCAATACTGGACCGATCAGCGAAAAAATGGACTTCATGGGTCAGGTTCATGGAAGACGGACCGCAAATAGGGTCCAAGGTCCAAAATAGCGAACTTACCCTTTAAGCATTTGGACAGTGACACATTTTTTTGTAGTTTTGGTTCTGCACTCTAGCACATTGAATTTGAAATAAAACAATGAATATGAGGCGAAATTGCAGACCGTCAGCTTTAATTTGAGGGTGTTTACATCCATATCTGGTGAACCGTGTAGCAATTGTAGCCCTCTTTATACATAGTCAACCCATTTTAGGGGAACCAAAGGTAATTGCACACATTAACATAAACTTAAATAAAGTCATCATATTTAATATTTGGTTGCATATCCTTTGCATGCCATGACTTCCTGATGTCTGTGACCAAACAAAATCAAAATACTCTTGATATCTTATTTCCAGGTACTCTTACAAGCGATACTATAACGTCACTGCATTTGAATGGATCTCTATGGTGATGGGGGGGGGGGGGGGGGGTCCAGATTAAGATGTAAATGGCTGTAAGTCCTCAGGGGTCTGAGGTATCATACAAGCCTCAAATCATCACTCTGCTGCCAGATATGCAGTAGATATGGATGGACCACTTTAAGGGTTTCTTCCTGACTTATTTTTCCATAGAGTTCAATAGGAAAATGACTCAAAATGAGAATTTGAATCAGGTCGTCATCGCTTCGTATGCTGTAGGGATGGGGGACTTGGTTTCCTAGAGATTAAACCCTTATTGGTGTCACTGGGAGAAAAAAGCATAAACCTTTATTCCTATAATATGTGAATCAACAGGGTTGTTTTGTTCTGGCCCTAATTTCACACACAAATAATTTCAGTATATGAGTTTAATTACTCCCCACAAAACCTGATTAAACATGGGCGCATTCTGATGAGTGAAGTGTGAGAATTCACCTGTCATCAATCTCATTTGGACTGGGACGCACGGAAACCGTTTTACTAAATAAATGATCCACAAGAGGAGAAATGTGCTTGTTGGTTCAAAATATTCAACTTGTTTCATCATTGGCAGTACACAGAGATGGTCTATTGTCTTCGACATGGAGCACGGAAGATTTTTTTGAGGCTGAGCACGAGAAGGCCCAGGGAGGCGGCCGGGGGGGGGGTTGGGGGGGTGGTTGGATACACACGCATCTCACAGTGACTAAGAAAAATGGTACATTCCAGATATTATCAACCTGTTCTGAACACTCACATTTTGACAGCATATATAATCAGCGGTTTTACAAAAGGATCCTCACCTGGATAACTTCACTGTTAACTACTAACCTGAAATAAAGGTCTTTATGTATGTATTTTCAGGGTGACATTGTAAAATATAATTCAACAATAACCACACCCAGTGTACTCTTGGTAACCCTTGATTTGGAGCTCTCCACAGCTGCATTCATATCTTTTGTATGAGACTGACTTGCTTTACCAGTTCAGTTGGGACCAAGCTATATATATTAAAAAAACATTTTTTACGCAGAAAAGAATGTGAAAGAACTGGTTATTGATCTCTTATTTAAGGACTATGCTTTGTGTGGGTCCCCTGACAGCTCAATAAAGATTAGATGAAGTGATAGTAGTCACATATGCAGAACACTCATTCATTCGTGTTCTTTCTCTTTTAACAGTTCAAATGCACTTAGATGAGTATTCTCTGTCTCTAATCTCATGCGAGTTTGCTCATGTTTAAACAAAAATAAATGCACTTTGACTACTAGTTTGACTCACGTTAACTGTTTCTTCAGCGTCTAACGACCAGTTATTCAAGACTTCAGAGTCTTTTGCGCTTAAAGATTTATGTCGGTGTCTATAGTGAACGTGGTTCTGAATTGCTCTGATTGAAGGATTATATGACAGTTTTTTTATTACGCACCCTACATACAACATAATGCCCAAATTCACTCTCTAAATCAAAGTCCTGCCAAACTTCGAGGTGGACTGAGGGAAGTTTTCCGCTCTGGGCAGGGTGAGCAAGCCGATCACTATTGATGTCACCATGCAGAAATACATTGTGGAAATATTTGTAGTTTTATATTGCAAATTTTTAATAGGAAGACATGGGATTGTGATTTGAGTGGAATTTTATAGCAATTATAAAAGAATAACTAACTTTAGTTTAACCGACTAGTATTTCCAGTACCGACTAGCAGGAGCCCCAACGTTTAGTCGGCTAGTCGATTAACCGTGCGCATCCCTAATAACAATATGTTGATACTGTAGCTTAAATAGCATCTTATCAGTGTATATTGGAGGAGTATCGTCAAACATCCTGTTCTCATGTTCTTTCATTAAAAGGTCAGAACAAACATGGTGGAATACCTTTACCAGCCAAGACCCGACCCATTTGTGCTGGCTCTCAGGACTGACACTACCATGTCACAGGCCTTTGTGATCATTAATCAGAAAGCAGTTGAGCAGGAGATGTTTCTTGGGGCACTTGACATGTTTTAAATCATACCACTGTTTTGAAATTAAATTCCCACTGCAACGTACAGTACTTGGTGTTTTAGTCAACAGGTCATTTACAATCTCCCCACGAATGAAACCCCTGCGATTTCTTTTTTGAGACGTGGAATGTTTGCCACAGATTAATTAAATAACTGACTTCCACAGTGTGTTTTCATTAGTATTCTTGTTGGTGTACCAGTTTGCCCAAGTTTTCATATGAAACATTGCCATTATAAGTTGTGTACAGGCACATTGCAAGGTATATTTTTATTTAAATTTTTCCCTTATAGGGAATCAATAAGAATGTTAATCAGTTTTTTATTTACATTTATCTGTGAAATTTGACAAAATTAGCATTTCTAACTGCAAAAAGTAATAGCCTACTTTTCTGCATTATGAAAGCATGAAACATTAAAGCTTTGTTTTACCTAGAATTTGTCTTATGAATTATTTTTTAACTCTTAATATTGTATTTGTATTGTCTTAAGCAATTGTGTATCCTGTAAAGTTAGCAATAACAAATGCTAATATTAGTTATAAACATTTATTAGAAATAACCCAACATGAATAACCCATAATTGGTTTCAAATAACCCAATGGTGGGTTGTCATTTATTAACCGACTGCACTGGGTTATTTATACCCATATAACCTAGCACTTGTTTCTAAATAACCCAAGGATGGGTTAACTTGAATAACCCCCTGTATTGGGTTATTTGTGAATAAATAACCCTGCATTGGTTCACAACAACCCAACGGGGAGGTTGTTTTTTATAACCCAACTCATTAGGTTATTAGTGTAACCCAACATGGTTGGGTTAAAATAACCCAGCATGTGTTCTGTTCAATATTTACCCAGTAATGGGTTACAGAAATAACCCAATTTGGTCGTTTTAAGAGTATAGCTGAACTAACATTAATTATAAAAACATTGCATTTACAAGGTAGCTACAGTAGCCTAGTTCATGTCATTAAAATACAACACTCGAAACACCACAGCGGTCAATGAGCATTGTCACTAAGAAAATCAATCAATCTGCTGTCATGAAATCCATATACAGTCAAGCCGGAAAGTCTCCCCACTCCTTTCACCTTCTCCACGTTTTATTACGTTACAGACATATTCTACAATAGATTGAGTTAATTTTGTTGTCTCAAAATTCTACACAAAATAGCCCATAATGACAAAGTGAAAACAGGTTTTTACACATTTGTGCTAATTTATAAAAAATCTAAATGTAAAATATCATATGTACACAAGTGTGCACACCCTTTGATATGACACCCAAAAGTGAGCTGAGGTGCATTTTGTTTCCACTGATACTGCTTGAGATGTTTCTACAACTTAATTGGAGTCCACCTGTGATAAATTCAATTGATTGGACATGATTGGGGATTGCCAACACCTGCCTATATAAGGTCCCACAGTTGACAGTGCATATCAGAGCAAACTCCAAGCCATGGGGTCAAAGGAATTATCTGCAGACCTCAGAAACAGGATTGTGTCAAGGCATAGATCTGGAGAAGGGTACGGAAAAATCTCTGCAGCTTTACAGGTCCCAAAGAGCACAGTGGCCACCATCATTTGTAAATGGAAGAAGTTTGGAACCACCAAGAATCTTCCTAGACCTGGCCGCCCGGACAAACTGAGCAATCGGGGAAGACGGGCCTTAGCCAGGGAGGTGAGCAGGAATCCGAGGGTCACTCTGACAGAGCTCCAGCGTATCCTTGTGGAGATGGGAGAACCTTTCAGAAGATCAACCATCCAGGCAGCACTCCACCAATCAGGCCTTTATGGTAGTGGCCAGACGGAAGCCCCTCCTTAGTAAAAGGCACATCACAGCCCGCTTGGAGTTTGCCAAAAGGCACCTAGAGGACTCTCAAACCATGAGAATCAAGATTCTCTGGTCTGATGAAACCAAAATTGAACTTTTTGGCCTGAATACCAAGCATCACGTCTGGAGGAAACCAGGCACCGCTCATCACCTGGCTAATACCATCCCTACAGTGAAGCATGGCGGTGGCAGCATCGTGATGTGGGGATGTTTTTCAGCAGCGGGAACGGGGCGACTAGTCCTGATAGAGGGAAAGATGAATGCAGCTAAGTACACCGAGATCCTTGAAGAAAACCTGCTCCAGAGCGCTCTGGACCTCAGACTGGGGCGAAGGTTTACCTTCCAACATGACAACGACCCGAAGCACACAGCCAAGATAACAAAGGAGTGGCTTCGGAGAAAGTCTTGAGTGGCCCAGCCAGAGCCCAGACCTGAATCCAATTGAACATCTGTGAAAAGAGCTGAAAATGGCTGTGTACCGACTCTCCCCATCCAACCTGACGGAGCTTGCAAGGATATGCCAAGAGGAATGGGCAAAAATGTCCAGAAACAAGTGTGCCAAGCTCGTAGCTTCTTTCCCAAGACGCCTTGAAGCTGTAATCGCTGCCAAAGGTGCAGCAACCAAATATTAGTCTAAGAGTGTGTACAGATATGTAACCCCTAAATAACCTATTTTTGTCAGTAAAATAAAATTGCATATTTTCTAAAAACCTGTTTTCACTTCGTCATTATTGGCTATTGTGTGTAGATGTTTGAGGCAAAAAATGAACTCAATCTATTGTAGTATAATTCTGTAACGTAATAAAACGTGGAGAAGGTGAAAGGGGTGGGGAGACTTTCCGGCTTGACTGTAGCTCTCCCTTTGTGACTTTTACAAAACATCCGTATTGAACATTCTCATATAATTGGAATATCAATATTGCATAAGTAAATAACGTTATAAACACTTACTTAAATGACCATGAAATTTACCGTCGTTAATGTTGACTGCATGCTTGATAATGTCATTTAATAACGCGATGTTTGACTAGTAACGTTGCAAAATGACAAGGCTGTAGGAAACCCTGGCCTGAAAAGTGGCAAACTCTCTGTGCTGTATAGGTATGGTGCCTGGCCCGCCAAGTCCCCCCCTTAAAATATACTTGTTTGCCACATTCTAGGAGTGCAGTGTATTGCCTACCTGTCTGACTTCCATTTTCTTGTGATAATGATTTAGAGTTGCCAAGTAACTGAGGCAATGTAGCTATTGTTATCGCAGGCTTATCGGTACAGCAGGGTTTATATTTATTTGCGACAAAAAAACTATCACAAAGAAACTAGGGCAAAATCTGAAGGCACCTATTAAGATCTACCATAAAATAATTCGTCTTATTCATGATCAGTACAGTCGTCATCAGCTGCGGGGAGTCATACACTGGGGTGTCACTCACAAAGTCCGGAAATAGAGTTGGAGAAGCCGCCATGAACAGCATATCGTTAGTCGTGTGGTCAGTAGGCTTATTTTTTTCCTACAAAACATCGGCGGACACCAAAGGCAAGTAACAAAACACACCTGTTTTGCATTCACAGTGCAGATAATTTCATATGCACAGTAGTGGTTTAAGAGCTATTGTCTGTGGTGACCCAGTGGTTACCAACCAGACATATTTTCATTAAAAATTGTAAACGGAAAACTCAAACTTACGGTGTTAAGTTTTGCTGTTGACAAATCGTTTCCAATTTCAGTTTTTACAGGTGTTTTCCGCCTCTTATTATGCAGTTATTTCAGAGTCCCATTTTGATAACCTATAGTCTATGTGAACAGTTTAAAGTAAAAAAAATACTTTAGTAGCGTAGGCTACTACACCGCATTTCCAATACGATGGGGAAAATTAAACGAACCTATCCTTACATGTTGCCAATTTATGGAATTGCACAGGATCAACACGCGATTAGTCAGTGTTGTCGAATTAATTTCTTCTCGGATTTCTGTTCCCCCTGCCTAGGCTGTAGTGTCACTGTTCTGTGTCTTAAACAAACATCGCAGTTCGCTTCAAAATATGCGTTTATACTGATTTGTGTTTGCACATGGAGCTGCCATCCTACCTACTACGGGACTAGATACAACTTTTCGAACTTCGAAGGTATGCAGGCGTATAAGGTTATGATACAGGAAATCTAGTTAACACATTTTTAAAAAACGTTTTCCAACATAATTAATTTAATCGCTGCAATCACATTTTCTTTCTCCCTCTCTCTGATATTCTCTCGATTTCTGAGGCCGTGGGAAAAGCAAGTAGCGCATCAGGACTGTAGATCTAAAATACGCTTTATGACAACGAAGCACCTTGCTGAATTTGTTACACACTCATTATTATGTGAAAAGCTAAATACATGAATATATTAAATAAACTTGAATCAGACAAATAACTGGTGGCTAGTGATTGTAATGTTTTATTCGGTTTTTGGTAAATTTAGTTTTGCAGGCGTGACAATAAGAGCAGGTCTCTAGAGCAGGGGTGTCAAACTCCAGTCCTGGAGGGCCGCAGGTCTACAGGTATTTGTGGTTTCCTTTCAATCAGCACCCAGTTAAAGCATTGAGAACAAGGTGTGTGGACTTCTTAGCCAATTAGTGACTTAAATTAATCACTTGTGCTTAAACGCACCAAAAACCAGCAGACACTGCGGCCCTCCAGGACCGGATCTTGACACCCCTGCTCTAGAGGTTGACACCTATGTTTTACCTTTTTGAAGTTTCTTTAAGTTCAAGTTTGAATGTTTCTATAAAATGTTTGCATATTTATTTAACATTTATCTGATAATTCTCGTTATTAGCTATAATATGCCGTTGGCATGCTTTGCGTTTTTTGTATTTTAGCTAGGCTATAATTGCATTAGTTCTGGATAAACTTGATCAAACTTGTTTTCACTTTCCTACAAGTTAACAACGTGTCATATGCTTGTATTTACGGTTTTGATAAAGCATGCAAGTTATTGAAGAAACGTGTCTGTCTCATCCTATTACTTTGTTGCAGCATAGGCAACCTCAATGTAGGGTTCTGTGCAGTAGCGGAGATAGACAGGGGGCGGAAGGGGCGGTGGCCCCGGGCCTACGCGGTTCTCTAATTACAAGGGGCCCACCTTGGGCCATGGATGTATTAAAGAGGCCCACCTTGTTGTTTAATTACATATTTTGAATATTTTTTTGCGGGTAGATTTTTCATTTGGCGTGTCAGTTTCGGAAGCCACCCGACACTTTGGCGGGTGACTTTTTTGCAACAAAATATCAGAATTGATGGTTCAGCTAAAACTAACAGTACAAACATACCACTAACACTTTGGCTCTATTCCCCGCACATTTTCGTAATTCTTGGGACTTCAAAAAATTATCCAGGTGTACAAATGTCCGGTTAGATTTCTAGCTAGAGCAGCTGGTTAACGTTAGCTAGGCAATCACGGTAGCTAGCGAACTTATATGGCCAGCCAGCAAGGATGACTTTAAGGAGGTCGAATAACTGTTAAATTAAAATGGCTTGCCATAAGCTATCGATAGCTTGCTAGCTAAATGTTAAAACGACTTGCTGTGACGTGAGATATCGTTAGCTTGCTAGCTAGCTAACACAGCATTGCTAAGCAATGGTAACGTTCATGACAGGGGGCGATTGCGTACGGGAGGGGTTGGAATAGCTAAATTAATATCTAAATTGATACGGTTATACAGGTATGGAGCAATTGATTTGAGAGATACTTAACCCACAGTTTGGCTGCTTGCTCCGAGACACTGGGCCTGTAGTGTAACTGCAACATCCCCTTCTTTATCATCTTACGAAACAGTATTTTTTTTCGTAGTAGACACATCATAGCTCAACCAAAATGAATATGTGATGACAAACATGTTGTAGATGAGCGGGTAAGGCACTCGATTTATTATGCTACGAACTGCGTCCACAAAACAACAGCTTGTTCACGGTAGGCTATGAAGATAAAATCAGATGTATGCTGTTGCTACGGCAACGTTAACTTCTACTAGACGGATTTATGGCTCGCAGTAAAAAAAAGATTAGGCTACGCATTGCACATAAACACCATGCGCTTTGCTAATGATGTGACTAATACAGAATATAGCCTATGCCTAGTTGCCTACGGATAGCTAGCTACAGAGAATGCATGCATGCTCTTCAAGGTCACGTTATATCAAATCAAATGATGCACGTACTGTGTAGCCTACGTACTGTATCTGCGTCATTTGATTTGATATAACGTGACCTTGAAGAGCAGATGCATGCATGCATTCTCTGTAGCTAGCTATCCGTAGGCTATATTCGGTATTCTTTGTTTTATGTGCTAAAATGGTCAAAAAGCACAAGTCGGCGCACTAAAGCGTAAGGAGAAAGAGCAGAGGAAGAACACTGTGGCCTCATGTGTTCCTCTGACAAACTTCTTCGCTCGCTCAAGTTCAACTCAACCCTCCACGTCTGGACAGTATCTGACGCCTGCTGCTAACCCCACTACGAGCAACACAAGTGAGAATGAGGAGCGGGAGCATGCTTGCTCCGTTCAGGTAGTTGTCCATGATGATAATGATGACGATCATGATGATAGTGATGGTGCAGGTGAGGAGGATGAGATAAATGAAGACAGTGACACAGATGGTGATGGTGGAAATGTTGATGATGACAATGACCCTGCTGCTAGCCCCACTACTAACGTTAGACAAGCAAGTGAAAGTGTTAGCGAGGAGGAGGACGCAGCTAGCTCCATGCAGGAAAGCTGTGATGATGATGATGGAAGTGGAAACAGTGATCAAGATGACACTGCTATGGAAACTGAGGCTGAGTTGAGGGCACAAGCACCCCCCCTCTTATCCAAACTTAATACTTAAGAGCAGTACCCAACAGATCCCTTCTTTTTCAAAGAGAAGCCTCTCACACCTGAGCTGATCAGAGCGCTGATAGAGCACGGCCCATGCCAGCCAGGGCTGAAAGACAGCTATGACACATTCCCATACGATGACGATAAAAGACGCTTCAGTCCCGTGTGGTATAAGCGCACTATAGGACAGTCATGCACAGTGGACAGACAATGGTTAATGTACTCTCCCAAATGCAATCGCCTCTTTTGCTTTTGTTGCTGGATGTTTGGTAAAGGCGCTGGGCGGCAGTGGGCGGACCCTACACAAGGCGTCTCAAACTTTAGAAAGGGCATAGAAAAAAATCGAGCAACATGAAAAGTCTGCTGCGCATAGAGAGGCAGAGAAAATGTTTTTGATGACCAAGTTTCGCATCCGGCAGGACAGCACAGTGATTGCGGAGCTAATCAGAGCTGAGAGGGAGCATATTGAGAGAAACAGGAAGATTTTACATAGACTGATTGACAGCACCCTGTTTTTAGGACGACAGGGCTTGGCATTTCGGGGGCACAGGGAATATGCTGGGCTGGGTGCCCCTTCTTCAAACGAGGGAAACTTCTTGGAGTTATTGAAGCTACTGGCCCAGTACGACGCTCTCCTAGAAGAACACATGAGAAACCCGGCAGGACGTGTGACCTACCTGAGCCATCAGTCGACACTGAGCTCCATCGTAACAGAAGTTAAAGCAGCAAAGTTTTACTCTGTCATTGTCGACTCCACCATTGACATTACCAGGATAGATCAGTTCTCTCTGTCCCTCAGATATGTCACAGAAACTGGCAACAGTATCGAGCGCTTTATTCAGTTTGAAGAGCTTCCAAGCAGCAATGCAGATGCGTTTTATAATGTACTTGTAAATGCACTCAATGCATTAGGTCTGGATGTTAAACGTATCCGGGGCCAGGCATATGATGGGGCAAGAACAATGTCTGGTCATTTATCAGGGCTGCAGGCAAAGGTCAAACAACACTGTTCCCAGAAGGCATTTTACGTGCACTGCTGTGCACACAATCTAAACCTCATCCTCCTGGATGCAGCATGCTCGTTGTGTGGCGCAAAACTGTTTTTTGGTACACTGGAATCGCTCTACTGTTTCCTTACTTCCAGCCTTCCATGGTTTAAGATCCTAGAGGAGGAACAGGCCAACATGCAGCTGGAGGGAACTATACTAACATTAAAAAGGCTGTCGGATACCAGGTGGGCATCCAGGAAGCAGGCCATCGAAGCGGTGATACAGAGTCTACCTGCTATACTTGCGGCCTTGGAGAGAATAAAAGGAACACAACCTCACTTCACCGAAAACAGCCTCTGAAGCGGATGGTCTACTTCACAAGATAAGCACATTTGAATTCAAATTGATGCTGTGCATTTGGAATTCTATACTGCAGAAGACATACATATTATCCAACTACCTCCAAAAAGAATCGCTAGATATCAACACGGCTGTCCAGCTGATTGACACCTGTATGGCACAGCTCAAGGAAATGCGCACAGATTTGTCATTTGAAGAAATGATCGAAACAGGACAAGACATGGCTAGGAGGTGCAACTCTTACAGAGGGGAGAGGCCGGAAACGAAAACGCTTCCATGATGAGCTGGCAGAAGACGAAGTGATCCAGGATCCCAAAACGCGTTTCAAAGTGGAATTTTATTTCCATGTCTTAGACATCCTTGTGCAACAGTTTGAGAAACGCTTCACAGATTTTTGCCAAATGGCAGAACTTTTCTCCATTCTGAATCCCCGAAACTTCTCCACAGATGACGCAACCAACAGAATCCAAGATCTAGCCAACTTCTATGCCGAAGACGTGTCCACATCTGAGCAGGTGCTGGATGAATTTCTTTCTTTCCGTGCTATGTGTAACGAATTGGAAATAAAGTTCAACACCACAGAAGCTGTTCTGCCATTCATGGTCTGCAACGACATGGACAGGGCATTTCCCAACATCAGTATTTTGTATCGTATTTACGCAACACTACCAGTCACCAGTGCAAATGCAGAACGCAGTTTCAGCCGCCTGAAGTTAATTAAAAACTATCTCCGGGCATGCATGAAGGAAGGCAGACTCTCAAACCTCACCTTATTATCCATAGAGAAGGATATTGTCATTGATCAGGACAAGGTGGCTGAAAGGTTTGCGAGGATGAAGGAGAGGAGGATGGTGCTGCTTTAAGATGAGGTGACGGAGGTCACATTACTTAGTTGTTCAAACGTGTTGGACATTGGACTTTTTATTTTTTTATGGACAATGGATGTAATTTTTGCTGGATTGGAATCTCACAGACGTAACGCTGGATGAAAACATTATTGGTAAGTTGTTTCATATTCATTATTTTGTGATAGGCTTGTCATAGATGCTGGCTTTCAAAATGTTGCTGCTTGTGTTGAAGACCGCCGTGTCTCCTTGATTATTGTTGTTATTGTCACACATTGCTTTTGTAGTTTGTTGTGTGTGAGTTCATTAGCCTATGTGTGGCTTGATTGGACTTAATTGTGTAGGCTATGGCTGTGTGGCTGTATGGGCATCCAATATTACTGAATGTTAAATAAATTATTGGTAAAATCCATGGCGCCGACCATGGTGCTGAAATAGCCTATCAGCAGTTGCTTTGCATAATATCAGCAGGTCACTCTTTAACATAAATCCATGGCACTGTCCATGGTGTTGAAATGGCACACCTCATTGTAATCCGCATTTCTCTCGTTCCGCCCTTCCGTCTCCGTAAATTTACATCTCCGTACAGTATACTGTATAGGGGCCCACTACAAGTCCCCGCCCCCTCTGCAATGAACCATTAGCTCCGCCACTGGTTCTGTGTTGTGCTTAAGCGATACATTGTATTCAGTTTTGAAATCTTTCTGCTCCCTGGCACTTAGGCCTACAGCGCAGCCCATAGTATATGTCTACCGTAGACTAATTGGCTATCTTTATTTTTTTTATGGTGACGTCGTACAAAACTGCCCCTCCAGAAATGTCATGCTAAAATCGCCACTGTATACAATGGATGTGAAGTGAAATGCATTGCAAGTATGTTTAAATAAATATAATGAACATTCTGTTGTGTCTCTATCCTCAAATTATTTTATTATTATTATTATTATTACCCTATTATTATTATAGTTTTTTTAATCGATTTGTACTATTTTCATAAGTATGTGGTATATTTTCACAACTCTTAGTGCAAAAATCAAAACTCAGACTTGTAATACAGCCAGTCTTTCATTCAAAACACATAATTGTGCATTAATTTGGATTGTAAACATATCTCATCACGCAACCATTGATTAGAAATATAAGTTTAATGTGAAATGCAATGAGAAAATTGGTTTAGTCACCAAAACACAACATAATGATATCATTTCAATTTAGTCATTTTAACGACCAGTTATTCAAATAGCAAACAATGCAAGATATGTGTTTCAAATCACCCTTAGAAGTGCTGAAATATGCTACAGTACTGTAAATTACAGTAGAGTACAGTTTTTACTTTAGGCAATACTCTTATTACATAACTACATTGACAGAAAATCTATAATTTCCATAATATCTATATCCAATGTGTGGTCAAAAAAATCATCCTCTACAATCATTCATGCAAACAAACATTTTACTGTTTTTCAGATACAGTTTCAACATACGTAGGTGTACTGTCTGTAATGTAAGAAATTGAAAGAATAAAGAATGGTGAATGAAAATAAAACATAGCATTTAGCACACATTTGGTGCATCAAGCCTGTTTTGGGCAATTCTCGTTCAGGTCACAGTAAGTGTTCTCATTGTTCATGAACCGCGGGTAAACCCTTTTGGCATGGCAAATCCAAGCTTGACATTGGTCCGGTGTGATGTCATTGCATGCCTCATCCATGGCCCGAAGGAGGATGGACCGCTCATGGGGATGGCGATCGTACACCTTCCACCTCCATGCTAAAAAATCTATTGGGTTGAGGAAAGCAGAGTATGGGGGCAGGTATAGGGTCACAAATTGGGGATGGGCCCAAAACCATGCCTGAACCACCTGTGTGGTGGACCATTGCCCCACACAATAACATAGGAGATTCCTTCACCTGACAGGCCTGCTCAATTTCATTGAGAAACACAATGAGAAGTTCTGCATTGTAGGATCCAAGTAGTGGCCTATGTCCTACCACACTCTCTTTGGAAATAGATGTTCACACCCTTTTATGATGACCAATTGTAGTAAATCAATTGGCTATAAAGCGTTGTCATTATGTTAGGGATGGGACAATAATCGATATAACTATATATATTGCGATTAAAAACATTAAAGATTATTTAATCGTCATAAATTTATGATACCGAAATAACTGTCTGTTATACTTTAGCATTGGTCATATAAAACTGAAGAAGAAGAGTATAACTTATTCTCTGACAGTCAGTAGAGACAATGACGTAAAGGAGGTTTTAATTGTACCACGGCAGAGGTCATACATCGCCGCAGCAGGAGATAACGTTACCACCAGAAACAACGGAGCTTTGTCCCTGTCCCAATGTTTACATTGACTTCAATAAATTTCAGGTATTATTGAGAAAAAAATTTGTATTTATTTAGGCTACATTATTTTGTGAAAACTAGTTATTGCCATGGCCAAAATGTTAACATTTTTACATAATACTTAACAATAAAACATGTTTTCTGATTGGTATAAATGAATATTTTTTCTTAAAGTACGTTTTAATACTGTTTTAAGACTTTCAATCTATTTCAATAATTATCGACATAATATTGTATATCGTGAAAATGTTGGTCAAGATAATCGTACTATGAAATTTTAATATGGATACATGCCTACTTTATGTATGGTCATCATGCATCATGCATGTAATGTAGATGTTTAAATATTTAACAAACACATTTTGTTTCTGTAGTTCTCAAAATCCATATATTGTAGAAAAAACGGTTTAAAACCTATAGTTTTATCAAACAGTTAAGTGATTAGTCATTAAGAGCAGTTTGATTAAGTGCACTTCATTCATTCATTGTTGACGTAGGTTTGCGGCAAGCTCATATTTTCACATGCAAATTAGCTTTGTGGGAATTGCCATTTACTTCTGGCGAAGTTTTTAGTTCACCACTACTGACAAACTCTGACAAACCTCTGGCAGCATTTTGTGGTAAACAATTTAGTTTGTGGCAAATGCGCTACATACAGTCAAGCCGGAAAGTCTGAACACTCCTTTCACCTATCCACGTTTTATTACGTTAGACATATTCTACAATAGATTGAGTTCATTTTTTGCCTCAAACATCTACACACAATAGCCAATAATGACAAAGTGAAAACAGGTTTTTAGAAAATATGCAATTTTATTTTACTGACAAAAATAGGTTATTTAGGGGTTACATATCTGTACACACCCTTAGCCTAATACTTGGTTGCTGCGCCTTTGGCAGCGATTACAGCTTCAAGGCATCTTGGGAAAGAAGCTACGAGCTTGGCACACTTGTTTCTGGACATTTTTGCCCATTCCTCTTGGCATATCCTTGCAAGCTCCATCAGGTTGGATGGGGAGCGTCGGTACACAGCCATTTTCAGCTCTTTCCACAGATGTTCAATTGGATTCAGGTCTGGGCTCTGGCTGGGCCACTCAAGGACATGCACAGACTTTCTCCGAAGCCACTCCTTTGTTCTCTTGGCTGTGTGCTTCGGGTCGTTGTCATGTTGGAAGGTAAACCTTCGCCCCAGTCTGAGGTCCAGAGCGCTCTGGAGCAGGTTTTCTTCAAGGATCTCGGTGTACTTCGCTGCATTCATCTTTCCCTCTATCAGGACTAGTCGCCCCGTTCCCGCTGATGAAAAACATCCCCACATCATGATGCTGCCACCGCCATGCTTCACTGTAGGGATGGTATTAGCCAGGTGATGAGCGGTGCCTGGTTTCCTCCAGACGTGACGCTTGGTATACAGGCCAAAAAGTTCAATTTTGGTTTCATCAGACCAGAGAATCTTGATTCTCATGGTTTGAGAGTCCTCTAGGTGCCTTTTGGCAAACTGTGTACATATGATATTTTACATTTTGATTTTTAATAAATTAGCACAAATGTCTAAAAACCACTGTTTTCACTTTGTCATTATGGGCTATTTTGTGTAGAATGTTGAGACAAAAAATGAATTCAATCTATTGTAGAATATGTCTGTAACGTAATAAAACGTTGAGAAGGTGAAAGGGGTGTGCAGACTTTCCGGCTTGACTGTATTAGCTTTTAGTTTGCAGCAAACTATCCAGTTTTGTAAGGGTGGTGGGCAAATGTATTTAAACAAATTAAAAGATAATCATATGAAAAGTATTCTTAGCATTGCACTGTGAAAGGCAATTACTTTATATGAAAGGTATATCTAAATGAAACACTGATTAAGCTAGGTGTGATTTTGTGTGTTGTACCTTGTCAATTGAAATTGTGCTTAAAGTTTTGAAAAAAACTGCCTTTTTGATTATCTGTTTTGAGTTTTGTACTAAATGTTACATTTTACCACATACTTGTGAAAATAGTACCAGCTAGGTCGATTAAAAATAAATAAATAAATAAATAAATATATATATAGGTATATATATTATTATTATTTGTTGATTGTAGTAGCAACTGTAGAGGCAGTTAGCCTCTGTGGCCCCAATAGTGCTAGTTGTGATGGCTTTTCCATTCTTTTAAACTGGGAAGGAAAGCACAGATAATTTCATAATCCTACTACATTCGGGGTGTTTCTCAATGTCTGTACTTGCGGACTTGTGAACTTGTGTGACATAATATTTAACGGCCAAGTTATGTTCCAAGAATGCGAGGGAGCATCCGATGCACCAAAGAGTGTAAATGCACCCTCTCCCAACACAGAGTTGCCAGACTGGGGGATTAACCCCTAAATGTAGGGGATTTTTAAAAAAAAATGTAATTTAAAAGGAGTCAATGGTGGATTTTAAAAGGAGGAATGGGGGACGAATTGTGAGAAAATTGTATGGGAGTCAATTGAAGATGGGGGGTTTTCAGAATTATTTTGTGGAGGGGAATTAATTCAGGCTTCTGGGAACATTGACGAGAACGGACATGGAGATCCCATTTTCTGATGGCAGATGAGACGGCACCATAGGGACATAGCATACAACTAGGCTAGGCTACATTCTTAGTTATCTCATTTAATCAGTAAATGAGACTGCAATCTTTCTACGAATGAAAATGAGGCGAGAAATATCTCTTACAATAGCTGGATTTTTACCTCATTTTAAACACGTTTCTATAACTAAGCAGCGTTCTGTCCTTCAGAGCACGCGGGTGCACAAAGTAATTTTTTAGCGAAGGGATATCGATACAAACTTTTCGACACCAAATTAATTAACAACTCATTGTTCAACTGCTGACAATAACCATGTTTTAATAGGCTACCTAAAAGCTAAATGAAGGCAGAAAAGTTGCTGAAATTAGCAGACAATTCATCACAAAAATCATAGTGAAATTAACAGAATTTAAGGCTTTAACAATGAAGCATAATGGGGGAAAGTGCTCAAAGCTGCAAGACAGAAAACAGTAGCTAGGATAAAACCAAACATTTTTTATTAAAGTTACACTCATCGTCAGTGCATCTCTTTTTGCTGGGATGTAGTCTACTTTATCCATTTCCAAGTGGAAAACACGTAGATAATATCTTAGTATAGATTGTATGTCAAAAGCACAAAAGGACTGGATCGCGATGATTAGATAAAGCCGTTAATATTTTGTTGTAAGAGCAATATACAAGTAGCCTACCTAGCTAGCTTTGTGACACAGACGGCTGAGCTACTCTTATCAGCTTTTTGGTGAATCGGTGCCATCTCCTGGAGTGCAGTAGGAATGACGCGCCAAAACAAGTTTAAATAAAGTAGGCATTTACGCGATCATATGTGACGCGGTATGTCAAAAGCAGGCGGAATTGGGCAGAGCTACGAACGGAGGAAAAGCTGCAAAATGCCTTGGGGGTGAATTTTAGCGTTTTTGAGATTTTTGAACATTTATGATGCTACAAATATTAAAAATGTTCTGTAAAAGTTTCAAACTGAAATTTCATCGACAAAGTATTTTTTTAAGCACTTTTAGAGAGGCATGTCATTTCACAAAATGATGCCTTGTTCGAGATTTTGCTTGGAAATGACGCCAAATTTAGCGTAACTTCTAGCTCACTTGCTAACGTAAAATCGCATGATGATATTTTGCCAACATATTGGTTATTCAAACGGTATCTTTCTTGATTAAATAAACTATTAATTGATTATTAAAACAACAATAATCGTGAGCTTGTTTATGGATTACAACAGCCGCCCGATAATGGGCGCCCTTTCTTTGGCAGTCTCGTCTCATCTTAAAGACGTTAAAACGAAAAAAAAAACAAACACGTTATTGGCTTAAAAGTTAACATCGTTTTTGTAAAGAAATAAATCCAATGCGATTGAGCCTATCTCTTTTAAGCCAATAAACGATAGTTGTCTCCCCTTTTTTGACATTACTGTCTCATCTAAAAGACGTTAAAACAAAAAACTACCGGTCACGTCTACATGTTTAATATTGGCTTAAAACTTAGTTTATCGTTTTGTGAAGAAATAAACCCAATATCGACATCTTTCGGACTGTCAACTATCCAGTTAGCCAGCTATTTTGCCAACATATTGGTTATTCAAACGGTATCTTTCTTGATGAAATAAACTATTAATTGATTATTAAAACAACAATAATCGTGAGCTTGTTTATGCACTAGCCTACAAGAGCCGCCCGATAAAGGGCGCCCCTTTTTTGACAGTACTTTCTAATCTAAAAGACGTTAAAACAAAAAAACTACCGGTCACATCTACATGGTTATTGGCTTAAAAGTTAGCTTATCGTTTTGTGAACCTAATAAATAGGCTATAATATGTTCAATGGTATGTGCCAGAATAATATCAGTATCGTATGTTGATCACAAAAATGTCTGGTTTCCGCCCGATAACAGGGTTCGGTACGCTAACATTGTTAACCAACTTGTTTTGTTTAAACTCAAACTTTAAAGGGCTATTTCTCAGTTTCGATGTTTCAGACGGTCCAATTTAAAATCTTAATAACTTCGCTTTGGAATATCCGATTTGAAAAAAGAAAGCGGAGTTGTAAAGTGCAAGGTCTATGTTTTACTAATATACCAATAACTCAAAATTGACCTCTTGCCCAATTCCGCCTGGTTTTGACATACCGCATCACATATACCAATAACTCAAAATTGACCTCTTGCCCAATTCCGCCTGGTTTTGACATACCGCATCACATATGCAAGTCGAATGTGAACAGTAAAAAAATGTGTGAAATCATTTTTATTTTTTAGCATTCATTTTTTACAAATACAGTATAGTATTGTAGCGACCCTAGGGAATGTGTACTGTAGTTCCTCTAAATGTTTCTGTTAGGCCTGTTGTATTGTTACACATGTCTGTGGGGTCACCTGTCACTCAACCTACTGTCTGCCAAACGGGAAGGCCAGGGCTGTTGTGGGGGGGGGGCATGTGACATTGTGGGGGGTGGAGCTGTCAGTGCGGGATATATAATGGAAGTCCGCCATTTCGTGGGGCTTTTTGTGTTGGGTTGCCTCCAGGCTAATTAATTAAGGCTCTGTAATTAATTACGGCGTGAGCTACGGCCTACAGTAGCTTGTTCTGGAATAAACCGTGAATTCGAGACATCATACTGGCTCGTCGGTCATTATTCAGCAGGAACGTTACAGTATTAACACTGGCGACTACCACTTTATATAGGCCTGATTGCATTGGAATGTAGCCTACACATTCTTGTACAGGAGAGCCAAGTTTGGGCAATCAGTTTGTGCACCGTTGCTTCAGAGCTCTGTGTAGCCTGTTTGAGATGCAATGCGTGCTTCTGACGTTTGGATTGTGGTTTCGCTATACAAATCAATAGCTACAAACCGATCTATGCTACAAACCAGGCAGCAACTTTTCCTGACAGTCCAGTGTATAAGCTTCCCCTGTGTCGTATGTCATCGCTTCGCGCAATGAATGATGGGATATACAAGTCCATTTCCTCGTTTGGCGAGTTTGCATCACTGAACTCAATGACATGGAATGGACGTAACCGCTTGCTTCTATCGCCGAAGTTGCAGAAACCAATATGGCGTCCAGTGCACCGCACCTCTGAGTTTCCCCATAGGCTATAATGGAGAAACTCGTGCCTTTTTATATCAAACTAAGCGGTTTACAGTCATATTTTCAACCCAGTTATACCCGTAATACATATAAGAATACGAATCAATGCGTGATTTTACTTGACGCGACTCGATAACGAAGTTATAGCCTCCGTTGTTTTCGTTGTTTTACTCTCCGCGAGTCAACACGAGACTCTGGTTGGTCAAAATATGACTCAACATATGACTCTGATTCGCTGATTAGTGGGGACGCGAACAATTGATGAATAGCCTACAAGTAGCAAGTCGTAAAGTAGTTTGCACTTGACAGTAAACGTAATCAAGCTGCTATGATATTGTGCTGTCACTTAATTTTGCTTGCCACTGTCCAGTAGCCTAGCTATATGTATTTAGATATATATATAAAATATAGCTAGCTATATTTATTATATATATATATATATATATATATATATATATATATACGTATATACACTACTCACAAAAAGTTAGGGATATTTGGCTTTCGGGTGAAATTTATGGAAAATGTAAGTTCACGCTACAGTGATATTATACGTATCATGAAAGTAGGGCATTTAAGTAGAAGCATGCAATGGTGATTTCCTCATCTCAAACAATTTATTGAAACAAAAGCCAACAACAGTGGTGGGTATACCACAACAAAAATGTCAATGTCTCAATAACTTGTCATGTGCCCTTGAGCATCAATTACAGCTTGACAACGACGTCTCATGCTGTTCACAAGTCGACTTATTGTCTGCTGAGGCATGGCATCCCACTCTTCTTGAAGGGCGGCCCTCAGGTCATTGAGGTTCTGGGGTACAGAGTTACGAGCCTCTACACGGTGAGTCAGCTGATCCCATAGGTTTTCTATGGGATTCAGGTCTGGAGAAAGTGCAGGCCACTCCATTTGAGGTACCCCAGTCTCCAGCAGCCTTTCCCTAATGATGCGACCTCGATGAGCTGGAGCATTGTCGTCCATGAAGATGAAATTAGGCCTGTGTTGTTCATGCAGGGGCACAATGACTGGATTAATGATGTTATTCAGGTAGTATGGGCTTGTCACTGTACCATTCACAAAGTGTAGGGCAGTTCTGTATTGACTAGACACACCTGCCCACACTGTAACACCGCCACCACCAAAGGGTCGTCTGGTGACAACAGTGGCTGATGCATAGCGCTCTCCTTGACGTCTCCAACATCGTTGGCGGCCATCATTTCTGCTCAACGTGAATCGACTTTCATCAGAGAACAGCACTGAGGCCCACTGGTCCCTCGTCCAGCGTAAATGCTCCCTGGCCCATGCAAGACGATGACGCCTGTGCCTGGTGGTGTGGTCAGGTACCCTTGCAGGTCGTCTAGCACGCAGACCACGCTGATGTAAACGGTTTCGAATGGTCTGACGTGACACTTGGGTGCCTCTCACCTCCCTTAAATGTGCCTGGAGTTGAGTGGCATTCATCATCCGGTTCCGCAGGGCACTGTTCACAATGAAGCGGTCATCAGTGTGGGATGTGGCCAAAGGACGTCCACTTCTATGCCTTTCTGTGACTCTTCCAGTCTCTCTGTATCTCTGTTGCAACCTGCTGATGACACTCTGTGACACTCTAAGCTCAGTGGCCACTTCCCTCTGAGAACATCCTGTTTGAAGCCTCGCAATGGCGAGGTACTGTTGATCAATTGTTAGGTGTCGTCTTGGTCTCATGATGTCAAAATGTGAACAGCATGATGAAGAGGACTGTTTAAATACCAATTCTAATTGAACCAGGAAATTTATTAGTCGATTCATGGATCAAACACCTGTTGTGAATTTTGCCGTTCAGCTCCTTGTTAGAGAACAGCAAGTTGTGCAAAAAGTACTGAAACATTGAATAGTTGGACATGTGCATTCAAAAGTTTAGAGAAGGTCAAATTAATTTAACCTGTAACGGTTATAGTGCATTTTAGGTTCATCCTGAAATTTCACCCGAAAGCCGAATATCCCTAACTTTTTGTGAGTAGTGTATATCCAAACAACAGGAATATTCTCCTTAAAATAACTAAAAATAAACTAAATCGACGCAAGAGAAATGATCAGTTCAAAGATTTACAGTTCTTGAGCTGTCACTGACCTGTGGAATATATGTTGTAGCCTACACATCTTTTAAGTTTTTGTTCACATTTGTGCTGTATCAGCAAAGATATGAAACTCCTCATTTCTTGGCAATATTCTTCAAATAAAGCATTACTCCTAAGTTGAAAGATTCTCTCTCACCCTTTTACTTTGTGGATCCTCAGAAATTAATACAATTACGTACAATGACTATACACTCTGGAAAATGGTCTAATCTGATATTCTTTTTCTTAATATTTTATTATTAACCTTTGGGTCATTTCAGCATTGGAGGACATCTTTTGTCTGTTGGACATTTTGATTAATAAAACTGAAATGGTACACAAATACATGAAAATAATAATTCATTCAACTTCTGTATGTTGTTCTTTCATATAGCACTCAATATTTGTCATCCTATTGTCTTTTTTAGATATTAAAAACATTTTGTAAAGTCACAAGTCAAGCATGTCCCTGAGCTTAATCAAAACTTTGATTTACAACTTTCAATATAAAAAAGATTTTACTTAAAAAATTTTTTATAATTTAAATGTCCCCAAATTCCAGTCAACCCTGTTATAATGATGGGAAAAACTGCAGGAAATTATGGCATCACGCCTTGAGTGTTACAACCTTGAGGAATTGACATTATTTCTTCAAATAGATAAGACAGCATGCAAGAAGAGGTTTTTGGCATAAGGGGACAAGCACAACTCATCACCCCTGTTACGCTTAATTCATGCAGAAAAGAACATGGGTTTTGTAAAATTACATCTGTTAAAATGTAATAAAAATCTGATATGAATGCAATGATCTTTCCATTTATTTCACCACATGGCAAGCTATAAGTTTTAGGGCACTCAACCCTGTTATTGTCAACCCAGTTAATTCTGTTATAACAGGGCTGACAAACAAGGTTGACGACATAGGACAGAGCACGGTAGTCCCTCCTGAGACGCAAAAACGTAATTTGTCAGACATATTAATTTATTTGACCTTATTTACACACAGATTAGGAAAAAGGACCCTATCAAAACTATTTAATCATTAATACACTTGAATATCTAATATGAATTAATTTAAATCATTGTGTGACTATGTTAATGCGTGTTACAGGCAAAAAGAAACAGGAAGTAGAATATCAAAAAAGGAAAGGGAAAGGCTTCATTTAGGCCTATTTCATTTACAAATCAATGAGCTAGAAATGATTATGATTTTTAAAAATAAAGCAAATATATAGGCAAAGAGTTTCAGTTGCTCAAGAAATCAGTTTCTCCTAGCAGCATACCTTAAGCTCATACTGCCCTAAACTAACAACAAAAATACATATAGCCTACTTACTTTGCAACACCACATTAATTCAGTATAACAATATTTTGTATTTATAAAGAACGTTCCGGAACAAATAACTTGTTATTTATGAAATATTAAATAAAAGATAAGAGTTTAACACCTATTAATGCAAAACAATATTTTAATGGACAGATAATAGTTTCGAATAAAAAATATATGTTGTTTAAAAATAGAACAGAGTCTGGAAAAATTAAATTGTTGTACATATGAATGTAAAACAAATAAGCTATATTTTTCTTTTTCAAAATACAAAATTAGTTATTTATCAAATAGGGACTCATTATATAGCCTACTAGAAAAGGCTATTTTCTATCTCATTAATGCATTACTAGACATTTGCATTTGCAAAAGCAACGAGTAAAAAAAGGCAACCAGTATTATAGATTTGACTTCTTACTCTTCTACTATTCTCAAAAGGAAATATGTGGAGGGAGATAGGGGATTCATTTGCTGCCAGTTTTAAAAAAAAATCCAACTAACGTTCATGTTAGCGAACAGAAATAGCGAACAGAGTGGGATCGATTTTGAGGTTTACAACCGTTATTATATCTGCTACCTCGTTCTAAACCAACTGACAAGTATACGAAAAACATATTGTAAATCATATTTCAAACAATACACTGCCCTCAAATTATGTATGTATAAACTTTATTGCAGCGGCCTCAGACAAAAAACATTGACTGAACTGATTAACTGAAAAAATATCTCACTGAATCACTGAACTCCATGGGCACACTGCTCGCACCAACTACTTTACGCTGTATCGTAATTACATTTCGTTCAACTTTTCAACCTGGTCTCACAGCCCATTCGTATCTATTCTACGAAATTCCAGTCCCGAAAATTCGTACTTATTTTACGAATCAGAGATTACACACCACGTGACTTTACGCTTTTCTCCGATGAATTACGAGACAAAACGGAGATCCACCATTTTTATTTCACGGTCAAATAAAGCGAATGGGTAAGCTGCCGGTATTGTACTTATAGTTTGTACTTATCGTTATAATACATTCATAGAATACCTTTCTTATTTCGTAATTGTATTTTAATGCAATATGATGTATAATTCTCGAGCTTCTTCGTCTCTGCTTTATCTGTGTGGGTTGCTATTTTATAGGCTAGTCTTGTAGGCTATTACTTGCATTATTCAAGCTGAAGTTAGCTAGGTCTGTTCAGATCAGTGCATACTGCATAGGCTGCAATATGATTATTAATCGATTTAGCTTGTGAGCTAGCCATCAGAGCGTGTCGTTTTCGGTTCTTTTGAGACGTATAATATGAGAAAACCGAGCATATCTGTAATGGAAACAACCGCGTCTCCCCGTTAACTTCTGTAATAAACTGCGATTCCCGTGATTCTGTGCGCTGTCTGTGTGTATTGCCCATAGACTGCAGAGACGTGACGGGTTGGCCACTGAATCGGCTTCGTGCCCCAATGAGCAGCTCCCATAGGAATCCATGGAACCGGTAAGCGGAAGCTGCCTCCAGTTCTTTTTTTTAAATCTCGAATGGTTGAACTTCATTCATAAAACCAACAAAAGAAAGTCTGCCAGTCTGCAAATAACAGGATTCCTAAATGCTATATGCAAAAGGTCTGTAAAAATCTTATAAAAACACATATGCCATATACAAAACTTAAATAAAATAAATATGTGGTAGAGAGCTAGCATATACATTTCATGCTAAAATTAAATAGTTCCCTAATACATGGTATTCCTTATAAAAAAAACATTGAGAGATTGTATAAGAATTGTATAGAAATATATAATATAATAGGCTACTAATCAACATGCTTTTTTATAAAAACTTTGCAAGTATGATCATATATGATTTTTACAGACCTTTTGCATATGGGATTACCTTTGTAAGCATTTAGGAATCCTGATATTTGCAGACTGGCAGACTTTTTTTTGTTGTTGTTAGTTTAAGCCAACACAATCTCTCAAGCATGGTACACAGCAGATATAGAATGTACAAAATACGCACTGTTGTTATTTATAATAATAATAATGCAATTTTATTTAAAGCTTTTTTTTACAGCAAAATCCTATTACACAGTTAAAGTAAAATATATAAAAACAATGGATAAATAAAACAAAAGACTTATTAAAATGAACATGAACAAAATTCTCAAATCCAGAAGCTTGAGAAGCAATGCAATAATAATGGTATATAATATAAGGAAGACTTAAAATTCAGTAATTAGACTATCAGTTTCCTTTTCAATTTAGAATTAAACTAATTTTGTAGGCTGATAACAACAACGATAATTTTCCATGCCAAATAAGCGTTCACGCGCGGCTCTCAAGCCTACAATACTTCGGCATAACCACCAGGTAATGTGCGTATGTCAAGTGAAGACCTGACGTGGAGCTACGACCATTTCTACGACCATTACGACCATGACTCAAATGGAGTCATGTTGAAATTTTATAAATCACTACTTTGTCGTGATTTTTTACGTAAGCCACACGTAAGATCAAATTTGATCGAAAGTCCTTTTTTTAAATGAGGCCCCTGGTCTTGGCCCTTCTGCCCTTCTGACCATCTTCTGGCGTAGACTCAAGACTCGCCTGTTTAGATTGCATCTTTGCTCCCTGAATTAATTGTTAGCATGCAAGTCTTGCTTTTTGAAATAGCATTTTAGGGGTATGTTAACAGTGATTTATACATCAGCACTTGCCATGTTACTGACATTTTGGTTAATGTATTATTTAGACTTGTACTGTTTTTTTTCAGTATACCATTGTTTTTTTATTGGACATTTCTCTTATATAGCACTATTTCTCATTCCCCCTCTACCTAACAGGTTAAGGAGAGGATATCAGCCTGCCTGGCTGACATTTCTATGTGGATGGCTACTCATCACCTGAAGCTCAACCTTCACAATACGGAACTGCGCTTCATACCTCACAGGACCTCCCCACTGCAAGCCCTCTCCATCACCGTCGACGGTACTATGGTGGCTGCCTCCCGCTCTGCAAGGAACCTGGGGGTGGTCCTGGATGACCAGCTGGACTTCATGGAGCACATCAGGGCAACAGCACGGTCTTGCAGGTTCCTCCTGTACAACATCAGGAGGATTCGACCATACCTGACCACCTACTCGACCCAGCTTCTCGTCCAGACCATGGTTATCTCACGCCTGGATTACTCCTCTCAAAGTTTTCACACATCACCCCCCTGCTGAGGTCAATCCACTGGCTGCCGGTCGCCGCCAGGATCAGCTTCAAAGTTCTGACCCTGGCCTACGCTGCAGCCAAAAGGACAAGCCCTTCCTACCTGCAAGACATAATACAACACTAAACTCCAGCTCGACCACTTCGCTCGGACTGCGGAGCTTCTCCACCCTAGCTCCCCAGTGGTGGAATGAACTGTTCACTCCTCTACGTTCTGATGAAACACTGCCTGCACACCTCTTCAGACTCCACCTTGACTGTTTTTCGCTTGTTTCCTGTTCCTTAATTCTTTGTTGATTTTATAGTTTATAATGTCTTGTTGTCTTAGCCATAGCTTACTGTGTACTATACTCAATGTTCATGACTATGGATAGCTGCTATGTTATGATAAGAAATTAGCTCTATCTGAACTGATGTCATTGACCTTCGGTATGCACTTATTGTGCGTCGCTTTGGATAAAAGCATCTGCCAAATGAATGTAATGTAAATAAAGTTTATTATTATTATTATTTTATGCAAACTTATGCACTTTTTGCCTTGTAAGTCGCTCTGTATAAGCGCGTCTGCCAAATGAATAAATGTCTGTATTGATACACTTCTGTAATGTGATGGACCCTTTCTAGATTAAATAAGCTAAATGTCCAGCTAATAAAAGCTTGAAGACGCTGAAGTTCAATACGTCTCTGAGTGAATTAATACAAAATTTATTTTACAGTGCATTGTGTACGCTATATATTGATGTATTGTAAATTATCTCTTCTCTTTCAAAACCTGATGGCCAATATACAGCATATAGTAATAATGTTTATCATTTTAGTCATATAAAGGTAAGAAATTGTTTATACCACAACATCTCATATTGATTACAATGAAAACACACCAATTTAAAATGGGTAGAAAATTATTTTTATATAATTACCAATAAAATCTCAGATCATGGGATAGACTACATTAACATTTTTTTTTTACATACAGCTGACACCCTTGTCATTATGTATTTAAAGGGAATGCTTTCATTCCGACAAAGCTTTCACACTCGGCTACTGCATGCTGTTCACTACTGTCTGCTTATTAATTATCAACCTGCTGGATTTGGAAGGCATTATAAATATCTAGAAGTATCTAAGATAAGTATCTAAGTATTAAAAGTTGGGTTCATGTGAGTAGCGTGATCCCATTTGCAATAAACGGAGGGCAACTTCATGTGTGTTTACGGTTGTATCAAGCGGAACTACATTTCGGCGTCATTTTATTGCTTCGCGCTATGGAAAGTATTGCAGGGAATTGTAGTTTTTTTGTGCAAATTTATTTCCTATATATGTAATTATCTAGGAATTGCTAATGTATTATTTAGCTGGCAAGCCAGTTATGCTAGCTACGTTCAACCAGATCTAGGTACCTAGGTAGCTACGCGTGCTTTAGCTGTTGGTAGACAGTCTATTAATTATATATATTTCAATATTAATAGCTATTGATAGTCCAAAGTAGATGGCAGTTCTCTATCCGTAATGTCATTAAACTGCAATTTTCTGGCATGTTGACCACCCTGACATGGATTAATTAGGATATAAATATACTCAAATTGGAAACTATGAAATTAAATACAAGAGCTATGGAAGGGTCAAAGGTCACAACAGTAGGATTAGGGTTATGGGTTCCTTAAAATCTAGAGGCTTGAAATTCGGAAGTATGAATATATCCATGGCCTACATTGCATAAGCAAAAGAACAGACCCCTAGCACACATAGAAGCTCTATAGCACCACCTACAAATCTCAATTTTTTTAAAACTTTGACTCCTCCTACCTGAGGCACAAAGGCAGCCAAGGCTCCCAAATTTAGTATACAAGGACATCTCAGCACCCCCTATGACATATACATTTGCATGTTAGCATAAATTAAACTTGTCCTAATTAATTTGACTATTGATGAAAAATAGGTCTATGAAGGCTGTAAGAATGTTCATAGGTCATTTTGGATTACTGCTGAACACTGCACTCAGCTTCCCAAAATCGTAGAAGCATGAAATTTTGCTAACTGAGTCTCATCAGGGCCTCTAGCATGCACACCAAAAACCAGACCCCTAGCATGCACACAGACCCCGTAGCGCCCCCTTGAAAATGTGATTTTTTTACATTTTGGGCACTCGCCATTTGTACACCGAATGATGTATCATGCTGAAATGTCGGAATCTAGACCACCTCTAGACATACTACAAATAATATCAGAACCAGATCTCTAGCTAAAAAAAAAACGAGCAGTATATGCTTTCGACAGGGGGCGCCACTTAAATATCTGAATTAATGTACAACACTTTCCGAGGTGATTCTTAGGATCAAGCAGAGTCAGAAAACATCAGTCATAAGAACATTTCAGTAAAAATTACAATATAGGACTGCCATCTACTTTTGACTATTAATATTAATATTAAGCTATTAATATTGAAAATGTATATCCTAACTGTCTACCAGCAGCTAAAACACACGTAGCTAGCTAGGTATCTAGATCTGGTTGAACGTAGCTAGCATAACTGGCTTGCTAGGTAGATAATACATTAGCAATTCCTAGATAATTACGTACACAGGGAATATATTTGCAAAAAAAACTACAATTCCCAGTAATACATTCCTTAGCGTAAAGCAATAAAATGGCGCCGAAATGTAGTTCCGCTTGATACAACCGTAAACACACACGAAGATGCCCTCCGTTTATTGCGAATGGGATCACGCTACTCACATGAACCCAACTTTTATTACTTAGATAATTATCTTAGATACTTCTAGACATTTATAATGCTTTCCAAATCCAGCAGGTTGATAATTAATAAGCAGACAGTAGTGAACAGCATGCAGTAGCCTAGTGTGAAAGCTTTGTAGGAATTAAAGCATTCCCTTTAAATACATAAAAATGACAAGGGTGTCAGCTGTATGTAAAAAAAATATATATTTAAAAAAGAAAATTGTTAATGTAGTCTATCCAATGATCTGAGATTTTATTGGTAATTATATTTTAAAAAATTTCTACCCATTTTAAATTGGTGTTTTCATTGTAATAAATATCAGATGTTGTGGTATATACAATTTCTAACTTTTATATGACTAAAATGATAAACATTATTATTACTATATGCTGTATATTGGCCATCAGGTTTTTAAAGAGAAGAGATAATTTACAATACATCAATATATAGTGTACACAATGCACTGTAAAATACATTTTGTATTAATTCACTCAGAGACGTATTGAACTTCAGCGTCTTCAAGCTTTTATTAGCTGGACATTTAGCTTATTTAATCTAGAAAGGGTCCATCACATTACAGAAGTGTATCAATACAGACATTTATTCATTTGGCAGACGCGCTTATACAGAGCGACTTACAAGGCAAAAAGTGCATAAGTTTGCATAAAATAATAATAATAAACTTTATTTACATTACATTCATTTGGCAGATGCTTTTATCCAAAGCGACGCACAATAAGTGCATACCGAAGGTCAATGTCATCAGTTCAGATAGAGCTAATTTCTTATCATAACATAGCAGCTATCCATAGTCATGGACATTGAGTATAGTACACAGCAAGCTATGGCTAAGACAACAAGACATTATAAACTATAAAATCAACAAAGAATTAAGGAACAGGAAACAAGCGAAAAACAGTCAAGGTGGAGTCTGAAGAGGTGTGCAGGCAGTGTTTGATCAGAACGTAGAGGAGTGAACAGTTCATTCCACCACTGGGGAGCTAGGGTGGAGAAGCTCCGCAGTCCGGACAAGCAGAGCGAAGTGGTCGAGCTGGAGTTTAGTGTTGTATTATGTCTTGCAGGTAGGAAGGGCTTGTCCTTTTGGCTGCAGCGTAGGCAGGGTCAGACCTTTGAACCTGAACCTGATCCTGATGGCGACCAGCAGCCAGTGGACTGACCTCAGCAGGGGGGTGATGTGTGAAAACTTTGGGAGGAGTAATCCAGACGTGAGATAACCATGGTCTGGACGAGAAGCTGGGTCGAGTAGGTGGTCAGGTATGGTCAAATCCTCCTGATGTTGTACAGGAGGAACCTGCAGGACCGTGCTGTTGCCCTGATCTGCTCCATGAAGTCCAGCTGGTCATCCAGGACCATCCCCAAGTTCCTTGCAGAGCGGGAGGCAGCCACCGTAGTACCGTTGACGGTGATGGAGAGTGCTTGCAGTGGGGAGGTCCTGTGAGGTATGAAGCGCAGTTCCGTATTGTGAAGGTTGAGCTTCAGGTGATGAGTAGCCATCCACATAGAAATGTCAGCCAGGCAGGCTGATATCCTCTCCTTAACCTGTTAGGTAGAGGGGGAATGAGAAATAGTGCTATATAAGAGAAATGTCCAATAAAAAAACAATGGTATACTGAAAAAAAAACAGTACAAGTCTAAATAATACATTAACCAAAATGTCAGTAACATGGCAAGTGTTGATGTATAAATCAGTGTTAACATACCCCTGAAATGCTATTTCAAAAAGCAAGACTTGCATGCTAACAATTAATTCAGGGAGCAAAGATGCAATCTAAACAGGCGAGTCTTGAGTCTACGCCAGAAGATGGTCAGAAGGGCAGAAGGGCCAAGACCAGGGGCCTCATTTATAAAAAGTACTTTCGATCAAATTTGATCTTACGTGTGGCGTACATAAAAAAACACGACAAAGTAGTGATTTATAAAATTTCAACGTGACTCCATTTGACCGTGGAAATGGTCGTAGCTCCACGTCAGGTCTTCACTTGACATACGCACATTACCTGGTGGTTATGCCGAAGTATTGTAGGCTTAAGAGCCGCGCGTGAACGCTTATTTGGCATGGAAAATTACCGTTGTTGTTATCAGCCTACAAAATTAGTTTAATTCTAAATTGAAAAGGAAACTGATAGTCTAATTACTTAGTGGTATAATAATATACCATTATTATTGCATTGCTTCTCAAGCTTCTGGATTTGAGAATTTTTTTCCTGTTCATTTCAAGTCTTTTGTTTTATTTATCCATTGTTTTTATATATTTAACTTTAACAGTCTGCAAATATCAGGATTCCTAAATGCTTACGAAGGTAATCCCATACGCAAAAGGTCTGTAAAAATCATATATGATCATACTTGCAAACTTTTTATAAAAAAGCATGTTGATTAGTAGCCTATTATATTATATATTTCTATACAATTCTTATACAATCTCTCAATGTTTTTTTTATAAGGAGTACCATGTATTAGGGAACTATTTAATTTTAGCATGAAATGTATATGCTAGCTCTCTACCACATATTTATTTTATTTAAGTTTTGTATATGGCATATGTGTTTTTATAAGATTTTTACAGACCTTTTGCATATAGCATTTAGGAATCCTGTTATTTGCAGACTGGCAGACTTTCTTTTGTTGGTTTTATGAATGAAGTTCAACCATTCGAGATTTTAAAAAAAAGAACTGGAGGCAGCTTCCGCTTACCGGTTCCATGGATTCCTATGGGAGCTGCTCATTGGGGCACGAAGCCGATTCAGTGGCCAACCCGTCACGTCTCTGCAGTCTATGGGCAATACACACAGACAGCGCACAGAATCACGGGAATCGCAGTTTATTACAGAAGTTAACGGGGAGACGCGGTTGTTTCCATTACAGATATGCTCGGTTTTCTCATATTATACGTCTCAAAAGAACCGAAAACGACACGCTCTGATGGCTAGCTCACAAGCTAAATCGATTAATAATCATATTGCAGCCTATGCAGTATGCACTGATCTGAACAGACCTAGCTAACTTCAGCTTGAATAATGCAAGTAATAGCCTACAAGACTAGCCTATAAAATAGCAACCCACACAGATAAAGCAGAGACGAAGAAGCTCGAGAATTATACATCATGTTGCATTAAAATACAATTACGAAATAAGAAAGGTATTCTATGAATGTATTATAACGATAAGTACAAACTATAAGTACAATACCGGCAGCTTACCCATTCGCTTTATTTGACCGTGAAATAAAAATGGTGGATCTCCGTTTTGTCTCGTAATTCATCGGAGAAAAGCGTAAAGTCACGTGGTGTGTAATCTCTGATTCGTAAAATAAGTACGAATTTTCGGGACTGGAATTTCGTAGAATAGATACGAATGGGCTGTGAGACCAGGTTGAACTTTTTCATGTTGGTAGATGGTCTTTGTAGGCTCTTCATCATCACGTGTTCAGTACGACCAACCAGAGAGTCGAGTGTTGACTCGCGGAGAGTAAAACAACGGAAACAACGGAGGCTATAACTTCGTTATCGAGTCGCGTCAAGTAAAATCACGCATTGATTCGTATTCTTATATGTATTACGGGTATAACTGGGTTGAAAATATGACTGTAAACCGCTTAGTTTGATATAAAAAGGCAGGAGTTTCTCCATTATAGCCTATGGGAAACTGAGAGGTGCGGTGCACTGGACGCCATATTGGTTGCTGCAACTCCTGGCTCCTCCCGCCTCTCCAGTTCTATATACGCTCTATGGTTTGCATCATAGAAATATATATTAACTAGAAAGGAAACGTGGTCACGTGGTTCCATTCAGCCCTATTCAATTTGGGTTCTTCCGCAATGGCACCGCCGCAATATGGCTGCCATGGCCCGGAAATAGTATTATTATGAGCTCTGCCATGTATTTCCAATGGTGCGTTGTGAAAGTCAACATAGTGGCCCCAGCGCAATCTAGGTATCAAAAGTTCACAATATTGTAGTCAATAGAAGCAGGCAATCACATTTTACATTTTTCCTGGGTTAATTTTTTTTTTAGCCTACACAGAAAAAAGAGAGCCATGATTTAAAAATACTCATCGGTGAGTGTTTAGTAAGCGCACTGAACTGTGATTGGTTAAGAACATGGTCACGTGGTAATTTTAGTTACGTCACAGGGCAATCACGTGAGGAGGCCTATTGGCATTTTCGCCTCAAATCCATTCTCTCAACCTCTATTGAACTCTATGGTTAGCTGACTTGCTATGAGCATTTAGCTAACTGCATCCGTTGCTGTAGCTATATGAAGTTCGCTTACCAGCTATCTTGTGCATAATAATGAAATGGTTTTCAAATGCTTTCGCGTGTGTAATATTTCTAAGGTCATACTTCATATCTCAAGATGGGTGTTGTTAGATTACACTAATTAGTAACACACCCAGTGAATATGTTAGTGTTGAAGTCTGAAAAGCCGCCCGGATAGCAAGACGCTAACGGTAGCGGGTCAACATCGGGTTGGCTACAGAAATGTTGTCCGGCTCCCGGCGTATTATGCTTGTTAATAACGCTAGTTAACAAGACAGTTATTAAAGATTTTTAGTAACTATTCGTGGCTCGTTTATCTGGATTTGCAGTTTTGCTCACGTTAGGCTGAGGTATTTCAACAAGATATCCGTGGCCTATAGCCTAGCCATTAATCTGTCTAACGTTACGATAACACTACAAGATCACCATAGCTAGTTCATTCTAACAGTCTAAGAATAACAGACATTCATGAGAGGCTATACCTGGAAAAATAGGCGACAAGTTTCACTGTGGTCGCGATTTCTAATTATTTAGGCTACAGTTACATGGCTACACCACACTATTAGCTAGCCGCGCAAGGCTGGTTTACGGAAATCTTGAGTCAGGGACCGGTCCGGATGTAATGTAATGTTACCGCTGGAGCTAGGCTACTGCCTAGCCATAGGCCTACCACAGACTAACGTTACGGATTAAACAAAATAAACAAGCAGATGCAATAATCGTTATTTAATTATGTGAACGTAATCGTATCATAGACCTATTTAAGATTGTATCTATGTATTTATTGTTTTGCTTTTCACATAGCTAATACTATAATAATCACGACATCCACTCTACGGTTAGAGTGGATCTGGGGTAGGCGCTGGACCCAGGAAAGCGGGCTGGAAAGAACTTTGTTTTAATATAAGGGTAAGGTTGGTGGATCCAACATGTCATTAGCTGGTTATATTTTTCGAAATAGCCTATTTTGTCTAACCGCGTGACACAGTAGCTAGGCTATGCGGTAAATGTTTGCGAAGAACAGTGAGTGCTCCCCGTTGTCTATAGCCCATCTAGGCTATCATGGTAGTTTTACATAACATTACATTAAGTTATTGTGGCTGCGTTTACTATTATGTTGCTTTTGTATGTCGATTTACACGTGTGCATCCTCTCATCGCTCAAAAGAAATCAACTGGATTGAGGAACTGAAGTTGCGCATCAAAACCAGATACGGTAATGCACTTTTAACAGCGCATAAACGAAGTGTCTTTGCTTACAGACACCCCTGGATGAGTTTTGCTAGTAGGCTACCACTTAGAGCCCACATAAACGTGTACATTTTTCCTTAAGGTGACCTTGTCATTTTAATGTGTCTTGTCAGGGTTTGTCTTGTGGATGTGCGTCTTATCCTGTGTTCTCACGTTCAGCCTGCACCTTGATGTGGTGAGTGGGCTTTAAACTGAGACAGGCTGCTGAACTTTGCTGTGTCCTATAACAAACTCCTAACCGTCTCTACGTTTTTTTTCCCTTATCGTCCAGGACAACGTTGGAGACGGTGATTTAACTTGCTGTGAATGAAACGCAGCATATCGAAGAATAAAAATGTTTCCCTTATTCATGATTCATAATTTTGAATGGTGTACATTTGATTATTTAGTCTTTACAAATGAAAAAAAAATTAGCAATTTCTCCTTATACCACTGTATGACATATGCAAACAATGAACCCTTCAATAAAAAAACAAGTTTTATAATTAATTGAAACTTTTTATTACTGTTTCCCCAAAATGTACATACTAGACAGCTACATCCAGCGTGGGGAGAAATACGCAAAGAAGGCCATGGATTGGCATGGCTGGAGAGGACAAGATGTGCGGGGGGGGGGGGGTGTTTGTAGGGAAGATAAGGGACAGGGGTGAGGAAGAGCAGAGGGCGTTGGGTGAACAATGTCATGGCTACAAATTTAATTTAAAAATAATCACATAAATTTTGAAAACCTGACTTAGTTCATTAAAAAAACCCTGTTCCGTTAAAAGCCAAATCCAGGATTGGAGAAACTGCCAGAATTGGGCAGGGAAAACCCGTAAAGGCAGCGTCTCCTCCCCTGAATTCAGTATTTAAGGGACTGTAAAATAGCATTTAGAAAAATATAATTTCCCCTAGGGGTGAAATGAACTCCATCACAAAGAAATAAGTCAGTATTTCCAAAAATTTATGTGAGGATGTTTAATAAATTTACCACACAATAGCACAATGGTCTTAGCCTTTAGGTTAAGGTAGCCTACACTTTGTTATGTTAACAGGTGAAAAATCAACCCGGTCTCACGCTTTTTCATGCTCATAGTCACGACAATTAATCTATTGAATCGTCACCCGGAGCACGATTGTCCGACTTTTATCGTGCTACACAGAACGAAATTTAAACCCATGCATTTTCAATGCTAGCATTTCTCAGACTGTTTTCGTGCTACATAGAACGAAATTTAGAGGCGCTACTGTGGGCTTGGCTACTATGCTACTTTTCGGTTGTTAGCTAGCTAGCCGGCTAGTGAATTTTGTTTACCAGACGAGTGACTTTTGAGTAGCTACTGGTTGATGGCGATAACCGCTAAATATGTTAATAGGGACACAAAAAACATGTGGAAAGGTTTATTCAGTCACAAAAAAAGCAAACAGTTTATGTCGGATATGGTCAAAATCCCACAATCTCAATTCATTTTAATACTGTCCCCTAGCTACATGGGGCGACCCAGATTAGCCGTAGGCTATATATTTATTATCCGAACCCTAACCCTAAACGGACTACAGACGGCGCCATCTTTTCACAGGCCATCATTACGTAGAGCTCTGGTTTTTGGGGAATTGTAGTTCTAAACTATTAGTACCAATAACGAAAACAATACTAATCCTATTGACCTGGGGCTTAAAATTTATGTTCAATATAGCATCAGTTAAGATCCCAATTGATCATATAATTGAATCATCAAAGTATCAAATTATTAAGTATCAAACGTTTTATTCAGGCCCTTCTGTTAGAGCTTGAAGGCTGGCTCTGACATTATTTATGAAAGACTAGTTAGTTAATCATCCTGTTAAATATCTACCCGATATGTCCATTGGTTCCAGAATTAGAAGCATTTGAAGTTTGGCCAGTTTTGCCCTTCTAGGGGGCGCTACTGAGTCCCCTGGGGTGTCAGGGCAAAATAATTGACAAACGTTATTCTCCAGGTCAAGGCCTTTCCAAAAAACGTCTTTAGTTTTGTCCTACGACAAAGTTTAATTTTCACCTCTGTCTGGTTAGAGCCTCTTTGAGGTGTAGTTTCTGAGACCCTTTGAGACTCCAGCCTGGATAAAATTAAGTCTTTTGATTTTTTTGCTTATTTGGTGGAAAAAATCCTTCAAGGTATTGATGTTTTTCCTAATCACAGTCATGTGTTTGGATTTGCACTAGTGTAGACCTTATTTTACCTACCAAATACATCTGGATTGTTGTCATATGAGGGTTAGGGTTAGATAACATGCTGTTTTTGAAGCGCTTTAGCCCCTCCCCCAAACCTCCTGAATAGTCCTACATGGTCAGGATTATATAATGTTGTAGCTTCAATATCCCTCTGTGTACGGATGAAGTTTCCTACATATATCTCTGAAGATGACACTGTTATGAACTTGTAGGTGGCAGTCTCCACAGCTGATTTGTGGCTTATCCTTACCATGGGTGATGAGTTGATAATCAAATGGACTAGTTCTGATACCCGTTGGAGCACACAATCACTAATTGAATTGGCCATTTAGTCGGCCCTATACCTAATTAATGCGTGCGTGCGTGTGGGTACATTGCGTGCCATCTGCTGGCTGCTGTGCACCAGACATACAGAGAGATACAGAGGTTTTCTCTTTTATGTGTTAGGTATAATTTTTTACGTCAAAAATTATAATATATAATTCGTACACCTAGTAGTCCGTGAGCCAGTAGGGTTGGTCGGTACCATCTGAGCGGAATAATGCTCTTGTGATTTTTGGCAAGGTATACATCTCGAGTTATAAAATATGTGATAGGCCTAGCATTGTTGTTACTGCATAGGCCTACCAGTTTTGCCAAACCTGAATTATAGCGCGGAGCTTTCAAAACCATAACAGCGCAGAAACCCTGGGGGAAAAAATTAAATATTTTCACGGTAAGAAATCTTTTTTTGACAACGTTAGGTTAGCCTGCTTGTCTTCTTCGTCCTGCTTGAGCTAAATTAGCATTAACCACAAATATGCTTTGCTGTTAGGTCTGTTTATTTTCCTGCATCACCCTTGTCATAGTAACTTGTTGAACTGAACCAACCAGGAAAAAATGTATTCACTCACCACATAACGTAGGCTACACATACAGCGTAGCTATATATAGGATGTCTATGAACATAGACACAGGCTATATAACATACATTATATATATATATATATATAGTTATCTTAATCCATAGCGGACACTTGTGCCCGTTTATGCGGTCTAAAGTGCAGTAGTCTATAACGTTGATATTGGAAGGTTATCGTAATAACGTTAGCTAGCTATGTCCATTGCAGTTTCGAGGGGGTTACGGTAAGATTAGCCAAATGTGTTCTAAAGTATAACTAACGTTATGCTATACCTGGCTTATTTTCTTTTAAATGTGCATCGAGCTACTATTGGTGTATTATCAACAGGCTTTTGTGATAGCATGTCCTTTCTAGGCCTCTGGCTGCTACTGCGAGCTAACTTAGCTAACGGTAGCTAACAAAGTTACCTTTCATTTAGCTTTTTTATTCGGTAGCATAACTTTGCAGTCGTCGCTATACATGTATATGGTCGCTAACTAGAGTTACAACGGCAGCCATTACTCTGTGAAAAGGGAGAAAATGATCACCTTCACGTGACAGGTCACGTTGGCCAATCAGAGAAAAAACTTTGGGCCGTGGAAACGGTGCCGTTTTGAGAAGGCTTCTTCCTTTCTAGTTAATATATAGTTCTATGGTTTGCATCCGATGCATCCTCGACATTTCGGGCGGATCAAGTACATTTCCGGGATCTTTGAGCGTCCTCGCTTGTTTGCGTTCTTGGCTTTGGAACAGAACTTGGCCCATTATATGACGTCACCCTATTCACAAGAACGTGTTTTTGCAAGTGCCATTTTGTCAGGACACTTGACACTATGTGCGTCACAAGTAGGGTTGCCAACCGTCCCTTGAAATAAGGGACGATCCCTTATCTGTTCAATAAGCCTTTATTGAACTGATAAGGGATCGTCCCTTATTTCAAGGGACGGTTGGCAACCCTAGTCAC
Source organism: Synaphobranchus kaupii (assembly GCA_029718625.1). Taxonomy (NCBI): domain Eukaryota; kingdom Metazoa; phylum Chordata; class Actinopteri; order Anguilliformes; family Synaphobranchidae; genus Synaphobranchus; species Synaphobranchus kaupii. Next base: position 122,345,088 of record CM056376.1, read on the forward strand.
AAGTCCACTTGGTATTGAGAAACACCCAAGCTGGAGTACGCAACTTTTTCAACGGTCACATTTGTTGTGAAAACATTTAAAAGTCATAACATCCCTTGGCACTGCCCACAGAGAAAGACACACCCCACCCCACTGCTTCTACAGACCTCACCTCTCTTCGATTGGTTTGCATCATGAGCCACTTTCTTTTGAAAACAAAAATTTGGGCCGAATCGCTGGTCTTAGAATGCAGAATTTGAGGGTATAAACACAGTGTATGGTGCTGGATTTATCTCACAATTTCTATGATTGCTACCAACTGAGCATGACCATTTCTTAATATTTTTCACAAAAAATGTGCATATAACCGTGAGATGATTTGGAATGTAATATAAAAATAAACTTCTTATCTTTCCAAGGAAACAAAAAAAAACCTTTTTGTTTTACGCATTTACGCTACTGGTCTTATTTTGAAGCAAATGCCTTCATACATTATTTTAATCCATTGGAATTGACAAAGTTAAATGCATAAAGTATTCATGAAGTTCCCTTGCTGTATGCAGACTACTTTATCATATAACCTGGTGAACTTACCTGTTCAGGTTAGGTCTTGAAATCTACAAGTGTGTGGTTTTTGGAAATTACTGTATATATTGACAGGTCCGCTGGTGACCCTTCAATCTGGGAGTTTAAGAGGGAAGTATGTGAACGTGAAAGGTGTGGAGACTTTGGTGCACACCTATCTGAGTGTGCCATTTGCCCAGCCACCCATTGGGCCTCTGAGGCTGGCCCCACCACTGCCTGTAGAGCCATGGGAGGGAGAGCGGGATGCTACACAGAAGCCACTCATGTAAGACCAGCCAGATCACACAGTCTGATATTACTCAAAATAAGGAATCAATACTTTACTTCAGTATATACAGTACCAGTCAAAAGTTTGGACACACCTACTCATAGGTTTTTTTCTGTTATTTTTACTGTTTTCCACATTTTGGAATAGTAAAGACGTCAAAACTATGATATAACACAAATTAAGTTATGCAAAAACCAAAAAAGGTTAAACAATAAAAAAATAGTCTTATATTTTAGATTCTTCAAAGTAGCCACCCTTTGCATTGATAACGGCTTTGCACATTCTTGCCATTCTCTCAAACAACTTCTGTGGTAAACAGGTATTCCACAGGTAAAAAGGTGATGCCATCATGACTGTATGAAAGGATATCAAAAGACTCCTGATATCTTATTTCCAGGTACTCTTAGAAGCGATACTATAACCTCTGCATTTGAATGGATCTCTATGGGAATTGGGGGGTGGGACTAGATTTAGCTTTAAATTACACTGGAACAGTGTGGAACACATGGTTGGCTAAATGGCTCTAAGCCATCAAGGGTCTGACGTATCAAACAAGCCTTAAACCATCACTCTGCTGCCAGATATGCAGTAGATATGGATGGATCACTTGAAGGGTTGTTTCTCCTGACAAATTTTCCTATTGAACTCTATGGAAAAATAAGTCAGGAGAAGAAACCCTTCAAGTTATCCATCCATATCTACTGTATTTCTGGCAGCAGAGTGATGGTTTAGTTGTTTGAGAGAATGGCAAGAATGTGCAAAGCCGTTATCAAGGCAAACGGTACCTACTTTGAAGAATGTTTTATATTTTTTAAATTTGTTTAACCCTTTTTTGGTTTTTGCATAATTTAATTTGTGTTATCTCATAGTTTTGATGTCTTTACTATTCCAAAATGTGGAAAACAGTAAAAATAAGGGAAAAAAAGCTATGAGTAGGTGTGTCCAAACTTTTGACTGGTACTGTAGTTGTACAGCCATTATTCACTTCACACACTGCTATTACTTATTTCACAGATAGCGACATGACCATTATGCAACATACAGTAACAGCAATTGCTCTCGAAAATGTCGGATGGTAATTTGTCTCTGTCCTAAGCCATGTCCCTCTCAAACAGGCATTACTGACTGCCAGTCACATATTAATTCAGTCTCCTTTGTGCAGTTTACCACATGCCTAACGCATAAAAGTCCCATTTCTCTGGTTTCTCATTCCCAAGTTCATGAGACAAGTACTCAAGTCTTTCCTTGCATGCTGTACCTGCGTCAAGAAACACTAACGGCTATTATCACAAAAAAATGATGTGTTCTAGGTGTCTACAAAACAGAGCGTTTGTGCTGGACTTACTTGAAAAGATTTCTATGCATATGGAGGTCCCTGCTGTTTCAGAAGACTGTCTCTACCTGGACATATATACACCTGCAACCTCAACAGTAGACTCTAAATTACCTGTGAGTCTAAATAATTCTCAGTGGCACAGTTTATGATGAAAATTATAACGTATCTTTACTGATCTCAGGGCATGTTAAACATATGTTTGTATGTGCGTGTATATGTGTCTGTATTGATTCTAGCTCTTCCTCAGGTCATGGTGTGGATCCATGGTGGAGGTTTTGTGATGGGGTCATCATCACTTCAGGATGCTTCTCCATTAGCAGCCTATCAAGATGTGGTTGTTGTGGTGATTCAATACCGGTTAGGAATTCTGGGGTTCTTCAGGTAAGTGTGCACAGCCACATTCATTTTTTTAGGTTAGAGGACATTGCACTGAGTAGGGTGGGTCAGTCTTCACCGCAGTGAGTCAACGGAGTGGGCCTTTGGTCACGGCAATGAATGAACCGCAATTAATGTTTGTCTTGTGGTCACTAGTATGGTTCCTACATTCCCTACCTAGCACTGGGAATGGGCACGCCCCTGGAAACATTGGACTTCTGGACCAGGTGGCTGCACTGCATTGGGTGCAGAAAAACATCCACAGCTTTGGAGGAGATCCCGGATTAGTCACCATCTTCGGAGAGTCGGCGGGTGGAGTTAGCGTGTCGCTGCTGGTGTGAATCTGAATGACAAAAACTTCACTAACGTCACTAACACAAAAAAACTGAGCAGACACATACAATTCATCTGAAGCATAGATGCAGGAAGACCATGTTGATCAAGAACGGGCTCTCCAGTTCAAATAGAAGTCTGGGGTCGATTGTTTTAAAGATGATGCTAAAGATGATGATTGTGTTAAAGATGATGCTTCAGAAATTATGTCCGTACACATCTCCAACAAGAAACTATTGCTAAATCTGCAGCTTTGAAGGCATTTTGGAAATGCATATTTCCAAGCATGCATACCTATTTGTGCATCACATGGTAGCAGATGCACTACATGGCCAAAAGTATATGGACACATGCTCGTTCAACATCTCATTCCAGAATCATGGGCAATAATATGGGAGTTGCCCCCCCCCCCCCCCCCCCCCCCCATTGCTACTATAACAGCATCCACTCTTCTGGGAAGGATGTTGTAATGTTGGAACATATCCGCTGCAGATCACCTTCATTTTACCTTGATACAACGTACCTCAAAAGGGTCCAATGTTTGCAGTGCTCAAAGCGCCAATAATTTACATTTGAATAAATCAACAGCAACTTCTCTTTCCAAATATAATGACACGGTATTCACAGACTTTGTTGAGGACAGTTATTTTTTTATTTTAGAAAACAACTTTCTACCAAAGTATGCCAACCGTATATCCTCGCAAAGTCTCAACCAAAGCACGCCAATGTTCTGGGTCTGAATGTTCATGAGTAATTGTGTCATTTTATTTGGAAAAATGTTGATGTTGATTTTTTCAAATGTGAATTATTGTCGCTTTGAGTGCAACAAACATTGGATCCATCGAGGTTTGTTGTATCGGTGAAATCAAGGTCAGCTGCAGTGGATATCTCTAAAACTAGTGAATTCTCATTTTTGGGTGAACTGCCCCTTTAATGAGGTCAGGCACTGATGTTGCGTGATTAAGCCTGGCTCACAGTCTGCGTTCCAATTGATCCCAATGGTGTTCGATGGGGTTGAGGTCAGGGCTCTGTGCAGGCCAGTCAAGTTCTTCCACACCGATCTTGACAAACCATTTCTGCATGGACCTTGCACAGGGGCATTGTCATGCTGAAACAGGAAATTGCTTTCCCAAAACTGTTGCCACAAAGTTGGAAGCACGAAATCATCTAGAACAGGGATGGGTAACTTTAGTGACCCCTGGGGCCATACAATTTATCAAGGTACTTTGTAGGGGCAGAAAGTCAGCACAAGCTTACCACACACACACACGTGCACCCTAAACACACATACACTTACATACTGACAAAGTGCTTACAGTGCTGACAAAACTTCAGTTAAAAGCATAGAAACATAGCAAAGTAAGTTACAACGTATTGGAGGTCCATTGCTAAAATTCAGCGCGTCACTTATATTTTCATCACCGAAACCCTTGCCATTTGAACTGTTACGTGTACTTTTTTGCTTTTGCTACCTCAAGTGCTACATGGTAAGATGCATTGATACTAGATGTTTGAGCAGTGGTGAATTTTGTGAATCAGTCCTATTGTATCTGAATTGTATCTTGACATCTGCCCTTGCTTCGCCTGTGTATTTGTCACTGAGGTGGCTGTGGTAGTATTGGTTCAAGTTGTATTCTTTCATTATAGAAACGAACTGTAAACATACCAGGCATCTGGTTTTTATGTCATTGCCGCCTTTAAATTCTATGACGAGATAATCGCTTTCCCACTTGTTCTGGAACCTTCCTTTTGCTAATTTTGCCACCGAACGAATTAATTGACTGGCGTTGTGCTCCGGTGCTGATTTTCTATTTGCGGCTGTAGAAGCCTCTCAGCGAAGAGCTCCACCTGCTGTGCTGGTTAGCGCCAGTGTGCCTAGCGCTGTGTGCCTAGCGCTGACGCACATTGATCTGAATTTAATTAACGTTAATGTATTAATTGATTTTTAATTCAGACTGGGCAGCATGAGCCGGAGGAACCATCGGGTCGGGCCTCCAGTTCCTCATGCCTGATCTAGAATGTAATTGGATGCTTTACCGTTAAGATTTTCCTTCACTGAAACTACGGGGCCTAGCCCAAACCATGAAAAATATCCCCAGACCAAGGGGTGTCCGGATACTTTTGGGCATATGGTGTATATACTGTATGCTTGCATGTTTGACTTTGTTTCCTGCACAACAGAATGTTAAGCTCTCCATTGTATTGTGTGTATGTGTGGGTGTTTGTGTGCGTGTGTGTGTTGTCTGCAGGCCCTCTCTCCCTTGTCCTCTGGACTGTTCCATCGAGCGATTGCACAGAGTGGAACTGCAATGATGAGTGGTCTCTTCAATCCCAACCACTTTCCAATGGCCCAAGTAATTCAACATGCAAATTACACATGCCACACTTTTTTTTCAGAAAAACAAACCATATCATAATGGTACACCATACCTGGTATAAAGGAAAACCTAATTCTTAATCTAATTTCCTTATATATCTCAAGATTAAGTATGTTGTGTACACAGAACAATCTGATTCCACAGTCCTCTACTTTTAATGACCACATAACATCCCAGTCTCTTGATTGTTTAAATCACTATGGCCCGACCTCGTTTTCGTATATTTACATGACACGCTGCTTTCCAACTGTTGACATCTAGACTTTGGGTAACATATCAGGCTGTGACATCACCACTTCCAAGACGATTGTGGACTGCTTGATGCAGCTGACTGAAGAGGAAATGCAAAAGCTTGTTGAAGAGGTAAGATGCTCTGAACACCTACTGACGGGAGATCCAGAAAGGTGTGGTGACCATATTGTTTGCACATGGATTTACCCATCCATGATGATAGTGTCCATGGAAAAAATATAGCTTGCGACCAATTAACTTCAAGAAATTAGGTTTCCTAAACATTTATCAATATGTAACATTTCCTCATTAGTGATTGGCATAGAGTCACGTAACATGTAGATGGTAACACTTTATTTATCCTCATGTTAATCATAGAGTCTATTAGGCATTATTTCCTGATTGCATATAAGGAGAAAAACAGTTGATAGCTTGTCAAAAAATAAATGCTTTTAAGAAAATCTGATCAGAACAGGCCAAGGATTAGTTTAGAAGGCTTTTGCATTTGCATTTGAGCTTGCCAAAGTCAAACTTTCTTTCATTCTTTAAAATGTACACAAAATGTTCTCAGATGAGATTTCACTGTGGACTTACTTGGAGCCTATTTTCTTGCTTTAGACCACATACACCAAATTCCCTTATAGTAAGCATCAAGCATCATAAAGCTGGCACGTCATAAGAATCCTTCTCATATTTTTAACGCCTGGTTTTTCAACCTTGATGGTAGCTTACTGTAGGGGGTCCCTGGCCAGACTTAACATGCAATTGCTATATATAGATTTGGTAAAATATTTCAAAATATAAAACCTTTTTTTTAAATGTAACCCTTTTTAACTTATGATGGGGTTCCCCTGGATGCCTTGGAGCCTGGGTGGGGGTCCCTGTATAAGGAAAGGTTGAAACCCCTGATCTAACATATCCTTCATCACACACAAAAGATGTCTGGGCCAATCTAAAACCTACAGTAAAAAAAAACACTCAAAACCCCAGAAAAGTAACCTTAATTTTAAAGCAGAGTTCAGGGGGTACTGGGTGTGCAAGTCATAATTTGTGTCAAATCACACTGCCGTTTGGACCAGAAACTGAGAATGTTTTATTCTAGAGTCATTCTCCCTGAGAATGTTTTCTTCTAGAGTCATTCTCCTCATTGGATCTGAAAGAGAGATGAGGAACTGACACACCTTGAATAAATAATGACAACTGCATGGAATAAAATGGCATTTCTGAAGAAATGAGTAATGTTCTCGGTTGTCTCCTTTTTGAAGGCACAAACTGTTCAATTTGTGGTGACAAACGACGGGCACTTCCTCACAAAGACGATGGAGGAGTCTTTCCAAAATCATGAGATCCATAAGGTTCCGTTTATGACGGGTGTGACGAACCAGGAATGTGGCTGGCTGCTGCCGAACGTAAGACATCCGTAATAATCGCCTAAATCAATGGTGCTCTGAGGTGCACTTCTGTGTATCATATTGGGGTTAATTGTACATTTTATTCAAGTTGGTGCTTGTTTACTCCATTTGGTATTAGAATTGACTACTATTTCGTAAGGCTGTTTGTTGTAAATTTGAAAATGTCAATGTTAAATAAGACATTCTCCCATCCTCCACACCACCACCAACTCAACAACAGTTCTTGGCGCCTCCAGGCTGGGAGGAAGGAATGGACCGGGACCAAGTCTTGTCCACCATGTCATTTTTATACCACAAGGTGAGAGATCGGTGAAACTAGATAACATGAAATCAGAAGACACAACATGTATTAAGTTGTAAGCCTCTTCACTATGAGTGTTGCGGATTGTTGAGGAAGATTGCATTGTCTTGTCAGAAAGCTAGAGGGATTCTTTTCAAGGTCTGCCAGTCTCAATGTTCTTTTTTTCTCCTGGTTAATTGAAGTGAGAAATTAAATAAAGTAGCCTTCCATGCGGGACTCTTGTCTTAGCCATCAGATCAGAGGATAAAGGAACTGGTTGCAGATGAGTACCTGGGCACTTCAGAAGATCGGCAGGCGATTCGGGACAGCGCCATGGAGATGATGGGAGACGTTATGTTTACAATTCCTGCAATCCAAACGGCCAATTTCCACAGAGGTGAGAACCACATGGTCAGAGGTCATCCTGATTCTACATCGCCACCATGTTTAAGAACTCTCTGTTGAAGAGATGAGACAATTGGGTATATTGAAATGCATACAGATATATTAGTAAAGAGTACTGAGTAGTACCTTTCACCTAATCATGAACAGGTTTAAATTCCCAAGGAAAAGTACAAAATACGAAATATGAAAAGAAAGTAAAAACAACAGCAAAAAAATAAACACACACCCGGACTTTGAACATACACCCCCAATACCCCTCACAGTTTAAACATTGTAAAAACTTCATACTGTACCCTTTGTAGCATGGAATCTTTCATATGAATATAAATATGAATGAGCTGAAATATAAAATTGAAATTGAAATGCCGTGGTTCCCAAATGGGTTAATGAGTGTAATAACTACATGCATGTTGACAAGGATTTGAAATGAACAGAAAAGTTTCAAACCTTTTGAATTCTGGATAATAATTATGCAGCTGTATGCTAAAATATTTTACACCTCTATTTTTGAAAATATACATATTTCCATATTTCAATTCAAATAGTTTATTGGATGAGTTGTATTCATATTAACAGTATTCCTCTACTATATCCCTCTTCAGTAGATGTTTTAAAATTTCTAAATATTTGATAGGTTTCACCCCTAAAACGCCGAATGAAAACACAATGCACATGTATGACCTAAACAGCTAGAGTCGACAGTTTTATGAACTTCAATTTACCTCTGAAAACATGATCCGGCTCCTGCTTTAAGAGGTCTCTGCTGTCATGTCTGCCTACAGTGCACCTGTGTTAATACCCCTCCCTCTCTGACCCTTCCCCCAGACACGGGTGTGCCGGTCTACCTGTACGAGTTTCAGGAAGCTTCCAGCGTGTTGCAGAAGAAGAGGCCCAGTTTCGTCAAATCAGATCACGGGGACGAAATCATGTTCGTATTAGGTTTTTGCTTTGCAGACCTAAATGTCACCATCGAAGGGGACACGATGAAAGGTAACAACAAAAATAATAATAATTTAAAATTTCGCAATGAATTCAGTTGCCATGGCATGTTGTGGCTGTGTTGGAACTGATTATTTTGAAATCGCACCGGGTACCATATTGCGCCTCATCTCTCTCAGGCATGTGCACAGAGGAAGAACATGAGCTGTCCAGGACTGTGATGGCGTACTGGGCCAACTTCGCTCGCACTGGGTAGGTAGGGCCTATTAGGGAAACCCATTTCCTTTGTAGATGAGAGCCCTTTTCATGAGTAAAATACTCAATACTCAAATTTGGTCCTCCAGACCAGTAGTACTGATAGTTAATTGATCAATTAATGCCAATGTTTGTCCAGAGATTTAACTCACCTGATGCCCCAGGTTCAGTCCTTATTGGAGAGGAGTAATTAAAACCCACGGTTATTTTTTTGTTTAAACTCTATAAAATAACATCTTGCTACAGGTATCAAAAAAGCTTTTCGCAGCTTTTCCTGCTGTAAAAAAAACAAAAACAATTTGCACAGTGCAAATAAACAAAAGCCAATTTGTATACAAATTAAAACACCCATACTATTTCAGTGATATAAATATTATCCAAGTGTACGGGGGAGAAATGATTGATGAATCCGCATTTCTTGTGGCATCTCTTTGGATGTAGAGAATGACTTCAAGGTCATCACAAATGTTCTTCAGTGAATGACATACAATATGTATGCATCATTGAAGTTCTCAGGAGAGATATCATTCATCTGGCACTCCAGAGTTATGACCTCACATTTTTCCCACAACCTATGACAAACACAGCATATACATGTTTAAGTGATGGAATTCCATTATTGATGTAGTAATCATCGTGGCAGCTAATGTGATGATCAAAAAAATGTATGTTTTTCCTTTAAAGGGGCACTTCACCCAAAAATGAAATTATACTGTGTATATCCGTGCTCAAACAAAGCACGGCAATATTCTGGGGCTTATGTCAACACAGTGCGCCTTAGAATACTGGGGTTCTTTGGTTGAGACTTTGCACGGATATACACAGTTGGCATACTTCAGTAGAAGGTAGTTTCTGGAAGAAAAAAAACGTGCACAACAAGGTCTGTGGATGTTCTTAAGTAACTATGTCATTATATTTGGAAAGGGACTTTGCTGTTGATTTTTTTAAATGTAAATTTGGCGCTTTGGACACCATGAACTTTGGACGCGTTGAGATCTGTTCTGGGTGATATCATGGTGAGCTGCAGCAGATATCTCTAAAACTAGTGAAATCTCAGCTAAACTATCTGGATGGATAGATTGCACTCCGGGTATATAGAAACATATCTGAACGCCCCCTTCAGTAAATCTAGTTGATACTTTAACGGTAGGTCATACCGTTGCTACCTAATTAGAGCACTGCATTCCAAATGCTATATTACTGTAAATGAGAACACCTGGCAAAACTTTGAGATTCATGGATTTACAGTCAAGCAGCTGAATGTTTGAATCAGTTCCAATTGGCTTACAGTTTATTTTGTAAAAGCTTGTAAATAACAAACCGCAAGTAACTGTAGCTATTCGTATGTAAAGAAACCGGAAATGCCGATTTAAGGTCAAACAATAGGTGTTGTGCAATCACTCAAACCTACTTGTCTCACCCGATTTCGAAGTTTAAGGTCAACTGATGTGCGAACCCTGCAGTCCTGTAGCATGCCCTTTTGCCTGTTGCTGCCCGGTTGTAACACTTGCATATTTTTGTTAGTCAAAGTTGAATGAATGATAAATGTTATTGCGTCCACATATCTTGCTACTTTTGGTTGCTTTGAGTCCATGTCTCACTTGTGTTTGTATGGTGTGCCTGCTCCTCTTCTGCAGGTCCCCTAATGGAGCAGGGTTGGTTGATTGGCCGCGCTATGGCCCAGAGGAAGAGTTCCTGTCTCTGGGAATGAAGCAGCAGGCGGGCAAGCGGCTGAAGGAGGAACGCTACGTTTTCCTGACCCAGACGCTGCAAGAGAAGATGCGCGCACAGGAGAAGCACAGCGAGCTGTAGAGAGCGCTAGTTCAAGCACCCCAAACTGCACCACTGATGTGTGTGTGTGCAGGTGTGTGTGTGTGCAGGTGTGTGTGTGTGTGCAGGTGTGTGCTTAATCATGGCTATCAGGCATATTACTGGAATGAAACATTCAATTAGCAAGAATACATAAACATTCTCCATAATATAAAAATACAAATATACTGCTCTGATATTTTCAGGATTAAACAAAAATAAGTTTCTGATATTGAATTGATAAATTAACCAATTGACATGTAAAAACTATTACTCATTTTAGAAGTATGAAATCTGGACAGAGAAAATATTCCATCTAAAATTTGATTAAATCGTCTTCATATCTGTAACTGTAAACTGAACCAAAACCTATGCAAATCTAATAAAACGGGCGAAAAACAATGTATATCAATTAAAAAAGTCCATGATTATCTTTGGATATTTGACTGTTTTTGAAGATTTTGTCTTAAATTAAATTAAAATGTCTTAAATTAGATGTTGCCTTAGTTTAGAATTCCTCTTATCTAATATCTGTAACACTAAAATGAACAAAATCCTATGTATATCTAATAAAAATGGGTATTTGACCCATGTTTTACTGTGACACTGATGCAGTTTCATTCCTCAAAAAACCAGTTTGAAGCTGAAGTAACAAGTATCATAAAATGGGACTATAATGGGAGTGATAAAGAAAAACACTATCGGTGCGGTTTTCTTCTTCTTCCCATTTTTCCTGCCAAACTGCCTGCCTCCATCGCGATGTTATCCAATGGTGAGAATTATTTTTTGAGTGTATGTTCCGTATACCTGCCCATCAAGCTTATCGTCCAATACAAACGCTTCATACTAATGTTTTTTAATGTTAATGTAGCTAATGGCTTCATGCTTTCCAAGAAGCTACTGTGGCCTAGAGGTTAGAACTGCAGTCTCTCACACAGGATTGTGGGTTCGAGCCCAGCAGGGCACATGCTTATTTTCCACAAAAACAAACTGTTAAGTACTTTTCATTTCTTACACTGTTATTATTTTCACATTAACACATTAACGTATTTTTATTGCAAATTATGAAAAACAAAAAAAACAATAGCCTCCGAATGTGGCTCTAGTCTATGCTACTCTGCTGATAATGTAGCTTACTACAAACACTTTTAATTATAATAATAATAATAATAATAATAATAAGAAGAAGAAGAAGAAGAATCTCTGGTATGCACTTTCTTAGTAGTATCTATTGTTTTCTTTCTGGCTAAGATTCCTGGGAAATATGCGTTGTCCAATTAAGCTTGTTCGCCAACGTTACTTCCTGCTTCTCGTCAGGAAGCAGATTCAAGCTAGGCTACTACGAAGCGAATCAACATGCATTATAGCCTACATTCATTGCACTACAGAAAACTAAACTAAACCTGGCTGTCCGGTACCAAAACATTTCCCGCAGGTAACGTTTTACACTACCGGGAAAAAAAACTCTGCTGTGCTTATAAACTCACTAGCTCGCTCGCTAGCTCGTAGCCCACACATGGAAGGTTGGAGTTACGCATCTGGCAATCCAGTGTTGAATAGCCTAACTCTGCTGTGCTTATGAACTCACTAGCTCGCTCGCTAGCTCGTAGCCCACACATGGAAGGTTGGAGTTACGCATCCGGCAATCCAGTGTTGAATAGCCTAACGTTAAATGCATTTCATAGAATACTAATAGCCCTATTTTAAAGCTGTATTTCCATATTTTACTGGTGCAAACTATTTAGGCTGTACTAGCTATTTAGGCTGTATGTCTTTCAGCTAGAATGTGTTTGCATCTAGCCCATTGTGCATGCATGTCTCCATATACACTTGGTTCATTAATTTACATGCTTCTTCATGATCCATAGCTCAGGTGGTGCTGTTCATTGTATTTCATTACACATTAAATACTGCTCATCTACAAACTCTTTTAATGTAATTGTGTGCTGTGTAATAGGATAACTGTTCTCATTCTTGTCAATAGAGGGCGTTATGGTTACGTGAATGTCTGCATACATTTCTTTGGAATGCATGTTTCTCTCCGTGTTTATCTTCATGCATTATTCATCATTAGTTAGCTATAAAAAATAAGTGATATCAGATCAAAAACGCCTACGACGTAAAAAAAGCCAAGTTACTCACGCATAGCCTACATAGCGCTGTCTATAAGTTCTTAATTCCAACTTGCAAAAACTAGGCCTGCATTTAAAAGTCTATCAAAATGTGGCCAAGTTACAACTAACAATATTGCCTATCGTAGCTCACACTAAATAAACTAGCTCTATTCCAAAGCAATGCGATCCAAACTTTGCTAAATTATTTAATGCAACTTCGCCCTGTGTTTCTTCATCTTACCATCTCAAGAGAATGTGGTCAATGAAACTGTATGTGCCACATAAAACTGCAAAATGAAAATATTTTATAGTGGAAATACTCTGATTCAGATGTGTTGCACTTAGAAATTAAACAGACAAATTACTACACTATATGGGATGTTTGAACAATTGTCTGAATCCACTGCTTTGGGTCTATGAAAAGCACAAAATGAATAAAATGTATTATTATTATTATTATTATGTATTTATTGATTTATTTATTTGGATTTCTATCAAAACCTGTGTGGTCCTACAGAGCATAGATATCCTTGTGTTCACAAAATTATGTTTGCAAATATCATAAATACTATTATGTTAAGAAAATTGGTAATATTACTTATTTGCCACCATCTGACCCACAAACATGTCTGGATACGTTTGTAAAAATGCTATATGTACGCTATTTTCTAGGTAAAAATATTACTAATTTTTATCTATATTTATTCATCACCCCTTTCTCTATTGGACATGATGTTTCTTCATATAAATGTCTGTTTGTGAATTGTAAAGAATTCTGTAGCAGCAGTTAACATTTTAAAACCTGTACATTTTCTAAAGTAAACTTGCCAACAAAGTACAACCATATCCTTTCTGGAGGGTAATTATTCAACTGTTAAAAACATTCATTGAAATCATATGTTGTTCCATGAGGCACAATCTCTTCACATGCAAAGATGAAGAAACACAGGGCCAAGCTGCATTAAATAATTTAGGAAACTTTGGATAGCGTTGCTTTGGAATAGAGCTAGTTTATTTAGTGTGAGCTACGATAGGCAATATTGTTAGTTGTAACTTCGTCACATTTTGATATCAAGACTTTTAAAGGCAGGCCTAGTTTTTGCAAGTTGGAATTAAGAACTTATAGACAGCGCTATGTAGGCTATGCGTGCGTAACTTGGCTTTTTTTACGTCATAGACATTTTTAACCTGATATTCTTTTTCCATAAGGGGAGCCAGGTTGGGAGTTTAGCCAGGACACCAGGGAAACCCCTACTCTTTGTGATAAGTGTCATGGGATCTTTAATGACCACAGTGGTAGTCAGGGCCTGTTTAACGTCTAATCCGAAAGACGACATCTCCTACAGCACAGTGTACCCATAACTGCACTGGGGCATTGGGGTTTATTTGACCAGAGGGAAGATTGACCCCTACTTGCCCACCAACACCACTTCCAGCAGCAACTTAGTTTTCCCAGGAGGTCTCCCGTCCAAGTACTACTAACAAGCCCACACCTGCTTAACTTCAGCCATTCAGCAAGAGCAGATTGCATGGTGGTATGGTGCTGTTTAAGAGCAAGAGTTTTCAAACTTGGCCCTGGGAAACCTCAGTTTATGCTGGCTTTCATACCAACCGCAATTGTAATCCCTGGATTGCAATGAACTGTTAATTGTTCTTAATTAAAGTGCTTTCAATGTCGATTGAGGGATGATTTCCTCTTAAATCACATTGTGTCAGAAATAGCTATGCATGCCATTAAGAATAAAAGTCCCATATTCACATCCCTGAACTTTCACTCAGTCAGATAAATACTCTGATTTTCTGCCATGTTCATTATAGAAAATGATTCCTTTGGAATAGGGGTGTCCAATATTATCCTAAAATGTGATGGTGGGGAATGGGTCGGAGGACCAGGCGCGACCGTCAGGGGTTCTAAAAGCTACCCACTAACGTGCGATCACCACAAGTTGGGGGAAGAAAAATAAACAAAAATGGAAAACTCCTGCCGTAAAGCCCAACAAATAAGCCAGAAAAGAGGACGAACAGACTCAGACTCGAGCAGTGAATAGAATGGAAAGGAAATGCCTCTAGCTCAATAAACTATCAATGAGCTAAATAAAAAGGCGATAGAGGCATTCCCTTCCTTTTTGCCCTAGCTCAATAAACTATCAATGAGCTAAATAAAGAGGCGATAAGGGAAAGGTAACAAAGGTTTACTGTCTAAATGAGGACAGGAAAGAAAACCAAAGCAAAAAACAAAGAGTGCAAACAAGAAAAAAAATTCTTAAGAATCATCTAATGCACATCTAAGGCAAGTCCTGCGTAGTCCCAGAGAGGGGAAGAAAATGACCGGAGCGGCCAAACGAGGTAACACCCACAAAAGCGGCAAAGCCGGCAGCAAAACCATGACATGAAAGGACTGTTGTGGATGCAGGTTTTTGTTTTAGCCCAGCACACCTGATATATATCAAGGTCTCGATTGAACACCATGATTGGTTGATTAGTTGAATCAGTTGTTGTATAAAACAAAAACCTGCATCCACACTGGCCCTTTTTGGATTAGATTGGACACCCCTGTTTTAGAATGCTAAATTGTTTTACAATTGATTAAATTACAGACTGACAGGTGGAATAATGTCTTAATTTCTATAAACTGGGGACACCTAGTCAATGAAAGGCATCTTACATCAAACTTAAACTGGGTTAAGATAAGTCTTAAGGAAGAATTCTGATGGAACTTAGGAAATCTCAAATTGCAGCGGTTTTCAAAAATGGTTCCCTGTGTACACTGGTTTTTGTAACGGCCAATCTCTTGAGCAATGAAAACAGATTTTTATGTGGTTTCAGAGTTATATTGCACAAGGCAGAAAAAAATGAACTAATACCCCTTGGAAAAAAAATAAGATGAAAAGGCTTACTCTGATCCAATTTGCCTTTCTGTCTGTCATGCTTTTAGCCGTGGTGGCATGGTCTATTGTGTGAACACATCAGAAAAACCTGAATATTCCAAATTACATAAGTATTATTACATTACAGAGTATTTCATTCTCTGGTGCAAAACAAGTCATACAATATGGATTTGTTGTATTTTATTCCTGTATTCAATAGAATGAACAATGTGCCAAACTCAGATTTTCAAAATACATAAATCAAGTACCAACCCAACAAAAGGCCTCTCTCTCAAAGGTCTGGTCAGATGACTTCCCAGACTACATTGGTGAAACTGCCCTGTTTCTTCAGTGGTAATATACTCCTCAAGATCTACTTGTAAATCAGTGGATATAGAAGCAACAAATATACTACAAAGAACTTTCATTTGCATCACAATTTATCTGTGTGTGTTTTATGATTTCACTTCCAGAAATTAAACTCCCAGCATTGTCTAATTCGAATCTGATCATAATCAGTAGTCATATGGATATTACACATTGTTGGAACCATTTTTACATATACAGTGAGCACCATAATTCATTGAACATTGACACATTTTTTGTTATTTTGGTTCTATACTCTAGCACTTTGAGTTTGAAAGGATACAGCTTTAATTTGAGGTTATTTACATCCATATCGGATGAACCGTTTAGAAATTATAGAATATTTTGTACATAATCCCCCCCATTTTCGGGCATCAAAAAATATTGGACAGTTTAACATAATGTAGAATAAAGTAAATATTTTTAATATTAGCTTGCATATCCTTTGCATGCCATGACTTCCTGATGTCTGTGACCCAACAATATGAAAAGACTCTTGATATCTTACTTTCTCGTACTCCTAAAATACTATATTACTACAATACTATACAATACTCCTACGATACTATAACCTCTCTACATTTAAATGGATCTCTATGGGAATTGGGGGGTGGGACTAGATTTAGCTGTAAATTACACTGGAACAGTATGGAACACATGGTTGGCTAAATGGCTCTAAGTTATCAAGGGCCTGTCGTATCAAACAAGCATTAAACCATCACTCTGCTGCCAGATATGGATGGATAACTTGAAGGGTTTCTTCTACGGACTTATTTTTCCATAGAGTTCAATAGGAAAATTTGTCAGGAGAAACAACCTTTAAAGTGATCCATCCATATCTACTGCATATCTGGCAGCAGAGTGATGGTTTGAGGCTCGTTTGATACCTCAGAACCTTGATGACTTACAGCCATTTTACCAACCATGTATTCCATACTGTTCCAGCATAATTTACAGCTAAATCTAGTCCCACCCCCAATTCCCATAGAGATCAATTCAAATGCAGAGATGTTATAGTATCGCTTGTAAGAGTACCAGAAAATAAGATATCAAGAGTCTTTTGATGTTGTTGGGTCACAGACATCAGGAAGTCATGGCATGCAAAGGATATGCAACCAAATATTAAAAATTATTACTTTATTCTATACATAAATGCAGGGGTGCCAATAATTGTGGCCAACGTGGTTTTGTTAAAAATAATTATTTCTTGATGAGGGATTTTTTTTCCCATAATAAAGGTTGGATTTTTCTATTTTTTTCAGTGTGACGTTAAGATAATTCACCAAACGGTGAATTTTTTATAACCTTTTTTTACTCATCTTTACCAGGGGTGCCAATAATAGTGGAGGGCAGTGCGTGTGTGTGTGCGTGTGCCTGTGCGTGTGTGTGTGTGTGTGTGTGTGTGTGTAAAATATATATATATATATATATATAATATGCGTATATATAATAGACAAACGCTCCGCTACTGATTATAATGTTTACGAAAGTACATATTTTTGACCTGCTTATGCTCAATGGTTACATTTCTGCATCATGTAGATGCATGATCAATTTCTGTCCTGGTCTTTGTCTTTCTACACTCCAACAACAGAGGCTGAGTGGAGAGAGGTGGCTAAGGGCTTTGAGGACAGGTGGCAATTCCCTCCTTGCCTGGGTGCAATTGATGGGAAACATATTTCCATCCTCACTCCGGGCAACAGTGGCAGCACATTCAGGAACTACAAGTCCCGTTTCTCTGTCCTGCTGATGGCTGTTGTTGATGCTCAATATAGGTTTCTGTATGCCCATGTTGGCACACAGGGAAGAGTGTCTGATGCAGGCCTCTTCGCCCACTCAGACCTTAGAGAGGCAATGGACAGAAAGCTATTGAATGTTCCTCCAGCTGAGCAACTGCCAGGTACAGAAGTTGAGATGCCCTTCATGTTTGTTGCGGATGAGGCTTACCCTCGCCGTACAGATTTAATGAAGCCATACCCTTTCAGGAACCTCGACCATGATCAGCGTGTGCACAATTACAGGTTGTCAAGAGCAGGACGCGTGGTAGAGAACGCATTTGGAATACTTGCCAATAGATGGCGAGTATTCCAGTCCATTATTAACATGGATCCAGAGGCAGTGTCAATGATTACCCTGGCTGCTATTACCCTGCACAACTACCTGCGAGTACACGCCTCCGACACATACATTCCCCCTGCACTTATTGATATGGAATATGCCGACCACCAGATGATCCCAGGCAGCTGGCGGAATGATACATCCCTCCACTCTGTCTGCCAGCCATGCAAGAAATCCCTGCAAAGATGCCAGGGAACAGCGGGATATTCTTAAGGCCTATTTTGTCTCACCAGCAGGGTCAGTGTCTTGGCAGGAAAATATGCTGTGAATGTAGTTAGATTTTTTCTCTTTTTTTTCAATGTGTTCATCTATCAATCTATACTGTAATCAATCAACACATATTTATCAATCTGCTACAATCTCTGTCAATGTACATCTGTCAATCAATAAACTTTCAGTACCTACAGTGTTACTGTTTATGTAATGCATCTTTTATGACAAAATAAATACAAGGAAATCAGAAACGGTCAGAGATTTTATTTAAAAAAACATCAGTTAAATTAAACAGGATACATTTTAGAGTTCAATTTGTAGACAATGTAGACAACGAACTGTAAAAACTATGACATGGCCAGCTACAGGAACATTAGGCCACCATTTGCAAATACCTGAACTTGAGCCTGAAAACTTTATAGTAACTGATTGTGTAATTGAGAAATAGTTAATTAAAGACAATTAGGTAGATACTTTAAACTGGGTTGAACTGCTGGCAGCGCCCCAATCAGCGATGGTAAGAAATGCAGTTTAAAGTTTCAACCTAATTGTCTTTATTGTTGATTTATTTTTAACTGTTTCTCACTCAAAACAATCACTTACTATAAAGATATCAGGCTCACTGGGAGCTCAACACTTATAGTGCTCACTCTTTCTGACTATCCCCCTCTCTCCGGGTATCATAAGGGTCATTGAGCATTTCTGTAAAGCTCATGGGAGGGGGAGGAGGATGGCTGAAAGGAGACACCTGATGGGAAGGAAGGGGCGGAGGCGGAGGATAAGGTGGTGAATGAAATAAAGGGTGTGGTGCTACGCGCTCTCCAAAGGGGCTATACTGTGTGGAACCTGCAGGATACAGCATGTGCAGTGTTTGCTTTGACATGGCTCGGTCTTGGAGAATAGAGAATTTTTGTTATTGCCCGTCTAACCTGAATTTTCTCCACAGGATCTGCAATGAGGCGCATTTCAGTGGCTACAAGTTTCCCAAAAATGTCTTCACTGCTGCTGAAGGCATTTTTGGAAACCTGCTTGAGAATATCCATTTTTTCTCGTTCCAGCTTTTCCTCCTCCCTCTCTCTCTGTCTTGGTTTCTGCTGGATCCTAGGCCAGCTTTTGTGGAGTTTTACCATATCTTGCTGTAATGCATCTTGTGCAAACTGAGGTGTTGCTGCACAGGAGGTTTGAGGTGAGGGGTTACTTGTAGAGGGTCCTGGTGATGCAGGATCCTCTAGGTCATCATTCTCCCATATCATCAGTGCTGTCAAAAGTGAAATTTGATGACATCTGTTCTAGCTGAAAGCAGAAATAATAGAAAACACTTTTTGAAGTCAACGATTTACTAAGCTCACCTCTTATCATATGTACAAAACTGAATATCCACACCACATTAGATTGAAATTATTGAGATAATACAATCATGTACCTGTACTTGGAAAAGATCTTCCCTATATCCTGTGTTTAATTAATTCAACATGCAACTTACATCGAGTGTACTGAATGCCTGGCGAGGTAGCACATGAGGCTTCAGAAATTCCAAGTGGGCCAGAATCCACTTCTGTCTAAATGTTAGGTCCTTTGCTCCACTCCCGCTTGGTTTGGGGTGCAGTAGTTTCCCATACTGGGTACGCAGGGATGCTGCACAGGTTTGTACCTCTCCTGCTGTGAAGCATTAAATACTATCTAATTATCATACAGGCAAATAATTGTCCTCAAGCAGCCATCTCCTGTACCTCTCCTTCTACCACCACTCTTTGGACCTATGTTCTCTATTAATACTTTTATTTATTCATCTGTATTATCACATTGTCCAATAGTTATTCTCAACAGTTATCAGCATACAATAGCATTGATTTTCTCTGCTCCTCTTCTGTTTTGTGTTATTCATCATTCGGCTATGTTTAAATTATTGCTTAATTTATAGCTTTGGTAACAGGTAGCCTAATTTCTCTGTTAACGTTACCCCAATAAAGCAATTTTTTATTTGAATCCCAGACTCATACAGTGAAACACAAGTATTTGTTAATAATAAAAGGCTAGAAATCATACGTTGTGATGGAATCAACTTATTTCAGCCTCACTTGACTATTTGATGTGCTAAACTAATTTAATAATGGCTAGATTACATTGTAAATCAATGGGGACGACGCAGCAGGCTAATTATTAATTATTATTGTTTCTGAGGGAGCGTTGCAACTGTAAAATAGGCGGGAAACTCCAATTACGTAGATGCCCTTAAATGGACATCAATCTTTCGGTGATATAGCGCTTATGGTAGTCATATCCGTTATTATACCTCCATGTTTTCATTTCCAATAAAAAAAACTATCCAACGTTAGCTTATTACCAACATTGTGAAGTTATAAAGATAAGCAACATTACTTACATAGAACCTGAATTTCCTCAGCTATTTCTCGCCAAGCCGCCTCCTGTTTGACCCTGTCATGATATGAAGCTGACGACATCAAACAGGCATTCTTGTGTTTGCCACCACTCTACCATTCTCGCCTCTTTGCAAGAATCCCACATGCCCTTCTGAATTTTTATTTTTAACATTTTAACGAAATGTCTTGTAACTGTAGCTAGAGTAGGCTACGTAACTTTAGAGTAGGTAATGTTATAACTTCTGTTCACGTAGTTGTATTTATGTCACTCCCCGGTCTTCGTCTCACTTTTCGGGAGCTTTCGGGTGTTTTCGGTCCTCTCTGTATTTCCCCTGACTAAACTACTTATTTGTTTATATTACTAATTAACACTAACAACTACTAACAGCTTAGTTTAGGGCCGTGTCCGAATCAGCACTCTTCCACACTGTTGAGTAGCCTTGGTGAGTAGATAGAGCGAGAAAGTCATAGGCTGTATCCAGGGCTGGACTGGCTATATAGTCTACATGCCCGCGGGAATGTGGGCCGGTTTGGGCCGGTATGATTTATTTATTTTAAAAAAAAACATTTTTAATCTTTTTGTTATCGAGCGGCCCCCAAAAAATGGACAGCGGCCCATTGGCTCATTTTCTATACTGACAGTGGGCCGGCCCAATCACATGCTTAAGCCCAACCCCTCGCGTCTGGTAGGCTCAACCCTGACCCCTCCTCCCTGTTGTCAAGTTGTTGTCAGTTGAGAAATGGATCGAAATGGATCGAAAGCGCAAAGGAGGTGCCCAGAAAATTAGAGACAAGAAAGTCCAAAAGTTGGCAGAGGATGCCTCAAAATGTAGAAAGATTACACAAATGTTCTCTGGAACTGCTGCTAGTAGCAGTAACAGTAACGTTAACGTTAGTCAGCAGCAACGCGAGTCGGACAGTGACACAGACTCAGAGTCAGTTGTGACAGTGGAGGATATAAGCAGTCACTCGGTCAGTCAGTCACTCGGTCTCACTAAGCAACGTTACGTTAGCATAATTTTTTGGGCTAGGTCTTATGAATGTTAGCACAGAATGGCTAATGCTATTGCTAACTCTAGATGAGCCTAGTCCAACAACAGCGCGAGCGCGCTGATTTTGACAGACCGTTTGAGCGCTCTTTTCAAACAGGTCCCTTCACAGATTTATTTAGTACAGTATCGTACGTTATCGCAGGGGGTTTCAGGAACAATATTATGTGCTGTTATTATTAACTATTGCCGACGCGATCGAGGATTTACCGCGACTAGACTGATGTAAAATGTAGCTAACTAGCCAGGGCGTCTGGCAGCTTGAGCGTCTGGTGCAACTGACGTAGGCTAACGCCGGGTGCCAAAATAATGTTTCTTTTGGGAATAATAGCCGCATGTGTTTGATCATTAGACTATACCCCGTAGCAGACTAATTGTAGTAGTAGTAGTAGTAGTAGTTGTTGTTGTTGTAGCAAACTAGCTCTGTTATTTTGAATATGGCTATCATTTTTTGGAATGTGGCTACTGGCTATCGTCATGCTACTACTGTAGTGATTTTGTAGAATTGTGGTGCCATATTTGGAAAATTATTTTCCATTGACCTGTGTATTAAAAAGGGCTTTGCCTTCTCGGTGAAGAAGCCCTTTGAAACAAGTGTGATATAGGGGCTATATCTATATAAATAAACAAATTGAACTTGAGAAAGCATAGATTGAATTTCAAGATCAAAACATGTCTTGTTGTTGAACCAGGTGCGTGTCTGTCTGTCGTCTTTTTCTCTCCTTCCTACAGGCTACATTGTCTGCTATTTACAGACAGAGTTCATATTGTATTTGTTTTATGTTTTGTATGTATATTGTTTACTTAAAATTGTATTAAATAATTTGAATTATTCCTATGACTTTGAGCAGAGCTTTTTCTTTAACAATTACTTAACAGTATGAGTATGGGTATTGTTTGCTCAGCAGCCATGTCTCATCACCTTGGAATAAGTCGACAGTGAGTGAGTACACTGGTCCACACTTGCATTGGTATACTTGATCTGTCCATGACACTGATGATTTGATGAATGGTAGATATCCATCATATGCATATTGAACAGACTGCAAGGATGTTGTAGTGATGGGCGGTGTCCGACCGATTGTGGTGGGCCGGTCTGAGCCAAATGGCAGGGCCTATTTTTTGCCCCAGTCCAGCCCTGGCTGTATCCCAAACCGCATACTTCCATGCTCCGAGCACGCATCCATCTTGGAGTGTGAGTCCAAAAAGTGCCGTAGTACGGAGCACGGATAACACCTCCCTAATCTGTGGCCATGTTCCTGCTGCCTTTAAAACTGCCCGTGTAACCCCACTCCTTAAAAAACCTAGCTTAGATCCCGCTGATGTCAGGAACTACCGTCCTGTATCCCTCTTGCCCTTCCTGTCCAAAACACTTGAACGTGCTGTCCTTAACCAACTGTCTGTTTTTCTCCACCAGAACAACCTGCTTGACCCGCATCAGTCTGGCTTCAGAACCGGCCATTCCACCGAAACTGCTCTCCTGGCTGTGACTGAGGCACTCGCCACTGCTAGAGCCTCCTCCCTCTCCTCTGTTCTGATTCTCCTTGACCTGTCTACGGCATTCGACACGGTCAACCACAAACTCCTGATCTCCACACTCGCTGAGATGGGCATTTCTGGAACTGCCCTCTCTTGGTTTGTATCGTACCTCACTGATAGATCCTACCAAGTCTCCTGGAAGGGTTCCGTCTCTGCTCCCCGTCCCCTGTCTACAGGAGTCCCGCAGGGATCTGTACTGGGTCCTCTGCTGTTCTCTATGTATACTAAGTCTCTTGGCTCAGTAATCCATTCACATGGCTTCTCATACCATAGCTATGCTGACGATACTCAACTCTTCCTCTCTTTCCCTCCCTCTACCCCACAGGTTAAGGAGAGGATATCTGCTTGTCTGACTGACATCTCTGAGTGGATGGCTACCCATCACCTGAAGCTCAACCTTGACAAGACAGAGCTCCTCTTCATGCCGTACAAGACCTCCCCGCTACATGACCTCTCCATCACCGTTGATGGGACCGTGGTGGCTGCCTCCCGCTCTGCAAGGAACCTGGGGGTGGTCCTGGACGACCGGCTGGACTTCAAAGAGCACATCAGGGCGACGGCACGGTCCTGCAGGTTCCTCCTGTACAACATCAGGAGGATTCGACCGTACCTGACCACCTACTCCACCCAGCTTCTTGTCCAGACCATGGTCACCTCACGCCTGGACTACTGCAACTCCCTGCTCGCAAGCCTACCGGCCTGCGCCATTCTGCCTCTTCAACTCATCCAGAATGCAGCTGCCCGGCTTGTGTTCAACCTCCCGAAATTTTCCCACGTAACCCCCCTGCTGAGGTCTCTCCACTGGTTGCCAGTTGCAGCCAGGATCAGGTTCAAAGTTCTGACCCTGGCCTACACTGCAGCAAATAGGACAGGCCCCGCCTACCTGCAGGACTTAATCCAGAACTATGTTCCTGCTCGACCACTTCGCTCTTCTACAGCAGGGCGACTGGCACTTCCCCCCCCTCCGTGTCAAAGGCTCTCGCTTGTCCCGACTGCGGAGTTTTTCCACATTAACACCTCAGTGGTGGAATGAACTTCCCATTCCCCTACGTTCTACTCCAACTCTGCCTGCATTCCGTCGAGGCCTGAAGACACACCTCTTCAGACTCCACCTTGACTGATTTCCTCACCTAGGAATATCAGTTCCCTGTTCCCTGTGTTTTCCTGTTTGTTTATTATAGTTTATAATAGTATTTGGAATGGTTTATAATAGCATAGTTTATAATAGTATTTGGAATGGTTTATAATAGTATAGTTTATAATAGTATTTGGAATGGTTTATTATAGCATAGTTTATAATAGTATTTGGAATGGTTTATAATAGTATAGTTTATAATAGTATTTGGAATGGTTTATAATAGCATAGTTTATAATAGTATTTGGAATGGTTTATAATAGTATAGTTTATAATAGTATTTGGAATGAAAGTGTGGTGTTGCTGATTTGCCCACAGCTTACTGTGAACTACAGTCAACGTTCATTGCTAGGGATAGCTGCTACATTATGCAAAGGATGTGCTTTGCCTTGTCTGTTCTGTAATGATGATGATGTCTCTGTACGCACTTACTGTACGTCGCTTTGGATAAAAGCGTCTGCTAAATAAATGTAATGTAATGTAATGTAATGGATAAAATACCCGGATGCGTGCTCCGTTTGTTCAAAATTCGAAGCATGCGTGCTCCAACCAGAAAAAAATCCCATCATTCCTTTCGAGAAAAAGGTCAAGACCTAAGCATTGACGGTGCCTCTCCCGAGGCTTTCTACAAATGTAAGTCATTTCAACATTTTTATATGAACATTTTCACAAGTTTGAAAACATCTGGCACAGCACTATTTCTGTTAGTGTTTTAATACTGAGCTAGCTCAATAATTAAGATAACTTCTATTTCCAGCAAGCTAGCTAGCTTTCGTTATGTAAATTGCAATGCAATTTGCTCGGTAACAGCTAGCTAGCTAGGTAACGTTCGCTAACATTAAATGACAGTACTAACCTAATATCTATATTAGCCAGATAATGGCGTTAGTCGTAGATATAGCTATTCCGAAGCACGAAGCATTATTTAATATTCGTATTCGAATTTATTCTTATTCCAGAAAGGTCAGTGGAAAGCAACGATGGCTAGGAAGACAGCCTATTCATTACATCATTGGATACCTTTAAGTAAACAATCAACCCCATAATAAAATTGTCTTCGCATTGTAAGCAATCGTCTGTGTTTTGATTATTTTCGCGCTGTTTACCAGAGCGTGAACAACTGGGTACGCAGTTAGTAGAAATGGAGCCATGTTTGGCGGTGGTGTTGCTTATGGGGTGGTTTTCCATTCAAACGGAGTAAAGACGGGCTGCTGCCAGAATAAGACGGCGGATCATTATTGAAAACGGCATCCGACGAAAGCAAGCCATCCGGAGAGCTGGGGTGAAGAGGAGGGCTTCTCTTCGTAGAACAATTGCGCTTGTCAGCACCGACGTAGGTTGTCTTATACAGCCGACTAGCTAGCTACACTGGTTAACATTACATATCATTAAACTTAAATGTATATGAAAAAAATGATTATTTTACATCGCATATTGTGCTGTTCATTCACATTGTAGCACTTTATTCATTTACAAACTCTGAACCACTAGGTGTCAATACTACACAAATAGACAGACGCACTGAAGTTAGGCAGAGTATATTTATTAACTTGGGAAACCTATGGCAGGATCATTGTCAATGTCCCCATCCTTGCCAAATATTTTGATGACGACCAGGATCTCCAGCCAGTCTTCCGCTTATCCCGACGGGCAATCCGTGCACTCGTTGGGATGCTCCCCAACAAGAGGGGCCATGGCTGGGGTTACACATGTAACGTTATGTCCCTAGTGTCACAAATGGAAAACCAGAAAATATAATGCATCAAGACCAAATATTAACATGAGCTAGCATTAAACACAAGTGATGTTAGTGTTATAGCGAAGTTAACTAACGATAACTAGTGCGACGCTAGCTAGTAAGTGGGTTGATATCCAGCTAGCTAGCAAGTCAGTTATAGCATATGGGAATAAATTCGAATACGAATATTAAATAATGCTTTGTGCTTCGGAATAGCTATATCTACGACTAACGCCATTATCTGGCTAATATAGATATTAAATTTAATGTTAGCGAACGTTACCTAGCTAGCTAGCTGTTACCGAGCAAATTGCATTGCAATTTACATAACGAAAGCTAGCTAGCTGGAAATAGAAGTTATCTTAATTATTGAGCTAGCTCAGTATTAAAACACTAACAGAAATAGTGCTGTGCCAGATGTTTTCAAACTTGTGAAAATGTTCATATAAAAATGTTGAAATGACTTACATTTGTAGAAAGCCTCGGGAGAGACACCGTCAATGTTCTCATCCTCTTCTTCTTCTTTTGGTTTTATGGCGGTTCTCATCCTCCATTACGATAGTAAATTTTTGGTCTTGACCTTTTTCTCGAAAGGAATGATGGGATTTTTTTTCTGGTCGGAGCACGCATACTTCGAATTTTGAACAAACAGCACGCATCCGGGTATTTTATCCGTGCTCCGTACTACGACACTTTTTGGACTCACACTCCGAGATGGATGCGTGCTCGGAGCATGGAAGTATGCGGTTTGGGATACAGCCATTGTCTGCACCTGTGAGTCTTCACTGTTACTCCTCCCACTCGCACCTGATTTCTCTTGAGTTGAGTATTCCCCATCTATTTATACCTTCAGTCTCACTTGTCCTTTGTCAGAACGTGTGCCTACGCCTTTCTAAGCCTGAGTTATTCGTGAATTCCAAACTTCCGTTTGATTTCGAGTTTTGCCTGCCGATTTTGTTTGTTTGCCTTTCTGCCTTTTTGGATTTTTGACCTTTGCTTTCGTTTTGTTACCACGCCTCTGCCTACCCCCTTGTACCTTTGCGTATCTGATTTCCTGGTTTTGATCTTTTTGACTGTTTTTGATCTTTCTTTTGGATTTTGATTTTGTCTCGTTTGAATTCTGATTACCTGGCTTTTTGACTTGGACTGAAATAAACAACGTTTTTGCCTTATCCTGGTCTGCGTTTGGGTCTCTGAGTCTGGGGCGTAACAGTCTGAAGGCACCTATTAAAATCTACCATAAAATAATTAGTCTTATTCATGATCAGTACAGTCGTCATCAGCTGCGGGGAGTCATATACTGGGGTGTCACTCACAAAGTCCGGAAATAGAGTTTGAGAAGCCGCCATGAACAGCATATCGTTAGTCGTGTGGTCAGTAGGCTTATTTTTTTCCTACAAAACATCGGCGGACACCAAAGGCAAGTAACAAAACACACCTGTTTTGCATTCACAGTGCAGATAATTTCATGTGCACAGTAAGA
The DNA here is from genome assembly GCA_029718625.1 of Synaphobranchus kaupii. Taxonomy (NCBI): domain Eukaryota; kingdom Metazoa; phylum Chordata; class Actinopteri; order Anguilliformes; family Synaphobranchidae; genus Synaphobranchus; species Synaphobranchus kaupii. The sequence goes on from CM056376.1 coordinate 122,372,676, forward strand.
GCTATTGTCTGTGGTGACCCAGTGGTTACCAACCAGACATATTTTCATTAAAAATTGTAAACGGAAAACTCAAACTTACGGTGTTAAGTTTTGCTGTTGACAAATCGTTTCCAATTTCGGTTTTTACAGGTGTTTTCCGCCTCTTATTATGCAGTTATTTCAGTCCCATTTTGATAACCTATAGTCTATGTTAACAGTTTAAAGTAAAAAAATAAAATAAAAAAATACAATGTTGGTCGTTGTCTTGGGATGACGCGTAGGCTACTAGACCGCATTTCCAATACGATGGGGAAAATTAAACGAACCTATCCTTACATGTTGCCAATTTATGTAATTGCACAGGATCAACACGCGATTAGTCAGTGTTGTCGAATTAATTTCTTCTCGGATTTCTGTAGCGTCACTGTTCTGTGTCTTAAACAGACATCGCAGTTCGCTTCAAATAATGCCTGTGCCCACTTGAGTTTATACTGATTTGTGTTTGCACATGGAGCTGCCATCCTACCTACTACGGGACTAGATCCAACTTTTCGAAGGTATGCAGGCGTATAAGGTTATGATAGGCTACAGGAAATCTAGTTAACACATTTTTAAAAAACGTTTTCCAACATAATTAATTTAATCGCTGCAATCACATTTTCTTTCTCCCTCTCTCTGATACTCTCTTGATTTCTGAGGCCGTGGGAAAAGCAAGTAGCGCATCAGGACTGTAGTGTAGATCTAAAATACGCTTTATGACAACGACGCACCTTGCTGAATTTGTTACACACATTATGTGAAAAGCTAAATACATGAATATATTAAATAAACTTGAATCAGACATAACTGGTGGCTAGTGATTTTAATAGATAATGTTTTATACGGTTTTTGGTGAATTTATAGTTTTGCAGGCGTGACAAGAGCAGGTCTCGAGGTTGACACCTATGTTTTACCTTTTTGAAGTTTCTTTAAGTTCAAGTTTGAATGTTTCTATAAAATGTTTGCATATTTAACATTTATCTGATAATTCTCGTTATTATAATATGCCGTTGGCATGCTTTGCGTTTTTTGTATTTTAGCTAGGCTATAATTGCATTAGTTCTCGATAAACTTGATCAAACTTGTTTTCACTTTCCTACAAGTTAACGTGTCATATGCTTGTATTTACGGTTTTGATAAAGCATGCAAGTTATTGAAGAAACGTGTTTGTCTCATCCTATTACTTTGTTGCAGTATAGGCAACCTCAATGTAGGGTTCTGTGTTGTGCTGAAGCGATACATTGTATTCAGTTTTGAAATCTTTCTGCTCCTTGGCACTTAGGCCTACAGCGCAGCCCATAGCATATGTCTACCGTAGACTAATTGGCGATCTTTATTTTTTTTATGGTGACGTCGTACAAAACTGCCCCTCCAGAAATGTCATGCTAAAATCGCCACTGTATACAATGGATGTGAAGTGAAATGCATTGCAAGTATGTTTAAATAAATATAATGAATATTCTGTTGTGTCTCTATCCTCAAATTATTTTATTATTATTATTAGCCTATTATTATAATAGTTTTTTTAATCGATTTGTACTATTTTCATAAGTATGTGGTATATTTTCACAACTCTTAGTGCAAAAATCAAAACTCAGACTTGTCATTCAAAACACGTCATTGTGCATTAATCTGGATTGTAAACATATCTCATCACGCAACCATTGATTAGAAATATAAGTTTATTGTGAAATGCAATGAGAAAATTGGTTTAATCACCAAAACACAACATAATGATATCATTTCAATTTAGTCATTTTAACGACCAGTTATTCAAATAGCAAACCATGCAAAATGTGTGTTTCAAATCGCCCTTAGAAGTGCTGAAATATGCTACAGTAGTGTAAATTACAGTTTTTACTTTAGGCAATACACTTATTACATAACGACATTGACAGAAAATCTATAATTTCCATAATATCTATATCCAATGTGTGCTCAAAAAAATCATGCTCTACAATCATTCATGCAAACAAACATTTTACTGTTTTTCAGATACAGTTTCAACATACGTAGGTGTACTGTCTGTAATGTAAGAAATTGAAAGAATAAAGAATGATGAATGAAAATAAAACATAGCATTTAGCACACATTTGGTGCATCAAGCCTGTTTTGGGCAATTCTCGTTCAGGTCACAGTAAGTGTTCTCATTGTTCATGAACCGCGGGTAAACCCTTTTGGCATGGCAAATCCAAGGTTGACATTGGTCCGGTGTGATGTCGTCGCATGCCTCATCCATGGCCCGAAGGAGGATGGAACGCTCATGCGGATGTCGATCGTACACCTTCCACCTCCATGCTAAAAAATCTATTTGGTTGAGGAGAGGAGAGTATGGGGGCAGGTATAGGGTCACAAATTGGGGATGGGCCCCAAACCATGCCTGAACCACCTCTGTGTGGTGGACCATTGCCCCACACAATAACATAGGAGATTCCTTCACCTGACAGGCCTGCTCAATTTCATTGAGAAACACAATGAGATGTTCTGCATTGTAGGATCCAAACAAGTAGTGGCCTATGTCCTACCACACTCTCTTTGGAAATAGATGTTCACACCCTTTTATGATGACCAATTGTAGTAAATCAATTGGCTATAAAGCGTTGTCATTATGTTAGGGATGGGACAATAATCGATATAACTATATATATCACAATAAAAAACATTAAAGATTATTTAATCGTCATAAATTTATGATACCGAAATAACTGTCTGTTATACTTTAGCATTGGTCATATACAACTGAAGAAGAAGAGTATAACTTATTCTCTGACAGTCAGTAGACACAACGACGTAAAGGAGGTTTTAATTGTACCATGGCAGAGGTCATACATCGCCGCAGCAGGAGATAACGTTACCAGAAACAACGGAGCTTTGTCCCTGTCAAAATGTTTACATTGACTTCAATAAGTTTCAGGTATTGTTGAGAAAAAAAATTGTATTTATTTAGGCTACATTATTTTGTGAAAACTAGTTATTGCCATAGCCAAAATGTTAACATTTTTACATAATACTTAACAATAAAACATGTTTTCTGATTGGTATAAATGAATATTTTTTCTTAAAGTACGTTTTAATACTGTTTTAAGACACTCAATCTATTTCAATAATTATCGAGATAATATTGTATATCGTGAAAATGTTGGTCTAGATAATCGTACTATGAAATTTTAATATGGATACATGCCTACTTTATGTATGGTCATCATGCATCATACATGTAATGTAGATGTTTATATTTAACAAACACATTTTGTTTCTGTAGTTCTCAAAATCCATATATTGTAGAAAAAACGGTTTAAAACCTATAGTTTTATCAAAGTTGTGATTAGCCATTATTAGCAGTTTGATTAAGTGCACTTCATTCATTCATTGTTGATGCAGGTTTGCGGCAAGCTCATATTTTCAAATGCAAATTAGCTTTGTGGGAACTGCCATTTACTTCTGGCAAAGTTTTTAGTTCACCACTACTGACAAACTCTAACAAACCTCTGGCAGCATTTTGTGGTAAACAATTTAGTTTGTGGCAAATGCGCTACATATTAGCTGCAAGTTTGCAGCAAACTATCCAGTTTTGTAAGGGTGGTGGGCAAATGTATTTAAACAAATTAAAAGATAATCATATGAAAAGTATTCTGACCATTGCACTGTGAAAGGCAATTACTTTATATGAAAGGTATATCTGAATGAAACCCTGATTAAGCTAGGTGAAAAAGTTGTGTGATTTTGTGTGTTGTACCTTGTCAATTGAAATTGTGCTTAAAGTTTTGAAAAAACAGCCTTTTTGATGATCTGTTTTGGGTTTTGTACTAAATGTTGTTACATTTTACCACATACTTGTGAAAATAGTACCAGCTAGGTCGATTAAAAAATTAAAAATAAATAAAAACTATTATTATTATTATTTGTTGATTGTAGTAGCAACTGTAGAGGCAGTTAGCCTCTGTGGCCCCAATAGTGCTAGTTGTGATGGCTTTTCCATTTTTTTAAACTGGGAAGGAAAGCACAGATAATTTCATAATCCTACCACATTCCGGGTGTTTCTCAATGTCTGTACTTGTCTGTACTTGTGGACTTGTGTGACATAATATTTAACGGCTAAGTTATGTTCCAACAATGCAAGGGAGCATCGGATGCACCAAAGAGTGTAAATGCACCCTCTCCCAACACAGAGTTGCCAGACTGGGGGATTAACCCCTAAATGTAGGGGATTAAAAAAAAAAGATGTCATTTAAAAGGAGTCAATGGTGGATTTTAAACCCTTGTGTGGTGTTCATGTTTTCGTTACTCACCCAGTGTTCGCGGGTCTGGTGGACCCACAACATTATTGGGTTTTTAAAACAATAAAGCCATAACAATTTATGTAAAAATACTTCACAGGTATTGACTTTATCTCAATTACAAGCAATATGGACAGCATATATGGGTTAATATTGACCATTTACCTCTGCTAGATCACATTGATAAATGATTATTTATCAATAAAAGTGCTATTAGTTTTTTGTGATAAAATGTGATTTTTGTAATAAAAAAAATAATTATAATCAAGACATGGGAGGAATAAATCATGTTCTTGAACAAATATAAATTAAACAAGGGTTTCCTCACTATTGATGTTTATTGCTTTGAACTGAACAAATTGGAACGACAAATTTTGAACACAAATTCATGCCGGTCTACACACCAAATGAGGGTGAGCAGAGATTATTTTTGCCATACTGATCGATTCTTGTAAGGAGCCACACATGCAAAGCTATTTATTTATTGTGTCCCTCCCCCAATTTTCAGCTGGGGTAGAGTGCGAGAAAATATAGAATGTTTAGATCAGGGCTGCCCAACCCTGTTCCTGGAGATCTACCGTCCTGTAGGTTTTCACTCCAACCTTAACAAAGCACACCTCATTCAACAGCTAGAGATCTGATTGAGCTGCTAATTAGTAGAACCAGGTGTGCCAAATTAGGGTTGAATTGAAAACTTACAGGACGGTAGATCTCCAGGAACACGGTTGGGCAGCCCTGGTTTAGATTGTTTTGAAATAACATTATGCAGGTTCCCGCAAGACATTGTGTAGTGTCACACACTATGGTGAAGAGTGCGGGAAAATGAGGGAACAGACAGGTTCTCAATGCTATGTTGAAACCTTGTGTGTGTGTGTGTGTGTGTGTGTGTGTGTGTGTGTGTGTGTGTTGGGGTGTATTGGGGGAGGTTGGGTGGGTGTGGGGGTGGTGATGGGACTAGGCATTTGTCCCAATAATGCCTATAAAATGGTGGAGAGGATCATGTTCAATCTATGAAACATGCTGCAGAGAGCAACCACACACACACACACGCACGCACACACACACACACACACACACACACGCACATACACACACACACACACACACACACACGCACACGCACACACACACACACACACCACACACACACGCACATACACACACACACACACACACACACACACACACACACACACACACACACACCACACACACACACACAGCAGGCCCAGGTAGTAGGAAGACAGAGTGAAGGTTTTTGTTTCATTTTTACTATGTTTACTTGTTTTCACCTACAATTTCTACACTTGTATTACCAAACACCACATATGTAATATAAATGTGTAGGGGGGTGCACAGTGTGCACTCAATGAAAATGTGTTCTTTTACATGTTCATCACAGAAAATGAGTCAAGGCCAATGAGTCTCAGGTTGAAAAAATAATTAATTGTATCATTTTTATTTTAGTAAACATTGAAAACGGGTCCCACAGACCCGAACACCACACAAGGGTTAAAAGGAGGAATGGGGGACGAATTGTGAGAAAATTGTATGGGAGTCAATTGAAGATGGGGGGTTTTCAGAATTATTTTGGGGAGGGGAATTAATTCAGGCTTCTGGCAACATTGACGAGAACGGTTCTATAACTAAGCAGCGTTCTGTCCTTCAGAGCAGGGGTGCACAAAGTAATTTTTTAGCGATGGCCCAGGGAGATCGATACAAACTTTTCGCGACCAATTTAATTAACAACTCATTGTTCAACTGCTGACAATAACCATGTTTTAATAGGCTACCTAAAAGCTAAATGAAGGCAGAAAGGTTGCTGAAATTAGCAGACAATTCATCACAAAAATCATATAGTGAAATTAACAGAATTTAAGGCTTTAACAATGAAGCATAATGGGGGAAAGTGCTCAAAGCTGCAAGACAGAAAACAGTAGGCTAGGATAAACCAAACATTTTTTATTAAAGTTACACTCATCGTCAGTGCATCTCTTTTTGCTGGTATGTAGTCTACTTTATCCATTTCCCAGTGGAAAACGTAGAACACGTAGATAATATCTTAGTATAGATTGTATGTCAAAAGGACTGGATCGCGATGATTAGATAAAGCCGTTAATATTTTGTTGTAAAGAGCAATATACAAGTAGCCTACCTAGCTAGCTTTGTGACACAGACGGCTGCTACTCTTATCAGCTTTTTGGTGAATCGGTGCCATCTCCTGGAGTGCAGTAGGAATGACGCGCCAAAACAAGTTTAAATAAAGTAGGCATTTACGCGATCATATGAAAGTCGAATGTGAACAGTAAAAAAATGTGTGAAATCATTTATATTTTTTAGCATTCATTTTTTACAAATACAGTATAGCATTAACACTGGCGACTACCACTTTATATAGGCATGATTGCATTGGAATGTAGCCTACACATTCTTGTACAGGAGAGCCAAGTTTGGGCAATCAGTTTGTGCACCGTTGCTTCAGAGCTCTGTGTAGCCTGTTTGAGATGCAATGCGTGCTTCTGACGTTTTGATTGTGGTTTCGCTATACAAATCAATAGCTACAAACCGATCTATGCTACAAACCAGGCAGCAACTTTTCCTGACAGTGCAGTGTATAAGCTTCCCCTGTGTCGTATGCATAGAACTATATATTTCTATGGTCGTATGTCATCGCTTCGCGCAATGAATGATGGGATATCCAAGTCCATTTCCTCGTTTGGCGAGTTTGCATCCGATGCATCCTCGACATTTCGGGCGGATCAAGTACATTTCCGGGATCTTTGAGCGTCCTCGCTTCTTTGCGTTCTTGGCTTTGGAACAGAACTTGGCCCATTATATGACGTCACCCTATTCACAAGAACGTGTTTCTGCAAGTGCCCTTTTGTCAGGACACTTGACACTATGTGCGTCACAAGTCCACTTGGTATTGAGAAACACCCAAGCTGGAGTACGCAACTTTTTCAACGGTCACATTTGTTGTGAAAACATTTAAAAGTCATAACATCCCTTGGCACTGCCCACAGAGAAAGACACACCCCACCCCACTGCTTCTACAGACCTCACCTCTCTTCGATTGGTTTGCATCGAGCCACTTTCTTTTGAAAACAAAAATTTGGGCCGAATCGCTGGTCTTAGAATGCAGAATTTGAGGGTATAAACACAGTGTATGGTGCTGGATTTATCTCACAATTTCTATGATTGCTACCAACTGAGCATGACCATTTCAATATTTTTCACAAAAAATGTGCATATAACCGTGAGATGATTTGGAATGTAATATAAAAATAAACTTCTTATCTTTCCAAGGAAACAAAAAAAACAACCTTTTTTTTACGCATTTACGCTACTGGTCTTATTTTTAAGCAAATGCTTAATTTATTTTACATTATTTTAATGTATGAAGGCATAATTTTCCATTGGAATTGACAAAGTTAAATGCATAAAGTATTCATAAAGTTCCCTTGCTGTATGCAGACTACTTTATCATATAACCTGGTGAATTTACCTGTTCAGGTTAGGTCTTGAAATCTACAAGTGTACGGTTTTTGGAAATTACTGTATATATTGACAGGTCCGCTGGTCACCCTTCAATCTGGGAGTTTAAGAGGGAAGTATGTGAATGTGAAAGGTGTGGAGACTTTGGTGCACACCTATCTGAGTGTGCCATTTGCCCAGCCACCCATTGGGCCTCTGAGGCTGGCCCCACCACTGCCTGTAGAGCCATGGGAGGGAGAGCGGGATGCTACACAGAAGCCACTCATGTAAGACCAGCCAGATCACACAGTCTGATATTACTCAAAATAAGGAATCAATACTTTACTTCAGTATATAGTTGTACAGCCATTATTCACTTCACACACTGCTATTACTTATTTCACAGATAGTGACACAACCGTTATGCAACATACAGTAACAGCAATTGCTCTCGGAAATGTCGGATGGTAATTTCTCTCTGTCCTAAGCCATGTCCCTCTCAAACAGGCATTACTGACTGCCAGTCACATATTAATTCAGTCTCCTTTGTGCAGTTTACCACATGCCTAACACATAAAAGTCCCATTTCTGTGGTTTCTGATTCCCAAGTTCATGAGACAAGTACTCAAGTCTTTCCTTGCATGCTGTACCTGCGTCAAGAAACACTAACGGCTATTATCACAAAAAAATGATGTGTTCTAGGTGTCTACAAAACAGAGCGTTTGTGCTGGACTTAGTTGAAAAGATGGCTATGCATATGGAGGTCCCTGATGTTTCAGAAGACTGTCTCTACCTGGACATATATACACCTGCAACCTCAACAGCAGACTCTAAATTACCTGTGAGTCTAAATAATTCTCAGTGGCACAGTTTATGATGAAAATTATAACGTATCTTTACTGATCTCAGGGCATGTTAAACATATGTCTGTATGTGCGTGTATATGTCTGTATTGATTCTAGCTCTTCCTCAGGTCATGGTGTGGATCCATGGTGGAGGTTTTGTGATGGGGTCATCATCACTTCAGGATGCTTCTCCATTAGCAGCCTATCAAGATGTGGTTGTTGTGGTGATTCAATACCGGTTAGGAATTCTGGGGTTCTTCAGGTAAGTGTGCACAGTCACATTAATTTTTTTAGGTTAGAGGACATTGCACTGAGTAGGGTGGGTCAGTCTTCACCGCAGTGAGTCAACAGAGTGGGCCTTTGGTCACGGCAATGAATGAACCGCAATTAATGTTTGTCTTGTGGTCACTAGTATGGTTCCTACATTCCCTACCTAGCACTGGGGATGGGCACGCCCCTGGAAACATTGGACTTCTGGACCAGGTGGCTGCACTGCATTGGGTGCAGAAAAACATCCACAGCTTTGGAGGAGATCCCGGATTAGTCACCATCTTCGGAGAGTCGGCGGGTGGAACTAGCGTGTCGCTGCTGGTGTGAATCTGAACGACTAAAAACTTGTTACTAACACACAAAAACTGAGCAGACACAGACAATTCATCTGAAGCACAGATGCAGGAAGACCTTGTTGATCAAGAACGGGCTTTCCAGTTGAAATAGAAGTCTGGGCTCGATTGTGTTAAAGATGATGCTAAAGATGATGATTGTGTTAAAGATGATGCTTCAGAAATAATGTCCGTACACATCTCCAACAAGAAACTATTGCTAAATCTGCAGCTTTGAAGGCATTTTGGAAATGCATATTTTCAAGCATGCATACCTATTTGTGCATCACATGGTAGCAGATGCACTACATGGCCAAAAGTATATGGACACATGCTCGTTCAACATCTCATTCCCGAATCATGGGCAATAATATGGGAATTGCCCCCCCCCCTTTGCTACTATAACAGCATCCACTCTTTTGGGAAGGATGTTGTAATGTTGGAACATATCCGCTGCAGATCACCTTCATTTTACCTTGATACAACGTACCTCAAAAGGGTCCAATGTTTTTAGTGCTCAAATCGCCAATAATTACCATTAGAAAAAATCAACAGCATCTTCTCTTTCCAAATATAATGACACGGTACTCACAAACATTCACAGACCTCGTTGAGGACAGTTTTTTTTTTTTTTTTTTAGAAAACAACTTTCTACCAAAGTATGCCAACTGTATATCCTCGCAAAGTCTCAACCAAAGCACGCCAATGTTCTGGGTCTGAATGTTCATGAGTAAATGTGTCATTATATTTGGAAAAATGTTGATGTTGATTTTTTCAAATGTGAATTATTGTCGCTTTGATCGCTACAAACATTGGATCCATTGAGGTTTGTTGTATCGGTGAAATCAAGGTCAGCTGCAGTGGATATCTCTAAAACTAGTGAAATCTCATTTTTGGGTGAACTGCCCCTTTAATGAGGTCAGGCACTGATGTTGCGTGATTAAGCCTGGCTCACAGTCTGCGTTCCAATTGATCCCAATGGTGTTCAATGGGGTTGAGATCAGGGCTCTGTGCAGGCCAGTCAAGTTCTTCCACACCGATCTTGACAAACCATTTCTGCTTGGACCTTGCACAGGGGCATTGTCATGCTGAAACAGGAAATTGCTTTCCCAAAACTGTTGCCACAAAGTTGGAAGCACCGAATCATCTAGAACAGGGATGGGTAACTTTAGTGACCCCTGGGGCCATACAATTTATCAAGGTACTTTGTAGGGGCAGAAAGTCAGCACAAGCTTACCACACACACACACACACACACACACACACACACACACACACACACACACACACATGCACCCTAAACACACATACACTTACATACTCACAAAGTGCTTACAGTGCTGACAAAACTTCAGTTAAGAGCATAGTAACATAGCATAGCATAGTAAGTTACAACGTATTGGAGGTCCATTGCTAAAATTCAGCGCGTCACTTATATTTTCATCACCGAAACCCTTGCCATTTGAACTGCGCACCACATTTCGGTCAGACGTGGACTTTTTTGCTTTTGCTACCTCTAGTGCTACATGGTAAGATGCATTGATACTGGATGTTTGAGCAGTGGTGAATTTTGTGAATCAGTCCTATTGTATCTGAATTGTATATTGGCATCTGCCCTTGCTTCGCCCGTGTATTTGTCACTGAGGTGGCTGTGGTAGTGTTGGTTCTTTCATTATAGAAACTAACTGTAAACATACCAGGCATCTGGTTTTTATGTCATTGTCGCCTCTAAATTCTATGAAGTGATAATCGCTTTCCCCCTTGTTCTGGAACCTTCCTTGTACTCATTTTGCCACCGAACGTTGTGCTCCGGTGCTGAATTTCTATTTGCGGCTGTAGAAGCCTCTCAGCGAAGAGCTCCACCTGCTGTGTCGGCATGGTGCGTATTTGCAGCGTCAACTGTGTGCCTAGCGCTGACGCACATTGATCTGAATTTAATTAACGTTAATGAATTAATTGATTTTTAATTCAAACGGGGCAGCATGAGCCGGAGGAACCATCGGGTTGGGCCGTGTGCAGCCCGTGGGCCGCCAGTTCCTCATGCCTGATCTAGAATGTAATTGGATGCTTTAGCGTTCATATTTTCCTTCACTGAAACTACGGGGCCTAGCCCAAACCATGAAAAATATCCCCAGACCAAGGGGTGTCCGGATACTTTTGGCCATATGGTGTATATACTGTATGCTTGCATGTTTGACTTTGTTTCCTGCACAACAGAATGTTAAGCTCTCCATTGTATTGTGTGTATGTGTGGGTGTTTGTGTGCGTGTGTGTGTTGTCTGCAGGCCCTCTCTCCCTTGTCCTCTGGACTGTTCCATCGAGCGATTGCACAGAGTGGAACCGCAATGATCAGTGGTCTCTTCAATCCCAACTACTTTCCAATGGCCCAAGTAATTCAACATGCAAATTACACATGCCACACTTTTTTTTCAGAAAAACAAACCATATCATAATGGTACACCATACCTGGTATAAAGGAAAACCTAATTCTTAATCTAATTTCCTTATATATCTCAAGATTAAGTATGTTGTGTACAACAGAACAATCTGATTCCACAGTCCTCTACTTTTAATGACCACATAACATCCCAGTCTCTTGACTGTTTAAGTCACTATGGCCCGACCTCGTTTTCACATATTTACATGACACGCTGCTTTCCAACTGTTGACATCTAGACTTTGGGTAACATATCAGGCTGTGACATCACCACTTCCAAGACGATTGTGGACTGCTTGATGCAGCTGACTGAAGAGGAAATGCAAAAGCTTGTTGAAGAGGTAAGATGCTCTGAACACCTACTGACGGGAGATCCAGAAAGGTGTGGTGACCATATTGTTTGCACATGGATTTACCCATCCATGATGATAGTGTCCATGGAAAAAATATAGCTTGCGACCAATCAACTTCAAGAAATTAGGTTTCCTAAACATTTATCAATATGTAACATTTCCTCATTAGTGATTGGCATAGAGTCACGTAACATGTAGATGGTAACACTTCATTTATCCTCATAAGTTAATCATAGAGTCTATTAGGCATTATTTCCTGATTGCATATAAGGAGAAAAAACAGTTGATGGCTTGTTGTCAAAAAATAAATGCTTTTAAGAAAATCTAATCAGAACAGGCCAAGGATTAGTTTAGAAGGCTTTTGCATTTGCATTTGAGCTTGCCAAAGTCAAACTTTCTTTCATTCCTTAAAATGTACACAAAATGTTCTCAGGTGAGATTTCACTGTGGAGTTACTTGGAGCCTATTTTCTTGCTTTAGACCACATACACCAAATTCCCTTATAGTAAGCATCAAGCATCATAAAGCTGGCAGGTCATAAGAATCCTTCTCAAATTTTTACCGTCTGGTTTTTCAACCTTGATGGTAGCTTACTGTAAGGGGTCCCTGGCCAGACTTAACATGCAATGGCTATATGGTATAGATATTTCAAAATATAAAACCTTTTTTTTTTAAATGTAACCCTTTTTAACTTATGATGGGGTTCCCCTGGATGCCTTGGAGCCTGGGTGGGGGTCCCTGGATCAGGAAAGGTTGAAACCCCTGATCTAGCATATCCTTCATCACACACAAAAGATGTCTGGGCCAATCTAAAACCTACAGTAAAAAAAATGAAAAAAACACTCGAAACCCCAGAAAAGTAAACTTAATTTTAAAGCAGAGTTCAGGGGTAATGGGTGTGCAAGTCATAATTTGTGTCAAATCACACTGCCGTTTGGACCAGAAACTGAGAATGTTTTATTCTAGAGTCATTCTCTCTGAGAATGTTTTCTTCTAGAGTCATTCTCCTCATTGGATCTGAAAGAGAGATGAGGAACGGACACACCTTGAATAAATAATGACAACTGCATGGAATAAAATGGCATTTCTGAAGAAATGAGTAATGTTCTCGGTTGTCTCCTTTTTGAAGGCACTAACTGTTCAATTCATGGTGACAAACGACGGGCACTTCCTCACAAAGACGATGGAGGAGTCTCTCCAAAATCATGAGATCCATAAGGTTCCGTTTATGACGGGTGTGATGAACCAGGAATGTGGCTGGCTGCTGCCGAACGTAAGACATCCGTAATAATCTAAATCAAAGGTGCTCTGAGGTGCACTTCTGTGTATCATTTTGGGGTTAATTGTACATTTTATTCAAGTCAGTGCTTGTTTACTCCATTTGGTATTAGAATTGACTGTACTATTTGGTATGGCTGTTTGTTGTAAATTTGAAAATGTTAGTGTTAAAATAAGACATTCTCCCGTCCTCCACACCCCCCCTTCCCCCCCCCCCCCCCCCCTCCCCCCCACCACCACCAACTCAACAACAGTTATTGGCGCCTCCAGGCTGGGAGGAAGGAATGGACCGGGACCAAGTCTTGTCCATCATGCCATTTTTATACCACAAGGTGAGAGATCGGTGAAACTAGATAACATGAAATCAGAAGACACAACATGTATTAAGTTGTAAGCCTCTTCACTAATTTATGAGGAGTGTTGCGGATTGTTGAGGAAGATTGCATTGTCTTCTCAGAAAGCTAGAGGGATTCTTTTCAAGGTCTGCCAGTCTCAATGTTCTTTTTTTCTCCTGGTTAATTGACGTGAGAAATTTAAGAAAGTAGCCTTCCATGTGGGACTCTTGTCTTAGCCATCAGATAAGAGGATACAGGAACTGGTTGCAGATGAGTACCTGGGCACTTCAGAAGATCGGCAGGCGATTCGGGACAGCGCCGTAGAGATGATGGGAGATGTTATGTTTACAATTCCTGCAATCCAAACGGCCAATTTCCACAGAGGTGAGAACCACATGGTCAGAGTTCATCCTGATTCTACATTGCCACCATGTTTAAGAACTCTCTGTTGAAGAGATGAGACAATTTGGTATATTGAAATGCATACGGATATACACTGCCCGGCCAAAAAAAAAGTTGCACACTGTAATATTTTGTTGGACTGCCTTTAGCTTTGATTATGGCGTGCATTCGTCGTGGCATTGTTTCGACAACCTTATGCAACGTCACAACATTTATTTCCGTCCAGACTTGCATACATTTTTGGCCGAGATCTTGTATTGACGACGGGAGAGTCGAACCACTCCGTGAAGTCTTCTCCAGCACATCCCAAATACTTTCAATGGGGTTAAGGTCAGGACTCTGGTGGCCAATTCATGTGTGAAAATGATTCCTCATGCTCCCTGAACCACTCTTTCACAATTTGAGCCCGATGAATCTTGGCATTGTCGTCCTGGAATATGCCCATTGATGGGATAACCTGGTCATTCAGTACATTCAGGTACTCAGCTGACTTCATTTTATTGCTGCATAACGTTGCTGAGCCTAGACCTGACCAATTGAAGCAACCCCAGATCATAACACTGCCTCCAGAGGCTTGTACAGTGGGCACTATGCATGACTGGTGCCACTGCGACTTTTTTTTGGCCAGGCAGTGTATTAGTAAAGAGTACTGAGTAGTACCTTTCAACTAATCATAAACAGGTTTAAATTTCCAAGGAAAAGTACAAAATACTAAATATGAAAAGAAAGTAAAAACAAAAAAAAAACAAAGACCCCATTTGCAACACCCGGACTTTGAACATACACCCCCAATACCCCTCACAGTTTAAACATTGCAAAAACTTCATACTGTACCCTTTGTGGCATGGAATCTTTATGAATATAAATATGAATGAGCTGAAATATAAAACCGTTTAATGAAATTGGTTCCCAAATGGGTTAATGATTGTAATAACTACATGCATGTTGACAAGGATTTGAAATGAAGAACAGAAAAGTTTCAAACCTTTTGAATTCTGGATAATAATTATGCAGCTGTATGCTAAAATATTTTACACCTCTATTTTTGAAAATATACATATTTTTCCATATTTCAATTAAAATAGTTTATTGGATAAGTTGTATTCCTATACTATATCCCTCTTCAGTAGATGTTTTAAAATTTCTAAATATTTGATAGGTTTCACCCCGAAAACGCTGAATGAAAACACAATGCACATGTATGACCTAAACAGCTAGAGTCGACAGTTTTATGAACTTCAATTTACCTCTGAAAACATGATCCGGCTCCTGCTTTAAGAGGTCTCTGCTGTCATGTCTGCCTACAGTGCACCTGTGTTAATACCCCTCCCCCTCTGACCCTTCCCCCAGACACGGGTGTGCCGGTCTACCTGTACGAGTTTCAGGAAGCTCCCAGCGTGTTGCGGAAGAAGAGGCCCAGTTTCGTCAAATCAGATCACGGGGACGAAATCATGTTCGTATTTGGTTTTTGCTTTGCAGACCTAAATGTCACCATCGAAGGGGACACAATGAAAGGTAACAACAGAAATAATAATAATTTAAAATTTTGCAATGACTTCAGTTGCCATGGCATGTTGTGGCTGTGTTGGGACTGATTATTTTGAAATCGCACCGGGTACCATATTACGCCTCATCTCTCTCAGGCATGTGCACAGAGGAAGAACATGAGCTGTCCAGGACTGTGATGGCGTACTGGGCCAACTTCGCTCGCACTGGGTAGGTAGGGCCTATTAGGGAAACCCATTTCCTTTGTAGATGAGAGCCCTTTTCATAAGTAAAATACTCAATACTCAAATTTGGTCCTCCAGACCAGTAGTACTGATAGTTAATTGATCAATTAATGCCACTGTTTGTCCAGAGATTTAACTCACCTGATGCCCCAGGTTCAGTCCTAATTGGAGAGGAGTAATTAAAACCCACGGTTATTTTTTTGTTTAAACTCTATAAAATAACATCTTGCTACAGGTATCAAAAAAGCTTTTCGCAGCTTTTCCTGCTGTAAAAAAACCCAAAAACAATTTGCACAGTGCAAATAAACAAAAGCCAACTTGTATACAAATTAAAACACCCAAACCATTTCAGTGATATAAATATTATCCAAGTGTACGGGGGAGAAATGATTGATGATTCCACATTTCTTGTGGCATCTCTTTGGATGTAGAGAATGACTTCAAGGTCATCACAAATGTTCTTCAGTGAATGACATACAATATGTATGCATCATTGAAGTTCTCAGGAGAGATATCATTCATCTGTCATAACTCCAGAGTTATGACCTCACATTTTTCCCACAACCTATGACAAACACAGCATATACTTGTTTAAGTGATGGAATTCCATTATTGATGTAGTAATCATCTTGGCAGCGAATGTGATGATCAAAAAAATGTATGTTTTTCCTTTAAAGGGGCACTTCACCCAAAAATGAAATTATACTGTGTATATCCGTGCTCAAACAAAGCACGGCAATATTCCAGGGCTTCTGTAACACAGTGCGCCTTAGAATACTGGGGTTCTTTGGTTGAGACTTTGCATGGATATACACAGTTGGCATACGTACTTCAGTAGAAGGTAGTTTTCGGAAGAAACAAGGTCTGTGGATGTTCATAAGTAACCATGTCATTATATTGGCAAAGGGGCTTTGCTGTTGATTTTTTTAAATGTAAATTTTTTGGCGCTTTGGGCACCACAAACTTTGGACTCGTTGAGATTCTGTAAGGGTGATATCATGGTGAGCTGCAGCAAATATCTATAAAACTAGTGAAATCTCCGCTAAACTATCTGGATGGATAGATTGCACTCCGGGTATATAGAAACATATCTTAATTTCATTTTTGGGTGAACGCCCCCTTTAAACAATAAATCAGTAAATCTATTTGATACTTTAAAGCAGGGGTCACCAACCCTGCTCCTGGAGAGCTACTGCCCTGCATGTTTTAGGTATCTCCACACTCGAACACACCAGATTCTAATTATCAACTTGTTATCACGCAGCTGAATCTTGTCAAAGGCTTGATAACGAGTTAATAATTAGAATCAGGTGTGTTCGGGTGTGGCGATTCCTAAAACATGCAGGGCAGGAGCTCTCCAGGAGCAGGGTTGGTGACCCCTGCTTTAAAGGTAGGTCATACCGTTGCTACCTAGTTAGAGCACTGCATTCCAAATGCTATATTACTGTAAATGAGATTACCTGGCAAAACTTTGAGTTTCATGGATTTACAGTCAAGCAGCTGAATGTTTGAATCTATTTCAATTGTCTTACGGTTTCCTTTTTAAAAGCTTGTAAATCAAAAACTACAAGTAACTGTAGCTAGTCGTATGTGTAAAGAAACCGGAAATGCCGTTTTAAGGTCAAACAATAGGTGTTGTACAATCACTCAAACCTACTGGTCTCACCCGATTTCGAAGTTTAAGGTCAACTGATGTGCAAACACTGCAGTCCTGTAGCATGCCCTTTTGCCTGTTGCTGCCCGGTTGTAACACTTGCATATTTTTGTAAGTCAAAGTTGAATGAATGATAAATGTTATTGCGTCCACATATCTTGCTACTTTTGGTTGCTTTGAGTCCATGTCTCACTTGTGTTTGTGAGGTCCCCTAATGGAGGTCCTCTTCTGCAGGTCTCCTAATGGAGCAGGGTTGGTTGATTGGCCGCGCTATGGCCCAGAGGAAGAGTTCCTGTGTCTGGGAATGAAGCAGCAGACGGGCAAGCGGCTGAAGGGGGAACGCTACGTTTTCCTGACCCGGACGTTGCAAGAGAAGATGCGCACACAGGAGAAGCACAGCGAGCTGTAGAGAGCGATAGTTCAAGCACCCCAAACTGCACCACTGATGTGTGTGTGTGTGTGTGTGTATGTGTGTGTGTGTGTGTGCGCGTGTGTGCGAGTGTGTGCGCGTGTGTGTGTGTGTGTGTGTGCAGGTGTGTGTTTAATCATGGTTATCAAGCATAATACTGGAATGAAACATTCAATTAGCAAGAATACATAAACATTCTCCATAATATAGAAATACAAATATACTGCTCTGATATTTTCAAGATTAAACAAAAATAAGTGTTTCTGATATTGAATTGATAAATGAACCAGTTGACATGTAAAAACTATTACTCATTTTAGAAGTATGAAATCTGGACAGAGAAAATATTCCATCTAAAATTAGATTAAATCATCTCCATATCTGTAACTGTAAACTGAACCAAAACCTATGCAAATCTAATAAAACGGGCATCATTATATTTGGATATTTGACTGTTTTGGAATATGTCGTTTAAGGTTAAATATTTGAATATATCTTAATATATGTAAGGGTATAATGAACAAAAAACAATGTATATCAATTTAAAAAGTCCATTATTATCTTTGGATATTTGACTGTTTTTGAAGATTTTGTCTTAAATTAAATTAAAATGTCTTAAATTAGATGTTGCCTTAGTTTAGAATTCCGCTTATCTAATATCTGTAACACTAAAATTAACAAAATCCTATGTGTATCTAATAAAAATAGGTATTTGACTGTTTTACTGTGACACTGATGCAGTTTAATTCCTCAAAGAACCTGTTTGAAGCTGAAGTAACAAGTATCATAAAATGGGACTATAATGGGAGTGATATAAAGAAAAACACTGAAGAGTCCTTTAAAGGCTATTCACAATATTTTAGAAGTAGTATAGTATAATTGGTCGGATATAATTTTTCAATAATTGATAGAAGCTGCCATAAAGTGTGCCCCTTAGATATAGTATACAGAATTAACTAAATTAATATGCAACCCATCATTTTAAAATGGCAGCCTTGAGCAGCCTAAGAGGCCTGTCAAATTATAGGGTCCAGCTGTTCCTTGCCTCTAAAACCAATGTACAATTTTAACTGTGACTGTTCCAGAGGGAATTACACTTCCACCACCATTTTCACTATGCAGTACAAGAAAACATTATTCCTCTCCCTTCAAAAGAGATAATATTGAGGGGGGAAAAAATAGATTCGTATCTTCCATAAAAACTATTTGGATTATGACCACACCTCTGGTCAGTACTTCTAAATTATTCTGAATATATGAGGCTTTATCACACAGATTGGTTAGGATGAAAGGTGTCCAAGAAAAACATTTATTTCCGTTTAAATATGGCCTCCCACTGAACTGAAACGTACATAGGAAGGAGAAATAGCTAATCTGAAGAAGTGCTTTTAATCAATAGACTTTTTTAAATGCGGTGTTTCTCACATATCCACTAGAGGGCACCAGTCAAACATTAAAATGATCCCTCTGGAAAATGCTGAGGAAGCAGATGTTACAGTTACCTCAGTCATGAGAATGTAGTTTAATTTACATATGTATTTTTTAAAGCCAAAATAAAATAGCCTTTCCTTTTGCATCTCAGGGATGGGAAAGGGATTTTCATGAACAAAAATACATTAGAAACTCTGTTTTTGCTCTGATTTGTGTACTTTTCTGGTTGAAGGTGGATCTAAATACAATTTATTAGGATGTCAACATACTTACTTTTTTTTTTCTTTTTTTTTTTTGTAAATTTTAATTTCAGTCAGTTATGAAATGAAAACATTATGCAAACCTGACATTTATTTATTGCAACAAAAATTGTTTGTATAGTTTTGTACAGTACTGAAGGTAACATGCTCCTATGCTCCCAAAAAAGTGCTTGAACAATGGTGAAAGATGGTCTTGTTGGATTGCCAGGTATGTTTCTGTGACAATGCCATTGGCTTTGGGGGAAAGTGGCCCATAGTAGAGTGAGATAGAGAAATACCCCCCCTTGGGAACAGATGGGAGTGATGATGTTAGTCAGAAAGAGATTCTGATGAGATTCCTAAAGCACCTACCGCAGCACAAAAGCACACTCTGGCCTTCCCGTTAGTGTGATGATTTAAGGGAGCTGGCATGCAAATGATCCCCCCTCCCTCATGTCTGATGTCACCTATACAAAAACTGCAACCCCCATCTCAGGCATGATGTCACCTATACAAAAACTGCAACCCCCATCTCAGGCATGATGTCACCTATACAAAAACTGCAACCCCCATCTCAGGCATGATGTCACCTATACAAAAACTGCAACCCCCATCTCAGGCATGATGTCACCTATACAAAAGCTGCAACCCCCATCTCAGGCATGATGTCACCTATACAAAAGCTGCAACCCCCATCTCAGGCATGATGTCACCTATACAGTGAACATTAAAAGGCTCAGGTCAAGTTTCACTGTTTCAAAGACTCATACATCCTTCACATATTTCATGGTGTAACAGTACATTTTGCACAGTACAGTTATTTCTCAATATGGAGGAACATTTTTGTGGTTGATAAGTAATATTCAGAGATTCACCTATATGCTTAAATGCACAATTTTTTTATATTATGTTTGCTTATAGTTTTAGTTAGTAATGCATGGGGTACAATCAGTCGCAGAAAAAAACGATGTTAGATGATACATGCTTCCAGTAGAAACCCTGCATGTAGAATTATCTTTAAGAATACACAAAAGCACCAACCAATGCACCCAATAATCCCCATGATATCTTGCAATTTAAGATACAATGAACCCAAGAGCTAATGTCAAAAAAGCTTAGACCCTCTGAAACTGTAACTACTTGTGTACATACACCAGCCCAGCACTGCTATCCAACCATATATCAAATTAAACCAAATTAAATTAATAATTTTAAAAAAAGAAAAACAAATTGTAATGCTATCGAGCCCTACATAGAATTTATAAATGGTAATATTTGCAAAGATACCATTCAGCAACAGATACTGTATACAGAAACATATGGCCTCTGTATGCAGGTGCAATAGAGGCAGGTGCAGTTTCTCATACATTGTAATAAATAAACTAAGTAATAATAAATACATTATACATTTAGGAAACAACACCATTTGAATAAACATAAAAACATAATTTGCGGCTTTTTACAGCTAGATGCAAGAGGGAAAATATCAATAATTTTGGGAGAAGGACAAAGAGCACTCTTCAGTGTTCAATACAGCCTATGATAGGGTGCCACACCTTACGAGACAGTGAGTAGCAGACCACCCAAAGATTTAAAAGGTTATTGTTTTTTTACATATTTTTTTTAAATTAAAGAATCATTGGATTTCTTTAAAAATGAGTACCCCTAAGAGTGGTGGCATTGATATTGTTTATATTGATGGTAATATTGATTTTATTTTAAGTCAATTAACAATGCTATGTATGAAGGCTATTGTCCTTTATTTGGCAATGCTATGTATGGTCATACCGATTAAACATATTTGACTATGAATTTCTATTAATGGATGACTTGTTTCATAAACATTTTGAATTTGATGACATTTCTCCAAACTCCGTTTTTGTTATAAGTTTAATGAAGCCTTTGCCTTTAAAAGTGTAGGAGGCCGTGCAGTTGTCGCTTCTTTCTGTCGGTCATGATGTAGCACTGGCTCAGATGGTGATGTCAGCTTTTCTAGGGAAGGGGGGCAGACATTTCAGCAAAGTACTGGAATAATATACACGGGACGGGAGGAGGTGATAAACCAGTACACCTGATCGAACTGCACTCTCAGACTCTGCTGTAGCTACAGGAAGAGCCTCCAACCATGGATAGCGATGACGAAAATATGGAAGAAATCGTTGAAGGTAAGTTACCGAAGATTAATTCGCTTCTGATTTATTTTAGGCGCATACATATACATGATAATATTCCTCATTGCTGTGGGCTTGTTGTTAATTTCCGAGCAACTTTGCAGTGTGTGTTCCATAAGAGCGTTGGTTCTTTAGTTGCTTGGTTGGTTAGCTTTTGACAAGCCTGGTGGGCCCCTCACAGCCTGCAATGCTGTCAATGCCAGGGAGTTTATTTGCGAAGGAGACCGGTAACTGAGGTGCTTGCTGTCGGAGAAGTAGGCGACTAGGTACCGGCATCTGCTTTTAGTCTTAGACTGCAAATATTTTTCAAGATAGAAATGACAGCTGTGCTATGCATATCTGTGCTGGTGTTGCGATAACTAAATATTATATTTATATTCAATACCGCTTTGTTGAAATGTTGCCTAACTGCTACATGTTATTCGCTAAGTAGCTGAACATGTGTAGCCAAAGCCTTGTTCTCTCACATGTGGTTTCCAGCGGCAAAGTGTCTTGAAGTTAATGTAGCCTAATATTAAACTATACCATGGCTACACTTAGCCTAATCGTTATCTTATTAAAGGGCAACTTTCCAGAGACTACTAACTGGCTGAAAGTTCACAAAATGTTTTTTATTAAAGTTCCTATATCCAGCAGAAAAAAAAGTTTAAGCATTTTAATTTTTTTGACATAATACAAGTGTCTTGGATGACAAAAAACGTGTTGCAGAGAAAATATTTTCAAAAATATTATTTATTTTATTTTTTATTGAATGTCCCACATTGTACGTTTCAGCATAGTAGAATACACCGATCAGCCACAACATTAAAACCACTGACAGGTGAAGTGAATAACATTGATTATCTCGTTGTTATTTTGGTTCTGTACTCTAGCAATTTGAATTTGAAAGGATACAATGCCAATGAGGTTGCAGTGCAGACTGTCAGGTTTAATTTGAGAACAATATTGGACAGTTTAACATAATGTAGAATAAAGTAATCATTTTTTAATATTTGGTCCTGATGGCATGCAAAGGATATGCAACCAAAGGATCAGGGTTGAGAAACAACAATTTTTAAGTTTTTTTTTTTTTCAAATCTAAATCTTAGAGATGAAGACCATCTTCAATGTCATTATCTCATTACATGTACCCTAAACAACATTAAGAGCTGAAAATGATCATGCTCATAACGATGAGATTAACACGGTTTCTTATGGTAAAATGTTTAGGTAACGTATGCCAGATGATTCTGAGATGCATAATTTTGTTGCTCTATTTGGCATGAACCTCTAATAGTAAGTGGTTATCTTTTGTCACTTGCACCACATATTACTGTCACTAATTATTGTATTTAATTTAATGTTGGAAACATTTGCAGTGAATTTGTCAACTGTACACTTACATTTCTCTGTGATACATTTGAAAGAAAATGGCGCTAAAGCTATCGGACTGAAATATGTTTGATTTTAATTTTTGTGCTTCAAATATTTAATATAGAACATTGGGTTGATTTTCTTGTTTGTAATGTAGGTCATATTCAAGTTTCTCACCAAATCACTAAGTTTTGATTCTGTTATTGTTTTAGTATACGTGCAAAGTTCAGTTCAAATTGGTATAGGCCTACTTGTACTTTGGCCTGATACACAAATGTGGGTATAGAGAACGTGTAAACTAGTTGTCCTTAATAGTGTAGGCCTAATTATTGAACAACTCGATTTCCTGCAAACAAAGAGCGGGATATCTGTCAAGGGAACATTTGGAGAATCTCTATTGACAGTGAAATCCACTTAATGCGGGGAGAGGGGCATTGCACCTGTTATGTGATTACTCTGGGTAAAAGCACTCCAATTCACTCATGAGGAGTGATGAAATGATCACAACTAAGCACATTTTAGAGGTAAAACGCAATTTAAACTGCGCAGTTTAGTTCACTTGTATTTCAAAAATTTCTAATTATTGTTCATTATTAATAGAACATTGTTGTAACGACGTCGGACCTTTTGTATGCTAAAGAGCTGAAAACCTTCCCGTGCGCATGATGAATTGAACATGTGATTTGAACATTTAGTGTTAAGCCTATTATTAGATTGGTCTGGAATGAGGGAAGCGTTTTTATTGGGCATGACTTAACAGTAGGCTCTCCGTGCTGATGCTCGTGTGAAAAGCTTGGGCGTCTTCATGCTGACGAGCCGTTGCAGGCCTTATGCTTCTTCTCACCTTAGCCATGCCAATGCAGTTTTGTACACCCCCCCCCCCCCCCCCCCACTCACTCACTCACATGTTCTATTATAGTGTGATCTTGCATGATATGCGGCGTATTAACGGCGCTCAGTTTTGTTAAATAAATGCCCGGTAGATGGAACAAGCTGCGAACCAATAACTGAGTAGTTGCGTAAAGGGTGTCGGCCTACATGGATATTTAGCTTTCTCCCAAACCGCCCTTGAACCTATCCTCGTATATTAAGCGTGGTACAAAAACGTCAGGGGAATATTTTGCATAATATATGGGGTACATGTACAAATAGTAGTAATTAAAGTAAGAAAGCTAATGGCAGTGAAAACACAGATTTTCCACAGGGGGTGGGTTGCCATGTTAAGGCCATGATCCTTTAAATGAGGATGATTATTCGCTCAGCCACCTCTCATA
Organism: Synaphobranchus kaupii; assembly: GCA_029718625.1. Lineage (NCBI taxonomy): Eukaryota > Metazoa > Chordata > Actinopteri > Anguilliformes > Synaphobranchidae > Synaphobranchus > Synaphobranchus kaupii. The sequence goes on from CM056376.1 coordinate 122,396,958, forward strand.
CTGTGATTCCTAATGGCCTCTACTTATTAAAAAATACAAGTGAACTAACCTGTGCACAGTTTAAAAGTGTTTATCTCTAAAATGTGCTTATAGTTCACCCCTGATAATTTCATCTCCTCAGGAATGAATTGGAGTGCTTTTAACCAGAGTAATCACATAACAGGTGTAATTAAAATCACTGGGACTAACATACTATGCAATTAACTATAGCATGTAGTGTAGTATTTAGAACATGTATCCACTTTTAAATGGTTTTGGTTTATATTTCCACAGGTAGGCTAATCACAATTTACCTCAACACCACTCACTGGGTCCCAAAAAAAAGCTTTGAGTGGTTTCTGTTCAAATATCCACAGTTCTCAGTAGGGTTACAAAGGGAGGGAAGTTTCCACAGGAAATTTTCAGTCGTTTTAGGCAATTCTCCAGGGAAAATCACCACTCACCACTTTTGTTAAACTACATTTGGAAAAAAAAAAAAATGTGTTCACATTGTGGTAAACCATCACCATGTTTGTTTGACATTTCTTAAAACCAATTGTTTTCTCCCAACAATATGTGCAAATAATTGCAGTGACCCCTCAAATAGGCCCAACACATTAAAAAAACAAAGACATAGCCTACTAAGGATTTATGAAAAATATTGTTAACAGTATAAATTCCCAAAATTCCTCAAAAAGGGAAATTTTCCTGGAGCTTTAAAACCCTTGTTCTCAGTACATTTTCATTTTTGAGCATCATACCACAACCTTTGTAACGTATAGCTAATACATATTTAGAAATGAGTGACTAATAACGATAGTAAGGACGATGAGAATAATCCTGGTTAGCAGCGAAAGGTCTCTTTAGGGGATGTCTGCCGCGACGAATAAACGTTCCTCTTTCCTCGCGGCGGTGTGTTCTCCTCAGGCCCTCTTGACGAGGACGGCCAGCCGCACGGTTTCTGCACCGTCACGTACTCGTCCAGCGACCGCTTCGAGGGGATGTTCGTCCACGGGGAGAAGAACGGTCGAGGGAAGTTCTTCTTTTTCGACGGGAGGTGAGGAACAGCGACATTACGGATTTTTTTTTTTTTTCCTAAAATACACAAGGAGACCTTTAGGCCTTCATGTTACTTCCTGACCTCTCCTTGTCTCCTGTTAGTGTCCCCTTTTATCATGTCCTCGAAGCTTTCTGTATTCATGCACTATTGTTTGTTTATTTGCTGTTGGCCATAGTTTGAGCTGTTAAAGTGGGGGAAGGGACAGGAAAACACCTAACACGTGTGTTCACCTCACAGTTGTCATGTATGTATTGATTTTTATTTGATCAACTTTGACAATTTTTGTAAAGGTACATATTTAAGAGTCAACTTGAAGGAAAGTGAGATGTGCCAAACATGCAACCAGTTGATGGGTTGTACAAAGCAGACTTTGTTTATTGGTAGATCCAATAATTAATTTGCCCTGGGTTTAATCTTCCTGTGGAAGACCCTTGGTGTCTTTAATTTTGTGTCGTCCCCTCTGATCAGTCTTTTTTACCTGGTGAATGTTGAGGCACATTTTGTTAGGGTAGCACATTATACTATTTATTTGTATTTCTTTTAGCGATGCAGTTACATTGCCTATGTTATGGTTTTCAACAGTGCAGCGGGTCTTACACAAAATTTCCACATGACATCCGCTAGCTAATAGAATCGCTGGTAACAAACAATAATGTGATCAAACAACATGGCTCGCACTGTGTATCACAGTGCTTGTGACCGGTGGCCATGCCTTACGGAGAGACTCTCCGTTTTAAGGAACATTATTGATACATGCAAATGGTGCACTAACGGTTTGGACGGCAGTAAAATAACAGTGCAGTGCGCGGGTATCGATGATATTGGACCAACCCTAGCGGAAAGACGGAACGTTGACGCGGTGCGCCGCCCCCCTTTCCGCAGCACGCTGGAGGGGTTCTACGTGGACGACTCCCTGCAGGGCCAAGGCGTCTACTCCTACGAGGATGAAGGCGCGCTGCACGGGACCTACGTGGATGGGGAGCTGAACGGCCCCGCCCAGGAGCATGACGCCGACGGGCGCCTCGTCTTCAAGGGCCAGTACAAGGACAACAACCGCTGTGGCGTCTGCTGGATCTACTACCCCGTGAGACGACACACACACTCACTCCCCCCCCCCCCCCCCCCCCCCCAGCGGTCCGGCTATCGCACAGATGCAATAGTATAAGTGTGTTTCCAGCCAGTATGGTATGCTTGAACCTAAGTATTGGAGAGAAAATATGACCATGGTGCAGTGTCTATAATGCAGTGCACTCTCTGTTGTGTTAATTATTCATGTGTTTGTTTCACCAACATAGTCTTCCGTGTTGAGAAGTGCACACGCACATATAGGAGTGTGATAATGATCCTTAACACTGAGTGAGTTCTAGGTCAGTCTATTGGCTCGTATGTAGTCTACTCCCGATAGGGTTATCCATTCAGTCCATGTCGCTAAGCAGCCTCTCTGTCAATATGTATTACTTTATGCCAATGTGCATTGTGCTGTGCATCAAACAATGGCCAGCAGCATGACTTTTGGCTGTGTATGGACTCACATCAGGCTCTTCTTTGGCTACGTCTCAATGTCCATATCCCATAATACAGGCTAAGGTATAAATAATGGCTGTTTTTTTTTAATAAAGAAATTCCTTGGCACAGACTTGTGTGTGGGGTGGTGGGAATTGTTGGGTAGTTGACTGATTTTGTGGCCTTGTGGATTATCTGGGCTTGGGTTGTGAAATTTAGGAATTTTCCATGGAAATTTTCCATGTGAATTTTGTCTCCGCAATGTTAGTTTTGTTTTTTTCTTTTCTTTTTTTAAAATCCTGCACATGCAAGCAGGCTGTATATTCAGTTTCAATCAGGCCCAACTATAAAACGACTAATAGAGGGTGATTCCTAATCTGTAAACTAAATACTTAGGCTGTTTTTATTCACAAGGTTGCATGAACAAACCTGTCCCATGGTCTCACATCTTGGATGAGCAGTTTGGTACCCTTTAGCAGTGAAGGACAGTCCATGCTCCTTAATCAATCAAACTCCCTGGGGTTGGGGTTTGTGAATTGAACCACGTGCCCCCCCCATCGGTGTACAGTTTAAAGTCCGTAATTGCTAATCATTGCAAGTTTTCAAGACGCTAAACTTATTACTATGCTTGCATATGTACTTAGCCATTCGTACTCAGCTTGTACTGAATAACAGCAGAGTGCAGAAACTAGTGGCTGTCCAGGCAAACCTCAAACTTTGAACCAAGTGTGGACAATTCCATCACACAGGTAGACAGTGACACAGAGGAGGGCATGGGACATGAAATTTAGTAGCGCAGCTCAGCTTGGAACAGGCACTATGGATGCCAAGATGTTGAACTGCATCAGTGCTTTTTTACTATTTGAACCCTAATCGTAGTTCAATTTGAGCCTCTCTCTGTGTCGCAGGACAGGGGCGGCGTAGTGGGCGAGGTCAACGAGGACGGCGAGATGACGGGCGGCAACGTGGCGTACATGTACCCCGACGGCAAGACAGCCCTGTACGGCAGCTTTGTGGACGGAGAGCTGATCGAGGCCAGGCTTGCTACGTTGTCCTCGGTGGAGAACGGCCATCCCCACTTCGACATTGTGCCTGACGGTGAGTGAACACTGAACCGGTGCCCAACCAGCGCACGTACTGTACCCGCTTTACTTTTCACCACATATCACTGCCGTTACAGTTCGCCACTTGTGACTGTCCGATTAATATTTAAAGTAAGGAAAGCAAGGCAAGGAAGGATCAAGAATAAGGATATTGTTGTTACTCTAAACAGTTTGTTGAAAGCTTTACCAGAGAAAAGGTGTCAAATAAGTCTGCAAGCACATCCAGTCTGCAGAATGTTTTAGCCATTGAGAAAAGGGATGGAAACTGCTAAAACAATATACATTCCAAAAGCTTAAGGTGGGGGTGGGGTTGTCTATAATGCACAGACAGGTATTTTTAATGCACTCACTTAAAACTAGAGAAATTCTATGACTGCACTGGATGACCATATACTCCCTAGTTTGTATACAAATGGGAAGCCTAGATGAGCTAGATGTACTGTTCTCCTCATTATGTATTCTTCTGTTTTTAAGTGGGTTTTTTTTTTTTTACACATTTCTTTCACAAGTACTCTTGATGCCATCCTAAATCTACCTCACTTGTCAAAAGACCTGCTCCATGAATGCAGGCTGGGCTCATTGGCGGAAGTCCTACACATCGCAGGACTGAGCCTGAGTTATGTCATTACCCAACTGGTTTGCCATCAGTGAGATGCCATCCCTCCTCCAGTTGGTTTGATCTGTACTGTAGGAAAATGGTTACCAGCTCATATGTAAGTGAATGGATGGGGCCAGATGGAATTTTGAGCGTTATTCCTCTATGGTTGTCTCTGTGATTCCTATAGGCCCAGTCTACAGTTATGACAAGTCCACCTCCTCCTGCATTGCTGCCCATGGCTTGCTGCCCGATCCCTATGAGACTGAAAGGTACCATCTGTTTTGTGTTCTGTGCTCAGGTTGATGAGCCTTTGCTATGTTTAGTCTTACACAGCAAAGTAATTTGGGCGAACAGATTTAAGAATACCCCGTCAATGATGGGGAAAAAAGGTGTAGTTACGGAAAAGCAAGCAACCTCACAGGCCCACTGAAAGGCTGGTCCCACCCAGGCCCTTGTTCTTATTGTAGCGATAGACCCAAATAGGCCCTAAGGACCGGACCATGTCGGCGCTGACTTTGGCCGAGAGTCCTTTGAACGTTACTCTTGTGTTAAGGTGACCTGCGATCTGCCTGCTCAGGATGCAGCGGGTGCGGCGCTCTCTGTTGCATTGACTGAGGGAACTCAGCATTCTGACTGCAGTCCGGTCCAGGGTTCCCCTACCACCTTAAAAACCTCAAAGGTGCTTCATTTTCAATGTGAGGAATTACAGTTTTTGAATGTACCGAGCTTTATCATCGAGTGGTTTCGGTGCCTAGATTTCTTTTAGCTCATACAATTTACAGAACTCAGAACAGTTTACAGAACAGTCTTTTCTCCATGGACTAATTCTGGCAGAGAAACCTTCTGTTGTGGTGGTGTCTTCAGGAAATGTGTTGTGACTGACAGTTAGCCCTTACAAACACTACGTAGTAGAAATGTGACGTGGTTTCTCTTTTTTCCGAGGGTGTATGTGGCAGACTCTGTAATCTCAGGGGCAGGGGAGGGCCTCTTCTCTAAGACCGACGCAGAGCCCAACACCGTGATGGCCTTCTACAACGGGGTCCGCATCACACATTCGGAGGTGAGAGGGGACTGAAAACTTGGAGCAGCTCAACACATGGCTCTGCATCCACTGGGTTGAGTTTGACTTTTTTTTTTTCTTTTTTGATTCGCAAAGTTTGGCTTACCAGGCGATGAGTTATCTGGTGCCATTTTGTCAATCATATCTCATCTGTTTCCGTTGATTCATCCGTAGCTGAATTTAGGAATTGATTCATGTGGTTTAACAGTGTTCATTTATCTGGTGGTGATTTTATTTTTTTAAAAATTTCTTTCTACCAATTTGTATTTTTCAAAAATAGTCTCCCCAGTCTGTGTCATTAATAAGCAGTTGATGTAATTGAATGTGGGCCCCAAATGCATGTCCTTTTAAATTGATCTAATGTTTAACTCAAAAGTGCACTCTGAGAAGTAAGTACCGTGCTCTGAAAATTGAGCACTGTATGTCCAGCTAATGTGCCAGAGTTGTTATTTGTACTGATAACTGCCTGTTACACTACTGCGCTGTAGGTGGACAGCAGGGACTGGTCACTCAACGGGAACACGATATCTCTCGACGAGGACACGGTGATTGACGTGCCTGAACCATTCAAGAGCACAGATAAATACTGCGCTTCACTGGGGCACAAGGCCAACCACTCGTTCACTCCTAACTGCACGTACGAACCGTGAGTACAACAAGGAGCGACTTTCCTTTCAGACCCACGCACCCGAACGGGGTTGTGAAGGACAACCCTGACCGCTCTCAAGAAAAGGCCGTCAGTGAAAGAGTTTACGAGGCCGTGTTAATTGCATATTATTCAATTTAGAGCCGTATTCCAATCCACGTTTGCATGCTGCCTAGAATGGATGGGAACTGAGAATGTCACGGCCGTCAGAGTAGGCGATGTCACTGTTCCAAAAATTAAGTACATAAAAGTAATCTTTGAAATTCCCTGGATGTGCTCTCACTTCAAAGGATATTTTATCCGATCGGTAGATGTTGTACTCATTCAGATTCATGCGAAGAAATCTGAGATGGAAGGATTTGTGTACACATGGTAATGATGAACAAGTGGTTTAATTTCATGAGAAACACTGATGTACTCTTCTGATATGCCTCGGAAATACAAAAATACATTCCTGATCTGAAGAGTTTTGTCTGCTTAGCACGTGCTTTGTGGTACAAACTCACCCGTGTACTTGGCAACATAGCAGAACCTCCCAGATATGCACAGATTGGAAATTCATGTGTTTTTGAACCACATTTAAGAATTTATGAGTCCTTGCTTGCGTTACAATATTTTTAAAATGGGCTACTTTATTTTGTAGCTGTGAACCTTCAATAATCAAATAATAAAAAACGGTGGTGATTGGGATCTTCAGTGGGCTAACATATTTGGCCTATTAGTAAACTGCTTTTGTTTAGGCACTAATTCATATCAAATGAACATTTACTTTGCTACATTGTATTATTTAGCAATAGTGCTAAGACGAAACACTTTGTCTGATTTTGGTAGTATATAAAGGTGTTAGCAATGGATGAAGTGAAGAAGTGTAATTGCATGTGCTACTCCTGGTCACATACTCTGATGGGTTGATTCATCAGTCCATAACAGGTATTACTGTATATACTATCAAGTACACAAGTACATTGTGTTCAAATCAGCCTTTTGATACACGGCCCTCAAGTTGACTGAAACCCAGGAAAAGCATTTAGTTGGACACATTATCCAAATATATTACAAATTGCTTTTTCCAGAGGTGTTTTATTAATGACGAGTGCTTATTGGACAGCTGTGAGGTAAACTGCTGATGATTTTTTGTGGGAATGTCCTTGTCATGGGTTGAAGTCACAGCGCCAGCATTCAAATGGACCCTGTCAGTCAAATTAATAAGCCACTCCCCCCCTCTACTGCTTGACTGTCCTTCCACAGGTTCCTCCACCCTCGTTTTGGACCCATCAAGTGCATACGCACGGCTAGGGTGGTACAACGGGACGAGGAGTTGACTGTGGCATACGGCTACGACCACACACCTTCAGGGAAGAGCGGGCCTGAGGCGCCCAACTGGTACAAGCAGGAGCTGCAGACCTTCCAGGGCCCTCCGACGCACCCTTCGGAGTGAGACCCATGCCCATCCCTTCGGAGTGAGACTCACACCCTCATCCCCTCAAACCATCAACCTTTCAACCCCTCAGCCCCTCAAACTCCCAACCCTGAAGCCCCTCTAACCCACAACCTCTCCACCCCTGAAGCCCTGAACCTCTCAACCCCAGAACCCCTCTACCTCTCAACTCCTGAAGCCCTCAACCTCTCAACCTCTCAAACCCTGAACCTCTCAACTCCTGAAGCCCTGAACCTCTCAACCTCTCACACCCTCAGCCCCTCAACCTCTCACACCCTCAGCCCCTCAACTTCTCACACCCTCAGCCCCTCAACTTCTCAAACCCTGAATCTCTCAACTCCTGAAGCCCTGAACCCCTCAACCTCTCACACCCTCAGCCCCAGAACCCCTCAGCCCCTCAACCCCAGAACCCCTCGTCCCCTCAATCCCTCAACCTCTCAACTCCTGAAGCCCTGAACCTCTTAATCCCACAGCCTCTCAACTTCTCAACCCCTCAACCTATCAACCCCTCAAACCCACAATCTCTCACCCCCTCACCACAAGCACGGTTGCACCAGGGACTAACAAGACAGGCACCGCTATCCAACACACACGCACTCAAACACCGTGGAACTATGCACTACTGACCAACCAGGGAGTCTATACACCTCTCGCACTTGCCACTCTTCTTCTAGCATTTTGCAATGTGCAAGCCAGGGGGTTCTTTTCTTTGGTTTACTAGACACACTTCAGTTCTGCACCGCTTTTTTTTCCTCTTTTCAAAACGAATACCCTCGCAGTGATGCTAGCGATCACTGTCCAACTTCAGGTCCCATTAAACCGTTTCTGAACATTATTTCCTCAGCCTGAGCGTTAGAAGTACCTCAGACCTCCTAACTGGCGAAGTGCAGCACTGTTTGCATTAAACGATGGTTGTGCACACTCCACAGCATTCTTCACTAGTGCAGTTGCTCTCGCTCTTCTTCTTTGCGCGTCTCTTCTATTTTCTGTAACGGGTAGGGACGGTATATCCAATCGCGTGGGCTCAGGAAGTGTCAACCAATTGGTGTTTTTGTCAAAAAATATATAGGCTTATTTATTGAGGAAAGTGATTGAAGGACTAAGTGTAACTGTTCACTATGGTAATTGTTTGGACAAGCTTATCGTCACTGTTTTCAGGGTGATCTAGCGCTTTTTAAAATCGGTTATTAAACGGATGCATTTTGTACAAGATGAAGTACATTTGCTATACTTAACAGCTTTGTCTGGCAAGCACCTTTTGGACCTGAGAATTGTAAAGGGAGCTTTATGAATTTAAATGCTTACCAGTGGCTGCTTTCTGCTTTATTGGCTGACAGGTCATTTGTATTTTTGTCAAGGCAAAATAAATGTAATTTCTATCTACTAGTTTTGTCCTTATCAAATTTATCTAAATATTTAAAGGCATACTGAACTTTGTTTGAACCTAATGTTGTATAGCTACCTGGCACCGATATTAGTCATAATATTCAAGCTCACCTTCATGAGTTGCTCCAGTAGTCAGAAACTGACCAACAAAGAATGATGTTTTTTCTCTCTCCATTCACTTCCATTGCATGGCGAAAAAGGTCTCAAAAGCACACTTTTAGGACATAAATGAATGCAAACAACGCGGATTATGGAAAAATCGCGGATTTACAGAAAATCACGACATCCGGAACTGGGTGTTTGAAAAGATAAAAAGCTCAATTTACAAAGATCCGGTTGTTAACTTGTTTTGTTCATGGGCTGTAACGGTCCCACTCACTTCCTGAAGTGTGCGTCAGTAAACAAACCGGACAGCAAAGAAGCTAGCAACAGTTGCTCTCAGAAAATAGTTCTTCAAAATCAAATCAATCAAAAATTGGTTAAAAAGTTTCAAATGTTCGGTTCTGGATGTCGTGATTTTATATATCAGCATAATCTGCATTGTTTGCATTAGTATATGTGCTAAAAGTGTGCTTTTCAGACCTTTTTCCCCATGCATTGGAAGTAAATGGAGAGAGAAAAAACGTCATTCTTCGTTGGTCAGTTTCTGACCACTGGAGCAACTCAGGTGAGTTTGAATATTATGACTAATATCAGTGCCATACAACATGATGTTCAAACAAAGTTCAGTATGCCTTTAAGAATCGTAAGGTTTACCAAGTAAAAATATAAGTTCTGAAATGAGGAAACATTACCACAAAAATCACACCGCAATTCACAGGCAAAGGCTGTGGAGACATGATCCAGTTAAAACTGTAACCACAAGTCAGAATTCTTCACCAGTTGTGTGTTCCATGGAAACCTATTGCCAGACAAAAAGGAATACTTCACTAAATTAACATCATAGCTTTATGCAATGTGATTTTTGTGCAGCTTTTTGAATATATTTTATTGCAAATACTGCATAATTTATTCAATGCAGGGTTTCTTTTCTTTGCTTATTTTCTCCTCAGAAATATTGTAAAATGCAAATACCTGCATTTAGCTTTGTATTTAATGCATATTCAATACATTTGTAACCTGCATTCAAGGAACAACTTGTAGCTAGATCTGCATCCTGTACAGTATATGTAGTCTGAATAGGACTCTCTGTTAATGCACATTATCTGCTTGTGTATACTTTTTCTTAACCTGAGAGTAATCATGCGGTCAGGTACAAGGCAGCTCTGTGGTTTGTCGTTTGAACCTTTTAGGATCCAATGAGCTGGCTAGAAAAATGTGTACCCTTCGTTTAGGGCAAGGATCATTAAACGATGTCCCTGCAGTTTCGAGTAGGCAGCCTCTGTGCCTTCAGTGTAAAGAAGCGAGGAACAGGAAGCACATTGATTTTGCTACGAGCGAACACACCTCCCCACCACAGAGTGCGCTGTTTCAGAGAGGGGAGGGTGGTGGTGGGGTGTGAGGTGGGTTGATGTCACAGGATTTTGGATCCTGAAGGAACTTTAGCCAGTCCTATAAATTTAATTTGGAGACCCTCAGCTGCCAACTCCAGGTAGCGTGAGTAAGTCTCCTTGCTGGTAAGCATTTCAGTTTCTTTACCACTCCAATTTAAATTAGGCTTCAGTAGTAAGTGTTAAAACCAATATGAAATTGCTAAATAATGTCTGACAGCAAAGATAAATTGTGAATGTAAAATATGGGATGTGTGAATTAAATTTATAGTGTTATGTCCGTTTGACTGACAATTTTTGCTCACTGATAAGGTGTCAACTACATTTATTTATTTTTTTCCCCCAAGTGTTTCATTGAATCTGTTAAGTAATGGTATCTCTTCATTGTGCTTCCTGTTTCCTTACAAGTTAAGAAGTCCTTGTTCACTCGTGTCTAAATTGCGTCAAGAATTTTGGTATGTCAAATATACTGTTAGAATGGACCTTTTTTAAATGTGATTATTAATATCCCATATGTAGCAATAATATCATGGGTTTATGATTGTGTAAAATGTTGTTTATCTCACATTTATTTATCAAAACAGACATTAAATGGCAGTATTCCTTGAATATCAGTTTGCTCAAGTTTGGCCAAGATGGTGGTAATATCTATGTAATATCAATCTTATTGCAACAAGCAAATGTACACCTTCATGGTTGAATTTTATTGTGCTTCAACAAATGGGATCACTTAATGGCTGCATTTACAGGGTGTATTCATGTGAGATTTGTTTTTGAGTAGTACACCACATTCTTAAAACTGTACAACTTACACAGTCAACAAATGAAAGGAGGTATTAACAAATGTTTAATGGCGAATCTAAATTAACTCCTACATTTTTTATTTGTACTTTAAATATTGTTCTAGTTGGATATCTCTGATGTATATTTTGCACAGAAGAAGGACAATGATGGACACATCTGATACATTTGTATTCAAGCGATTCTTGCATACAAGTGTCGGTCATTCCAGTTGGCTGTGAGATTTGAACATAACTACATCGTGTTCAGAATTGTGTTGTTGATGATGGTATTTTCTTCATTTATGTAGATCTAACTTCAGCCTCATAAGAGATTACAAATGGGTTTTGTGTGATAACATTTTAAAAATGGAGCTAGAGGTTTTGGATTACTTTCACACTCATTTTTGAATCGATCCCATGAGCATTGTGAATCATAGTGCTGCCATGTTTTACTTGTTAAACTGACTGTCAGTTTTATGTTCACAAACTGTTGGAAGATTTAACAAATTGATTTAAAAAATGATGGAATTAAGTGTACGCACAGTGCTACTGGAGGATTTTTGTATTTTGTTTCTGCCGTGAAACCTGTGCAACGACTGTCACATTTCACAACCAGTATTATGTATTGTTTTTACAATCATCAATCATGTCTTGTTGATATTGTTGGGAATATGGCAGCAGAACAGTGCCCTTGCATTAGACATTTGTGATAAAACTGTTCTGGTGGAATGCTTTGAAGTCCCGACCCCACAAGTTCACCACAGGAATGCCTGTGATCTGTTACAGTTCCTTTCCTATGAATTCCTAGCCTTAGATCTGGATTCCAATCTGCATATGATAAAATGAGCAGGTGAGCCCATGTGGCGATTGTTTACAAGAAGCTGTGTTTGCAGAGTGATTGTGTGAGCATGCGTGTTGAATGTGTATTTTCACTCCTAGGTGTCATGTTCAAAGACGAATATATGAGACAAGTATAGTATGTGCATATGGTGGTGGTGAGCCTTTAAAAAAAAACTTGTAACTGAAGTGTGTCTTGTACAATATTCTAAGGAATAATAAAGCATACATACAAAACAGCATAACCACTGGCCCTTTCTTTTCAGGTTACTGGCCAATAGGCTGATAACCAGTTTTCCTAATTGACCAGTCCAGAGTATTTTTTTATTTGTTATTTCGTTCAATGGTAAGAAAAATATGCAAATGAGATAGAGATAGGCTACACACACAATGGGGACGGAAAGTATTCGGGCAGTGACACAATTTTTGTTGTTTTGGCTCTGTACTCCAGAACATTGGAATGGAACACTGACTATGATCTTAAAGTGCAGACTTTCAGCTTTAATTTGAGGGCTTTTACATCCATGTCGGGTGAACCGTGTAGCAATTGTAGCCATTTCTACACATTTTTCCTTGCAGCTCAATAGGAAAATGGAGGCTGGGAGCATAAATTATTTCTGTATGCTGAAATGCTTTTATTTCTGTTGGAAACTGATAGGCTACCTCTATTCATCCTTTTTAAGTTATTGGATAAAGGGGACAAAACCGGAGCTCTACCCCAATCCAGCTATTTATCTTTTATCTAATTTATTTAAATACGAATTTAAATGGCCCCCCAACGTTGCCGTATAGGCTACAGTATGTGATCATTGGAGTGAGAATATACCGGTCCTTGAGGGCTGGTGTGTATGCGGTTTTTTGTTTCCATCAATTACCCTGACTAAATGAGCTAATTCGCTGCAGTGGTTCACTCATAGACGCACAGTACAACGTTAGGACACAATAGGACACAATAACAGTCTTCGGCTGTCATTCATGCGCATATCGAGAAAAGTAGCTAAAATGTTAGCTGGTGCAAATGTCCAGATCAAGATGATTGGGCTAATTAAATTAAGAGTAATTAAAGCCTTCAATTACGATGTAGGCTACCTGCTTCCCAGTGAACCAAGGAAACCGAGAAATGTAACGAATAAACGTTTCCTTTATTAGACGTTATTCCCCCGGGCAAACGTGCAAGATAGATGAATGAAACTCCTCCAGTGAAGAGCTGTGTAACCATTGTTAATCATACGAAACGAATTTCTACGATCTGATCTCTTTAAAAAGTCAAACGCCTTTTCCCCAATGAGCGGGTCTAACGATTGATTTGTAAATTATCCATATACATGTAGACAAGGCTACACTCCATTTTACTTGGGAAAGGGTTTCCACCTGTGGCAGATTTCTTTACGGGCTTTCCCAGTTACATTTAATCGTCATCGTTTGATCTTCTGGCACGGTATGTTATTATTATTATTATTATTAGGCTATTATTATTATTATTATTACATTTGGCCTTTTCACGAAGGCATTGTTCCAAGTGGCCTCTGGGCGTGTGTTTTTTGCTAGCGGAGAAAAATCCTCAGGTATAAGGAAAGAGTTAATTGTTTATCGTGCCAGCTCGGCGCACCTGTGCTGCCAGGTTATTGGATAACAAAGGACTACGAGTCCACTTGTTCCATTAACAAACAGTAAAAGTTAAACCTGCCGGTGGTTTCGACGAGTAAGTATTTTTGTTTTATAGCTACTTCTTTTAACGTAACAGATGTTGAGGTGGGCTATTATGAATGCGTGTTAACCTTTGATAAGGCTAATCCAGTTAGTTGCTGTTCATTTCAGTCGTGGGGACATAGGCTGCTATTGCGTTTTGACTCGATCAGTGCGAGATGGATCGCGAATTTTCTCTTGAGATGTAAAGTCTAGGAAAGCATAAATAATTTACATTTCATACAATCCGGCTAATTGATGACAATTAAATGGTAGGCTACTCACTCATTGCTAAAAATGTTTAGGCTACAATTACAGAATCAACATATTCACCTCTTTGCTATTCGATATTTCGATGTTTTTATGATAGACTAAAAGTAAGTATTTAAACAGTTTCCCCTCGCTAGACACTTTGGCAAACTGCGCTGTCTATCAGTGACGAGAAACCGACACTGCTGCAGGTGATGGTCTCCTTCCGGTTTTGGTTTGTATACTAGTTTGCGACATATTTAGATTTAGAATGGATAAGTAGGCTATGCCTAGTAAAATAGAGTTGAAGAGACTAAAAGTAAAGTTTGGCCCAATTTGCGTGCATTCTTTCAGCAAATAAACTAATTCCTGTTGTACATGTTTTTGTTAGGCTAGCCTATATGTTGCTAATTCGAAAATCCAGGTGATTGTAACAAAATACTGGGGAGGACTTTTACTTTATGAACCTGGATTTTACACCTCTGCCTATAGGAGAGTTTTAATTTAGTTGTAATTCCTTTATAATTCAGCTCGTTTAGTGAAGAAGTTAACTCATTTCTTCAGAGCTGGCAATACGTAGGCTACATTCCTTGAGAATCTAATCTAATAATGGATCCAGTTTGGTGTCTAACTCTTCTTTCCAATGTAGCCTCACACTGTAAGCTACTTGCTCATTTTGAAAGTTGTTATCCAGTGAGGAAACAGAATGTCATTCCACCAACTCACTATTCTTAGCGTCTCCCAGTTTACTTTTCATGTGAGACAGTGTTTCAACTGAAAGTCATTTTATCTTCAATTTACAACCATTTTAGCAAGTTTTAAGAAATAATGGTAATTCAAGATTTATCCCACCCCTGGTTTTAGTCAGAAAGTTAAGTAGATTAGTGGGGATATTAATCATTTGGAATATGAAAGGGTTTCAAAATGTTTTCCACACTGTAACATTCATTAGAATGAATAAATGTGAATATTTATACAATTTGATAGTTCATCTTTGTACACGCTGGACATTACACCACAGTTAATGTCTGTCTCTGATAAATTTGTTTGCTGAAGAGCTCATGCCTGATCAAGACAGTGCTTCCAGCAGTTGTACAGGAATTTTGAGTGGTCTAGATAGTGATCACTGATGCTCTTCACAATAAACTCAAGCTGGCAACAGTACATGTATTCACCATGAAAGGACAAGACATGCCAATCCTCTGGCTATCCTGAGATAATGAGCATGCCAGTTGTGTTGTTCTTAACGCGTCCTATACGGATGCACTGCACCGGCTCTATAAGGGAGGTGGCGAGTGAGCCGTGCCCGGTGCGCTAAACACTTTTGAAAATGCTTGCAGTCAGCTGAAGAAGTGGTCGAGTGCAGAGGATGGATCGTTACAGATATTTCACCTTCAACCAACGGAGCACGGTAGTCTTGGGCCTCGTGCAGATGGGCTGCGCAGGGCTGTGCGTCGTCTGCGGCTTCATAGACAACGTCTTCCGTCGGGACTCTACGCTCAGCAGAACTAGGGCACCCCTGTGGGCCGGAGTGGTAAGCGCACATCATCTTGCCCCTACTATGGATCTGAATAGTTTGACCACCATCCTGAAGAGTTTCCAAACAGGAAGTAGCCTACCCACTTGTAATAATAATAATAATAATAATAATAATAATAATAATAGTAATAATAATTCCTTGCATTTATATTGTGCTTTTCTCACACAAAGCGCTTTACAGTGACAAGAGGGAAACTTGCCTTAACCACCACCAATGTGTAGCACCCATCTAGGTGATGCACGGCAGCCATTTTGCGCCAGAATGCTTATAATACATCAGCTGAGGTGGAGAAGGAGATCATTTTTAGCCAATTAAACTGGGGGATGATTATGCCCCTGTATCCGCACTAAGGGAAATTGTTGCATATACACTACTCACAAAAAGTTAGGGATATTCGGCTTTCGGGTGAAATTTCAGGATGAACCTAAAATGCACTATAACCTTTACAGGTGAAATTAATTTGACCTTCTCTAAACTTTTGAATGCACATGTCCAACTATTCAATGTTTCAGTACTTTTTGCACAACTTGCTGTTCTCTAACAAGGAGCTGAACGGCAAAATTCACAACAGGTGTTTGATCCATGAATCGACCAATAAATTTCCTGGTTCAATTAGAATTGGTATTTAAACAGTCCTCTTCATCATGCTGTTCACATTTTGACATCATGAGACCAAGACGACACCTAACAATTGATCAACAGTACCTCGCCATTGCGAGGCTTCAAACAGGATGTTCTCAGAGGGAAGTGGCCACTGAGCTTAGAGTGTCACAGAGTGTCATCAGCAGGTTGCAACAGAGATACAGAGAGACTGGAAGAGTCACAGAAAGGCATAGAAGTGGACGTCCTTTGGCCACATCCCACACTGATGACCGCTTCATTGTGAACAGTGCCCTGCGGAACCGGATGATGAATGCCACTCAACTCCAGGCACATTTAAGGGAGGTGAGAGGCACCCAAGTGTCACGTCAGACCATTCAAAACCGTTTACATCAGCGTGGTCTGCGTGCTAGACGACCTGCAAGGGTACCTGACCACACCACCAGGCACAGGCGTCATCGTCTTGCATGGGCCAGGGAGCATTTACGCTGGACGAGGGACCAGTGGGCCTCAGTGCTGTTCTCTGATGAAAGTCGATTCACGTTGAGCAGAAATGATGGCCGCCAACGATGTTGGAGACGTCAAGGAGAGCGCTATGCATCAGCCACTGTTGTCACCAGACGACCCTTTGGTGGTGGCGGTGTGGGCAGGTGTGTCACAGAACTGCCCTACACTTTGTGAATGGTACAGTGACAAGCCCATACTACCTGAATAACATCATTAATCCAGTCATTGTGCCCCTGCATGAACAACACAGGCCTAATTTCATCTTCATGGACGACAATGCTCCAGCTCATCGAGGTCGCATCATTAGGGAAAGGCTGCTGGAGACTGGGGTACCTCAAATGGAGTGGCCTGCACTTTCTCCAGACCTGAATCCCATAGAAAACCTATGGGATCAGCTGACTCACCGTGTAGAGGCTCGTAACTCTGTACCCCAGAACCTCAATGACCTGAGGGCCGCCCTTCAAGAAGAGTGGGATGCCATACCTCAGCAGACAATAAGTCGACTTGTGAACAGCATGAGACGTCGTTGTCAAGCTGTAATTGATGCTCAAGGGCACATGACAAGTTATTGAGACATTGACATTTTTGTTGTGGTATACCCACCACTGTTGTTGGCTTTTGTTTCAATAAATTGTTTGAGATGAGGAAATCACCATTGCATGCTTCTACTTAAATGCCCTACTTTCATGATACGTATAATATCACTGTAGCGTGAACTTACATTTTCCATAAATTTCACCCGAAAGCCAAATATCCCTAACTTTTTGTGAGTAGTGTATATGTATGTATATATATATAGTAACAATTGATTGTAGTAGCAAGAGTTACTCTAATAAGGCTCAAGGATTTTATTATCTTTATGCAACATATAAGAATAATTATCTTTGCCTTTTTATTAATGGCAGGTCATGGCACTACCTGGGATCCTGGCACTAGTCTCATCTCAGAGGAAGAACCCTGTACTGGTAACTGATAAACTGAAGTGGACTGATTAATCCTTCATGACAAGCAAAAGATGCTAATTTATTGCAATTAAAGATTAATACATTCTTTTCAAATTCAAGCTCAATCTGTTTTACTTTGTATTTTATGTAATGCTTGTGAGTAGTGTCAACATGCCACACTAAACTGTTTATAACTCAAATTTGTCACTGGTGATTTGTGATTTCCATCTAGCAAGCTACATACAATAACTAACTTTCCCTGTTTTCTTAGAAAGATCATATTGTTTACTCCTGACTTCAAATGTTTGTGTAGATCTTGTGAATTGCATGAATGCATAGTCTAGGCTATGCATTGTACAAAAAGTGAGGATGTGGATGGTCACTGATCTTGGAACTGTATCATTCTAATTCTGTTTTAAGCATTGTCACTTAAGAATACCAGTGTTAGGACATTCTGATACTTTGCTGGGAAATACTTTGGCCATAACTTGTTCTGTTTAAATTGGCTCAGGAGGGGAGGGAGGAAGGGAGGAGCCAAGATATGATTTTAAGAGGTGAGTCATCAGCAGAAGGTGGGGAGTGTTTCTGCTGTTCTGACGTGGGCAGGTCATTACACCACGAACCAGGAACTTTATTTTTTTTAGAGATTGTATGGGTTAAGTTATGTTATGTGTGTGTGCTTGCATACTGTGACTGCTGTAAATGTGTGATTCTCTCTCTCTTTAGGTGTACACTATGATTGTGGCATCAGTGTTGTCCTGCTTGACCACAGCTGTGGCAGTCGCCTATGCCTGTTTGACCCTGAGCTATGGGGAAGAGGATGACGAGCTCTTTCACCCCCACCAACTCAACATCCCAAATGCTGTACGTAATGGTACAATTTAGCCATTTGGCAGCTGCGTTTAGCCAAAGTGGTTTACAAAAGTGCCTTTAGACGCGGCAAACAGACACCACTAGTGCAAAGTTACAATGAAATATAAGTGCCACTGTTGGGGTGCTTGCCTCAAGGGAAACGCTTGGAAACACTGAGGTGCAGACAGAAAAGGTAGGCTTTTAATGTTTGTGGAAAAATCAGTGAATCTGCCTTCCTGATTGGGGAAGGTGGTTCCACCATTGGGAACAAGGGTAGAGAAGAGCCAGAGCCGTAAGGAACTGATGAGAGAAGGCTGAACGGAGAGGTCTGTTTGGAGTGTATGGTGCCATCCTCGCCTGATGGTAGGAAGGGACAGTGCCACACACAGGTCCGTCTACGAGGGTGAGAGAGTTGAATTGAATGTGGCCTGCCCCCAGAAGCCAGAGAAGGGTGTTCAAAAACAGCGTGGCATGTGTGAATTTGGGCACGTTAAACACATTCCTGACCCGTTGCTGATTAACTGTCCTGATGAATTCTTTGTTAGTTGTGTGAACACTCATACTAGGTATTCCAGATTTGCCCATAGGACATGAAAACCATGAACAGGATATCGGAATGCTTTTAAGTAGCCTCTCCCCTCCCTGCAGAAGTTTATCCTGAGCAGGACGGTAAAGGGCGCAAACGCTACAGTGTTGCTGGCCTGCATCTGCAGCTTCCTGGTGACTGGACTGATGGCTCTCTTGGGTTGCCGCAGCCTGCCGCTCTGCGCGTGCTACGATAGCGCCACGGGGCTGGTGAGTCTGGCCCCGCCCCACACGCCAGACACGCCACACAACCGCTCACCTTCAAACCGAGGCACCTAGCCTACAGCGGCATAAGAGCTGCCTCTCTTAACTTCCTCATTCAAGCTTTCATTTTCTGCTGAAAGATTATCAGCAGTGCACCTTGCACATGGTTAACAAGCTTTACATTTTCACACAGCTCTTGGAGTGCACTTCACGGAAATGTCTGTTTGAGAATTCACATTTTAAAATGCTACATTCGTCCTGTCTCCCAGTGAGAAACCTCAGAAAACAGGAAAGGGGTCTTTGACAACATCTCCTGTCATTTCCTTTCTTATACAAGGATAATTGAAAAGACATACAGTATTTGTATCAATATTTATTTATTTTTTAAAATCAGGATCGATTCAATTGTTCACTGTGATTTCTGCCAGGCGCTGCTGGTCCCCCAGAATGACCCCAGTCCTCAGACAGAGCTGGTCTGCACCTGGCAAGGTGGGTAAGGGTAGATTCTGTGATAACAGGGAACCTCTGGGACACACATGAATCCAGAGGGTTACAAAGGTCTGATCACATGCAGTCAGTGTGAGGACAAACTAATATTGTTAATCTTAATTTCTCAGAATGAAATGCTTCCGAATCTCGTCTCGTCCGTACAAATATTGGGGAGAGGTTGTATGGTGACAGAGGCATTTTAATTGACAGTGAATATTCCACAGACTAAAAAAAGACACTGAGTGAGTTACTGTAAGTTGTTCGGGCATTTTCTCTGAGAGCGCTTCTCTGTTCGTATGAACGCATAAATGCATGTGAGAAATGGGCTACGCTACAGTATGTCCAGGAAACAAAACTTTGATGTAGTACTACTTCTCCCGCAGCAGGTGGCGATGACAGGCTGTTCAACACTCCAGTACAGCTCAGCGACAAGAGTACAGAGCAGCAGGACAACACTTCCAAAGTCCCACCTTACACAAGACTAGTTTAGACCAGTTCTGGGGCCATTTGTTCAAAGTGTCAAAGTAGATTGTTCTTAATATTTGTGTGTGGCCTACATATTTCTATTTGCATGACTACTTTTTAGTTTTATCATTTTAATGCAGTATGGCCACATTTAATAATAGAAACCAAAGTGGCTGAAAAACTCTTGAAGTTGTGATTTCCTGCTCTGCTTTTGTCATACCAAAAAAGAGCCAAACTTTTTACCTTCTAAGAGTAACTGAAATTTGTGTATAAACCATTAACTTGTTTGCCATTTTTATAAGTAGTTCTCCTATGGCAGTAGAGTCTAACTACCTGCTTTTGACTGAAGTGCGTGGGTCCTGTGTGCTAAGTTGGTTATCAATTTTACATGCCAATTAATATGTACTGTACATAATAGATAAATTACTTTAAAATAATTCATATAAGTAAATATCCAGGATGGAAAGAACAACCATAGTCTGCACCTGTTGATAAGAATGGTTATCTCCATCAAATTTGTTCCCCCTTTTGCTACTGGTGAGTGGCTTTACCATTGCCCAAATGTAACATGAAAACTATTTCAGAAGAGGAAAAGATCTTGCACTTATTCAAATATGCAATGTGCACTGTTTGTAAAGACTAAAGTTACTAGTCACTGTGTATTTTTGTTCGTTTTTTTAATTGAAAATATGCCAAAGAAAGAGCATGTAACACTCTTGTGCCTTTTTGAAAGTGTGTGTGTGTGTGTGTGGGGGGGGGGGGGGGGGGGGGGTTGCTTTTTGAATAATTTAAGTATATTTTTTGACTAAAAATATTTACATTTATCACTAATGCATAAACTGCTGCGTTTTATTGTGATTGCCAAATAAACAAAAGGAGCGTAGAGTGTCTGATTTATATTTTGTTGTTTTTCCTCTACTCCAACACATTGGATTTGAAATGGAACAGTGACTATGCGTTTAAAGTGCAGACTCAGCTTTAACTTGAGGGTTTTTACATCCATATTGGGTGAACTGTGTAGCAATCGTAGCCCCCACTTTAAATCCAAATATACAAATATTTTATATGCTGTCATTCATACATTGTGTGAGTATTCTACACGTAGTTTGATGATTTTATTTGTAGTTGTTTGGTTAGGAGTTTGTGAAATCTCAGATAATTGCATTGTGAACCAAATTCAAGCAGCTAACCAAGTCTACTAGAGAGGGGATGTAAACTGTCTGAAAAAAAATAATTCACAAATGAATGCAGCACCTTTTAACAATTATGAGAAATGGAAAAATACCATGGTACGTAGAGAACAACTGCTGCAAATTAGTCTAAATGGGAAAATGTAGTATGTTGAACCCACCCATTGGATATTTTCAAGCAAGTGGCTGAACAAACTAACTTGATTTCACTTTTAGATTAATTCACATTCACTCGATTGTCATGATCTAAAACAGTGATACAAAAGGAAAAAAATGTTTGTTTAGAAAGCTGATGAGACTAATTGGCTACAGCAAGTGGTCAAAACTGTCATGTAAAGGCCACGTTTATTTATTCGGTATTTTATTGTCAACCTCTGAATCCTGCTTGGATTAAATTGCTCGAATGGATTTTTTATTTTTTTTCCCTTTTTTAAATCGTTCAGGGTTGTTTCCCCGCATCTTGCTCATGCATACTGAAAGTGCTGCATCGAATTTCTACTACATTTACCTCATACGGGAACAAAGGTTCTCACTCCCCTGCCCTCCGATTGGCTCAGAAGTTTAAGGGCCGTTCCCAGCTGTTCAAAATGCATGTGAAATCTGGGGGACAGTTTGCTAGAGAAGACGATTCTGGACTACTTGCGTTGAGGATCAATTTACATGGTATATTACTTGAGTGTTCTGATCAAGCTTTCTAGCCTGTAGTTCAGTCTGTTTAGATTTGAAGAGGGAGTTAACAGCGAGGAAACTTTAGAATGTGTTGATATTGCATGTAGCCCTTTACTGCAAGGAAGGAAAGAAAACGAAATATTTGGAAATCACGAGATAATTTAGAGCAGAATATAACCCCATGTCAAGATAAAGAAGAAATTATATCATATATAGGTCAGTGTTATATGTACATGTGTTTTTCACTTTATGTATATTATATATGCATGTATTAAGATATGTGCCTGAAAACCGTTAACAGTATACATGATGAATTAACTGTTATAGTGTGTTATGATACTGAACAGCATAATAGATAAAACATGAAAAATAACAAAGTATCTGTACCTCATTGGCTATAACTGAACCTTTGTTCCTCACAGTAAACACGCAGTTCAAACAGAGGTTTGGTGTTCCCTGCCAAAGTCCTCTGCTTGTTCTGACAGTGTGACGAAGATGTCTGTAAGTATAGCCTACTATTTATGTTGTTTGATTGCACTTAAGAGTTTGTCTTTTTGTGGGGAAAAATATTTTTGTTTGTAAAATTTGCATTTGCTATGTGCTATGGTTAGCTTTAAATTGCCAAATGCAAATAATCAAAGGCAATTTAAGTAGCTTGCACAAACAGACTTTAAAGATTTTGTATGTCCATAGAGAATTTTGTTTACAAATAAACCTGTATTAAAGTTAGTGTTTTTGTACTAATCTCACCAAATAATGTTTAAAACTTACAATCATTGTCTTATTTTGTTAAGGATAAGACAATGAACTAGTTTACATTTGAAACAATGGCAGAGACGACATTTCAAGAACACAATTCTATTTTTTAGAACACAATACCACTAATATTGACTAAAACGTTAGTTCATTAAACGTTTTGTAAGTATGTCTTTTAAGACAGAATAGTAAAAACAAACAAGGCAATATGTTTAAAGAGTGTGGTGGCATTCAATATATTAGTCCAACTAATAGGTTAAAGTTTAACTGTCTGTATAATATGTTCTTACAAATATAACTTGGCAGGCACTCAGAGGAGTCGAACTAGAACCTCCACCAAAAGGTTTGGTAGAAGCGTACCAGACCCTCTTCACTACCAAGTCCATTCTGTTCTTGGCTGAGCTGATTGCCACATTTCAAGAAGAGGTTGACAGGGTAAGCAAGTATGCATGCTGTCATTTATTTTATTTTATCTTGAAATGCAATAGCTTTTTAGCCCCTGTTTTTTTTTTCTCCAAAATTGGCCAATCATAATTGTAATTGGCAGATATGGTAAGGCACACACGAGTATTTGTTCAAAATACACACAGCCAGCCCTTCACACAGCCCCTTCACTCTTTAGTTCATTTGCAGGTGGATACGAATATACAGTCATCTGCCCCATCCCCCACAACCCCCCACAACAGAATTCTGATAGTCCAGATTTCATTACTTGATGTCAGGCTAATTTTCCCTTCTGCCCACCCTGCAGTAAAACTGACTTTATAGTCTTTTCCTGCCACTTTGAAACAATAGATACTGAAGCGCAGAATCTCCAGGAAGGTTTGTCTTGACCTGACGGGAGATTTACCGGGATTCTCAGATGAAACGGCTCACATCCGCAATGATGCAACATGGAAGGTGCTCCCAGTGCCTGAAAGACTGAGGAAGAGGCACGTGGATATTGGGGACCTGGCACCCTGCGACACAGAGCGTTTCATAAAGGGGCTGAGATCCCCAGCACAGGGCCTCCAGGTGCTTTTTTAATTCCTACATTATTGGTTTGCTGGTCCCTGGAATGAGCAAACCCTACTGTCTAGGAAAATAACAAACAAACGTGTGGAAAACCTGGAAATGAAAAGCATTTATTTTAATTCATAAGATGAAGGTCGGTCCGTAAGGACATGTCCCTGTACTTGACGTTCCTTTGTTTTTTTTCCTCGATTCAGCCGCAATTAATTGCAACTGTGAAATTGTATTTGTTTATTTGATGGGCAAAATCTCAGCGGAGCATTGCAACCCCGTCTGAACTAGTGTTTATTTTTGCAGGTGGATTTTGATGACGGAAACTGCCCAACTTATCATAATCAGATCAAGGGAATTTATAATGTTTTCAAGGCAGCTCATAATCAGTTTCATGGTGAGCGGCCTGTTTTTTTTTTCTAATGAATCCCTGTCACTATAACTTGATTATACATTATATTTATGTTATAGTGTGTCTATATTGTACATCTATTAATAAATATCTTACAACTTATTAATAAAGTGAGCATTCTATTACTTTTTGTAGTAAGAATAAACTACAATAAATACTTTATTTTCCATTTTGTATTCCTGTTCCCCACTTTTGTAAGCTCCCGATAAGAGCATTGGCTAAGTTATTGTAATGTAATGTAATGCAAAGCCTGATCCCAACATGTTACAGCACTGAGAAATCCACACTATTCTGTGGAATTATGCAGGCAATGTAAATGTTCTAATATTAGTTAAATGATATGTTCAGTAAGTAACATGCCTTGGGTTTCAGTTAATCTGTCAAGTAAAGCTGCCATCATGCAAAACGTTGTGTTTATGCCATGAAATTTATGCACTCTAGGAAAGGCGCAAAATATAAAACATTTTGTTTTGTTTTGCCCTTGTACACTGCCCAGATGCCCGGCCAATCTCTGAAGCTCCTGTTCTGATGCTCCGCCCACGTGCCTGGAACATGGTGGAGCACAACATGATGGTACCACCTTGACTAAAAAAACAAAAAAACAACACCCTCCTGACCTTTAACTTGTGAGCATATTTAATCTAGGTCTGTCGTTACAGGTGAATGGAAGACAGGTGCCTGGGCCTCTGTTTGATTTTGGGCTGTTGATGTTTCACTGCGGAATGCAGCTGTTTGAGAACAACAGTGGACCTTTCTTTTACCTGTCCAAGGTGAGGTGTCCGGGATGGGTTAAGTTTAGTCTACCTTATTTTTTAAAGGGCTATGCAATGGCTATTGTGCCTCATTTTGTAGGCACTTCATATTTTTTAACAACTGCATATTAAATATAAATGGCATGATCATACAATGAAATACTATTTTTATGTCTATATGCTAATAAATGATTGACAGGTTCATAAGACAAAGCAATAAACAAATAAAAGGTGCTATATAATAAAAGCCATTATATAGTTACAGTTTCATAGTATACAATCTTATTTAATAGTTCACTTATTTAATTTCTAGTCCATATAACCACATAACTCCTAAGAATTAGGCCTATTTGATAGCCGGATCGAGTGACTAAGTGGTACTGTCCCTAGATGGTGGGAATAATTCTATCTTTGATTAATTAGATCTTTGACTTTCATTGTTCCATTCTTTAGATTGAAAGCCATCTTGAGGCAAGACTGTGGAATAATATATTTCTTTGGACTGAAGATAAGGTGAGAGGAAGAGGAACAGTGGCCTCCATAGACTATAAAATAAGGAATGGATTTGCTGCCAGATATGCAGTAGATATGGATCGATCACTTGAAGGGTTGTTTCTCCTGACTAATTTTTCCATAGAGTTCAATGAGTCAAGAGAAACAACCCTTAAAGCGATCCATCCATATCTACTGCATATCTGGCAGCAGAGTGATGGTGTGAGGTTTCTTTGATACCTCAGACCCTTGATGACTTACAGCCATTTAGCCAACCATGGGTTCCATACTATTCCCGTGTAATTTACATCTTAATCTAGTCCCACCCCCCAATTCCCATAGAGATCCATAGTATCACTTCTAAGAGTACCTGAAAATAAGATATCAAGAGTCTTTTGATATCCTCTTATACCCAGTCATGATAGCATCACCTGTTTACCTGTGGAATGTTCTAAACAGGTGTTTTTTGAACTTTACAGTCTTTTTTTTGCCCGTCCCAACTTTTTTGGAACGTGTTGCAGGAATCAAATTCAGAATTAGTGTATAGTTACAAAAATCAATAAAGTTGATAAGGTAAAAAATTAAATATCTTTTCTTTATACTGTTTTCAATTAAATATATGTAAAAGAATTTACGAATCACTGGTTTCTACTTTTATGTTAATTTTACATACTGTCCCAACTTTTTTGGAATTGGGGTTTGTACATCAAGTGCATGCTCGTGTGATTTGTGTGTGTGTGTTCGATATGACCTGTTGTGTAGCTGGGCCTTCCGGTGGGCAGCATCAAAGCCACAGTGTTGATTGAAAACGTGCTGGCTACCTTTGAGATGGAGGAGATTCTGTATGAACTCCGGGATCACTCTGCCGGCCTGAACTGCGGCATCTGGGACTACTCTGCCTCTTTTGTCAACAAGTTCGGTAAGCAACCAGACGCTCCTCTTCAAATTCACCTGCCTTCTTTACATTCTTTCCCCAGTCTCTTAAATAGAGATACTCCACCGCATCAGCCAGCTGCAAAGTCTGAGGCAACCTTATTGCATGTCAGCTGTTCCATGGAAAGAGTTTCTGTATGTCCTGTAAGAGTTACGTGTGTCACGTGATATGTGGACCAATCGTAGACCAGTCAACGATGCGGGTAAGGAGAATAGCTCCATGTTCATGTTGTCTTTCAGGTCACCGCCCCGCCTTCCTGCTTCCTGACCGCAGCAAGTACGTGAACATGGAGAAGAAATTCCTCAAGTGCTACATGGACCTGCTAGTGCAGACCTGCCATAGACGAGGGGCACTGGCCACGGGCGGCATGGCAGCGCTACTACTGCCCAGCGACAAAAACAGCGCCCTCTACAGCAAGGTCCTTGCTACTGTCACAAGGCAAGCTATTGTTATTTCACTAGAACATTAAACTAGTTGGGACAATTGCAGTGTGCTAGCTGGAGATTAAACCTCCAGACCACAAAACTGCAATACAACTGGAACAGCTACACGAGACCCTGCAATAAGGATGAGCCGTTACAGTTGTAACACAGTTCTGTGGTCTAGAGGTTTAAACCTGAGGTTTAAACTCCAGCTAAGCACACTGCAGTTGACCCGTGGAGTTTAATCCGAGGGGGCACAATCTATGTGCTGGCTGCTCCTGTAGCTGAACATTTAATTAATCAGTTTTTCATTCAGCTGCAGTGATTGTATTAGTTGTAATGGAGAACTATCAAATGGAACACTGATTTGATAGTTCCCCATTTAAGCTGTGACAAAATATGCATGAGACAAATGTGCTGCTAAAGTAGTACTTGTAATAAATATAAAGATAAAGTTGTGTATTAAAGCTTTCCGTTTGGGGCTAATGTATGGCTCACACTGTTACAGCGCTGGTCTAGCACTGGTCGAGTCTGGTATTGAGTCTGTATTTTTACTGTGCCTACTGTGGCCAGCACGTAACCCTGCAGAGCGTTGCATAATTGGTCATAGCATTGCCTGGGGGTGGGTAGAGGAGGGGGTTCAGTCTCTGGTCAGTTAGGCACTCATGCAGTCTGCCTTCATGCTGCACATGAAGAGTCCTCCTCTGACTGAAAGTCTGTGTGAGCTTAAGTGGCGGACTGGAGTGTGGAAAGAAGCAGTGTCTGAGAACACGTTTCAAAGGAGGGCACATGCCCGGTCTGCACTCTCCTGAGTTTAATAAGGGCCATTTAAAAAAATGTACATATTATTATATGTTCCCTTTGAGTAAATCTGTAATAGCGGTCTCAGTTAAGATTAATTCATTGGTCAGTGAATTGCTCAATTACGTGTTGCTCAGGTGAAAATAGCTAAATTCTACAGAAACTTTGCTAAACTATAGTTTCAGAACAAAATACAAAACATAATTAACTATGTTCACTGATATTATAAACCATCGAACGTGGTATACCCTTAACACCAGGGTTAGGAAACACTGATTTAGATCTCTTGTGTTCCTCTTATTAGGCTAAAATTACTGGAGGTCAGTGCTGGAGTTGATGGTTTTATGGTGTATGATCTGGACTTGATAGAACCAATGCAACAAGTAAGCATTTTTTTCTTTGGAAAACCCTAATCACAGCTAATAGTGGGTCGTTATTGGCATTTGTTAATGAGCACTGTGATTAACAGCTGTCTGTTAATGACCTTGTGATTCACATGTTTATGTTACTGCCCATGTGATTGACAGGCCTGTGTTACTGACCGTGATTGACAGGTGTTTGATGTCTTTGTTCTCAGCTGTTTCAGCAACACACTCAGGGCGATAACCAGTTGAATGAGCTTCGGGATGACCTGACAGTTACCCCTGCTCAGCTGCTGACCATGCCAGCGGTCAGTCTTATTCATTAGGAATCACCCGGCACAAGGATGCATGATTGTGACTTGTACCTGTCTCAATAAGTAAATCTCTTTGTCATATAACAGGGAAAACTGCTAAACAAGTAAATGTTGTTTCAGGGAAAAACATATACCTTACTGGTTGTTTTTTTACACCAACAACAGAAACTGTTAATTTTATTGATGGCTCAGAATTAAGGCCAATATATTTGATCACTTTCCTTGACTGAACATCCAATGGAACTTGTTTTAGGGTGGAGTCACCCTCTATGGCCTGAAGTACAACATCGCTGTAGGAATCCTATTTATTGAGGCCTGGCTTACAGGTAAGATTTTTCCATTCAGTAGCATTTTCTGAATGTGTCACTGCGAGATTTTTGAATATCACTGTATGAACTGGGCTTGGCGTACAATAATCACAGGCAATACAATGATCACAGACAACCGGTAAGCTTATGTGTGGAATTTAATCTGTGTACACAACAGGTGCATGTGATTATAACCTTAAACTCCTTCCCACTTGACAGGGAAAGGCCATTTCTTCTACAAGGGTCAGGTGGAGGATTCGGCCACAGCAGAGATCTCCAGATCTCAGGCACGGAATCTAATTTATTAATAAATGGCTGTAGGTGTGCTCACAAAAATCTATTCTGTATGGATGCACCTTGATATTATCTGCATAGGCTGATAGCTTGAAAAAAAAGTTACATTCAGTTAATTCAGTTGATATTTGTAGGGTTTTCTCAGAAGTGATATTGAATATGACCATAGGCATCATGCATACTGACTGGTACTACACACAACAGTTTGCAGAAGGAGGTCCCCTATTGAAGGCGGCAACTATTGTGGCAAATGGAGATTCTTATAGTGTCAGTGGGAACCTAGGGTCATGAGTTTCCTGGTAATCTATAATGGGCAAGAGGGAACTTCACTCAACATTCAATTAACAATAAAATTCAATAAACAATAAATGTAAACATGTGCTGGAGACAAATGCTGTAGTCTGTTTGACGTCATCTCGTGTCTCCTGCTTCCGTGCCTCAACAGTCATTCTTGTGTCTTTCCACTGGATGTCCTGTTTTAGCTCTCTGCGTCATAGCACACTTCTCCTTTCAGGTGTGGCAGTGGATGCGTCACCAGGCGAGGTTAGAGGACGATGACCGGGAGGTCACCGGTGGTCTGGTGAAGAGCCTAACCCTCCAAGTGATGGAAGAGCTACGGGAGGTCCTACAATGTTCCACTGTGAGGTACAGTATGGCAAGTCTCAATTAGGGACGTACCCGGCAGAGGTAGCCAGAGACCAACATGGTTGGGAGTCCCATGAGGCAACATATAATTTATCATAATGTCGCAGAGGGAGTTAGTCTTCAGGGCTTGCCTTGCCTCAACCATCAGTAACAACTGCGCTGATTGTTCAGGCACCTCTGGTCTGCCTATGCCATCAACGCCAGCTGTACAGTCTCATACATGCATGTCGGGAAAGTGAGGTTTAAGGAAAAATGCGTTTATTTTTCTGAATCCAGCAGTTCTAACACTCAACGCCCTTGTTAAAATGCCCAGCACTCTGAATACTGAACACAAGGAGTATCGTGTGCGAAAACCACTCACTCAACCATACATTTAATTATATTTAATACATTTAATTGAATAATTATTATTAAAAATGTCAATCATCAATTAAATCGCCAAATTCTTTGATAGGTCAGTCGAACGGTAACCTGGTGGATCAACCAACCAAGTCAAAACAAAATCTAAATCAGGTCTTTAGATTAAACAATTTTATTACAGGAAAAATCGTCAATTAGAGTAATGAATTGGAATCGTACATTCATTAATGAAAGTAGGCTCACTGCTTATACTTATAGGAAGACATTAAAACCAGATGTTAAATTGAAGTTACCAGAAAAGAGAGAGATCAACCAGAACTTGCCAGAATAATCCAATTTCAGCACATGATGAATAAAAGAAATTCCAGCTATAAAACTGAGCGGTCACAAATTTACCAAACCTAAGAACTTCTCTGTCTGTACACACCAGGAATTCTGCAGCGCTCCCCTCACAGAACTTTCCCACTCAATAGCCCCCAGCTTAGTTCGCCAACAAAACAATAAAAAGACCCCAGTAAGAAAAAGCTGAAGTTTCTCCTTCGGCTTCAACATAAATACCTTTAATAAATACCTGAGCCCAGATTGGGTGATATGAGGTAAGTTTGGAAGGAGGGGGTAGGGGTTCAGACTCTTTTTATGACCTGGACTGCTTATCCAATAGCTGACAAATTCACTTATTAATTAATGTGCACTTAGGTTGCTCAAAACAGGGCTAAGCATCATGAAATTATTATTAAAATATTCAGGGTTTTAACCTCTTTATAATGATTCCAAACATTCTAGCAGGTGATTTCACTCAACTATTGAGTACTTCATCAGAAAGGGATGTTTGCTCCTGCTTTTAACAACAGAAGTTGAATGATTTTTGTGCAATCATTAAATCTTTGCAGTTTGTGTAATCTTCAATTTGGGCAAAATATTACCTCCATGTGAGAAGACCAGTGGTAACACTCTGGCCTATGCTTGAACCTGGAGTTGGGCCAAAAATGTAAATTACAAAGTGGCAGGCCTAACAACCATTACCTACATCAACCTTAAGACATTCATTCATTGATGATTTCAATTGAATGTAACAGATTTGCATTCAACAATTAAAATGAAAAAGGAGACCATGTGGCCATGTGGTATTCTCTGGCCACGCTAGGCCCTGGATTCCGTGAATATCTTTGTATTCTGGTGTTTCTCCTCTAAAGGAGACAAGACACCCTGACCACTTTAAGATTTATATCATAGATAAGCCAGCGCCTCAGCGTGACTTAATTGCCTTTGTGCCTGTGGACTAAGGGGCAGAGAGAAACGCAGATCCTCGGTCAGGTCAGCAGAGCAGGCCTCTTGATAACCGAGTACTATTGAATGGACTATGAGCAAGTTTGCCATATCAAATTATACATTCTCTATCGGAGGCCGTAATCTCAAAGCTATATACCCGACATGCACTTCAGAGGATGTTTGAGCTAGTCTGAGACCTACCATATTGACGGGACTTTGCAATGATGGGAGTGGCCTTTTTAAATTCAAATATGTGGTGAAAAACTGACTGAAAAAAAATAAGGCTAAAATAACTTGCTGCTAAAAGTATAAAGTTCTGCAAAAAACCAGAGTGCCACACTCAGCCGGGGATGGAAATCCCCCTCTCTACAAAAGTTATTTCAGGACATACCCAGGTAAAGTATCCAGGGGGCCAAGGAAATTTTGTTTAGTCTGAATGGGCTGAATGGTGTGTGCTGTGAAGTGCAATATATTTCAACGTAGTATTTTTCATCAGCACTGCTTCTCCTTCCATACAGAGATGTGCAGAGGCTTCTCACTGCTACTTCCATGTTCCTGGAAGTTGTGCAAAAGAGCGAGTTCCCAGAATTCCTCACCACCTACCTGAGCCAGGACCACACCTTTCTTGCCTCCCAGATACAAAATGAGGAGTTAGATGCTGGGGGAGCTCCCAGGCACAAGCTGTGACCCTTGGACACATGGATAAACTGCCAGCCTTCCATTTTAAATTCAAATAAAAGTGATTTCTTCAGTTGAATCGAGCAATAAAATGCATAATTGAGTGTAATTAAAGGATAATGTATCCCTGTAATGAATTGTGAAACCACCAGTGTTTGGCTGTTCAATTCAATTAAAATTTGAATTCATTCATTTAATTCTATTGTTTGTATTTGCAAGAGTGTGTACCCTGGTCTGACATTAGAACCATTAGATGTGGTTGAAAGCACTTCCAGATCTTGTTATCAATTAAATTTACTATTTTTGAAGCAAGCATGTAATACATCAAGCTAATGTTCAACTGCTGGTACTTGATTGGTCAGTGTAAGAGGGTGGTTGAGATTGATTGGTAGGTTCTGGGACAGATCACACATATTTTACTTGTGTCATGCTGAATAATCCCTGAACCAGTCACAGATACAACATACACATGGAAATGTCCATACCAGGAAGTGAATATAAAGATTCAGAACACACAAAAGTACTGTATGTACAGTATATAGATGCTGATGAGTTTGTTTTTGAGGGAAAATACAAGTGTGTGATTGGGAGAAGAGCTTGAAAAGTTGGATTTTGTTATAAAACACAATGCAAAATAAAAATATTAGTATTTATATTTATCAAATGATCCTATCCAGAGCGACTTACAAGTCATATCCACAAGGATTAGGCAATGGACAGAGATAATGGTAATCAATCTTGGTCATCAATCTTCACAGGTGAAAGTCAGTACACAAACCTACAAACTAATGCCAAAGTAGGTGCAAGAGGGAGACTGATGATGTGATGGTTACAGGTGGTATGTGTTTGATTGGCACACAGAGTTTTGTGTGCGATTAAGTATATTTTAGATATTTACAAAAGATTCTGATGACCTGCCAGCTATACAATGGCTGGCATAGGGGCATTTGGGGGTTTGTGGTCTAAACGAAGAAAATATACTTCAGGTAACTCCAATGTAGTTTGTACAGTGACTCTATGCTTCTAAAGGTTAGATTTGTGAATAATAGACAATTATTTTTCAAAAAAATATGTTTCATCTTATTTTAGTTTAGAACTAATTCCTATGGTGCATTAATCATTTCCTGTGCTTGAGGAAATAAGTACCGGCACAAATAAAATCTGATATGTCGGGGCCAAGCAACAATGGTGACTAGGCACCTATTGGAATTGTATGATTTTTTGACTATTATAGTTTCTGCCAGTGCCATGGGAGTCTGGCAGCCCATAGAACCACTTGATAGATTTTTGTGAAATTTGGCACATGGATAGGGAACAGGCCAAGGTATCGTGATTCTTTTTTCACCATGATCCTTAGGTCCTGCTGAGTTAAGCGTACCCACCATCGTCAATTTTGTCGGCCATATTGTATATTCCGAAAAACAGATCTCCTCCTAGACCGTT
Organism: Synaphobranchus kaupii; assembly: GCA_029718625.1. Lineage (NCBI taxonomy): Eukaryota > Metazoa > Chordata > Actinopteri > Anguilliformes > Synaphobranchidae > Synaphobranchus > Synaphobranchus kaupii. The sequence continues at coordinate 122,430,064 of CM056376.1, forward strand.
GGAACAGATCACCACAAAATGTTTCACATGTCATCTTGAGAGTAATATGACCAAAAGTTAATAAAAGATATTCAAACAATATGGCCACTGTAAACAAACAAATTTGATGGCTAAGGCGCCATACAGATAATAATAAAACATATCTCTGCAATGCTTTTTTTGTATTGATACTAAACTTGGTACCCTTCTTTGGCAGTGGGCCAAGGGGTACCCACCAAGTTGTATGAAATTTGACCACCAGGAAAAATCTTTATATGCAGAGTACTCTGCAACGAAAGCAGATATTTCAACCAATCCATCTTGGATGATATCAAAAACCCATTTAGGCGTCTTGTCCTAGAACTATCGTCCAACCTAGCTGAAATTTTCCGAATTATGTCTGTGGACAATTGTCTTTAACAGTTGTTAAAAAATAGTTGCTTGGTCAAACATTATGGCTGCAATATACCGACAAAATTGGCAGCAAAGGCGCCATACAGGAAGAGTGGCCCTATATCTGCAACCCTTTTGTCTATTGGCATCAAATTTGGTACACATGATTACCATGAGGTATATTTATATTTATAATTGTGAATAAATGGCATACAATTAATCTGTTAATATGGTCTCTATATATATTTTTTTAAAATAACATAAACATTACATCATCAAGTACTAAGAGGGACACATCAGATAACACCCTATCTATCTATCTATCTATGCAGAAGTGTTTGATAAAGTGAGAAAAAAAGATCATGGAAAAATAGAATTGTTTATATCTTACAGTGAAAATATGAGAAAAAGTCTAACCTGTAATTGAGGTAAAATTGTTCAAATAAAAAAGTCTTCATCAGAAGTAACAATTTTAATCAAAAACCTTTTTTTTAATTCATCTGAGGCTTCAAACTCCAAAGAGGTCATCCATGACTTCTTGTTTCAATGGGGCATAGTATGAAATGACATAGGCTACATGCCAAACTCCCTCAGTCACCCATCAACATGAGGAAGGTCAGAGAACACACAAGTGAAATGAAACAAAAGGTTGTTGATAATATTTATAATCAGACATTGACTATAAAATATATCTTAATGCCTGAAAATACCCACTATAGGGAATAATAAGATAACACAGCAACTGGAGCTGTGATCTACCTGCCTGGAAGAGGACACAAGAGTATTTTTCTGTGTATTTTTTTCTGCAAGCAATAGTATCACAATAAGGTTATACAGTATAATTGTATTATAATCTAATATATAGTATACTACAGAATATTATTGTTGAGCATAGAAAAGTTTTTATAACCAATATCCATCATATTGATGGTGCCAATGGTCCTGGATATCAGTCTATATTTATTCATTTATGTATTTATGTTTTAATAGGCAATATTCGTTTGAGTGCGTTCCCATGAACCATTCCTGTTTAAGCACGTGGTTCGCTGTTCTTTCTGCTTGAGTATGTGACGTTTACAGAAGGGGGCGTAGCGATCGTGCAACTCGTCAGGCAGTCGAGGCTTCGAGAATTGTTTGCGTGCAGGAGCTTGGAGTCATTCAGCCTCTGTGTTGCACGCTGTCTCCCTGTGGCTGGATAGAGCACCGATTGGGCGACCATGTATCACTGCAGAACGGCCTGGCAAAAACTGGGGCCTTTGGCACGGAAGTCAGCCACACATTTATCTAGAAATGGTAAGTTAGTCATTTTCTTTCCAGCGGAAAACCAGTCTACTCAGTCATCAATCACGATTTGTTGAAGAAATGAAATTATGCTGGGCGTGCATTTATTTTTCAGTGATGTAGGCTATTCTGGAATTCCAAGTGGCTTCTCAGAATTGTAGCCAATACGATCGCGTATGTAGTATTTACAAAGGATTTATGTATTAATAGGAATTAAAATGACTCCCGCTGCCTCGTTAGTAAAGGATAGGTGAAGGTCAACTTAAAACAAAATGTGCATTCATGCCATGCTTCACGCCTGCGAGCAATCTAACGTTACTTTGCTAGTGAACAAGCGAGAAAATGCAATGTTACACAACACGTTTAAAGAGAAACATTGTGTTATTTTTTGCATCTCTTTCAGACAGTAGCCTACTTTGGCAAATGAAACAAATACGCGATATACTAACAGATGGTAGCAAAAAATAACAATTTTTTATTTATGTATCAGTGAGAAAATGTTGGCAGGATGAGCTACTGCGTCCTTTCAATGAGGGAAGCGTTTACTCGTCTTGACTGCTTCTCTTGAGTTAGCTATAGGACATGAAGTGCTAACATAGAATAATTGCTTCATTTAAACAACGCGGTTGTTTAATTCATTTAAGCAAATAGGTGGGCTACATATAAAAGCATCTTGTATGTATCCAGGCCGAATATATAGAATCGGATATAGGTACGGATTTTAAAAAATGGTTTGATGTTTGACCTTTGTTGGACGAAGGGTAGCCTACCAGAAAAAATGGTGCCTCCTTCCCTTTCACGCGCCTGTGAACGTGGTCTTAATGTAGGCCTATATCTGGCAGTAGAAGGGCGCATAGGCAAGCCTGCACTCTTTAAATTGCAAAACTGATAATGTTATTACCACCGAAATTATGCTTACTGAATACACCGACGTTTCGTAATTCCATAGATGCATATGGCATTCCAAAATGTATAGTAGCCTATAAGGCACAAACTCAAAAAATACCACTTTCTGTCACTTACTATTCGTTCCTTTTTGTTTAAGATAATTGGTTTCCTGCTTTACTAGCTGACACTCACTCACAACATATGCTGGTTAAACACAGGAGCAATGTGCTGTTTTATTTGGTCTCTCTGCCAAGCAAAAACGTCAAGAATCCCAAACATTGGGGGACATGTTATTTGCAAGTGACAAAAAGCGATTACCCACGTTTCCACAAGAATGCATAGGTTATATCTTTTAAATCTATATAAAGTGCAGCTATTGGAAAAACTCAGAGGGGCTACTGTTGAAGCGTAACAGGCTTAGGCCTCACAAGGTGAACCTTCCCAGTCCTGGTGACAAGTTATAACTTAGGCCTGAGGAGGTTACATAACCGGAATATGAGGGCCGGGTCTTCCTATACGTTGTTCTGTTTACACTTGTGTGTATAATGGCCGATTTCTAGCTTTGTCCCCCCCCGGAGGTGGAACGTATCATGGCGTAGCCTAATGTGGCACAAGTCACTCGCGACTAATACGCTATCCTTAATTTCTGAGAGGTCTTAACAGTTTACCAATATAAATAACCCCACTGTCTACAGGCGCTTTATAGGAGAAGGAATAACAACGTGCAAATGAGTTAGCCTAGCCTAGCTACTGCAGGACTGAACGTCCCCAGAATATAATTTCTCGCCTCCAAAAACAAGCATTAAAATAAAATGCATTAATAGACTAAATATCTAAATAACAATGTTTTCTGTAAATTAAATAGCCATTTAGTGGCATTTTAGATACTGGGGTAATTATTTTTTGTGTTTTCTTGCCCAGAAATGTCCTCCAGATAACATCTTTTGTTGGGCCTGTGGTATTGGATTTTTATTTGTTGCCAACAGATATCGTGCCTTTCATATCAAGTTGTAAATCAATACCTTCCAATGCATTTGTTTTTGCAGAATGTCCACTGGCAAGCAGTTTCAGTCACCAAGTGTGGCGTGTTATACAAACTTTAAGCAAGTCTTTGGCTGAAATGCACCCTTGCTATTATGTGGCCTTGATTTGTTTTTAAAATGCATTCATAGCTGTACAAAAGTTTAATAAATAAAGGCCCTTGTGGAATGCATGACTACATTTCCATGCCCTGATTGACTTCTGGGCATTAGTCGAGAACTGAAAGATTCTACTCATGTCTGTGTTGAATGTGATTCAAGTTATGGTGTCACAATGACACCGAGGCTCCCTTAATCCTGACCAGGATACATTTCAGTTAACCAGTCAATAAATTCACAGGATTTCCCCTTTTTGGAAAGCTGTTAAACAGCTTAATACATTTCCACTTTTGGGACTGACTGTAAAGAAAAATTGTTATCAAACCAGATAACATGATTATTGCACATTTTGTCACATGAACATGAGGCACTTTAGCATGAAACGCACTTTCAATGGGTGCACAACATTAGCAACGGCTAATAAGCACACAAGTCCCGATTTCTCAGTGCATACACGTGAGCTCATGGGTTATTCTGTATTTTTTTTCTTTGAACAGTATATCATAGTTTGCTGCATCTTGTGGTATTTGGTGTTCACATAGTTAAAGCTGTACTGCAGTTGTTTCAGAGGTGGTTGAAGGCATAATGTGATGAGATGAGCCTTGGCTGTTGTATTTATGGACGCCTAAATGCATTCCATGCAATCCAATAAACGGCAGGAAACCTTATAGGACCAAGCAGATCAGCACTTCTGGTCTCAGCTTCCTGAGGTCACGGATCTTCCATTGATTAGGGCCCTCTCCTCATTCTAATCTTTTCAAAATGCTTGGGGAATTTAGCAAAATCACAAGGGTTAACATTACAAAGTGTTGTTATATTATGTGATTATTTTTGCTACCGTTTCAATGCTAATTTATTCGGCAGGCAGTTTTATCCAGACTGCTGTATAATACAAATTTTTGGATATAATAAATACATTTCACAATAGCAAGAATAATTACAGGAATCAAAACCAGATCGAACTGAAATAGTGTGAAGATTTATCAGTAATTGTTTTTAGGCTACTCATAGTGGCTAACTGGCTATCCTTAAAAATAGTCATCCAGGTGCAGCGTACCTACAACACACTCATTTGCACCTTAAAATCTGCAAGTGCAACACTAAGTACTATACAAACCTTGCAAGTACTGACCCATAAGGGCAGCCTAAATCTATTACACTCAATCACATTTATTTCAATAAGGGTTTTGAGAGATTACTTGTGTGAGGACGTGAGTAAACGGTGCAGGTTTTGGGATGTGCGACTACGGATACAAGGACCTGCGGGGCGGCTAGAATGTGTTGAGCGGAAAGCTTGCGCAGTAGTGTGAACAATGATAGATGAGAGATTAAAGAGACTGGAGGTATAGGAAGAAGATCCTGGTCCTGGTGGACTGCAGAGCGTCATAGGACAGAGCATGCTCATCTGGTCTCTTCTGAACTGAATGGGGAATGTCGCGGTAATGGGAGGGGACTGTCGGTATGACACGGCATTCCACACTTTGGAATTATTTTTGAATTATTTAAAAAGAAAGGATGAGGATTAAAAGGAGCCTGAAAGCTGTCTTTGGCAGAAGTCCAGGAGAGTGAGCGGCTCGACTGCAGAGGCTCTTGGTCAATCAGGCAGGCGGAGATCTTGGATCCGCTCCATAGGCTCACCACTGATCGTCGGCTGACTGTCGATGTCTGCAATGCAACGGAAAGCCACACACTGGGGAAGGATGTTGGTGCTGAGGATAGACGGGGTAAAAGGGAGAGCAGGCAGAGAATTCGACATGCTTCCTCAAGTATACGGTTCTTCCTGAGGGGGGGAATTTGAATTATTAATCCGGTTTAATATGATATTCCTCAGTGGAGTTTAAGGATTGAAAGTAGTTTCTTGATAATGCATTTAAGTGTCTTGTGTGTGCTTTAACATTCTTCAACCTGGCAGCGTGTATCCAGTTTAAAAGATGTGAATAGTTCCTACACAATCATGTTAAAGCATATCCTAAACTGAGCACCTGCTGACAGCTGCCCTGCTAATTTCCCACAATGCACAGCTAAGGTATTTGTAGTTCTGATGTAGACTAGACGTTGACCCTCTTTGCATTCCTCCCGTTTTACCCCAATTCAGGGGCAAAGCCACAAACTAACATTACACTGTTACCCCTGTGAGAATTTGCATTGTGCCACACCAGTGCAAATAAAAATAAAAATTAGTTGGTCCATAGATCACAACAGATGTGGAAGTAAAATGGTACAGTTAGGTATTGTTAAGAATATAGCCAATATTGCTCCAAAAAACAGACTTTGATCCAATAAGAGGCCTCAGTACTGTATTAGCAGTTTAGGGAAATGTATTTATTTTCTGGATAAAACCCCTTGAGATGTACCATCTCGTTTTTGAGGGGGTCCTAACAAAAGACAAAAAAAAAATAAATAAAAAATATATACAGATATGCAACAAATAACAGACATGGTTACAGTTACAATTAAACTAATTATAAAAGAACAAAGACACACACACTCATGCACCATGCACACACCAAGAAATCTAGACACCCACACCCATGTTATAACAACAGTATAGTGACAGTTAACAGGAGCAGTCTGTTGTGAGGTAAATGATAGGAGCATTTTTAAATGAACCTAAATACGGCAGAGATTTCAGAGAAGTTGGTAGGTTATTCCAGTTGTCACAATGTAATTCTGCAACACAATTGAGACAGTCAAATAGTCAGAATATACTCCATTATTTAAAGTGTTGTTCAACCCAAAATGAAACTTTCCAATCCCCCTTATTCTGAATATTTTTCTTTCTGGATGATTGAATGTCTTCTCTGCCTCTGTTTGCAATTTGTAGGGTGCCTTCCGCAAGGCCACAGTAAGATCTGAACTCAACTCAAATCCCATCCGACTGTGCCAGTGCCGACTGTGGCCGGTGGCCCTGCTGGACGGTCCGTAATTGGCTATTGCGTTGCCCAGTGGAGGGAGGGTTTGGTTAGTTAGGGGTCAGTGTTTCATCGCTCTCTAGCGACCGCCACTGGTCCATTCACCATCTTTGGACTGCTTGCCAACGCCGCACATAAAATGTCTTCCTCTGACTCGGCTCAGAGCGAGCTTTGCTGTGGGCTGCGAAACACCATGTGTTTCGGAGGAGAGCCATGAAATGTTTTCACTCTCAAATCGGCAGCAGGGGCCATCGCATGAGTGTGGCTGCAAATACCGAAGTGGACATTAGGGTAGGGATTGGACATGACAAATAAAGAAAAGTGCATAGCTTCTACCTTAGTGAACTTTCAGAAGTAAAGATTATGAATGCAGTCATAGTAGCAGACATCAGTAATTCAATAACTCCTAGCAGATAAGCAGTGTAGCCAATGCTCAGAAGCCCAGACTACCTCATTATCACAGTAGGAGCTTGTGAGTTTGAAATGGTGCGGGATTTGGTCTGAACCTGTGATTACTTTTTTATTTAATGTACTTTAGAATTTGCTTAAAAATTCAGGATGTTAAATATATGCTTTCACGGGCTGTCGTTTTACATTTGCCATTTGAGTTTTAGCCTAATACCTTGAAATGTGTAAACCAATCAGAAATGAGAAAATTAATCCAGTTTCTTACTATATAAATGAAGTTCATTTGGTGCCTTAGAGATGTATGATGTTTTCTCCACATTGAATTACTGTTCCCATAATGCACATTTTCCACACCGAATCACGTACTGTAGGCTAATTCTTATCAGCACAGCTCACTTTTGATGTAAAGCAGGCCAACCCCCGTACCCCTTTCAAACCGAGTAATAATAGCCAGATATTCTGCTCCTTGTGTCTAGCCTAGAGCATTAATGCTTGGCCTTATTTTGTCCGTTTTCAGCTAATGCCATTTGTTGGCAACTGTAGGCTCGTTTAATAGTAGGGATGCATGATATGGGGGATCTTGGGGCTGGTATCAATATTTGACTAGCGATACTGGCTGATAGTGATGCCAGTCATGTATGCACACAAGTGTTTTTATTTGTATAACAAAATATTCAACTTGGATGGTCAAATTGAACATGACTTTAGGGAGCTAGTGAGTCTCTAGAGCAGGGGTGTCCAATCTTTTAGGAAAAATGCAGATGTGTGTGCAGGTTTTTGTTTTAGCACAGCACTACGACACCTGATTCAACTGATTATCTAATCATGGTCTTTAATCAAGACCTTGGTAAGTAGAATCGGGTGTCTTAGTACTGGGTTAGAACCAAAACCTACGCCCACACTGGACCTTTTTCGGATAAGATTTGACATCCCTGTTCTACAGCATGACTCTATGAAACGGTTATGTCTCTGTTTAGCATTGCTTGTGAGTTTGGTTGGTAAAAATCTATAAATTAAAAATTAATAGTGAATAAGTGCTCCTGATGACTATGATGGGCTACCTTTGAGCATGGCATCTTCATTTAATTTCCAGCATCAACAGCACATCAAATGTGTCACTGCTCTGTCGCATGTATGTTGTGTAATATTGGCCCATCATATTAGTCATAAGCTTAGTTTGTCAGCATATACTGATAAATTTGTTAGAAACCAATACAGATCGGATCTCAATGTTATGTTAGTCTTTTTAATCCCTGTTAAAAATTGTGGAATCTTTAAATATCCCTTGACCTTTTTATTAAGCATTGGATAGGTAAAAATAATTCTGAATAAATTCGCACATATTTTAGCAATGTTGCAAAGGCTTCTGAATCGTCTCTTAATTTCCATGATAAAGGAAAATCAAGAATGGAAAAGTGTTATAATGTGGCAGTGTGATTTTGAAGACACTTCTACAGTTATGCAAAACTGCTCATTTATCTTGGTGTTAGCCTCCTTAGTTAAATAATAGTTCATTAATGATATTTGGCATTCATATTCACAAATGACTCATGGAAACATGTCAGTCATGTGACCTCATGCTGACTGCCTATTTTGACGACTTCATACTATGAAGAGGGTCTGCCATTTTGTGAATGTTTGAATGTAAACAAATTGCCTCCTGGACGCAGACATTCAGAAAAGGCAGCCACTGTGTTGGTATATTTTAAGACGCATGTCAACTTTAATAAAAAAACATAACCAATGCACATAAGGGCCCTGGAGGTGCTACTAAATTTGGCTTCAGTACCAGCGTAGTTTCCATGACTGCTTTACATGCAATGTTGAGAAGTATCAAAAGGCAAGAGGATCATTGCGAGATCTGCCGTATGCAATCCAATGCTTCATGATTGATACATACTTGATGCACATTTTAATTTGAAATTATTCTGTGGAACTTGACGTGTTCAATGACTTCTGGTGCCTGAAGATGTGCTTGTCTTGCTTGTTGTAATGCCCCGCCCTGTTCATTCCTGCAGTGGGTCCAGTCCGAACCATGTCCTCAGGCCTTCCCGGGGGCTCGGGAGAGAATATCATGTATGTCCTTTTGTGCGGAGGATCTCTCGCCGCATCAGTCTTCTATGTGAGCTTCCTTGTACTTTTCACTCCGGGTTTCCTAGTAGGCGGTCCCTAATCTGCTGTTTCAGTATCTAATGTTAATGCTTTAATACACAGTTGTGCATATTTAATTTATAACTGTTCTTTTTATTAAAACAATCATGCTACTGTTTGGCAGCATTACAGATAAAGATGAAGACTGAAATATTCTGTGCTTTTTGATATTGTTTTTTATTGTCTTTCCTTTATTAGATTGACTTAGGCTTGCTAGGCATTGTAGGGCTTTGACATACCATATAATTTTAATTGCAATGCTATTTCCCATGTATTTAAATCTTTTATCATAACCGTTGATGTTGAAAAGGTTGTTCATTGAATATTTGATTGTTGTTAGACATTTGTATGTTTTTTTTTCTTCACTTCATTGTTGGTAAATCCCTTTAAATCTCTCAAATCTTTGAAAACAGACTTACAAGACTGTGACTTCTGACCACGCAAGGTTTAACAACCGAGTATCCGAGATCAATGCCAGGCCGAAGGTAGATTGGGAACCAAAACCGTGGCCACCGAAGAGTAAGTCTGAATTTAACTTATGGAACCTGCATCTACCATGTGCTTTCGATATCCATGCTATGTTGTGTATCACCCAAAGTCTGCACACCTTCAAGTCTACTTTCCATGTGAAATGTTTTTTAACGTTTCTACAGATTTATTGTAAATAAATTGGTTTGTTGTAAAAAATAACCAGCCAAAATGAATATCTCATTTGTTGAATGTCTCAACAAATAAGAGAATCAAAACGTTTATGTTGTTAGACTTTCAGTTGATATGATAGCTTTCACCATCTGTAGCTTTCAGCGTAAAGAAAAGTCTGATATTCAAGGCAGAGTATAGTAGCAGAGTTTATTATTTTAACTCCAGAATCAAGAGCATGATGTGCTTGTAAAATGCCTTAATGTAAACACTGTCACAAAATGTTTTAAGTAACATATTACTTGTTATTTAATAGGCTATTCACTGCTAAATAGACGATTTACCTGTGACAACTGAGCAATCCTCTTGTGTGAATCTAGCAAAAATGAAGATAAATACAGTTTTGTTTGGTTCTAATATACGTTTGCATTAATTGTCTACGGTTTCCATCATTTATTTAGCAGTTTCATAGCATAGTTTCTGCACAAATTAAAGACCTGGCAAGTTGGAGGGTTCAGTCCGATAGCGGGGGTGCATAAAGTAACCTCTGTCGCTCCTTTCACACCGACGCCGAGCCGTGTCCGTGTAAATCCCAGGTGATGAGCAGGGTCACGGACGCGGGTCGGATAACCTGGCTTGACCCATTCCCACCCATGGCAAACACGGATTTTACCCAGGTCGTTTCTTTGGTGTGAAAGGGGTAATAGATTGTTACTAGAAGTGCATGGATATACTTAGGGCTGGGCTAAATAAAAAAAACCTGCACCCAAACCAGCCCTTTTCGGATAAGTTTCCCTATTCCTGAGCTACGTCCTTGTATGGTAAGCACAGGTCAGGACAGATCTGTGAGTGTGATGCCCGGAGGTTGACTTGATGCTTATTCCATATGTCAAAAATATATATCTAATGGCAAGCGTATGCCCCCCCTCAGGTGCGTTCATACTTATTTCCAAAACGCAGCACTGACCCTGCTTGCTGGAGCACTATCCTAATGTGGGCCTGCTACTGACTGCCTTCAGCAGAGCGCCACAGGGAGAGATTGATTCAGCGCTCTCTGCACTGAATAGCTCTCTCTCTCTAAGCCGGCCTGAACAAACTGCTAGCTTTACACGGTGCGAGCTGTGCACGATTTATTTGGACATGGCGCTGTGCTCCACAAGCTGGACCGCAGCAATAGCTGTGGGCCAAGTGGGATTCCCTCCAGCGTGAGGCATTTCCAAATAGTGCGACTGCCCGCCTGCCGCCCGCTTGGCTCTGCGTCCCCATCTAAATCACAACACGACTGCCAAATCCAGCTCTGCTGGACATCAGTGAACGGAAACGTGCAGCAGTGTTAACTGCAGTGACGGTTTGAGTGCCGCAAACATGGCCAGGACATCCTCGTAAAAGATATATTGATCTCAATGGGACTTTCCTGATACGAACTAAAGATATTGGGCTGTTTTGAGATCTAATCATTGAAAGAGGCCAGTTGGGCTGTCCTGATGGAATTCAGTTGTGAGGCAAAATCGTAAAATGTATCCCTTGATCAGAATGATCCCTCTCCCGTAATTATGATTAATAATTCGGAAGAGGGTCTATTCAACTGTATCACTGTGCTTATGGCAGATGTGATCAGGTTGTTACACAATTAATTAATGAGGTTATTATTCAAAATGATCATGATCATCACCATTAGCTAGTTATATAGTTATTTAAATGGCAGATCAGCAGCGATTAACTAGGTAGCCAGCTAACTCGGGAAGCTAGCCTTCTGTTGATGCGGTGATGTAGCTGAACAGAAGGAGTGTATTGCAAGTGTAAACTCAGAAGTTGACCAAGTGATTGATGCACTGTCTCTCCTTTTATTTCAGGTTCAGAGGAAGAGGGTGAGTACCAGGAAGTGTTGTAGGATACATTGGAACAATGTGGTTCAGTCCTGCAGACTTCAGTGTGTTGCATCTTGTGTCATAAGGAATGCTCTGCTGAACTCTGTGAGACTGCACTGGAAAGGGAGAAAAATAAAATATATGTATACATTTTTTTTTTTTTTTTTTTTCCAAACTGCTCCGTGTTTGTAGTAAACATTAACACTTCACCATAAGAAACAAGCCATTCAAATGAATTGCCTGATTGTAAAAGTGTTCTTATTTTACACAGTTAGTACTTAATATAAGTGAGGCGTTCATGCAAAGAGTGCTGTCCGAAAAAAGACACCGGTCATGAATAATGGGGCATAATCAATATCATATTGAATATATTGAATAATGGACACATTTCTGGAATTCGGTAGGCTATATTTTCTGTATTATCTTCTGTTGTTAATATCCAGGGTCACAGTAGAGAACATGGCAATAATCCTTTCCTACATGCCAAAACTCAAGATCTTGCTGGGCATGTGTGTTACTTCTGATACTAACCGCTGAATAAATGATTGCTAACCATTAAGTCCAATTGCTTTCTCTAAGCTAGGTTACATACTCTTGACATACAATTAATATTTCAGGCTTCAAAATAAGCATTCATTTATTTTTCTTGTGTTGTCTGTTGGATCTGCCAATTGTCAGCGGATCAGTTGTGACAGACTGAGAACTTTTTCACCATGATGGTTCAAAAACCGTAACCCTCATGATTCTTTCTGCTTCATATTCTAGCAAGAAAATGCACATTGCGTTAAGATTTTATTTATTTTTCTCTACAAAACTCTTATGTGGTACTTGAAACCAGTGAAGGTCAACTTTATCAGTGCTATATGTCAGAGGTTATCTAAATGTAGCAGTACAAGCCACCATTTTGGTCCACATTAGACGGCACACATAAAGCTAAGGTATACTTAACTTAAGGCCACTTTGTGTAACCACGCCCCCTCATTAATATTCATTTAACTGCAATTTAGGACAACACTCTTTGAACAAAGCCCTCTTGAGGACTAAACTGTAAACACAGACTGCTGTATTGCATACATTTATAAGTCAAGAGACTTTAGAATAATGCCTTGCAGTTATATAGCGCCTTTCTCACCAACCGGTGACTCAAAGCGCTTTACATTGATGAGGGGGAAACTCGCCTCAACCACCACCAATGTGTAGTACCCACCTGGGTGATGCAACGGCAGCCATTTTGCGCCAGAATGCACACCACACATCAGCTGTTGCGGAGCGGGAGATAATTATTTTAGCCAATTAAACTGGGGGATGATTAGGTGGCAGATTGAAAGAGCCAGCTTGGGAATTTAGCCAGGACACCGGGGAAACCCCTACTCTTTACGATAAGTTTCATGGGATCTTTAATGACCACAGTGAGTCAGAGCCTCAGTTTAACATCTCATCTGAAAGACAGCATCTCCTACAGCACAGTGTCCCCATCACTGCACTGGGGCATTGGGGGGCACTGGGGCCTTTCCCAGGAAGTCTCCCATCCAAGTACTAACCAAGCCCACACCTGCTTAGCTTCAGCAATTCAGCAGGAGCAGAATACATGGTGGTATGGCTGCTGGAAGAATAATATGAACAAGTCAACAAGATGTTAAATTAAACACTTATTATCTCCGGTGCAGTAATATGGACAGAGTGAGCATTTGCACTCTATGAACTGGGGAATGGAACATTGAATGTTGGAGTGGATTGGAGGGAACCATCTAATTTAACTATTAAGTATATTTGGTACTAGTGTAGACTAAAAAGTGAAAACCTTTTTTCTCAGTGAAAGGTTCTACATTGTATCTACATAATGCCTCCATAGTTATTACTTGACAATCATAATAACCACACAAACATTTTTAGAAAACTACCAACTAGCATAGCCTGTCTCACGATGCAATGTCACCATATGTTGAATATAGAGTTACCATGACACATCATGCCTTCATGGTAATGTCACATTTGAATTGGGACATTTCACACCCTATGTTGGCCAACATAAGTGTTTATTAGCACGTGTGAAATTTAGTGAAAGCACTTTAAATTACTCGAATGATACAAGAAGAGTGAGAAGTTAATGAAGGTGTTGTACCTGAATCCTCATCTTAATTCACTAACTGAATCTGAGCCCGTGTACGCTGCACTCTCGGGCTCGTGTATACTCTGAGGCAGCTCTGATCTGATCAGTATATATAAAGGAACATCCACATGGAGTCGCTACGCACTGCTTCTCTTAAACCGTTAAATCCCTGAGTGATCCTAATCAGTGCTTTCATCAGAAGCATAGAATAGCTGAAGTGGCACAAAGCTAAATGAGTCTGACTGTGACATTGCAGGTTCTTACTGGGAGATGCAAGCAGATGAAGGGGCCAGTATACATAAAGTTACCTCAACTGGAGTCTCCCATAGAAGTATTAGAATGATCCTTACCCCTACTTACAATGTGTAATCTATATTTGTAAGGAAAAGGTAGCTATTCAGCTGAACTGCTTGCTGAATTGGTGCAACTATAATGGTTACTCTTGGTTACACCAGTGGTATTCTTTAAGCATACTTATTAGAAGAAACTATTTTGCTAACATTACAGCATGAATGTACCCCTTGTCAACACGTGCCATAACTTCTGGGCAGATTTTCATATATCATCATTGCCTGAGTGTGAAGTTCAGAACCCTGGCTACTTCAACACCAGGGGTTTGCGTGCCTCAACTTCTAGCCTTATGAATATCTTTTAGTAGAGACATCTTATTCTTACAATGTTTGTCAACCACCTGTCAAGGCACATGTCTCTCATAGCTTCCAAAACATTGAGGTATGATTTACTTAAAGAAATTTGTTTTCATAATTGCAAAGTAAATGTCACTCGACTCCATTGGCTAATGACCTTTAATATGGCTAGCCTATTAAAACAGTTTTTTTTTGTATTTTTTTGTATTCATATTATTCTAATAATATTGCATTTATTAGTTCACACCACAGTAAAACCTAAGGCAGATTAATTTCTATTACCATCGATCTACCTTCCTATCTGAATCTGTTGGTAAAACAAACTGATCACACAGTACGACCCCCCCCCCCCCTCCTAACCAATTATAAGAAAAGGAAAACTCACAATAATTTGGTTATGTAATTGAACCTTTTATGTCAGGGTCATTATTAAAGAATATGGCTTTAAGAACCAGCAGGTATCTGAGCAGTGGACTGCAAATAGCAAGCAATGTTGTCATGGAAGTTAATAAGGTAATACAGTAGTGATGTCAGGTGTGTGTGACTCTGCCCACATAATTAAGTTAATTTGACAGTTCTCAAAAGCAAGTAGAATTTAGAATTTGGTTGCAGTTTGCACAAAAGGGGGCATGCCAAGTGTGGCTCAGTAATTTTGGATGGACATTTTATGGATATGTAGACACTAGGCAAAACTAGGCAATACATATTCATTCATGAGATGATTTTGCGAGATGATACCTTGTAATATTATAAAAGGGGTCAAGTAACTGCTGTAATCACTATATGGAGTCACTCTATGATCATTGGACTGCAGAAAATCTGGTGTAAAATGATTATTGGTGAACTGTATAAAAATCTTAAGTTCAGGAAGAAAAGAGTGCATGTGAATTTTAACCCCTTTTTCCTGCCTTTACCCACCCTCACAAACGCCTCATAATCCACCACTTACCCCACAAAGTATCCATTTTAAAATGGGAAATGGGGAAAGACCCAGTTTGTCCACTTAATGATAAGCACCGCTCTCTACCCCTCCTTTTCTCATTTCCTCTGTCTGTTCTGCCCATCAACGCTGCCCAGTGCCGTTCAAATTGCTGCCATACTCAAAAGTCCAGACCAAATCAACAGATGCAACACCTTGTTTAAAATTCACCCGCCCCCCCCCCCCCCCCCAAGTGGCGAATTGCGTGTTGAAATTCTTTGTGAGAATTTCCAGCAGACAGCTACATTAAAAAAAATGTGCTCCATTTATAAAATAAATAAAAAATGTAATTGATTAAAGGAGCATGTTCACAATAGGACGTATATGTGATTCTTCTGAACTCCGATACAACGGATATGCTGATTTTAAGTTCTATTTTTCTTTTTCCTCTGACTAATTCTTTCTCTGTTTTTACTCTTTTCAGAGTAAAACCCTGACACCGCTTTCCTAGACTTCAGGGGCTTTAGAATGTGCCCTTGGGATGGAAGGGGGGATTATCTTCTACTTGAATGAATGAATCCAGCTATCTGTAAAGTTATGTTCGCCAATCGAAAGGCTAAAAAAAAAAAATAAATTATGTTGGGTTCAAGTTTTATTCATTTCTTTTATGTATGGCACAATGATCCCTTGATTTTATTCATTGTAAGAAAAGGACTCGTTGATCCTACTTGTTTATTTTGCATTAAAACATGCACAAACCCGCCCTTTTGTTGCTCTGTTGTCTTTATTGGACTTTCAGAATTGCAGGTACTGGTAGCTATGTACTGATGTTAAGACTTGCCATCTCTTTGTCTTCCTTCTCTCCCTGTCTCTCCTCTTTAGATTTATTTTACACCTCCCTGGGTCTTTATATATGTAGTTACTTGAATTTGCATGCGGTTTGTAATATAAATATTCCGTAATTTTTTTAATTTTTATTTTATTTTTATTTATTTATTTTTTTCTTGCTGGAGTCTTAACACTGCAGGTGAAGAACTGATCCAGAATGGAGGGTTTGAAAGGTTTGAATAGCATGGCTGTCTGTAGTGCATTCTAATAAGGTGAAAGAGTGTTGGAGGCAGTCTTCCTTAGTTTTCTCATGTGGTATGGCTCTAGTGTCAGCAGAACTAAAAATGTATCGAAAAAGAAAACCGTACACATTGTATTGTAACAAACTTTCTTGCACAAATTCTTGTAAAATTGAAGGTTTGTTGAGTAAAAATGAACTTGTGTAACACTTTGTAAGGCAGTTATTGATGTTACGAACAGTGTTCAGTTAACTTGAAGACAATATTAAGTAGCCTGTTGACTAGTGAAGCCATGCTGACTAGTTTAATTTGCAGTGTTGAGTAAACCGTGCCGCTGGCTATCAGATGCAGTGCTGCATTATACCACATATAGGCTCTTGAAGCCTGAAGGCGGGTTCAGCCGCTGTAGTACTTGTGGTGGTTATATTTCCGTCCTTTCTGAGGAGATCATTTTCCTTTGTTGTCAATTGCTTTTCTAGAAGAAGAGGAGGCTGTTGAGGGTGAAGAAGCAGAGGAGGAGGCGGCAGAGACGGCAGAGGAGGCGGAAGAGGCGGCAGAAGAGGCGGCAGAGGAGGCCGGAGAGGCAGCAGAAACCGAAGAGGCCGCAGAAACTGAGGCAGTCGAGGCCAGTGGGGAGGAAGCTGTCCAGTCTGCGTCAGTCGAGGAGTCTGCGTCAGTCGAGGAGTCTGCGTCAGTCGAGGAGTCTGCGTCAGTCGAGGAGTCTGCGTCAGTCGAGGAGTCTGCGTCAGTCGAGGAGTCTGCGTCAGTCGAGGAGTCTGCGTCAGTCGAGGAGTCTGCGTCAGTCGAGGAGTCTGCGTCAGTCGAGGAGTCTGCGTCAGTCGAGGAGTCTGCGTCAGTCGAGGAGTCTGCGTCAGCAGAAGAGGCCCCCGTATCCGAAGTGGCCGTGGAAGCGGCCTCACCCACAGACGCTGCGGTTGCCGCGGAGCCCTCCGAGCCGACGACAGCAGAGACGGTGGTGGAGGCGGTGGCCGAGGCGGTTGCCGAGACAGCCGAAGTGGTTGCCGAGGTGGCCGAGGCGGTCGCGGGGGCGGCCGAGGAGGTGACCGAGGCGGCCGAGGCAGTGGCGGAGATGGCCGAGGCGGTGGAGGCGGCGGCCGAGGCGGGTGGCGGCGGGAGGCGAGACGGCGGAGACCGCAGACGCGACGGTGGCAGCGGCGGAGGCCACGCAGGCCGAAGCCTCGGAGGAACCGGCCGCGGCCGAGAGCAACGGTACGGCCCCAGCCCCTGAGGAAGTATCCTCACCTGCTGAGACAGAGGCAGCATCGGAGGAGGTCTCAGAAGCTGCTCCAGCAGAGGCCTCTGAGGCTTAAGGGTACCATGTAACAGGGGCACATAGTCTTTCACCACAACACATCCCTACCCTTTTCCCGCTCACAACATTTTACAATAAGTTTTTACACATTTATTCTTATTCTTTATTTTCCCTCATCAAACCTTTCCTTTAAATAGATTGATATGCTAAAATAGCACACTTGTCTAGTGTTGAATGCCAGCAGTGTTGAAATCTGCTTTCCTTTTTCAATGGCTGCATTGTTGATACAAATTCTGAGCTGCTAGTGTCTCATTCGGGGTAAATTCTAGAGAATGGTCAGACGTTTGCACATTCTTGGCACATTAAAGGTGTTTTAATATGATGTTTTTATGAATACTGAGTCGAACATTGTCAACTGCTTTTGTTCAGGCCATAATATAGCAAATGTGTTATCTAGCGAAGCTGCATTTTGAACACTCCGTAAGAAAAGGAATGGGTAGTTGGCTGTTCACGCTGCACCTTATTGTGAAATGTGACCCCTCTCCTCCACCACCTCCTTCTCCCTTTTCACATTAACTGCTGCTCAATCCTCACCTTGTTTACAGAGCATTCTTACCTATGTGACAGTAGTGACTGGTTTTGTGGCTTTTCTTTTTGTACATGACATAAAAAGTATTCTGGAATAGACCTTCACTGTGACACATATGAGCTAGTAGTAGACAGCTGCGTGTTATTGGGATAACCTCCTGCCCAATTTACCTTACCAGCCTTTCCTCTGTAGAAATCCGATGCTGTATTCAATACAAACACAACAAAAACCTATGCTGCCTCTGGTTTGTAATGTGTGTGCCCATATGCTTACTTACAGAAATGCTCTTTAAACAACTGTTTAGGCCTTAAAATATTGCTTCTCTGCCAGATATCACTCAGAACTTGCGTTCAATGTGCTGTGGAGCTACTAGATTCCTGACCAGATGTAACATAACATGCTTTCTTTAACTCAGTGGTCAGGTCTGCCTAGAAATTGGCTGAAAATGATGCTATTTAGAGTGAGTTAATGAAAAGTGTAACTTTGTGTGTGTCTATACGTAAATGTGAACTGTATACTGTAAGGGGAACTCTGGAAAATAATGTTAAAAACCCCACACATTACTATCGTTATTAACACTGCCACCATGCACACTCAAATCACCTAAAAACATTTTGGGAAGCGAACGAGAGAAATTGAGCCATACAACAATAAAATTATTTATTAAATTAAAATATCTTCTGTGTTTAATTTGGAGTGTCTCTCTTTACTCAGGATGATTTGGACAAAATGCGCTCGCTGTGTTAGTTTGAAGGAAGAAAGGGTTGTAGTATCAGACTAAACCTGCATGCCTTTTTGCATTTCAAACCGTAACCAGAAATGCTTGCATTAATGTGTGGTTTAATAAACACAACGCAGTATGGTACTAATATAGGCAAGGCCTACGTGATTACTGTACACGTAAATAGTAATATTGTAAGGTTGTTTTAGTGGACTACTCGGGGTAAAATAGACAATCTTGAGTGCCTATGTACTTTGGATGCCAGTAGGGAACACATTTTAAAGTAGGTTGCTTATCAATCATTGCGCAAGAATCCTGACTTCAGTGAAGTGCGTGTGGTGGATATGTAAACGTTTAATGAAATCAACCATAAGACTTAGCATTCATAGTTCTTTGTGATATTTGGCAGGAATGCTTGTGGTGAATAAATTTTCCCTCTGTTGGCATGAATTTTGAAACTCCATATATGTATTTACCAAAAGCATACAGTTTTACCCTAACCCACCTAGAAACACAAGACAAACATGGTCAGAAAATACCTTGCATAAATTGAAAAGTCGCACAGCATTCTCAAGTCCAACAAACATCCTTTTCGATATGCCACTTTGTTGCTAACCTAGCATTCATTTGCATAGCTAGCCAAAGAGCTCTGATATGGCACTTAATGCTGCCCCTTACTGTTGCTGTGCATTTCTTCCTCCCTGTAGTGGTCTCCGCTAACTATCACCCGCTAGCCATGTCCCCTGCTGTACCATTATGTATTAACCTTTATTTATACAGGGTAGGTTGACTGAGCACGCATACTCTTTTACAGAAACGCCCAGTTAACGTAGCCTAACCTGCATGTCTTGGGATGCATTCCTCACTGCATTTATTCCAAACTGCATCTGACTATTCCTCACTGCATCTTGTCTTGACGCACACATTGTACTCGCTGTTGTGTGAACCAAATCTTTCCAAATAGCTGCTTGTTACACTAGTGCTCATATTTCTTACAGTCACTATACTCAAACTTTATTTTATAAATGTATTTATTTTTCTTCCCCCCACAGTGATGGCAGTGTATGTCGTTCCAATATGATCTGTTGCACCGTGCGTGCAAACATTCACAAAACCTTCTTTAAAGGCATAGCGTGGAAACGAGTCTGAACAAGGTGAATGATTCACTTGGTTTGGGTTCGTCTTCTCGCATACAGCACCTGCTCTCTGCTGACTGACGCATTAACCCGTGTGACATGTCGGGGTCAGTCACTGAGCAAGGGTTCAAGCTACAAGCAGATAAGAACGGAGCACCTTTAAAAGGCTCCTAGGACCATTTGGGAAAAATACATTTTAAACGTGCTTAATTGGGAAACTACATTTATTACAGGCTTTCATGGAAAACATGAAGTCAATATGAATAAATCAGACCTCAGTGAATGCGTTTAGTAGGATATACCACCCAAAGCTATCGGCTATACATTTTGGAGCTGTGGTGGAAGTGAGTCCATTTGTCTTCATTAGGATATTAAAACAAACTCAAAACACAAACTGGTCTGGATGCTTTTCTTTCCACTTATAACCCCTAACAACAACTTCCTTCATTTTCTGCTGTGGTTCAGAGGAGTCCTCTCATATTATTCTAGCTCTATGCTGCTTTCGCTAGCTAGGCCCCCCGTGCTTCAAAGCTACAACCCCCTGTAAGGCTTGCTCTCTCTTTATCATCTCTATCACCTTTGCTCTTTTGTGTTGGTTTGTTTGTTTAGCCACTTTTTTCTCATCTGCTTATGAAAGTCTTTGCCTTGGTCGCCAGAACGTAGTCATAAAATATTTAGTACATCAGCTCCAATCTTTTGTCCTAGGCTTAATTTTCTTTACTAAATGTGTTGGTGACTCCTTGCAGATATGTTCTGTGTGCTCATTTTTCTAAAATCTGTTCCCTGCACAGTCCACACAGTCATTTGATCCAAGCTGTGGATGCATTGAGTACTCCAATCATGAGCAGTCATCTATATTTACATACTATCATTTTATGAAATTGAAGTGATCTAAATTACATATGACAGTATATTAAGGAGTGTAAATAAGGCAGCAGCTTGTTTTATTAGTCTCTTTTTTTTGCTAAAATTAATTGACAAATTGAGTCTAACAGCTGCTGAAATATTATCATACTGATACCTTTCACTCCTGTATGATCTGTTTTAATATGTTTGTATTACTTTTGAGAAATTCTAGTTTAATATTTGCATATGTGCCAGCAATGTCCAGATGCGGATTTGAAACTGACCAAATCATAATTTGCCTTCAAGGGTCAGATTTTGGAATCGATTAAGCTATTTACATGTGCGTCAGTGTTTAGGCTTGTGGAACACCGCCATCTTAGCAGCCCAGGGTTCTCATACCAGTGACCAGTTTATTTATGTTCTAAGTCATTCAAGGTCAGTAGATGAGCTTTGCTGCCACAATGTCACCCTAGCTTGCCAGTTTTATATGTTTAGCGGCCATTTGGTCAAAGGCACTTACATTATCTATCTTGTATCAAATTTTTTACTTCTTAGGGTTTCTAGTTTATTTTCCCCTCCATTGACTAAAACTGGGGCTTAAGTTCTACTGGCGCTCCATTGTAAATTTGTTTTCTTACCCCATAGGTTGTTAAATTCCCTGCTTTGTGGAACACCCTATGAGCTCCTCTAACTAAAACCTCCTCTCTGTGCCTGTATCAATTTTATCAGTACTGTTAGTAGCTTCTGCTTGTGGCCTTCCTCACAAACAAAATCAAGGCCTCTGCATTTAATCAAGGCCTCACAATTTGTCTTGGTGAAGTGTTTTCATGCACCCATGGTGAAAGAGAAAGGTATGGCAGAGGCCTTTGATTGGTAGTTTTTGGAGTGGAAACATCAGCTGTTTGGTAAATGAAAAGGTAAGTGCGAGTGATGCAAGATGCCTAAGTCAAAAGATTATATTACCGTTTTAAAATTAGTATAATGTGGAAAAAAATTCTATGATTGTAGGATTCCACATTTCATATCAGATTTGAGTTTGCATATCAATGACTAGAATTGCAGCACTATTATCAAACTTGCCTGACAAAAAAAAAAAAAAAAATCTGCTCAATCCTTTGTCTGGATGTTCCAAGAAATGCCAAGATATTTTTGCTGTGAGGTGACCAAAAACCAGCTAAATGATGTTCTGGACGGTCTATTCTGTGTTTCAGTGACAGACCTGTTCAGTGCTGTGAAAGTGGTGTCCACGGTGGTGACCGGAGAGATCGCTGCGGCTTCTGTGACCGAGGAGAGCGCTGCGGTCATGGCAGAGGCCCCGGTGGTGAAGGAGGAGGCCGTACCGCAAGTGGAGATCCCAGCGGTGACTCCTGTTGTGGAGGAAGAGAAGCCAGCTGAGGTTGCTGTGGCGGTGGCGGTCGAAGAGAATGCGGAGGAGGTCACGGCAGGACCTCCTGTAGTGGAGGAAGAGGAGCCTGCGGAGGTGGCGGTCGAAGAGAAGACTGAGGAGATTGTGGCCGAGGTCACAGCAGAGCCTGCCGTGGCGGACGAAGAAAAGCCAGCTGAGGTGGTAGTGGAGCCAGAGCTTGCAGCAGTGCCCCTGGTGACTGAGGAAGACAAACCAGCCGAGTTAGTGGCGGAGTTCGCAGCAGCATCTGCTGTAGTTGAAGTGGTGGCAGAGGTAGAAGCAGTGCCCCTAGTGGTGGAGGAAGAAAAGGCAACCGAGGCTCCAGTAGTAGAGGCGGTGCTGGAGGCAGCCCCAGAAGTAGCAGTTTCCCCAGTGGAGGAACCACAAGCAGCAGCCTTGGCAGAGGAACAGTCAGCAGCAGTCGAAGTGGTGGAAACAGTGGTAGCCCTTTCAGAGAGTGCAGAACCAGAGGTTACACAGATGTCGGTGGAGGTAGCAAAGGAGGTCCAAGCAGATCCAGTTGTTGAAGCAGAGGCAAGTCCAGTTGTTGAGGTAACAGAAATTCCAGTAGTGGAGGCATCTCCAGAGGTAGTCACCGAGGCAGTCACCCCATCCGATGCCACAGCGTCCCCAGCAGAAGTGGAAGTCCCAGTGCCAGTGGCGGAGCCCAAACAGGTTCCTGCAAAGGAATACATTGTGGTTGTACTAGAAGGCGCACCGAAATCGCCTAAAACACCAAAAGTACTGGCAATGGCCCCCATAACAGGAAGCATCCCAGCGCCACCTGATGACGATGAGCCCACCCCTGCACCAGAGGTAAAAGGTAATTTGAATATTCTACTAAATGAACTGAATGTCTGGCGTTTTCTTTCCCAAAGCATAGAAAATCAAAATAGCATGCATATAAAATAGAAAAAAAAAAAGTTTGATAATCAGTAATGAGATTCAGAAAAAAGGAAACATTTGAATGATTGTCCTCAAACTTTTCATTTATATCAGTGACCATCAAACTTGTGGAACAAAGCTGAAATTTGCTTAATGTCATTAGTTCAGCTGAGGATAAATCTGTTTTGTTTGAATCTGGGGGTTTGTTTTAATTGAATATCAGATTTATTCAAAGCCATGCTATATAAAAAGACACGTGTGACAATTGAAGATGATCTTTATTGTATTTTCTGAGCAAATCAAAAAGCTAAAAACCTAATTGTTCATTTGTTACACAGAAGAAGAGACGTCTACTAAGACTGCAGATGCTGTAGCCACAGCTGAAAGGTAAAATCTTTGACCACAGATTATAATTTTGTCCTGTAATCTGTCTCATTTTGTTGTTCCATTTCTTTATAATTGACCTTAATCCCATCAAAAAGCATAAACGGTAAAAATAAACCAGCGAGAAGCAGCTGTGATTTAAGATTTAACCGAGGCATTGTTCAGTGAAAATATTATCAATGAAAAAGTGTATCACCCATAATTATGTGGATTTTTTTAGGAAACGTGGTAAATGAATGGCCAGTTCTGAAATCTAGTCGGCTATGTAAGGATTGATGATTTGCATGAAAAGATAATCAAATGACTGATCTAAATGTCTAACAGCATGATTTGATCATTATGTTTTGTACATTTTGTTTATTTTGCAAGGACAGTCAATCTCCGGTTCACAGCACAGAAAGAATAATGGGCCATCAATATATGTTTAAAAAATCAAATTGAAGGAAAGCTCACAGGATATTACAACTTGAAAATGAAAACGTGGTTCAGTCACCAAATTCCAAAAGATTTTTCAGGATTTTTGACATCAAAGTTTGCAGTCTGGATTTATAAAACTTCACAATTGATTCTGTTTCAGGCCTTGACAAGAAGCGGCACACAATTACAAACAGTAGGCTTAGGAAAATGCCACTATTTGTCAGTTGTTACAAGTTCTGTAGTTCTGAAAGAGAAGTGTAGCTTCTTAAGGCATGTTTTCATGTCATAAACTGAAAGCTGAAACAATGATCCAACTGACAATTGTGATTAAATTTAACTACATAATTTAGAGCACTGGAGTTTCCTTTGCTTAAATTTATGACATTGGCTGCTGCCACTGGTTTTCGTTGCATGCCCTTGTTTAAAGAGTAAGTACACCCACTGTCTCAGCCTACTACACAATTTTGAAAAGCGAGGGACGGGTGGGAGCGGAGGAGCTGTGTCCATTGTCATTTGCATAAATTAATGTACATTGTACAAATGATTTCGTATAACTTGGATCTTACTGTCAAAGTAGACATTGCACATCAAATGTGAATCAAGATTCAGCAACTGCATGGTCTATTTCTCACCTCAAATATTTTCAGAAACATATTTTAGTGGACTAGGTGGAATAAGAGAATTGAACAAGACGCCATGTTCCGGTTTAAAAACGTGGAGCCGAAATGAAAGTAATGTAGCGGGTCTAACCAATCAGGTGCCAGCTATTTCCACTGTGGGCGACAACAATTATCCATATGACGTAGAGGTACCTCCAAGTAGTTACTCTGACATCACGATTAGGGCGGGAGCAGTATGGGGAGCAGAAAGGAAATTTCAACCGTTAGGTGCAGCACAAAGACGCTTTTCTGCCAGTTTCTTATGATATACAAAATTATTTCAGATTTGTTGAAATAACGGAATGCATAAATAGGTTTCATTATAAGATAGGCAGAAAAAGTGATCTAGGGTGTACTTACCCTTTAAGTCTTTTCCCCTTACGATATTGTTTTAGCTCTGTAGAATGGGTGTCAACACCTTCTCAAAGAAAAACTGTTTTACTTGTTCTTGGTGGACATTTTTATCTATTGCTCCAGTGCTTCATATACTACAATGTTAATAATGTCTGTGGATAGACATTGCACTGGCATTCTCCACCTGATTAAGTTGCAATTGATTAAATTGGGCGGCAGTGTAGTATAATGGTTAAGGAACTGGCCTTGTAACTGAAAGGTTGCAGGTTCGATTCCCAGGTAGGACACTGCCGTTGTCCCCTTGAGTAAGGTACTTAACCTGAATTGCTTCAGTATATATCCAGCTGTATAATTGGATAATATATGTAAAAGAAATGCTAAAAAGAAGTTCTGTAAGTCACTTTGGATAAGAGCGTCTGCAAAATGCCTGTAATGTAAATGTAAATTAGATAAATGTCACAATGCCCTCAATGATTGTGGCTTCAAATAAAGGCATCGTTAACCCATCGGTGGTGGAGGACTGCAATATGTGCACAATAACAGCCCAAGATTTTCCACATTGGAGGACAGCCAAATTGTATTCAATCAGAATTTGAATAAGGGAGAATGCTTACTTTTGGGCAAATATCGGCAAGTCTAAAATAGAAGTTTCAAAATGTTGTCCGTTTGCATTTTTGCACTGATACAGAATAATGAAGTCATATTGGGGTATAATGCCATATCTGGGCAAATAGCTGAATTTTAACACTTTTTTTTTTCTCTTCCTGCAGTACGGAGTAGGAGCCCCATGCTGGCGATAATCTGAGAAGAGAGAGGATGTGCCTTCCTGCCCTGCCCAACTCCATCCATCCCACCACCCTTTGGCCCTCAACAGTAGTTCACTATGCTGAAAATAATGCCTGCTTTATGGGACCACTTTCTCTGGTTTTGTACATTACATTCATCTCTTGCAATGAAAATAACTCACCAAGCACAAACAACAGGCTTTGATTATCTTTGATGCACTGGGCCTTCATTGCAACACTTATCCAATGCATCTCTCAATTTTACAGACATGACCCATCCTGCTGAAAATAATGCTTACAACTTATTTCCTGCACCAATAAGGTTTATTTTCTAACTTGACAAATAACTGAACATTCAATTTTTACTTGACTATGTTTGCCCATCTCTAAATGGGTGAATCCTGTTATTCCAGTGGAACAGTTGATACAGTTTTTTACTATGTTGGTTATCAGTGTGTACATGTGACTCTTGTTCAATGACCATGTCAACAGGCCAAGTGAATAAGGAATATTTAAATTTGGAGCCATATTTCACAGCCAAACATGGTATATTTATCTCAGATATATAGTTGAAGTCGAAAGTTTACATACACCTTAGCCAAATCCATTTAAACATCTTTCACAATTCCTGACATTTAATCAGAGTAAGCATTACCTGTTTTAGGTCAGTTAGAATCACAACTTTATTTTAAGAATGTGAAATGTCAGAATAATAGTAGAGAGAATGATTTATTTCAGCTTTAATTTCTTGCATCACATTCCCGGTGGATCAGAAGTTCACATACACTCTGTTAATATTTGGTAGCATTGCCTTTAAATTGTTTAACTTGGGTGAAACGTTTCGGGTAGCCTTCCACAAGCTTCTCACAAATAGTTGCTGGAATTTTGGCCCATTCCTCCTGACAGAACTGGTGTAACTGAGTCAGGTTTGTCGGCCTCCTTGCTCACACACACTTTTTCAGTTCTGCCCACAAATTTTCAATTGGATTGAGGTCAGGACTTTGTGATGGCCACTCCAATACCTTGATGTTGTTCTTAAGCCATTTTGCCACAACTTTGGAAGTATGCTTTGGGTCATTGTCCATTTGGAAGAGACATTTGTGACCAAGCTTTAACTTCCTGGCTGATGTCTTGAGATGTTGCTTCAATATATCCACATCATTTTCCTTCCTCATGATGCCATCTATGTTATGAAGTGCACCAGTCCCTCCTGCGGCAAAGCACCCCCACAACATGATGCTGCCACCCCCATGCTTCATGGTTGGGATGGTGTTTTTTGGCTTGCAAGCCTCACCCTTTTTCCTCCAAACATAACGATAGTTATAGTTAAACAGTTACATTTTTGTTTCATCAGACCAGAGGACATTTCTCCAAAAAGTAAGATCTTTGTCCCCATGTGCAGTTGCAAACTGTAGTTGGCTTTTTTATGGGGGTTTTGGAGTAGTGGCTTCTTCATTGCTGAGCAGCCTTTCAAGTTATGTCCATATCGGACTAATTTTACTGTGGACATAGATCATTTTGTACCTGTTCCCTCCAGCATCTTCACAACGTCCTTTGCTGTTCTGGGATTGATTCGCACTTTCCGCACCAAAGCACGTTCATCTCTAGGAGACAGAACACGTCTCCTTCCTGAGCGGTATGAAGGCTGCGTGGTCCCATGGTGTTTATACTTACATACTATTGTTTGTACAGACAAATGTGGTACTTTCAGGCGTTTGGAAATTTCTCCCAAGGATGAACCAGACTTGTGGAGGTCCACAATTTTCTTTCTGAGGTCTTGGCTGATTTATTTTGATTGTCCCATGATGTCAAGCAAAGAGCCACTGAGTTTGAAGGTAGCCCTTAAAATACATCCACAGGTACACCTCCAGTTGACTCAAATAATGTCAATTAGCCTATCAGAAATTTCTAAAGCCATGACATCATTTTCTGGAATTTTCCAAGCTGTTAAAGGCACAGTCAACTTAGTGTATGTAAGCTTCTGACCCACTGGAATTGTGATATAGTGAATTAAGTGAAATAATCTGTAAACAATTGTTGGACAAATTACTTGTCATGCACAAAGTAGATGTCCTAACTGACTTGCCAACACTATAGTTTGCTAACATGAAATCTGTGGAGTGGTTAAAAATGGGTTTTAATGACTTCAACCTAAGTGTATGTAAACTTCCGACTTCAACTGTAGCTACAACTGATTTTGATAAACAAAGTAATCTATTTTTTGGGAAAGCATGTTTATCACTTCACTACCTCAATTTTTATAACTGATAATCCTTCATGGACTATTTCAATGCAACTGCAGTGCTGTACTTTACATGTCTATGACAATAGTGTTGAACAATTAAACAAAAAATATTTATGTCAGGTGATGTTTTAGAGGCTTACCTCTAAAGAAACACCTCTGGTCCTCATGTTCAGTAATTCATGAGGATTCCTTCGAAAGCACAGGTTTCTTTATGCTCGGTCCGACCTCGTTATGATGGTGACATTTGGAGCATTTCATAAGGCAGACATCATTTTTTATTTTTTAAACTATTTTTCCTACCTAATGAACCATCCAGTATTCCACCCTCTGAAATAATCTGGATTTTCTTTATACACCTTAACCCAAGAAACCACAGCTGCACAATCTTAACAGATCCATTAGCCAGTGTGTGGAAAAAGCACCTGGGGTGCTTCTTTGACAAAATAAAACCCGGTGAATGAGTTTGGTTGGATGTACTGAACATTTAAGTACACGTCTTGTGAGGGCATTGACTCACCGC
Organism: Synaphobranchus kaupii; assembly: GCA_029718625.1. NCBI lineage: Eukaryota > Metazoa > Chordata > Actinopteri > Anguilliformes > Synaphobranchidae > Synaphobranchus > Synaphobranchus kaupii. Next base: position 122,458,684 of record CM056376.1, read on the forward strand.
TTCCAAATGAATGTTACCCTTTGTTGCTCACATTTTTACCCTCTTCCCAAATGTGTAACATTAAGTTCACATTCCAGTTAAGGTGCATGTTATATAACTACAATAAAGTACTGATAATTATTTTCAGAGAGCAGCCCCATGGGTCTTTGATGGCTATTCACAGTGCTGAGACTGGAAATGACCAGCTAAATATTCTCAATGTGGTTTTGTAAAGAGTTGTGGTTGATCTATAAATAAGGTAGTGTTTGCTGAATCTATGATGTCATGTTGTTCTCCTGTTTTGTAGTAGGCTACTGAATTATTATTTTAAATGGGGAACGAGCTTGTTGATACTGGTGGGTTTTGAATCAATTTCAAAAACCAAAAATAGTAACATCAGTGGGCTCCTAACACAAGTAAAGGTGATGTGTTACAGATAGATGGGTATTCAAGCATACCACCCATTTAAAACTATGGGTAGTTTATGTAAGCGTGAAAAAGTCAGATATGCTTCACTATGACATCCTGGGAAATGGAAGAATTCAAGAAAGTCCGTTTTGAAAGTCTAATGTAATGTTTTTCTTCAATAACATACATGTTAGAAGAGCCCGCCTTCCTTTTGCAGACTTAAAAGGAATTGAAATGCCCACAATTGAGTAGATTGCTTGCACTTTCTGCATAATTGTATTCAGAGATTCTTGTAAACGCATTCAGTTTTCTCTAGTCACCTCAAGATATTCATAAGGAAACTAGGGTAGCGCTGTGTTTCATTCTGTTATCGAAGTTAAATAGAAAAGGCCAAGATGTGGCTGCAAGCTGTGAATGTAGACCTTGTTGTCTGAAAAATAAAAAGGGACTCAAAAGCTGTCACTTCCTTTGTCTGCACGTTGAATCAGATAATATGTGTGGGAAGAAGAGCCTACATTTTGTTTATATAACTATGAGAAACTTTCTCATATACTTGGATTACATTACATATTAATGAATGTGGTAGACTGGAGGTTCCCCCCCCCCCCCCCCATCTCAAGTATCTAAACCAGTTATATTAATCAGACAAAAAAAACATGTCTAATAAAGGCTATGGAGATGGCGGCACACCAAATAGAAAAAAGATGTTACCTCATTAACACCATGTATTGTGGTTTTGGCTAACACGTTTCGACGTGGAGCCTTCGTCAAACCACCTGGAGCAAGGCTCCACGCCGAAACGTGTTAGCCAAAACCACAATACATGGTGTTAATGAGGTAACGTCTCTCTTTTTTCTATTTGGTGTGCCGCTATCTCCATAGCCTTTATTAGACTTATGGTTTTTTGTCTGATAATTTTTTTTGTGGCAGAGCACCCAGCCAACAGGCTTGACGAGGAAGCGCACCTGACATTCACTACTTTGTCCCAGTTATATTAATCTCAGTCCCTTAAGGGCCACACATTTTCTTATTTACTTACTTTGGCTAATTTCCATAGTTAATCTCAAAACTTGATGCCATTTAATTTTCAATTTCTGCAATGCAGAAGTGTTAAGATATAGTGCTACTAACTGCCACAACAAAGCACGTTTGTCACCTGTAAATGTATACTGCATGCAAATGTAGTCTAAGCTTTGGATATCTTCATACAAGTATTCATTATTTACCAAGGGTATCACAACTTTTAACGTTTACCTGCTCTTATCAGTGAAGCATGTATTCTCACTGTTAACTAGGTGTATTGCAGATTATTTATTTTCGCTGGATCCGTTGACACCCAGTAGATGGTGCTAAATTCAGTTCTATATATTAATGGCCATGTTTTAAACTACCCTGCATAATTTTTTTATTAACTCAAACACAGTCCAGTTAATCACCAGATTTAAACTTTTTTAGACATAGCCTATAGGCTACACAGCTGCCATCAATTTCAATGTAAATATGATGGTGTGCCACTTAGGACGTCAGCAGCACAATCACTGATTTTAGCTAGGGATACAGTAGGATTAGATGTAATATAAAATGTCTAATGTAAATACAATAAATTGTGAACCAGCCTCACTCCCCATGAGGTTATAAAGTGCCTATTATAATAAATTATGTTAGATGCGAGATGACCGTGATTTTTTTTCTGCGTGACGAGTTGCAGTTGAGTGTGTTTTATTTGATACGTCTTAACTGTAGCTTTTTTTCTGACCTAAATGATTATGTATAAACCTACGTCATTAGAACTCCATGTATCTTTTTTCTGAAGTTTTGTCACCAACTTGACGTCATGCATACACAAGAAAATTTCTGGGAAAGGCGGTAGTTCGTTGCTAGGTGGTGTGACGTCATGACGTGTATGTCTCACTCTTGCAAACTGCGGGAGAATGACCTGGATCCCCAGCTTAGAAACGGCTCGTATCAAAACACAATCAGATTGAAGGGGAAAAAAAAAACAACAAAGTCCTAATTTTCTCTTGTGTTAGACTTGCAGAGTTCAAGAACGGACAAACTACGCTGTATTATACGAAGCTGCTCTTCAGCTGACGTTAGCATTACTTTGAAAACTAGAGGACAGTTAACGTAACATTAGCTCGCAAGCTAGCTAACGTTGACTATCCCCTACTGTACAATTGGCTAACGTTAGCTATTGCTATCTAACCAACTAGCTACCTTGCTAGCTGGTGCAAGCTCACAGCGCTAACTAGCGAAAGGTAAATAGCTAACTGCATAGCACAGTTGGGTAGTTAACATTACCAGCCGATCGATAATAAGGGTTATTAGGCAGGACATTCATAACTGCCGAGCTACCCGCTGAAGAACAAGAAACATTAGAAGGTAAGAAATTCTATATTAAATACGTAACGTTAAGCTGAGGTTTTACACTTCATTAGCTGGCTAATGTTATATTCAACTGGAGCGTCATGTTTCAGAAACCTGCTTGCTTGCAGGCTATGGCTAGCTAGCCATCCCTTCCTCGTACCAATATGTGTCGAAGTTCTCAACTGGCAATTTGCAAGCTTAGTGCTGGGTGGTTACTGTATATTCACTTTAGCACCAGCTAGCTAGTCAACTAACATTAAATAGGGCTGCTTAAATTTCTCAAGCAGTCTAAATATGTATTGTATAGTATAATATTGTAGTTAGTTGGCTAACGTTAGCTAACTGACTAGGTTTTGTTTCATTAGCTAAGTCGTGTCATAGCGAGCTTGGTCCGACGTTAATGGTATCACTGTAGCTATCGATAGCTAACGTTAACGTAGCTTTCGAGCAAGCTAGCTAACACCAACAACGAGCAACAAATAGTAGCTAAGACAAAAAATAAAGTAAAATAAGACGATAATTATCATCTTCGGTTTGCGTGTGCGACCCAAAGAGGCGAAAACGATGTACATATTAATATTAACTAACGTTAGTCTAGCGCTAGCTAGCACTGTAACACTAGCAGTGATAATAATATTTTAGCTAAGTTAGCTATGAAGCTTGTTATCTTCGAGGCTACTTGGTAGCTATGCTAGCTTAAGTTAGTTGGCTTTTGGAAGAAGGCTAACGTTAGTTAGCTAGTAGGAAAACGTTGCTAGCTAACCCGTAGCTCGCATGTTCGGATTTGCAAACCGGTGGACAGACATGCTTGTAACATTAGATCATAAAGTGGAAGTAACTTAAACGTTATAGTAACAATTCATGAACTCATTTTGTCCTAACCGACATTAACTAGCTAGCTAACGTTAGCTGGTTTATTGTTTTTAAATAAAAATTGGTTAATATATTACTTTAGCATTGAGTTTTATTCGTTACAGCGGTGGTTACGCATGGCCAATTTTAAGGAGTCGATGTCGCTGGTAGCTAGTACAGTTAATTAATTAAACTAACCAAAGTTATGCAAAGTAACGTTAACGTTAGTTAATAGCTAATTAGATAATTGTTTTATAACTAACGTTAAGTGAATTTCACACGTAAGATACACACTATTACGTCTGAAGCTGGTTTCAGCGTTTAAAACTGCCGAGCTCTTCCAGCGCAGTTGCAATGTTTATAACAGATCGGGTGGGTTGGTAGCTATCTATGCAAGACTGCTTTACATCAGTGATACCTAACGTTACCATTAATAATGTGTGCACATCAGGCTACTGTACTGCATGTAGCTTTACATCAGTGATACCTAACGTTACCATTAATCATGTGTACCCATCAGTCTACTGTACTGCATGCAGCTTTACATCAGTGATACCTAACGTTACCATTAATAATGTGTACCCATCAGTCTACTGTACTGCATGCAGCTTTACATCGGTGATACCTAACGTTACCATTAATAATGTGTGCACATCAGTCTACTGTACTGCATGCAGCTTTACATCAGTGATACCTAACGTTACCATTAATAATGTGTGCACATCAGTCTACTGTACTGCATGTAGCCTAGCCTAGACGCACCCTGAACCGCCAAATAAAATATTAACTACACATGGTTATCAGCAAGATATCTGGAAGTTAGTTTGCCATAAGCTAAGAGAAGTGTCAGACTGTGGTCCTGACCTGCGCAGTGGGTGGTGATTCGTGGTTGCCTTGTATTGCCATTTGTTGATTAGAAGTTGATCCTGGTGGTGGATTCTTGGAGGTGAATTTCTTTCTCGTCCATTCTCCACAGAAAGTCCAAAAAGATGGTGGATCTGGATTAATCACCAACATAAATCTGCTTCAGGGGATAATGTTACTGCACAGACGTTTTAAAAAAATTTTTTTTTATTATTATTATTATTATATTTGATCTGTAGTTTGAGACCACACTCTTGTTTTTCTCCATTGAACTGTGCATTTGATGTTGATGTACATAGTTATCCCGCTCATGAATGCCAACCAGGCAACCTGACATCCCAGTTTTTTACATTTATACATTTAGAGTGCTTTGTGCCTAAGATTTGGTTGGTTAAACATTTGCCTAAGTGGTGTACTTTCAGAAAGTGGGATAATGTCTGCTTTGTGCATGATTGCTATATTATATGTGCCACCAAAGAATGGGCAGTCAAGGTAATTTAAACAAAGTGGATAATTGTAAAGAATCTGTGGCAAACCTTCTCACTTTTCAATGCAGTATTGTGGTTGTAGTAAGCAAATGCCTTTGAATCAGGTTTCAAAAGCAGATAATTCAGATGGTTAGAGTGTGCAGCATATTATCCTCACTACTACTATCCCTGCTACTATGTTGCCAACTTGCCATATAGCTACTGAAGCTCCTCTCACTTGACCTGTATTCAGAGTAGCCAGGGTTTATGGCCCTTTGTTCAGAATGAGAGACAGGTGAGACAAACAAGGCAAATATGGGATTGCTGATATTACTGGAGATGGGTCTATCTGTTTTGTACTTGGCCTGCACAAGTACAATATGAACTGTCATAGTATTTGTACAGTTAGTCAGCCAGTAACAGCGCGGAAAACCTCACATCATATTTCAGGGTTTGGTTAATATTCATGTATATTCCTAATATATTTGGTAATATATGTTATTTTTTATGTTTATATTTAGCAGCAAATAAGGTAGAGAACCTTCCTCAAGGGAGATTTCCACTATTGACCTTCAAGTTCAGAGTCCAGCACCTTACAGGGCCCCGCTGGCTTTTCTACGAAAAATGGTTACGAGTTTGGTTGACCATTTACCGTTTGTAAAATGGTGGAAGTGCTTAGTTTGGCCTGCGCTGTGTGCTCACAGGTGGAGGATCCACTGCGCAGCGCGGCTGTGAGACACAGATCTGCTGTTGGGGCAGGATGTGCAGGACTGGGAGGGTTGCTGCGGTGATTACAGACAAAAGTGTAGCCCAGTACGTTAGTAGGGTGCACACACTTAGGGGCGCTGGTCAATTGGGAAGTGATTGCGATAGTCAGAAAAGCCTGTGGGATTTCCCTCTCCTCTTTAGCGCTTCTTCATTGACCTACCTTAACAGTCAGTGAGCATAAGGTGAGCCAGAATAGTTTCCAAAGCAAACTGACATGAATTTGACCACCCCACATAAAACGGAAGCATGTTGGCCCAGTGCCTGTACAACTAAATTAAAGGGAAAGTAGGTAGGCTAAACTTTGTCCTATCATTGCTCGGGATGGTCAGATGCCAGTTTTTTCAGACCGAGTACTCTGGTTTGGGTACCTGCTGATACTGAGTACTGATACGAGTATTTTTTTTTTATAATATCAAATTTTTCTGTTACCGTAAAGGTGAGAACGCTGGTCTCACTTCGTTTCCACCAATAACTGTAAAGATACAATGATGCATCGCGATGCAAACGTCACGATACAACTGCGTTGATGTGACATGGCTGAATCGTGATGAATCTTTAATTTACATGGCAAACTTGTCTTTATTTTTATTTTTACTTTTAATTAAATTATTATTATTCGCATGGAAATTGCGGTTTGAAAAATGAAGCAATATATTTTATACTTTGAAAGTAATATTGTTTGTTATATGAATGTCCTCTGAGTGTCTGTGGGAAGGGGGGTGGGGGGATCTGTCAAATTTTAAGGTCGTATTACTTACACGGTCGCATTGTAGCTAATTGTATCATATTGCAGCGTATCGTGGTTTATCGTATCGTTATAAATTAAGAGAAATCGCATTGCATCATTGTTCAGAGTATCATTATTGTATCGTATCGTTATTGTATCAAGTCAATGGTTTACACCCCTACTACCTACTGAATACAAACAGAGGGGCTGGGTGTAACTTGGCATGGAATCCGTTTGTCTACTTGCTAGCAAGCTAGCCACGAAAGCAAGAAAATCTAGATTTATGGTGTTCCGTTCAGTTTACTTTTGTGCTTAAGTTCTACTGAAAAAAAAAAATCTGCTTCGCTGTATGGTAAAAACAAGGGTTTAACGTTGGTGAAGGAAGGAATTTATTTTTACCGGCTCTTGCAAGATGAAGGTGAGAATCAATGTTGACTGCAATTGCGAACGCTATATCCTCCAGATACACCTGAGACACAAAGCTAACGAATGTGCGAGTGTGTAGCAGGCACTTTTCGCCCAGGTGATTTTGAGAACATTCGGGCGAGACTAACGTCACTGAACATACTGAACGTCTGTCTGTTAGCTCGGTCAATGCCCCCTTCGCCGAGTATGGGGGGTTGGTATCAGGTCTGGGTATCGGAGCATTTTCATGAGTATGAGTAGAATATATGAGGACGGTATCGGACTCGATAGCTGTATCGGTATTGGTCAGGAGCATGTGGGGCGACACATAATTGGCCATATTGTCACCCAGGGTGGTTGATCAGTCACTTACATTCTGTGCCTGCTGTGGAAAAGGTACAGTCCTGCAGCGCAATGATTGCACAGCTCAGCGTGCGGACTGCTGGGATTGGGAAGGAGCATTTGTTGGTCTGCACTTTGTTGGACAGGATGTTGCTGCGATGGGATTGGCTTACAATTGCATTTGTGCATTCTAATTCTGGGAATATTAGTGCTTAATTAACAAGGCCCCTGGAGGCATAGAGCCAATCAAAGAAGATTATTGGCGTGCAGTGCATGTTTCATGTTGAAATGCAGATGGACCCTTTTCAGACTTGCCAAAAAGTGCTGTCTGTAACAAGATGCTTTAAAGACAAGCACTTTTTTATTCTTGCATTCAAAGTAATCGCTAAGCCACAAGATTTTGTTCGATAAAAAATTCCTTTTGATGTAAAGCATACAGGCTAGTTTCTAATGGTTTGTGTGTGTTTTCTTATTTTTATTTTGCTTTAAACTGCAAACAGGCGATATCCCATATAGCCTACCAGCTCTTGTAAACACAAGTTTTGTACGTTTCTAAAAAGTCCTTCATCGCACACAAAAACTTGGAAAACTTGTTCCAACTGGAAACATACACTAAAACTGAAATAATGTCATGAAACCCTAGAAAGGTGAACGGGTCAAGTCATACTGATACCACTTCCCAAGTCTTCACATCTGCTGAGAGGGCTAAACCGGAGCAGCACCTTGCACTTCTGTGTGCCTGCATGTGAATGGGGCGCTGTAGAAGTCAGGCAGCCCACATCTCAGAGTCAGCTTACAGCACTGTGACATCTGGCAAATTAGCATTGCCAGCAGTTACTGTTAAGAGCTCCTGCGAAATCTCTTGGGGCTTGAGGGTTGATCACAAATAGTTTTTGACTGCGACAGGTGCAAGATAATGACTTTGTGTCTACAGTCTACATCAGCTGTAACTGACGCAGCTCAAAAAATTGTGCGTTCTGCTGTATATGACAGGAGTTTTTTGTAAACGCAGGAGCGTGGGTGCATTACCCTCAGTCTCATGGCAAAAATGCAAACATCGACTATCCGTGTTTTGTGAACATTGAAGGAAATTAGCTTGATTTCATAGGTAACCCTGACATAAATAAATATAAATTTTGGGACACAATACTTTCCATTTCAGGAGCAGTGAATGAATAACTACCTGCTTGCGCTTGTCAGTCATTTATAAAGTAATGCATTTTGTGTAGGAAATATTTGCATTGGAAGTTGCCTTGTTCATATATAGTCACTCAGGAATAATGTTCAATAACAGCCTGTAGTGTTTGTGCTTCCTCCACGAAAGAATTAAATAATAAATAAATTTAAAAAATCCTGTGAGACCAGTAATTTTGCCCTGTGCCTTTGTAACATTTATTTGAGCCTAACCAGTGATATAAGAGACACTTCTGCTGAAGTTTAAAAAACTGAAAAAAACATTCACTGTTCTACCCGTCAATAAAAGTGGCGAAACACGACTTGGATTAGCTGTGAAGATGTGGAACAGATGCCAGCCGTGCACTTAGACTGGTTTCATGTTCGCAGAGCGCAGCGTGTTTTACTGTGCGTGCGTGAGAGAGATAGCAAAGGGGTGTGGTGGAGTTTTAGTGCCCCAGGTTAAATAGAGCTGTTGTTTATCTACCCGACGCTTCCTCGTCGGTCCCTCCCTGCGTACGTGACTCGGCGGTAAACATGACGCCGAGTGAGTGGGTCCCTGCTGCAGGGGAGGACGTCCCAGCCAGTGCGGTGCATGTCCAGCGCTGGGGGGAAGAAGGAGCAGGGGGAGAGGGAGCAAAGAGGGGAAGTGACTAAAGGAGAGAGAGAGAGAGAGAGAGAGAGAGAGAGAGAGAGAGAGAGAGAGAGAGAGAGAGAGAGAGAGAGAGAGAGAGAGAGAGAGAGAGAGAGAGAGAGAGAGAGAGAGAGAGAGAGAGAGAGAGAGAGAGAGAGAGAGAGAGAGAGAGAGAGAGAGAGAGAGAGAGAGAGAGAGAGAGAGATGAGGAAGGAGAGATCGGGTGAGGGATGAACGAAGAAGGGGGGGGGGGGGGGGGGTAAGCCACGTTCTGGGCTTGCACTCAGCGCAGCAGGGTGGGTGAGAAACCAGCACCGCAGTGCAGTAGAGAGCTTTCCCGGTCTCTCTTTCACTATCCGTCTTTCTCTCCGCCTGTCTCTCTCGTCCCGCCAGTGGAGAGAGGCAGAATGAGGGCCCCGCTCTCTCCCTGCACGGACGCGATGCGGGCAAGGACGCTGGCGGGCGTGAGGCTGTGGCTCTGCGGTAGGTGGAGAGGGAAGGAGTCGGCGGCGAGCGAGCGAGCGAGCCGGCTTCAAGGGCGCCTGCGGGGGAGACCGGGTTTAACGAAAAATGCTCTGGAAGACCCTACAGATGGGTTCCGGGCGACCGCCGTGTCACCCGGTATACGTCGGGTAGTCTAGGATATTACAAAGCGCAGCATAACGACTGTTGTAGTTTACAGCTGTGAACGTTCATTTCGGAGATTTTTTTGTTGTGTCATGTTTGTGTTGTAATGTTGCATCATCTAGGTATAATTTTATCGACTGATAGCCTGTTTAGTATTAGTAACATTAAAAGATAAATAGGGGTCAAGCAAGAGTTGTTTGACTGCTGTAAAACGTGTCATTATTAGAATTACAATGATCTGACATGCTCTGTTTTTAGCTTTGCCTTTAAAAGGACTTTAGGAGTTCTGGCGGTGAGCAGATTGCTTCCCTTCTGTTCTTCACTCCTTTCTTCTTTTTCCACCTCCCGTTTAACTGACAGCATTGCCTGGGCGTGCTCATATCTGGCACGCTAGTGTCGGCTGTAGCCTGTAATCGCGAGCAGGTCCAAGGCCGTGCCCCGACGGTCACCAAACTTGTTTTTCAAATGTCTGCACTGCTCGATTATTCATCTCACATTTGCAGAGCAAGGCTTTCCTACTTGAAAATTCCAAAAGCTTGATATCCCTGCTTGAACCATACTATCTGCATACAAAACCCTATAATTCTAAGGTATTTATTCACATCAAGAATTGCAAACTGGATTGCTGAAAGTGCTGCTGTTCAGTCTTAGGTGGACTGCTGGCTACTGTACAAAGTGCCACTGTAAATGCAAAAAAAAAAATGATACCCTCTGTGTGTGTCCTTACCATTTAAGGGAACGCAGGAAATGACCTTTGAGTTTGCATAATCTGGTCTTTAGTGACCAACTAAAATAGAAGTACACTGACCTCCTCTAAGAGATCAAAATTGGGATCAACTCAGTTGATACGTATACAAAGTAAAACAAAATTGGGGAACAAAGCTGTTGCCCACGGCGCTAACCTGAACGCCCGTTTTCTCCACGTTGCTCCCGCAGGGGTCGTGGCGGGCGGCATTGGAGGGCGGACGAGCACCATCGCCCCTGTGCACGGAGGCGCTCCGGCGGTGGAGGGTTCGATCCCCTGTCCTTTCCTGAGAACACGGCCGGGCCGCCGGGGAACGCCTCATGGCCTCTGTGGTGGTCGTTGACAGCGGGGGAACGGCGGTGGAGTACGTCACCGTTTCGGAGAACCCACAGCAGGTAAGGAGCAGGGAGCAGAAGTGGCACCTTAATGCATTGCCTTTTTGTTGCTTATTTGCTTTGCAGGCGGCGCCGCTCATGCATTTAGCCTGCGATTGTGCAACCTTTTACAACCTGTTCTCAGCCGGACACATGGTGCCGTACTTGAAGCCAGTTGTATTGCTGAACGGTACAGCCCCAGCAACGCCAACTCACTGGAGTGCCCTAGAGTTCAAAACACTTGATTGTTTGAGTATTTGGATGCGAGATCATTAATCAACTACTTGATTCACTTTGAATCGATTTGATTGCTAATTACTCTGCAAACAATGAATGAAAATCCAGAGTTGGAAGTCTTTCTCAACCTTTTCACGAAAGGAGAGCCTAAGACCCTGTATTAAACGGTTTTTTTTAAACTTGGAAAGCAGTGTAAATTATTGCACCAAATGCAAAAGACATGCTGTATATGTATATTTCCAGAAAACTTTTAATTTTCATTTAATTTTCTTTCACATTATTAATGAAACTGAACACAATGATGGATCTTTAGGCCTGTGCTGTATATGTTTATCTCTGTTTCTGAAATAGTTTCATATTTTCACACAGTGGTGTCAGATTTATTTAAAGGCATGTATTGAATATCATACAGATTTAATAAAAGCCATTACATACAAAATCTAATCAAATTAGCCAGTAATATTCTATGGCTTCTATATCACTATTCTATTTTAAACTGTTCCTGAAGGAGGTCATGCTAGGTTTTTTCCATTTTGAGCTGGGCAATATTTCATGGATAGACGACAATTTGTCTGAAGAGGCAGGATCTGTCCATTGCAATGTGATGTACCGGAGGTCCCTGCTTGGAGTCCCCTAATCTTCTGTATTTATTTTGGCAGTGACTAAAAAAAAGTCCTTGCAGAGAAACTTGCTGGCACAGCTCACATATACAAACCTGTCTGCCTGTACACAACTCAAGCTTGATATCATGCTGATTCCAGGTTCATTTAAAGTCGGTTCCAGACCAGTGTCCAATGGGAACTCCCTCTCCCTCAGTTAACTGAGATGTTGGGTGACACATTATTATTATTATCATCATCATCACTAATATTAGACTCAACAGTGCGGAGAAGTTATCCCATGTGTGTTTCTCTGAAATTTGGACGGACGACTCAAAGCACCAGGGCTGCTCTCCTGTGCGCCTGAGGGAATATGTGATGTCCCCATATGACAGCGTGATGCAAATGGCTTTGGTCAGAGAGAGGGAAACTGGGGCAGGGACTACAAGAGCTAACTACACTGTTTTCCCCACTGATGAAATTCAACATGCAGCTTTCAACAATGTCCTCAGTAAAATCTCTGATTCGCTCTCTACCTGCCAAACAAAAAGTGCTACCGTATTTGTGGACGCGTGCTGCTGTTTTTCCGTCCGTGATAGGCACTACCGTCACTCTCCCCGCTCTGAAGCCTTCCCATTTCCTCAGGAAGCGAGCAAGGCCTTGTACAGCGGAATACCACAGCACTCGGGAGTGCTCAGGAATTTCAGCCTTTGTCCAGTAATGCAGGAGCTTTCGATTATCTCAGTGAAAACGGTTTCCCTTGTAGCTGCATTCCTGATCGGAAACAAATTAGGCTTGAATTGAAAATCAGATGCTTTACAAAACTCTTGTAAGGATCTGAAAATCCAGTGACCTCAGGTGCAATTTTGCTGAGATTTTTCAGATATTGCATTATTTCATCAGTGCGTGGGTACCTGTCTGATTATGAAGTCTTACTGTGTTAAAGCAAATACATTAATAATCATATTGTAAAATATATTGTTATATACACTACTCACAAAAAGTTAGGGATATTTGGCTTTCGGGTGAAATTTATGGAAAATGTAAGTTCACGCTACAGTGATATTATACGTATCAGGAAAGTAGGGCATTTAAGTAGAAGCATGCAATGGTGATTTCCTCATCTCAAACTATTTATTGAAACAAAAGCCAACAACAGTGGTGGGTATACCACAACAAAAATGTCAATGTCTCAATAACTTGTCATGTGCCCTTGAGCATCAATTACAGCTTGACAACGACGTCTCATGCTGTTCACAAGTCGACTTATTGTCTGCTGAGGCATGGCATCCCACTCTTCTTGAAGGGCGGGCCCTCAGGTCATTGAGGTTCTGGGGTACAGAGTTACGAGCCTCTACACGGTGAGTCAGCTGATCCCATAGGTTTTCTATGGGATTCAGGTCTGGAGAAAGTGCAGGCCACTCCATTTGAGGTACCCCAGTCTCCAGCAGCCTTTCCCTAATGATGCGACCTCGATGAGCTGGAGCATTGTCGTCCATGAAGATGAAATTAGGCCTGTGTTGTTCATGCAGGGGGCACAATGACTGGATTAATGATGTTATTCAGGTAGTATGGGCTTGTCACTGTACCATTCACAAAGTGTAGGGCAGTTCTGTATTGACTAGACACACCTGCCCACACTGTAACACCGCCACCACCAAAGGGTCGTCTGGTGACAACAGTGGCTGATGCATAGCGCTCTCCTTGACGTCTCCAACATCGTTGGCGGCCATCATTTCTGCTCAACGTGAATCGACTTTCATCAGAGAACAGCACTGAGGCCCACTGGTCCCTCGTCCAGCGTAAATGCTCCCTGGCCCATGCAAGACGATGACGCCTGTGCCTGGTGGTGTGGTCAGGTACCCTTGCAGGTCGTCTAGCACGCAGACCACGCTGATGTAAACGGTTTCGAATGGTCTGACGTGACACTTGGGTGCCTCTCACCTCCCTTAAATGTGCCTGGAGTTGAGTGGCATTCATCATCCGGTTCCACAGGGCACTGTTCACAATGAAGCGGTCATCAGTGTGGGATGTGGCCAAAGGACGTCCACTTCTATGCCTTTCTGTGACTCTTCCAGTCTCTCTGTATCTCTGTTGCAACCTGCTGATGACACTCTGTGACACTCTAAGCTCAGTGGCCACTTCCCTCTGAGAACATCCTGTTTGAAGCCTCGCAATGGCGAGGTACTGTTGATCAATTGTTAGGTGTCGTCTTGGTCTCATGATGTCAAAATGTGAACAGCATGATGAAGAGGACTGTTTAAATACCAATTCTAATTGAACCAGGAAATTTATTGGTCGATTCATGGATCAAACAACTGTTGTGAATTTTGCCGTTCAGCTCCTTGTTAGAGAACAGCAAGTTGTGCAAAAAGTACTGAAACATTGAATAGTTGGACATGTGCATTCAAAAGTTTAGAGAAGGTCAAATTAATTTGACCTGTAAAGGTTATAGTGCATTTTAGGTTCATCCTGAAATTTCACCCGAAAGCCGAATATCCCTAACTTTTTGTGAGTAGTGTAAGTATATTTTGTGTGTAGTGTATGTTTTACAATGCCAGAATATAATTATTTTTGAATATTTACTTATATTGGAAAATGGAAAAAGGTTTATTTACTTATTTGTTTTTACTGGAAGCCGATTTATCACGAACATTGGCATCCCTGCCCTCTGCTCTCTGTGGGTGGGGCTTGGGTGGAGCTCTCTAGGTGGAAAGGTTGCAGTGGGTGTGGCATACGATGTGTGATTGTCTGATTGGTGGGCATACTCTCTCTGCAGGAGGAGGGGCAGGTGGAGGAGGAGTACCCAGCAGTAATTGTGGAGCCCATGCCTACCACTGAGGTGGAGCAATGCTATGCTGCCCAGGTGCTGGTCTATGATGATGAGACCTACCTGATGCAAGGGGTTGCAGAGGAACAGGAAGTGGAGACTGAGGTCATTGAGACAGGTAGGACTTCCGCTTCCTCTATTTATCCACAGGTATCATTGTTACCAAGTTATGTAGTAGATGCCCATATTATAGCCAAGCTTGTACTTGTAGACATACTGTACATGATAAAGAATACAGCAGCTGTTGTGCTTAGTTCATACACAATTTATACAATACATAGGGTTCACGCCTTTTGGTATTGTTGATCTATCACCATGAGACTTGTTGAATTCTACTGAATCTTTGCCTCCTTGGGCTAGGAAGAAATAATCATTAAACATAATTTTGTTACTTTATAACAAAATAAAACACTCATATTCCCTGCTTCACTGTAAACACCACGGCAGTTATTTTTTGCTTTTCACACAGGACTAGTTCAGATGAAGCCCTAAAAGGAATGTGTGCCTTTTTTTACTGACCGCAGTAATTGTAGTCATTGTAGTCCTTTGTGTGAAAGATTTGGAATATTACCCCTGGGCAGCATTTCCGTCCATCTCGGTAAACCCCCTGTGGTTTTAGTTCCATTTCCCCCTCTCTACTGCATAAACAAACATTTTCAGAAAAATTGTTTTTAATAAGATACAATTAAAAAATAAATAAGAAAATTTAACAAAACGCAGAAGTAAACACTGGCTGTGATTCGGTCAACACTGGCCCTTAACATAGACTTACAGTTAAAAGCAAGATTTGTTTTTCTTCTCAGAAGAGTTCAGAAATTGCTAAAACAAATTCCCCAAACTGAGCTTGTGAATAGAAACTGCAACACGTTCATTTCCTTTAAAGTCGGATATAGGACAACTGTTGAGTTCTGTTTTTTTAAAGTAATGTAAAAACAAAGTTATTCTAATCTGTTCTATTCTAAAAAGAGAAAACTAAACATAATTCTTAAAATGAAGAGTGTATTATCTATCTGATAAAACGGCACACATTTTAAGGCACGATTTTGGTTGTTTTATCTTTATTCTTTACTGGTGGTAAGTGAACATTGGCTGCTCGAGAATCTAAGCCTGACAGTCACTTATGTGAGGAATGCAGTTTACTCGACCCCTCCTCCCTTAGTCGAAAGAACACCCATTTAGGCCAAGGTGATTAATGAATGTGGAGTAGGCCTGTATTCAGTACACGTTAGTTATCAGGTCCCATTTTTCATGCACATAAACGCAAAGGGGCAGAGCTGTTTAAGCTCTGTACAGTTGGCGTAAATGCTGAAAGCACCAAGAATACATTTTTCCTCCTGAGCACATGAGCATGTTTCCCGGTGTAGGAGGGAGAAAGGAGATGGAATTTTTTTTTTTTTAAAGATGCAGCTATTAAGATCTATGATGCAATGCTATTTTGAGCTAATCCTTCTTGGCAAAAATGCTGACGGCACCAATAATACAGTTTTCATCCTGATCACACAGGAACGTTTCCCAACGTAAATGGTTTTTTAAAAGATGATTATGTACATGTACCTGATACAATAGGCTTTTAAACCAAATAATCTACCTTGGTAAAGGTGACCTATTTCTCAGTGCAGATCCAGTAGACTAATCCCTGAATTTGACTGGGGACAATTGTTTTAAAAAAAATAAAAGTGAAATAAGAAAAGATGGCTCATGTGAGGTGCATTTCTTTTAGTATAATGATAATACGCAATACTGCTTTATTTTTTATTTTTGTTGACCATGGTTTCCTGCTATATGCATTGGTATCTTACAGACTCTTGGCCTCATCTAACGTAGTACAACAAATTACTATGTATCGTTGTAATTTTTACTCAATACATGCAAAAGCTGCTGAAATTTGCAATATTAGTTACAATACTCTCTTGTTTAACTCAAATATTAAGCATATTTATTTGTTTACCCATTCGTAGTGATTCTTCATTCTTACTTCCCTACAATATCTGCAATATTAATTGCCATTCAGACTTGCAGCACAGTTTTGCATTTTCATTTCTGTCTTGAAAATTAAATATCTTCTTAAAAAGTTCCGCGCCTCAGCGATCATGTTGAGCGTGTAATTTGGTGTGTAAATTAGCGTGCACAATTTCATATGATATTGTTCATAAACACCCTTAAGCTATTACGTTATTTTCTCCTTGGGGGAGGAAATTCATTCACTTGCGGTTTTTGGGTGAGGTTTTATAAATGTTCATGACTCAGAAGCTGTTGCCAGTGCTCGGCGTAGCGTGCATCTGATCTAATAACGGCTTTTATAAATGTTTATGACTCAGAAGCTGTGCCAGTGCTCAGCATAGCGTGCATCTGATCTAATAACGGCCTTCATCAAACCAGCCATTTACTTGAGACGTGATACGTATTGTCCTGTATAAAACTTCAAGAAAGCTTTAATTGTAATTTGTGCTCCACTGGGGAATTTCTCTTCAGATCCAAACAATAAACCTCCTACCCCTGCTAATTTCCTTTGCTGCGTCGTAATTGGTCTGCAGTTTGGCCTTAATATATCACCTGAATATAATTAGATTCATCAGCATTCCACTAATATGTAGTGCCTACCAGAATTATTGGCAACCTCAATTAATGAGTAAAAAGTACAGGATTAAATTCAGTCTGCTTATTAAATGTCTTCTGTGCTCAGAAAAATTTGAAAATGATGTAGTTTAATTGTGATACAATTGATGAGAGGAAAAATAAATCTTTAACGCAAAATAATTTTTATTTTGAAGATGTATGTCACAATCCCTGTATTTATTACTTTGTGCTCAATTTTCATCTCGTCTGACCATAGCACCCGGTTCCAATCTAGATTGCGGTAACATTTAGCAAATTCCAGGCACTTCTGTTTGAGGTATGAAGACAGCAGAGGCTTTCTTCTGGCAAGCCTTCTGCTGGATTGAGAAGAAAAAATCCACCCTTGTCTTATTATAGAGGCAATCCAGTCAGGAAAACACTTGATCCAATTATATGGGTCTTTATTTCTGCCGACAGTCAACACCGTACTAAAAAAAGCATTATTTATTATAGTGATCCTTTATACCCTCTAAGAGGGACTGTGGAAACCAGTATCAAGGACAACCACCTCATTACGTAGAAAAGTAAAACTTAGTTTCCCACCGTCCAGCTGCATACTCCCTTTTTTGCTTTTTGCTCAAGGCCTGTAGGAGTTGAGGAAGCCCTGTGATATACTGGCACCTGGCTCGCACGATTACTCAGCCACCTTTTCAGATGGAAAATAACAAGCAAGGTTGAATACGACAGAATACATGATTTAATTTAACCTATAATAATAATAACAATAATAATAACAATATTATGACAATAAAAAAGTTACATTTATCTATTGAATTTTATACATGAATTAGTTTTTATTGTAAAAACACACAGTAAACAATGCATTCAATGAATATATTGTTTACTGTGTGTTTTTAAAATAAAAGATGAATTGATGTATTGTTAATTCAAGATTAATTACTGTATTGTGTTTTTACAATAAACAAATTCAGGGGCCTGTATCACGAAGCAGGGAGGTATTTCACAAAGCAGGATTAAGGAGTTAGCCAGATAACACGTAAATATTTTGAATTTGATGACATCCGATTGGATGAGAGCCTGGGTTACTTCAAAAGCTCGCCGGCTAACTAAGGTCGCCTCAGCAGTGCCAAGCCAATATGGCTGCCAACATTCTACATTTTTAGTTTGATCCTGTTCATGTGCAAACTTCTAATAAAGCAGATTATTTTACCTATTCCAACATAATTTTTGTTAATGAAGACAGGTGGCACTAAATAGCATACCTTCTGGTTCAGTTCACTATTAGAACAATATCAAACAATATTGATGGAAATATAAATAATTAATTTTAGTTTGGTTAAAGGGTACACCCTAGATCACTTGTTTTCGCTTTAAATGTGTTTATATGCCTACCTTATAATGAAATGTATTCATCCATTCCGTTATTTCAATAATTCTGAAATAATATTGTATATCATACGAAACTTGTAGAAAAGCGTCTTAGTGCTGCCCTCTAACGGTTGAAATTCCCCTTCTGCTCCCCACACTGCCCCCGTCCCCTCTTTGGAGGTACCTCTACGTCATATGGATAATTGCTGTCGCCCACAACCGAAACAGCCGGCACCTGATTGGTTAGACCCACTACGTTCCTTTAGTTTCTGCTCCACATTTTTAAACCGGAACAACGTGGCGTCATGTTCATAAACTCTCTTATTCTACCTAAATAGTCAACTAAAATATGTTTCTGAAAATATTGGAGGTGCAGTTGAATATGGATTCATATTTGATCTGCAACGTGACAGTTTGACAGTTTGATTGATACAAAAATAATGTGTATATTGTACATTAATTTATGCAAATGAGGATTGACATAGATCATCCGCCTCCACCCCTCCCTCGCTCACCCCACAAAGTATTTTTCAAAATAGTGTAGTAGGTGGAGACAGGCTGAGATGGTGGGTGCACTTACTCTTCAACATGACTCTTACATTGATGTGTAATAATAGTGAAAACAGTTTTCCATACAAATCAGCTCTTGCATAATTATAGATATATAGAAATGAACAATAAACATAATCACTAGTCATTTGTATAGATATGTACAAATGAGCTGTCCACGTGAGTTACTTTGTAAACGTTTCAAACAGAAACTAAACGATAACTATGAACATATTGTAGGCTAAAATCTGTGGTGTGAGGGACTAATTCAAAACGGAACCAACAAAAATGGTGGTCACTGGAGGAGATATGGGAACTAACTGGACATCGGAGAAGTGGAAATCGGAGATTTATTAAATATAAGTCGGGAAAGGGGTATTATAAAAACTCATTGATGGTAGGCTACTGTCCGTGATTCAAACGTTTACCGAACGATCGTGGAATGAAAGCTAGGGGAGTAATTTTCTCCCGTTACTGAAACAGTAGCATAGCAGTAAGTGATGTACTAGTTTGTTATATTGCCCACTTGATTGTATTCAATTTCTTTATATCCTATAGCAGGAGTAAAACCCTGAACCCTCCCAAATCTGGAACATGGACTGAAGTAAAAAGAGCTGCTCTGGGTTTTACTCAGTTGCAGTTATCCAGCTAACTCAGCAGTAATCCTGCTTTGTGAAACGGGGCCCGGATTTACTTTCTGTGTGTTTCTCTTTGTTTATTTTTATATTGACCCCCTGAAATTTGATGATGACCCCTTAAAAAAAGAGTAGTGGGCCAGTTTGCCTGGATCAAACACGGCTCAAGCCATACATTGGACATTGTTACCGCTGAAGAAACAAAACGTTAGAATTCTGCAGCCAAATGGGCGTACGCACAGAAGGCCTGTGGAAAACAAGGCAATGCTGATGCTGACTGGATTAGGTTCGGTAGCCGACAGAAATACAAACATTTACTATCCAGGTCTACAGCCCGTCTTCAAAGCTTTGAGGGATCAGTGGTACCTACATACAGAAGTGCTTGTATTGTATTTATTGTCAGTTTGTGATGGGAAGAATGATCAGTATTGACACATTCATTTCACTTTTTGAAAACAGAAGTAAAACAAAGGTAAGTTCAGAATAATTAAAGGTGTTTTTGGGTTTCTGTTACTCTAGTCTTTGTACTGTATTACAACTTCAGGGATGCACAACCATGTGAAAAATTGAGCTGGCGTCAATATTTGGATATGTCTCTGTCTTAACCCTATTGTAATAGCCCTGAACGGTACCAGGAAATGATAGCTAAATAATAATAATAAAAAAACCTGACACAAGTGAACATTAACTTACTAGTATTACAATATTGTATTACAATAGCTAGTAGCAAAATTTTGTATAATGCGATTCTTCTGGCCCAAAAGTTCACTTTGCCACAAACTTTTGTAAGACCGCAAACATATTGATTTCATCAAATAATAAAGGCATGTCTTTGAGGAGGGGCTGAAGTATATGGCTGCATCTTGAATGGATGGAGTTCATTTCCAGAACAGAGCTCTCGAGTTCCAAAGAGAAACTGCAATTCGGACACTGAAATGGAAACAGATTGTTTGAAGAGTTGCTTTTGTATTTGGACCTGTAAAGCAAGCGCTATGGATGGTATCACCCATGTGATGAAATATCTGGGTGAAGCGGCTCCTAGAGCTCCTCTTTGCAAAGTGAGATTTACTTCACTAATAATTGTTAACATTGTCACTGGAAATGTCAGCTTTCAGCTTTCCCTGAGGAATAATAGTTATGAGATTTGAAAATTATACTCAGGGAGAGTGTTTGTGTGGAGACACCGTGGGGAAGGCACTATATTACAGAATGTTATTGTAACGTGAATTTTAGAACGGTTTTTGTTTTCTCATACCGTTCTAAAACCACTTTCATAGATTTCTCGCGCATGGTGGATTCTGAAACTGCTCCATTTTTTAGCGCCTGACTATTTTTCTGGAACTCTTCTGCATGTTTATCTCCTTCCTGTTGCGGTTTGCAGAATGTATACTCTTCGCAACTTTCTCTCGCACGCATTTTAATCATTTTCGAGCCTTCACTTGAATTGTTTCTTCCTTGCTCCCCAGTCTGAATAATCGCCAGGCTCAAAGAAGCGTAGGCTGCCATAGAGTTGCACGAGGCATGCTAAAGAGGGACACTTCACAGAAGTCTGGTGAAGACGATTAAAATCTAAGAACAGAGATTAGATATCAACATCTGTAGCGTGTCAGGGGGCTCGACAGAAGGCTGAAATTTTCAAAGGATGGGGGGGGGGGGGGGTGTCATTGGGGGAACTTCACTCGGCTATTCACTCATATGCATCATTTAATTAGAAATTATTAGTTATAGAACCCATAAATTGGAAACTTCATGAGATGTTCATTTTGCAACCATATCTACAGCTATTTATATGGTTTATCAGTTCCACTTCAAAAGATAATAGTCTTGTGTTTATTGCATTTGCTTATGCAGCTTCAGAAATAATATTTTTGTATTAAGTTTGTATGTCAGACCTGAAGCTCCCATCTTGTAAATTTGGATTGTCCTTACTTGGCCGTGTCAGGCAGTTCTTATAGTACCACCAGCTTGTTACATGGCGATTGCTTCGATGGGTCTGGCGGATGTAAACAAACTACGATTTCTTTTCAGAGGTGCTTCCCAGTTCAAGAGGGACATCTAGTGGCTAGCTTATGGAACTACTTTTACAGATGAGCGGTATATCAGAGGGTAGGAGTTACACCCCTTGAAGTGATTTGCAAGCATGACACCATTTGTATATCTGTCAATGGTGGCTCCTGCTAATAACGTGTAATATATAGGCCATCTCACTGGTTACCCCACCCCTTCTTCCTTCATCCCTCACCCAATCTCTCATTCCCCCATTTTCTATTCTCTCTCTCTCGCTCTCTCTCTCTCTCACAAAGGGACAAACATAAGTATTGTAATGCCAAGCACTGACAACTGCCCACCCGTTTGTGTGTGCACCGTCAGACAAAGTGAGGACCAGCCTGTACACACACAAGGTCTTATCGGTTCATGTGTTTGCCAACAATTTAAGTGGTGTTTGCATAGATAGATATTGTTGGTGAACAATTATTCAGATTGATGTGCTTAAGAAAGGAAATTGGCAATTGGACATAATGCAAAAACAATGTTTTTCATTTTTTTTATACCCTAGCTATCAGCCTGATACAGCCTGATAATTATTATATCAGCAACACAGTCATGCCTGTGAAAAAATCACCCCCTTTCCCTGAGGTCAACATTAAATGGACATTATTATCACCAGTTGCCCTGTACTGCATTACTATTGTGTGTGCCAATATGAACTGTGATTATTAACGAAAAGACGTTTGGCCATTATCCGTTACAATTATAATTTATATATTTCGAATGCTCTAAATTACGTATGGTGAATGAACTGAAGAGGTTTAGCTCAACCTATAACTTCAGTGAATGAGCAAGATTTTTGATTGTTTATAAGTGGCATTAGTACTTGCTGGTGGATAAAAATCTGAGCTGTGGATCTTGGCATCCACTATGGAAACCATCATGTAAAAGGTATTCTAATCTCCTTGAAATTGACATATTAGCATTGTACTTAAGTAATTTCAATGGTATTAAAAAAAATAAAAAAAATAACTCCAAGCTAAAAAGGACACGTTCTCCAGTATTATCAGAAGGTATTCAGCCATAAGAAATATTTTTCATATTTCCTAGTAAAATTCATAGCTATCATTACTTGCTGTGTGTTTTCAATATGTGTGCATTTACTTGTGGTAAATGTTAATACAGTATATTCACAATTGGTTTTGCAAATGTACTTTAATAACGCGGACAGCATAAGTTATTTATCAAAATAACTGTAGCCATTAACGACGAGTATTTAAAAAAAGCCTTGCATGTGAATGCATAATAGAAAATAACGGATTATTTCGCATAACCCTGCATCTTTAACTTGAACAGCGTTTCGTCAGATGAATGCAGCTTTCTCAGCAAGCTGTCACCTGTAACGTTACGTTAGGTTCTCCCATGTCATCCTGCTGAAGGACGCTGCTGGTCACATGCGGTTCACTGGCTCAGGACTGCCCTGTAGATCTTTGAATCATAAACCATGGATGTATGGCGTTACATCAATACAGCACTGTGAATAACAACGGTTTCATTTTATTTCCACATATCATTAGAATAGGCCTATTGCTAGAATGCGTTTTATGACATATCTCTACTGCACGATGGGTTGTATTAATAGCAGTTTTGAAACTGTTGGAGTCGCGCCGGACACGTACTCCAAAGTGTACCGAGGGCTCTCCCCTTCTGCATCTGCGCAGACTAGTGGCAAGGATTTCCTTTACTTGCCGCGGAAGGATCGCATCTGTGAGGGTGGGTTGTGTGTTTGACGAAATTTGAAGTGAGTTCCTGTGGCAGCGGAGTGATCTATATTACGCCTCTATGTGTTTCAAGTCAATGTGAATGTGCAACTCTGGGAGAACATGGCGACTTCACTGCATGAGGGACCTGCTAACCAGCTAGATCTGCTCATCAGAGCCGGTAATGGCTTGCAGTATGACGTGCTTGGTCTCTCCGTGCTGGCTCTTACTGTCTGCGCGCATTTTGCTGCCCGCTGTATCCAGATCGTTGAAGTTATTTTCTAGAGTAATGGAGGGCAAATCAGGAAGTGATCACCTTGGTTAGCAACCTGCATGGCGTTCCCGCTTTCCTGTTTCTGGGGTTGTTAAAAGTAATTTTATTTTATTTGCAGACATTTTAGTGTTCAGTGCATTTGCGTCAAGATCTCCCGCGGCACTGTTAGCTGGTCAAACTCGCATATGTTTCGGCTACTGTGTGTGGATTTTGATGACGGGTGATGCGAGTTGCTGGGGGAAACCAGGAAGTGTGCGCGATTGTTGTCTTACGTCTTTGCCACGCTGACTCGGAAGGACGGACACTTTGAATGTTTTAGCCATTTTTGTGAGACCGTTTTGTTCATTTTAGAAATTGAGAAATGTAAATTAAAACTCTTCGCACTGCTTTTCCGTGGCCGTAACTGTTTTGAATATCTAATCAGTGACACTGTATGGTTGAATCGCACGTTCTAGCAAGCAGCTGTATAGTATAACACATCGTATCTATAACGTTGGGAGTCTTATTTTTAAGTCAGCGATTTTAGCTTGTTTAAAGCATAGCTAGTTCAATCAGCGATAAAATGCTATCCACATAGCTAGCTAATTTTTTTTAACACTTTATTTTCTTAGTTATGTTTGCAAAATAATTTATTTGGAGTAATTGTGATGGCTAGCTATCTAACCGTTAGCTAGGTAATATTTTTATAATATTCCGATTATATGGCTCGTTTTTTAAAACCCAGAATGTGGTTTGGGGATATAGACTTCCACTAAGTTTCTTACCTTTTAACTTATATAATGTGTGAAAATAGAAAAAATAATTTTGTTATTGAGCAAACCATATTTTGATGGCGGAAGCACTGTTAGGTGTGTGGGAGCCTGGGAGGAGTTTATTTATGAGTGACAAGTTAGTCTGTCAATGAGCTCACAGGGATGTTCGAACTATTTGGATAAACCAATGACTGAACATAAGATGAGCAATGGGGCAGAATAAAATGACCAATGACTCTCTGGGGAGAGATTGAGTGGCATGGAGCTTTGAGGGCATTTGCGGAGGGAACTGGAGGGAAAAAGCAGAGTGTAAACACGGAAGTCAAGAGAGACAGCACTACTTTTTGTAGGTATGCAGTAAAATAGTACCGGTTGGCTAGCCACTTTTCTATAAATGATCTGTAGTTGTCTAACTTGAAGTTATGTGACTTTTAAGCATACAATGGTTATTAATAATTTCTGCGCGTATTAGAATAAGGTCAAAACAGACTTCTGCAGTTTACTTGTGTATTATCACTTGTTACTTATGTAACGCTTGTGTATTATCACGTATATAATTGGATTCAATTTGGAAATATTTCGTTTTCCAAGAGATATCTTAGAATTTGGGTATTAGCTGCTCATTTAAACAAATATGAGGATGCCGAAATGGCACTTTACGAGAATTTATCTTTTTCAGAGTATGCGACATAATTCACCTGCTTATTTAAAGTAAAAAATTATCTTCAGTAATCTAATTGGTACAATGAGTATTATCTGGACTATTATCTTGTTTTCATGCCTAAAATGTATGCATCATAATTGTGTGTACCATAGATCTGTATAAATCATTGGTTAGTTAGAAGATTTATTTAGCTTTTGAACTGTTATTCCATTTAGTGCTTGATTAAAATTACATTTGGAGTCAAAAATTTGTCCTCTTAATTTGTATTTTGAACCATTACCCCAGTTTGGCTTCAAGGGCACCAGCTCGGTCTCGCAGCTTTGGCAGAGGTGCACTCTGGGACAACGGAGGCCTCAGCGACTGGGTTCACCTAAAGATAGCCCCTCTCAAGCATCTGCCACAGATAGCCAAACATGGGCAGAGCAGTGGGTAAACAGTGCAACAGAGGGTAACAGGTGGCACGAGATGAACCCAGTGAGAGGAAAGGCTGCAAACATGCTTCACTCTGAGGCTTGTTTTTAAGAAGACCCATATCTTCCAAGGGGGAAAGTACCAAAATATCTCTGACCTCAGTTAGCTGTCTGCTTATTTCTTGGGAGAATAATGGTGATTGAATATATACATTTTGTTAAATGGGCAGAAATATACATAAAAAATATTTACGGCATATTGTGGTGAGGACATTTAAAATATTTGTAGAATCTTGAGTGTGATGTATTGAATTATAACAGGAACCTGAAACACTGAGTAATCATGGCAGTGTGTCCCTCGCTGTCCTTGTTAAATTTTCAATGGCTTTCATCACCTGCTGCACTTAAATAAGCGAGTCTTTACCGTATGCATTGGTTATTTTACTATTGGAGCTAAAAAATTATGTTATTGCAACATAATACCCAGAGAACCAATAATGTCACAGATCACGGGAAAGATCAGACACCATCTTGTTAAAACTAACATGAAAGTGCACGCCTCTTGGTATAAACCCAGCATCTGTTCCTCTTGCAGTGGAAGCGTCGGTCCACGGCAGCGGTGTCCACTGCTCAGACAAGACCATAGAGGCAGCGGAGGCCCTCCTCCACATGGACTCTCCCACCAGCCTAAGAGGCGACCGCAGCCCAGGTAACAACACTGGTTCGAGCCATGAGCTTCAGATACTCCTCAATAAAAATACTTAAGGACAGTCGAGCATTTTCAGACGGGCCTGTCTGGTGCATCTCATTAACATTTGTAATTCCTGCAGTTGAGTTTGAAATGCTGTTTTTTTTTCAAGGCAACTCATTTGAAACTCAATCTAGAGTGATATTTGTGAACCGGTGATTGTTTTACAGAGAATGGCCTAATGTGCCATTTAAGATTAGAGTAAAATTTGAAACCGTTTAGTTTGAAATATAGGATCAATTGTGTGTTTCTGCTTTTTCTGGAATTGAGCAGGTAAATAATAGTCAGGGTTTAAAATGAAAAATTCTCATCTGCAAAGAGAGGGGCCATATATAATGTCAAGAGATTCTAAAATGAGTAGAATTCTTTTTGTGGACTTTTTAGAGATATTAAAAATGTTTGTGCTATAGACCTCCATTAAAATGTGAACGTACCAATGTATTAAAAATTACACTGAAGGTGGGGTGGGGGGAAACGCTGAAAAATGCATTACATTTCACCCCCATGGGTCTGGTAACGGCGCGTTTGTGCACACAGAGGTGGAGTTTGCGGTGCCCTGTGGCACCACGCCGGAGTTCATCCTGCGGCCGGACGTGATCACGGAGACGGTGGTGGAGGTGTCCACGGAGGATAGCGAGCCCATGGAGGTGTGTGCGGTCCTGGAGGCCCCGGAATGCGAGCCGGCCAGGAGGAAGAAAGGTGAGGCATCAGGCACTCTGGGAGGAGAAGTTCCATGAGAAAATAAGACCTTGAAACACTATTTGGTTGGAGCTGACAAGCATGTTCTAAACTCGCTTTGCAAAGGTAGTGTAACACAGTGGATGGGTAACTGGGCCTGCAAGCCCAAGGTTGTAAATTTGATTCCAAGGTGGGTTTATTGCCATTGTGCCCTGAATTACTTCAGTGAATATCCAGCTGTATAAATGAATTGAATTGTAAGCTCTGCGAGTCACTCTGGATAAGCCATGCTGTTTCTTACCCACAGAATAATTGGTGCGACCTGCATATCGTGTCAAAATCATTTGAGGGCTGATGTCTTTGGGATATACCTCCTCTTACCATTGGGGGTTGTCGTTTGAACATGAGAAATTCAGTCGCAATATTTAAGCTTAACTTACGGTTTGAAGTCTAGTTTTAGTTTCATCGCGGTATCATGGGTCCTCCGCTAAATGGTCTTAATCCGTTCCCTACAGCATGGAAGGGGAGGCTCATCGGGTGACCTCTGATTGGTGTGGGTCACAGTACAGTTTCTTTGATTGTGGACTATTGACACATTAGAAATTAGGACCGTCATAGTAAGTGTTTTTTTTTCTTTTTTCCTTTCACTGCTTTGCTTGTAGCTGGACGAAAGCCAAAGATGCATCAGCCGGCGGTTTCGAACGGCTCGCCTGATTTGGGCATGAAGAAGAAACCAAGAGAAGGCAAGGGTAAGCACCCGTGCATGTCGCTTGAACGTACAGATATACGAGCACTGTTGGGTCCGTGCTACATGAGAGCCTTTCTGCTCGTGTCGCGCAGGTAACACCACGTACCTGTGGGAGTTCTTGCTGGACCTCCTTCAGGACAAGAACACCTGCCCCAGGTACATCAAGTGGACGCAAAGGGAGAAGGGCATCTTCAAACTGGTGGACTCCAAAGCCGTCTCTAAGCTATGGGGCAAACACAAGAACAAGCCAGACATGAACTACGAGACCATGGGGAGGGCCCTACGGTAAGGTTACTGAACATGCTCATTGCTCATCGTCACTTGCTTATATTTTAGGTGAGTAATAATAGAAATAGTAATAATGATAACAACAACATTCGCTTCCGTTGTTTTACACAGATAGTTGTGGTAAGTGATGTTTCTAAGGTTGCAAGGGGACGTGCAGTCCGTGTCTGAGGATACAGGATCACAAGTTTTACCAGTATGGCAGCAGTAAGGTCCAATGCTAGTGTGCACTGTAAATTGACTGGTTCTGCTGGGTGCTTAATTATATTTTTATACAATTCATCTTTATTGCAGTGTTTACATTCAATACATCGAAGTTCACAAGCAAAACATCGAAGACTGATCAATATTGAGCCATTGTCCCTCCATCCATTAGCTAGCCCGCTTATTCCTGGTCAGCGTCACGGGGTGGCTGGAGCCTATCCCAGCATGCATTGGGCGAGAGCAGGAATATACCCTGGACAGGTCGCCAGTCCATCGCAGGGCACACACCATTTAGAGCCATTGTGGGGGGGGAAAAAAAAGTAATACACTGTCACTTACATAGATATTAAGCGCTCCTCTGTCGAGGTGCTTAATTAAGTCTATTTTTTTTAGAGCCCGGCCGATATGGGATTTTTGAGACCAATACCGATTCCGATTTTAGAGGGCGGGATTCACAGATTACCGATATGGCAGCCGATATAGTGAATTTTTGAGCTGGAATGAAAATAGTGATGATAATATCTGGAATGATAATATGTGGATTGTGCGCCGATGCAAATACATCAGTACTCTATGTTGAGTATCAGTCAATTACTGACCATTTCAATAAAGAACAAATAAAAATAAAATTAATAGCTAAATAAACATCAGTATTCCATGTTGAGCTCTCTGACTGAGTGATCTCATGTCACATGAACCGTGATGTTGTGGGTAGCGAGAAACACTAGATGGAGTGCTAGGAACGCCCATGTGTCATTGTTAAAAATAAAAAATAAAATATATATATATATATATATATATACACAGATCCTTTCCAAAAAATTTGAATATCATGGAAAAGTTTTTTTTTTTCCATAATTCCATTCAAAAAGTGAAACTTTCATAGATTATAGATTCATTACACACAAAGTGAAATATTTCTAGCCTTTATTTGTTTCATTTTTCATAATTTTGGCTTACAGCTCCAGAAAACCCCCAAAACAGTATTTCAAGAAATTAGAATAGTGTGTCGAAAATCAGCATTTACTTCATAAAAGAATGAGTGGAGTGGCTTGACTCGAGGAATCCGACAGTTGTAGCCCATGTTCCGGATACGTCTGTACGTGGTGGTTTTTGAAGCACTGACTCCAGCCTCAGTCCACTCCCTCTGCATCTCCGCCAAATTTTGGAATTGTCTTTGCTTGACAATCCGCTGAAGCCTACGGTCATCTCTTTTACTTGTGCACCTTCTCCTGCCACAATTTTCCCTTCCACTAAACTTTCTATTGATATGCTTGGACACTGCACTCTGTGAACAGCCAGCCTCCTTAGCGATGACCTTTTGTGGCTTACCCATCTTCTGGAGGGTGTCAATGATGGTCTTCTGGCCAATTGTCAAGTCTGCAGTCTTCCCCATACTGAACCAAACTGAGATAAACTTTGCAGGTGTTTTGAGTAAATTAGATGATAGTGTGACACTCAGTCTAAAACATTCATTCTCTGAAATAACTGAAGTAAATGCTGATTTTCGACACACTGTTATAATTTCTTGAAATACTGTTTTGGGGGTTTTCTGGAGCTGTAAGCCAAAATTATGAAAAATGAAACAAATAAAGGCTAGAAATATTTCACTTTGTGTGTAATGAATCTATATAATCTATGAAAGTTTCACTTTTTGAACGGAATTATGGAAAAAAAACAACTTTTCCATGATATTCTAATTTTTTGGAAAGGATCTGTATATATATATATAATCGGTCCTACATATCGGCCACGTCATACTTGACTACCGATATAGATATTGCCAAAAATGCAAATACCCGATATATCGGTCGGGCTCTTAATTTCTTCCCCCAGTACAGGGGGGGAAAACATCAAGCAAATGCTTTTCCTCCTGGCAGGTATTATTACCAGAGAGGGATCCTGGCCAAGGTGGAGGGCCAGCGACTGGTGTACCAGTTCAAAGACATGCCCAAAAACATTGTGGTGATCGACGAGGATAAGGCGGACCCCGGCAACGAGGGCCTCCTGGGCGCCGAGAGGTTGTACGGGCGCGTGCCCCCCGCCTCCGAGAAGCTCCTGGCCACGCCCCCGCTGACCAAGGCCCCCGCCATCCTGCGCGGCGCCGTCCGAACCCTGGTCCAACCCGGACTCGTCGCCAAGGGGAAGGGAGCCCAGCCCACCACCCGTATCGTGACCGTCACGACGGCCTCTGACATCAGTCAGCTGCATCAGCAGCAGACCCACACCGCCATCATTCCCACCTCCTCAGGGCCCAGGTAATGGGACAGTTTAGAATATTTAAAGCATTTGGTATTTCTCATCAGTTTTCAGTCGCTCTTTAAAGCACGGTTGAGGTAAAGTTATGGTAATATTGATTTTATTGAATGGCACCTGGGGCTCCTCCCCCTAAGACTAAGCTGTGATTTATTCTACTAAGTAATTAGAGCTTTGCAATGATTTCATGCAAAAAAGGTTGGTAAGTATTGTGCAGCAAATACAGCGAAAAGACTGGTGTCCAGCAGCAATAAAAAGGGAGATATTTGGAAACTGTAATGATGTTCACCTGCATTGCAAGTCACTGTGGATGCAGCATAGGATGAATATAATGTAATAATGAAAAGTTAATGTTGAAAGGTTTTTAGATCAGGTGTGGGTAAAAGTGCAGTGTTTTCTGAGCCGATGGTGGGGGTGGGCATTTGTGTGTGCAGGACAGTGCGGGTGGCCATGCAGGTTCCCGTGGTGATGACGACATCACTGGGCCAGAAGATCTCCACAATGGCGATGCACTCCGTCGGCGGTACGGCGGGCCCCAAGGTGGTCATCCAGACCATCCCCACGGTGGTGCCGGCCACGGCCGAGAACGGCGACAAGATCACCGTGCAGCTGGCCAAGATCATCACCATCCCCGCCTCCCAGCTCGCGCAGTGCCAGCTGCAGGCGAAGCCCGGGCACGCCTCCGGCTTCAACCTGGTGGGGGCGCCGATGGCCATCAGAGCGCTGACGCCCCTGTCCGTGGCGCCGGGGACGCAGGTGGTCAGGCTGGCCGTGCCCGCGCAGCAGCACCAGCAGCATCGTAGCGAACAGGCGTCGGCCCGCGTCGTCAAGCTGCCCGAAGCCAAGCGGGACCACGGCGCGCCAGCCACAGCCAAGCCTCTGCCCAAGCAGGGCTGTAATACGACTGAGGCCCCCAGAGCAGACACTGACGCCGTCCCCGTCATAACAACAGAGTCCCCAGAATGCTGAGAGCGGGACAACACAAACGGTGTCAAGAACTGCTGTTTATTTGTGTTTTGAGGCTTTTGGTCCAGACATGACAGAGACTGAAACGCTACTGCAATGGGTATAAAGTAACAGGTCGGTTCAACTGATTCAGAAAATTTGAATCAGATTTTTTAAAAACACGTGCAGTCAGAGAGACTTTAAAATTTGCGAACATTTTTTAACATCTGTCCCGTGTTTTTATGCGGGAACATTTTGTACAAGCCCCCCCCCCCCCCCCCCCCCCTCTGAACAAAGTGGACAGCGAAAGGGACCAATGGAAATCACTACACTTTTTATCCTAACACTAAAGGTTCAGGACACTAACTCAAATGTGGTCTCAAGTAGGTGGGGTTTTGCAGAGGGCGGAGCTTGAAGGGGGTAAGGGGGGGGGGGGGGGGGGGGGGGATTTTTTAACACTTTGTCATAATAGGAATTTGGCATTTAAAATGCAAACCAGCAAATTGTTTGACTATCACTGTGTGCACACGGCACCCATTCTCTCGGTGCTAAGTGAGAGCTTGACTCGTCCGTGAAAAGTTGCTGTTTCTCAACAGCATAAGAAAGGGATTTTTAAAAAAAGGGACTTTTGTATATATGCTATACAGTTTAAGAAATCTCAAACAAAGCAGCCTTAGATTACATTTTTTTTATTTAAAAAAAAAATTAAGCTAACTTGCTTTTTGTGTAAAGCTCAGTTTTGATATGTTGTACCAAGCACAGTATTATAGATATAAAGCCACACTTTTTGTATTATCGTAGAGTTCATCAGGATTTCAGTTCCAGGCCATCCGCCTGTTTCCTACTGTCCATCTAGGTCTGTACGGGCATTTCTGTTTCCTGATGTCTCGTTGGTTTCAAACAAAAGGTCGTGTTCTGCCCGCATGAGTTCTTGCAGCTAGTTCTATGCTTTATCTTTTCCTTTTGCATTTTAGTTATTAAAAGTGGGTGGAGAGATGTTCGTGTTCAGACTGAACTAGTTTATATATTCAACATTTGAAGTATATTCTATTCTGTTGTACTCTTGTTTCAAAGTGTATTCAAGTAGCTTTTACTGAAATATAAAAATTAAACCATGTTGTCTTCGGATGTTCCTTTCCCCATGAAACAATTGGCCTACAAGTTAAGAACCAAATATGTGTTCTCTGCTGAAATCAATACTGTATTCATAGAACCAGGGCTGTGTCTGAATCCGCCCTATCTACTGTGTACAGTGTACTGGCAGAAGTGTGCTGTTTAATGTGCACCGTTTAGCCGCGACGTGCAGTACAAAATAAATATCAATACTATTTTCCAACCGTACTGTGGAAGTGTCTTAAGACGTTCCACCCTTGCCATGTCACGTGTTGTTATTGAATGAAAACGTTAGCGAAGCTGCACGTAATATTTATGCGATCAAATGTTTGTGTACTAGAAGTGTGCTCCTGAATATACTCCGTGAAACCCTAGAAGTATCATACAGGGGTTTTAAGTGTACTATATTTCGGGAAAATTGCCTACTTAACGGCTTTCTCGTCCCATCTACTCAACAAGCATACTTAATAGTATAGAAGGGATCATGTAGGCCACAGCCCAGATAGAGGCCCCGCAGATATTTATTTTCTGTTCTGTGCAACCTTCTGTTCGTGCAACTGTATATAGGAAACCTTGTCAGTTAAACTCCTGTCTGAATTCTTTAGAAGTGAATGTGCAGATGCTCTAGACTGCATAAAGGGCGCTCCACTTTAAAACGTGTGGATTGATAGGAATACGCAAGTATTGCTTCATGTAGTTCTGTTGGCCTAATCTGTGTCCATTCAGAAAAGAAAAGCAATGGGTTTTATTTTGGTTCGATTTTTTGGCAGGTTTACTGTAAAATGGCATTTTCTTCCACACTGATACAGCACACAT
Organism: Synaphobranchus kaupii; assembly: GCA_029718625.1. Lineage (NCBI taxonomy): Eukaryota > Metazoa > Chordata > Actinopteri > Anguilliformes > Synaphobranchidae > Synaphobranchus > Synaphobranchus kaupii. The sequence continues at coordinate 122,491,853 of CM056376.1, forward strand.
GGAACTGAGTCCACCAGCAGTTTGGTTAGATGTGCCCTTGAAAGGACAAGGTAAGAACACCTGGGTGTTAGCTTAAAACAATGAGACTTTCAGTCCTAACATTTTAGCAGCATTTCTTGATAAGTGCATGAATGACTGTTCTTGTGTCCCCTATATTAAATATTTTACTGTGAACCAGTGTTGGTGTATACAGCCAATTAGCTCATTTAGCCAGGGTAATTGGTGGAAACAAACATTCATATGCAGCGGCCCTCCAGGACCAGAATTGCCCATCCCTGTGGTAGTGTGTCTTCCAGCAGAGTAGTCCTCCTGAAGGAAGTGCCTATTCGCAGCGAAGACTGAATACTTGGTAACTAGGCTGTGCAAGGTAGTTGACACCCGTAATTATGTGGACAGATTAAAAAAATATATACATTTCTGAGGAGCAAATTCTTCTATTGGGGAGGAATAAAACACTGAATAGAAACCTGTACATGGCATGCATGGAACAAGTATTACACTTGTAGTTCTAGCTCAAATTCAAACATTCAGCATTTTAAGATGCTTAAACTTTGGCTTCTTGCATCATACAGTAGAGCCAATAACGGGATGCACACTTCAGCCTCACAATGATGTACGTTTGGCTGGTCGATACAGAATCAGACAAGTCTTTCAAAGCTTTTCCCCTTGATAGTTTTAATTTCTGGAAATGAAGACAACACACTTTATTCCAATATTAAAAATAAAGAGTCCAAAGATGGTTGGAAAATATTAGGCCTACATCATTAATTCAAACAGAAGCAGGCCTCTATTTAGTCCAACAATAGACAACTATAAATGTAGGCCTAAGCAAGTGACCCATTTCTTACACAACCTGTTTGACAAATGTTATGAGGGAACCAAAAGATTGTTTATAAAATATAACATACTAGACTGAAAAGAAAGCACATAGCAGATTAACTGGACAGAGACCAAATACAAAAAAATTTATAATTCTTATACTTAAATTCTACTAACAGGTTTCTGGGGTGTGGTGTCCTCAAGGAGAACCCCCCCAAAAAACACCATCCACACAATGCTCACTCATTGATGTTGAATGCTTGCACGTGGACGACATGGTCTTTTTGCCAATTCATTAAGACTAAAACAGCCAACTCGATTGGCCCAGTTGTGACAAAGTGCAATTAAAAACTAAAATGAAACTCAAGTGTGCGTGTCAGCGGATATACACGAGACCATTCCCGTGCCAAATAAAAATACATTATTAAAATAAAGTATTAAAGTAGGCCTACATGATCCAAAATTTAATATATATATATATATATAAATGCACAGCATCTATAAAAAAATATCAATTATTGCCACCTTCATAGATTTTGATAAATTATGGAATCTCTGGTTATATACATTCTTAATGCACAAAATATCTATGACGCAGGAATGATTCATGCATTTTCAAATATATTAAGTATATATATTCTACTGCATTATATAGTATATATTAATATACTACTATATTATACATCTACTGGGTAGCTCACTCAGTAAAAGAAAGCACTTAGCATGAGTGAGCACCACCTTTTCGGATTGAATTGGGCCCGTGCCAGGTCGCCCACGGGATATATGGGAGGGATTCAGTCGGCGGGGATCGCAGTGTTCATTGCTCGAGTGACCCCTGTTGGACATTCCAAAAATCGGGTAGGATTGGAAATGCCAAATTTAAATAAATAAAATTTAAAATAAGAGGTCTTGCACTGTGGATTTTATATTAAAACACGCATTATGTTTTCTGAGGGAGGGGCTTATTGGAGCTGGTCGGGGTTGTCCTGGAAGCGGATATCGCAGACCAGGGAGATGTGGTCTGAGGGGTAGCTGTAGGAGGGCAGGCGGCCCGGTCCGATCTGCTGCTCGGTGGGCAGGTCCAGGACGGAAGTCCACGCGGAGGGCACCTGTGAGTACCAGATGTAGTCCAGGGGTGTGGCAGCTCTCCCCGGAGGGCCGGATCTTCCAGGTGGTGTACTGCGGCTCCGACTGCCCGTCGGCGCTCAGCCGCTTGTAGGCGCTGTCCAGGCCCAGGCTGGACGTGGAGAAGCGGCGGTACACGTCCTCGCTGGGCTCGGCGTTGAAGTCGCCGCAGACCAGCAGCGGCACGCCCCCGGCCCCCTCCGGCAGCCTCCCGCAGGCTCCGCAGCAGGTCCGAGCCCTGGGCGCTGCGAAGGCGTTCCCAGCCGCTCCGCGCCTTCAGGTGGGTGACCGCCGTGCACAGGGGGGCGCCCCGTCGCCCGGCATCGCAGCGTCTGGACGATGGCCACCTGATTGGTCTTCAGGGCCAGCGCCGTGAGCCGGAGGCTGGCGCTGTCCAGCAGCTCGAAGCGGGGTCCCGGCGGAAGAAGAGGGCGCAGCCGTCTGGCCCGTTGTTTTGCTCCACATCCAGGCAGGGTGACCACGGCTTGGGGCAGAAGGTGCCGTGGTAGCCCAGGCCGCTGAGGACCGGCTGGAAGGTGTCAAAGTAGTGGTCCACCTCCTGCAGGCACAGGATGTCGGGCCGGGTAAGTCAGGATCTCCTCCAGGATGAGGTACTTGCGCTCTGCCCAGTTCAGAGCGTCCAGTGGGCACTCCACGAAACTGTCCTTGCCCTCACCGAGAGCTGCATGCGGTGTGACAAAGAGATCATCCGTCAGTCATGCAATACAAACAAGTTCTGGTTAATAAATACAAGGACATTCCCACTGGAGCAGTGGTTCCCAAAGCTTTCCACGGGTACGGGTCCAGGTATTTGATGTGTTCCACCTCAAGCACACCTGATACAACTATTCAAGCTCTTGATTAGTTGCATCAGATGTGCTTGAGATGGAACATCAAATACCTGGATCCAGCTCAGGGTACCGGAGGTGAGGTTTTGGAACCACTGCACAAGAACGAGAGCGTCCTTTTAGTTTGTGGTCCGATGACCAGTCACTAACAATAATGACCACTGGGGCCTGGTTTACACACTACCAACTCCCCACCAGCAGGAGGTGCTTCACTTGTATTGTCTCCTGATAGTATCATCAACATGCTCCTCAATTTCTTATGGTCAGTTCAAAGGGGGAAATAAAATAAAAAGAAGAGTGTTGCCAGTTTAAATGTGGTTCTGATTTTGAACCCTGACCGTACCCTGGGCGAGGATGTTCCACTGCATGACCCGGATGGGTTGGCTCAGGGGGCCGCTGCCTTCGGGGAAGACGAAGTCGCGGTGGAGCCGGGCCGGGCGGTTCCGCAGCGCCTCCTCGCACTCCTTCATCAGTCTGTCTGGGTCGGCGGACTCCTCGTGGGCCCCCTGCTCCAGGCAGGGCTCCGGCTGGGCCAGGCCGGTGCTGCTCAAAGGCTGGGCCAGGGCACTGTACAGCCGGCCGGTGCTGCTGCCCATGGAACAGGCTGCGCGTGGAGACAATCATGGTTCAGGGCACTTGTGTATCGTCAAATGATACACACCCGGATGTTTAACACCGTTTCCTACACACGTTACGGTACAGTTCTGTTATGAGAACTTTGTGCTACTCTCTGTTGAAGCAAAGCTACGCACATTCTGGTTGTTGGGAGGGCGAGATCTTTCCAGCAAAAAGTACCCAAATATTTTTCCAGCACACACTAAATACTTTAGTTGAGTTTATCCCTGGGACCAGATTCAACTCTAGATGAACAATGATTTGCAGTCACAGTTCTGGCACACGGACAGAATTCCTCTATAATAAGTGTTAAAAATAACATTTTGACATACTAAACATTAAGACCCAACCCAGAATCCAGCCAAATGATCTAAAATTGTTCATTGTGTGAGTGTACCGTCTTGCTATTTAATCAACATTGAATATAATTTGCAAGCATTGGGCTGCACCTGGTTATGCAACTCAGTTCTGCATAGTAGTTTCTCTGGCATTGTAATTTTTTTTTTTTCTTGGAAAACCAATAAAAAGGGCTAAAATAAATGCTGAGACCCACTGCTACACATTATTGAGTCATAACCAGGTGTAGCCTAACAACGCAAACGCAACACAGGGTTTAAGCGCCAAGTTACTCCATAGATAACGGCTAACCGTCACGGCTGAACAGCTTCATTTAGACCAAGCAATTGCGGGGAAACAAAAACAATACATGTAACTTCGGCCTAACGTTACTTTGACTACGACACGCAGGTCGCTTGAAATAACATTACTATAAATACAACAGTGTTGTAGGCTACTCATGTGTCTGCTACCGTCAAACCAAAAGCATCGAGTATGCAATTAATTTGTTTAATCATTCATTATTATTATTAATAAGAAAATGTTTTGCGGTTAATCGACAATATTGGAACCGCTAGCCGTACGCAGGGTCCAATACATAGTTTAATGTAAGTTTCCCAACAAACGCAGTTAACGCACACAGACCGATGAATCGGTATTCCTATACCAAGTTAAACTTGATAACATCCGACATGCAGAAATCCTAGATCCTTACCGACGAGACACACAAAGATTTGAAAAATTCCACTTTGACTTGCAGCTCTCGCTGGATCAGTAGCACAAGCGTAGTTACAAAAGTGCAAGTGTCACACGCTGAAGAGCGTGGGGAGGATTGCGCAAATCAAACACATCTTGCTTAAGCACGGGGACAGCACCACCTACTGCATGCCAGTACAAGTATTATGAACATGTATTAAGTTTGTGGCAGTTTTCCATTGTTCTGAATTCTAAATCCAGGTGGCGTGCGAGGGATGCATAACTCGATACCCAATAAAACACTTATTTTTATTTATAGTGTCTTCTGTTGTCATGTAGAATGGAACCCACCTGCAACGCAGCTATTTATGTACCATGATATTATCCCCCCTGCAATAAGTCATGACATTACATCTCCCACCTGTCAGGCAGCTTAAACTTCATCTAATTCAACAAATAAAAAAAATTGCTCCTTGTGGTTGGCAATTGCGAATAAGCAGGAAAGAGAAAGAAACTAGAGCCTTATATTATACTCCATTTCCAAGTGTACAATCAATGCATTGCATACATGTGATACCAAGCTGATCAGAGACTAGACAACTAGAGTATTTTTTTGAATGACAGAAATCAAGCCTGTTAGCGATAAAACAGCCTAGAGATAATAGAAAACAATAATAACTGCACAAAAGTGCTTCTTAAAATACATTTATAATTTCCCATTTTAACTATATTGTATGCAAACTCTTGGTTAAAACATTGGCTTTAAAATGATCTGCCTGTGAACTGCTGCCACTATGAAAGTTGTCTTCAAGTTGTACTTCATTGTCAGATTGATGGTATGTAATTCAGAATGATTTTATCCATTAAATGAGAATTAATTTAATTAACCAATTTATTCTAAATTACAACACAATAGTTGTGGACCATTGTTCAGGGATCACCTTCAGTTGCCCTGTTAGCAGCTCAGTACTCTGAATACTGAACCCAAGTCACTATAGATCACCCTTTATCAACCTTAAACACGTGATATGCCGTGAGGGAATTCACCCTCGGTACTTATACGATTCAAATGTCTCGATGTGACTTTATTAGTGGATCACTCCGTCAGCGTGAGAGGGGAAACAGGTCCAAACGTTTAGTTTAATCAATGAGGTTTAATAGGGTGATGCGGTAATCCGCCGGGACTCTAACAGTATTAAACTACTAGTATTCAACACAATATAACCAAATACAGACACGGGGATATAGCGATATCAATGTTACAATATATCGCCGTAATTAAAACTACACATACACTCAGCGTGAAATAGAATTGCGATATCACGTTTCCTTGTAGTGGGTTACAGGAAGACCAAGGCACTGATGTTATTACTATTCACACACATCGCTACTATATTTAAGCTACTAAAACTATACAATCACACTCAACAAAAGGGATGCGGTACCACACAATGTAGGAACGGTATTATCCGGAAAAGCAGTGGTACGACTCGACTGGTAGTGGGTAATTGAGAGGAATGTATGGTAGGCCGAACAGTTCAAAAGCAGACGCAAACTAGACACCACATATCCAGTTGGATAGCGCGCCGAACAGTTCAAAAGCCGACCCATACTAGACCCCGTATATCCAGTTGGATAGCGCGCTGCCCAGTTGGACACCCCGCGCAGCCCAGTTGGACACCCCGCGCCACCCAGTTGGACAGCTCGCGCTACCCAGTTGGACAGCTCGCGGATACCCAATTTGATGTCGCTGATTGGACAGGAATTAACTAATCTCTCACATGTAATGAATGTACGTAAAACCAATATTTGTAGGGTCATTTGAATCATAACGATAATCAAAGTTTTTCGTTATTTGCCATTTTAATTTTCACACTAATTCCAAAGACATAGAACGATATTTGGAAGAACTTAACCAATTTTTAGTTTAGGAATATGGGAAACAGTCATTGAACATGAGCAGAGACTGGTCTGAATGCAGACATGAAGGAAACACTATTGTTTAAATAAAATAAGTGTGTAATTAATAACATTCATAAAATGGAATAGGCCTAGTTAGTTCAAAGAGCCGTTTTCTGGTATTTTTTAAACAAATTTGGAATATATTTTAGTTGGAATACAACAGCAAAACAAAAATTAAACAGGCTAAATATGCAATTTATTTAAAAGAATAATCCCTGTTCTTTCATATATATTTTGCTAGCTTCCACGTTGCTATTGTGTTCTCTAGCCTGTGTTGTCCAAGCCTTTAATGGGTAGGCTACTCACTGTCAACCCATCTACGGTTTGCCCGTATAAAATATGGGTTTCCACCTTTTCGAAGGTATGCGGACGTATAATGTTATGATACCGGAAATCTAGATTATATAGGTTTTTTGTTTTCAAACGTTTTCCAACATAATTCATTCAAACGCAGCAATCATATTTTATTTCTCCCTCTCTCTGCTACTACTCTCGATTTCTGAGGCTGCGGGGAAAGCAAGTAGCTAGCCTAGCGGCATCAGGACTGTAATTTACTTTATGACAACCACGAAGACGCAGTAGCCCAAAAGATACCCATCAACTATCTAACGTTAATTAACCTAGCGAACAGTTAAATGGTTATGATTGGACAAGGTTAATGTTTATGCAATTTTGATAATTAGATAATGTTCCATGACGTATTAATGTGGTGGATGACTCAATTTAACGAAGCTACTACAAGTTTCATTGTAAAGTAACCCGTCTAACTTAATGTTAACTGTTACTAGAGAATTATTCAAAGTAAGATGAGCTAATTTTATAACCATATGTAGGCTACATTAATGCTAACGTTGCCTACTTAGGCTATCAAAGATGTTATGTAGGCTAGTAAGATTTCATAATTTAGGAAAGGTGGTGTGTATCTCCTGCACTGGGTTGTAAGTGTGTGGGGTCAGTCATTTTGGGGTGTCTGAGCACCTTAATGAATTTGTAGCTACAGTTATTATGTGAAAAGCTAAATACATGAATATATTAAATAAACTTGAATCAGACATAACTGTGGTGGCTAGTGATTTTAATAGATAAACGATAGATAATGTTCTATACGGTTTTAGTGAATATACAGTTTTGCAGGGATGAAAATAAGTGCAGCTCTTTCCAGAGGTTGACACCTATGCATTAATAATATAATGCGACCGCATCTAAAGACAGACCTGGCGGATTCACTCGTTGCTTTTATTGCAAGCCAATGTTCTCAGTACACAGAGGATTACACTGACTCAAACGCACAGACTTCAAGTATTAGGCTATACTGGACTGGCGATAATATGTTTATGATGACAGTTTGCAGTATTATCTAGCTACACTACTGTCAACAAAACACACATAGGCCTACGCACTTTTTACACACAGTAACACTTAGCTAGCCCTGGTGACCAGCCAGCTCCGCTAACAAGCAGCATAACTAAACATTTAACCAACGAGTAAATAGTCTATATACCGGTACATGATATAATGGCGTCACATAAATTGTAGTTGAAGACTTTTTTTATTTTTTATAGATTAGACAAATTCTTGCAAGCTTTGTTCGTTTAACAATCCAAACGAGATACACATATCCGGTAGGCTAATTCTAGAGAGATATCTATGATAGGCTGAACAGTTCAAAAGCCGACGCAAACTAGACACCGTATATCCAGTTGGATCGCTCGCGCTGCCCAACTGGATATGTGGAGATGTCCACTGGGTGGCGCAGGATGACTGAATAGGTAGTGTCTTGTTAACTGGATATATCTCGCTTAAAAACTGGGTAGCGCAGAGCAACAGGATATACGGTGTCTAGTTTGGGTCGGCTTTTGAACTGTTTGGCCTACCATAGGAATAATGGGGTTAGCCTACTTACTAGTCGAGCGCGAACCAGGAAAAAGGTGGAGAAGAAGAAGGATCTCCAAGGCCCAGTGGATGCCCAACGCGGGATAATGCAGCTTCTGAGCCGAACGGAAAACTCGGATGCTCAGTCTTTCTATCGGAGGCGTGGGTCGCGGGAATTAACCAAAAGACGCAGGAGTGCAGGTGAAGTCGTAGAAGAAAAAAGAAAAAAAGAGAACGAGCCCCTGAGGTCGCCCACCTAAAATACCTGACTGGCTAGAGGAGGGTCCACGCTGCTATTGGTTGTTGGGAGTAGCCTACCCGCCTTCACATCTTTGTCACAGTGCCAGTCCCGGGCGGGCGACCACACTAATTTTAAGAAATTAGTACGGGAATGTGATTAAGTTAGATAACTCTCAACTCTACCGAAATACACGGATATAGTTTGTCCCTTGATTTTCGTTTATTTTCGTTTCGTCGAGCTAACCATACCAAATACGATTACTTCAGGTTGGTTGATTATTCATTAGCGGCGTGGGCTGGCAACCTCGGAGACGCGGTGCTACACAATAATAAGGACTTGGACACGGCTTAATTTATTTATTCGGCTCAGTTAGGCGTCAGAAACTGCATTTTTGATGAAATTTAATGAGAGGCTACTTTCTCCATTCATGAGCATGAATGGATTCCCCTGGAGATACTGGGGACGCACGCTAGGCGTCAGTAATGTTCTATCTATACAAAATATAAGGGCGGTGATTGATTCTTTAGGCGCCGTGCTGGCGCGATCAGAGGCTATATTAGTGATCTGCGATGAGCAATCGTCTGGTCTTAATCGCAATCGTGGTTGTTAACCCCCCTCCTATTGTTACCTAATGCTTTGATCCCTGGGGCCTGGAGCTCCAGAAGGGAGGTAAAAGATAGCGTTGGAATGTTACACAGAGGCATTTTTAGGATTTCCTGTAGATACAGAGTTCCCTACTCAGGAAGAGAACTGGGGAGAGACAAACAGAATGATAATTGTCCTACATCACCTAAATACAGGCTACCTAGCTGGTTTATTGTTTCCAACACATTATACCAGGGATGTCCAATCTTTTCCGAAAAAGGGCCGACGTGGGTGCAGGTTTTTGTTTTAGCCCAAAACTAAAATACCCGTTTGTACTTAAAGGTCTACATTGAAGACTATGTTTAGTTAATTACTTAAATCAGGTGTCGTAATGCTGGGCAAAAACCTGCACCCACATTAGCCCATTTCCGATAAGATTGGACACCCCTGCATTATACCATGTAAACAGGCTTTTGAGCAGTGAAACTAATGTATGTCTAAGAAAATATCAGCTACATACTCATATGTTCCTCTTCAATCCAAAATGGCAATCAGGTTGCATATCATCAGAATGCTACTATGGTTAATATACAGTCAAGCCGGAAAGTCTGCACACCCCTTTCACCTTCTCCACGTTTTATTACGTTACAGACTTAGGGGCTGTGTCCACAGAAAGCGTTTTTTGAGCTGCCAGCACCTTTCTGCCAGCCATTTCTATGGTAAAGTAGCGCTCCTCTTCTTAGCGTCACGCCTCGTGTTTTAGCGCTCTTGGCGGCTAGCCTTTTTTTGCGGAGCGCTCTGGGCTCCTCCAGTAGAAAATAGTTCAACATTTGGAGAGAAGCGCAGCTCATCAATGTCACTTTTGTTTGACCGACCAATCAAAATCGAGGAAGAGGCTGGACTAAAAAGATCAACAAACATGGCAGAGGAGAGGTTGATTCTTGCGGTGTCCAACAACCCAGTCATCTATGACCTTACCTTGAAGGGCTACCACGACCAAAACATTAAATACAAAGCCTGGAGAGATGTCTCTGCTTTTTTGGGGGTTTCAGGTGAGAATTATTCATTGTATTATCTTGTTGGGTTGATGTTAGCTTGCTATTTATTGTAGTTATGCTAGCTAGCTAACTGTCAGATGGCCAACTGTCAGTTCGTATTATCTTGTCGTGCACCCACACACTCCTACCCCTTCTCCTGGCAGCGGGATCTTCATCGATATCCATCGCTAGAGCAATCGCAAGGATCCGGTTTCTGGCATTGATGTTTACCGTTATGTTAAACGTTATTTTGGTTAGGCTATTTGTACTAATAACGCGGCGATCGTAACCTAGCAACAATAAGCGCTCCGTGCGCTTTGGGCATTCATATTTTTGATATCCAAAGCGCTCCGCCATGAAAAAAACGCTTTCTGTGGACACAGCCCCTTAAACTACAATAGATTGAGTTCATTTTTTGCCTCAAACATCTACACACAATAGCCAATAATGACAAAGTGAAAACAGGTTTTTAGAAAATATGCAATTTTATTTTACTGACAAAAATAGGTTATTTAGGGGTTACATATCTGTACACACCCTTAGCCTAATACTTGGTTGCTGCACCTTTGGCAGCGATTACAGCTTCAAGGTGTCTTGGGAAAGAAGCTACGAGCTTGGCACACTTGTTTCTGGACATTTTTGCCCATTCCTCTTGGCATATCCTTGCAAGCTCCGTCAGGTTGGATGGGGAGCGTCGGTACACAGCCATTTTCAGCTCTTTCCACAGATGTTCAATTGGATTCAGGTCTGGGCTCTGGCTGGGCCACTCAAGGACATGCAGACTTCCTCCGAAGCCATTCCTTTGTTCTCTTGGCTGTGTGCTTCGGGTCGTTGTCATGTTGGAAGGTAAACCTTCGCCCCAGTCTGAGGTCCAGAGCGCTCTGGAGCAGGTTTTCTTCAAGGATCTCGGTGTACTTAGCTGCATTCATCTTGTCTAGTCGCCCCATTCCCGCTGCTGAAAAACATCCCCACATCATGATGCTGCCACCCGCCATGCTTCACTGTAGGGATGGTATTAGCCAGGTGATGAGCGGTGCCTGGTTTCCTCCAGACGTGACGCTTGGTATTCAGGCCAAAAAGTTAAATTTTGGTTTCATCAGACCAGAGAATCTTGATTCTCATGGTTTGAGAGTCCTCTAGGTGCCTTTTGGCAAACTCCAAGCGGGCTGTGATGTGCCTTTTACTAAGGAGGGGCTTCCGTCTGGCCACTCTACCATAAAGGCCTGATTGGTGGAGTGCTGCCTGGATGGTTGATCTTCTGAAAGGTTCTCCCATCTCCACAAGGATACGCTGGAGCTCTGTCAGAGTGACCCTCGGGTTCCTGCTCACCTCCCTGGCCAAGGCCCGTCTAACCTGATTGCTCAGTTTGGCCGGGCGGCCAGGTCTAGGAAGATTCTTGGTGGTTCCAAACTTCTTCCATTTACAAATGATGGTGGCCACTGTGCTCTTTGGGACCTGTAAAGCTGCAGAGATTTTTCCGTACCCTTCTCCAGATCTATGCCTTGACACAATCCTGTTTCTGAGGTCTGCAGATAATTCCTTTGACCCCATGGCTTGTAGTTTGCTCTGACATGCACTGTCAACTGTGGGACCTTATATAGGCAGGGGTTGGCAATCCCCAATCATGTCCAATCAATTGAATTTATCACAGGTGGACTCCAATTAAGTTGTAGAAACATCTCAAGCAGTATCAGTGGAAACAAAATGCACCTCAGCTCACTTTTGGGTGCACACTTGTGTACATATGATATTTTACATTTTGATTTTTAATAAATTAGCACAAATGTCATATGGGCTATTTTGAGGCAAAAATGAACTCAATCTATTGTAGAATATGTCTGTAACGTAATAAAACGTGGAGAAGGTGAAAGGGGTGTGCAGACTTTCCGGCTTGACTGTATGCCCTGGTCTAAATAACTAACTGTACCTTTGGAACTTTTTAGCCGATTATGTTGCTGGTTGGTGATGTGCCCTTATTGTTCCTGCTACCTACCTACTTAGGCAACATTCATAGATCCTCCTGTGGGGCAGTAGCCAGCATGGGGAAAATAATATAGTCTAGGTATGTTCTGGGTATGCCATCACAATCATTTCATATTTCAAATAAATCTCTTACAAATTACAAAACAGTAAAGTTTCACAATAACGGCACCTGCCAGAATATCGATTATGGTATATTTTGCTTACATTTCGGAGGAATCGAGATTAATTTGACACAAAGTAGCTGTGCCCTGCTTGCAAACGGAAAACACCACTGAGCAAAAACAGCCTGTTGGGTTTCACATAGCACCAACGAATGACTAAAAAAGTCCCTTGTTGACAGGAACAAAGCCCCTTAGCAAAGGCCAGGGGACCAATCGCTTGGAGCGATAAAGAAAAAGGGGTTCGGTTTCAGAGACTTTTGAGCAAACGGGGACGCACGGGACTGGGGAATTTCGAAGTTTCGAGTGGTATAGATGTGACTGGGCCAGGACTGTGCCAGAGCGTCAATGAATAGGCCAATGTCCTGTTTGTTGCATTCAGACAATGGGTCACTTTGAATACCCGGGGTCACACAGTGTCGGACACAGTCCTCTGCGCAGTGCAGTGGATTTGACCAATTACTTAATTAAACTGGAAGGAGCCACTTGTTTTTATATGGGCAGCGATGATGAACCAATGCCGTTTTTCACATGCCTGGAATTTAACTTGATTTATCCCGTACCATAGAACTTCACAGAAAGACAGAACCCCCCCCCCCCCCGTTCCTTCTTGTATTCAGAAATGGGGTTGTTGTGGTCATTCTAAACTTAATTTGTTCTCCCTCAGAAGCATTCTAGACTTTCTATCTCCATTCTGTTTCTCTTTTGAAGATACTGCTGTCAAGGACTGCTTCTTCACTGAACGCCATTGACGATCACCTGAATCGTGATTGAGAATTCTCCTTTTCGGAGCACGACCTTTTTTTTTTTTTGTCACTGACTGACTCATACGGTTTCTCATCTGTCTGTTTGATTTGTAATTAAAATGTATGTTTTCAGCCTTAGTCATTTCAGTTCTCTCAGTCGCCCTCATATTCGTAACAGTGCGTCTCTCTGCTCCCAAGCATTCCTCGTCATACAGCCAACTGCCGTGACGCATTCACATATTAATAAGCCAATTGAATTCTAATGGCCAGCATTATATTTCATTGAACAAATTATGTCATCCTATGCAGACCACTCCGCAAATGTTTTTTTATGGAAGGCAATGGGTTATGCCCTGCCAAAGGCCATTACACCAATTTCCTGGTTTGCCTGCTTGACATAAATCTATGAGATGACGTGTACTGGTATACTGGCGCCCATTGACAGGGATCGAAGTTGGAACTGATTCACATAGGCTGGTGTCATTTCTACCAATGCCCTGTGACCAGGCGCGTTCAATGTTGGCATTCGACAGGTTCAATGGACGCAGGCAGTATGAATGAGCAACAGATCATTTTGTAAATGTTGTATCTTTTGATTGTCAGATTCAATATATTATTCAACCTCGCCCATACTTCTGGCCTTTGTGCAGTCCCGACTGGCTACTGCTTGTATCCCCCACACAGGCCATGAAATTAACTTTTCCATACACTGGTCAGAGTGACTTGTGGATTCTAAAAAAGAGAAAAGCCATTTTCAACATTTTACCAGCCATATTACCTTTTACAATAGAACACAACCTGATTGGTTACCTGCCAAAAAGGGTTGCTAGATTAGAAATCTTACAGCCTCAATCAAAATTTTACCAGCATTTGGGTGGGAGGCAGGGCTGGTGTTAATTTCACAGCCTGCCCCAATGCCTCTCCAGATCACTCAGGATGATGCTGCTCATCTTATTTATAACCAGTGAAAATACTTGAATGCCACACCTCTCCTAATCGGAATCCACTGGTTACCAGCAATGGCCCGAATAAAACGCTAAACTCTGGCCCTAATTTATGTGGCAGCAAGAGGAACAGCACCCCCCTTACCGGCAATCTATTATCAAATATTACACCACTGCCAGACCAGTCCACTCACAGGCAACTGGGTGACTTGCCATCCATACCCAAAAGGGTCCTTCATCTTGGTCACACCTCTTCCCTTCTCTGGCCTATCAGTGGCTACACCAGCTCCCCACAACAGTCCAGGCAGGTTGAGCGCCATAAATCTTCGACCATACCGACAGCCAACCTGCTGAAACTCCACCTCGGCTCAACAAACTGTTCCCCCTCCTAAACTCGAGTGCATATTCCGGTTTGAAAACCTCTGGAGATACGCTGCATTTAGCCGCATGCCTTTTAAATTCTTGTGCTACTTATTCTCAGATTACCTCTTGCCCCTACCATGCCACTTAAAATCTTGTGTAGGTTTGCTTAATGGCGATAAACGGCTGTGACACTAATACTAGGTATTGCCGCAGTTCCTTGCCTAACATTGTTATGCACTTCGCAAGTCGCTCTGAGTAAAAGCATCGGTCAAATGACTAATATCAAGGTGTGGAGACTGGACTTTTGAGACACTAAAAATGGGTGGGGCAACTAGATGATAGACAGTGAGTCATAGATTTGAGTCATTGTGTTTTCTGTGGAAAGCAAAAAATGGAAAGAAAAAAGGACCTTCTGGTTAATTCAAATGCAGATGTGCGACTGACTGTAGTCCTACCCAAGATAGGGACGATGAAACTTCACTATTATAAATAATAATAATAATAATAATACATTCAGTTTATATAGCGCTTTTCTGATTATCATCTCATTTGGGTTTTTCAGCATGTTTGTCAACTTGGTGGTACAAGGTACTGTGGCTAGGATTTAGACAGGAATAAAGAGGGTTTCATGAATCAGTGTTATAACTAAATCCTTTTTGATTCAGGATAAATTCCTTACAAACTATGCCTCATCTCACATTACAGCACAGTCGCTCAAAACATTCCTCCTTAAAAATAAGTTACACTTGCACCAGCACTGACAGGTTACAATTATCACAAGTTCCTCTTGAATGGCAGTCTTTGGAAATAGAAGCAGGTCAATACTATTTTTACAGTGCCTAGGATACATTTTCATTAAAGCTACCATCCCGAACGCAGTTACACAACTAATCTCATTAAAGCGGAGTTGCCAAGGTGTAACAGATGTGATCTCAATTTCTCCCAACACTATATAGGGGATGAGCCCTCCAGAACATCCGAGAGCACTTATCTCCTGCTCCTGGCCTTGTTCCATTGATAGAAAAACTAACTTTGGACACCTTGATGCTTTTTATATTCAACTCCATCCTGAGGGGGACACATCGGGGTGCAGGTGACCAGGAAGAATAACCTGTAATATAGGTCAGTGAGGTTATGAGATGGGATGTGGACACAACGTGGAAATGGATGTCTACCATAGAGTTTTAATTAGCCACATTGTACATTGGTTAAGTAAATCTTGTGCCATGTCATGCAAGTGGGGGTATAATAAGCCAGTGGTGCTGAGGGCAATTGGGACTGATTTGGCAAAAGTAAATCTGCTTGTTGGGTTCAGTTTAATTGATGACCAGAGGTCAAGACTGGGTTGACTGGAATGCATTACATAAATGTGGAATGAACAAATCGCGTGGAAGATCAGCAAGATGGAAAATCACATTAGGTGATTTGTTGAAATTTCTACTTGGAATGCAAATAGACAAGTTAGGCTTCATAATGATGGTGCAACTGGGGATATGGTGATTCTGAGTCATTTTTATAAATGAACCACATGACAGGATAATTTGAGAAAGCTTATTTTCCTCTGAAAACCAACACTAAAAACACGAGGTCACCGTCTATTTAGCAAATAGTATTGTATTAGTCGCTCATTTTACTTTTACTGAAGTTAATTACAATGTCTAAGGGACTCAAAATGCACAATTTGGTAGAATGATTACTATATTTTAAAATGTAATGTCCCTCTCACGAGTCATCCATAAGTAATTTATTCAGCGCGCATAGTCGGCCAAATGACTAATGACTTGTCACACTTATGTGTAGGCCTACAAATCGCTGTTTTTCCATTATCATTTATCAGTTTCATGGTGAATAGATGGTTTAAAAGACGCAAGTTTTCACACAAAACTTTCATCAATGGAAATTATGACTCAAATATCTGGAGACGTCGAAGAACAATGTTCTTCCATTGTAAGAAAATGTAACAAGCTAAACTCGTGGGAGAAAAAAACTCGATTAACTAACGTACAAGCCTTTCTTAAAACCTCACCTGTACTAGAGCACGCCAAACCCCGCGGAGCTACTTTCACCGGAACCGGCTTGCTGATCCGGCTGTCCATGGAGGAGGATAGGTAATACAGAGAGGCCGAAGAGGACAGTTTCTTCCGTGGATTTTTAACCGTCGACCCCAACTTGGAAACACACAACGCCGGCAATTCTCTTTGTATTATGGTAGAACACAATCTAGTCGTAGACGAATACATCACGTTCTCCGTTTCAGTTACAATCAGCTGTGACAGCTATTCCCGTAAATAAAACAAAAAACGAACGTATCAATTCTAGAAAACATCAAGTTTTCCCTGTTCGTAACTATAAAACAGTCCGGGACGACCACAGTCTGCTTCTCCTCGATCTATAGTTCTACCGGCCGGCGAACGATTTCATCATTCTACAACGTGACAGCGTTTGGAAGGTACCACTGCGTGAATCTTTGACAATGATAGGGGGGTCTTGTGGAGATGGCGTCAAGGAAACTTGTAGCTACATGGTTATTTATATTATATCTATCTTTAGTATTAAAATTATACACTATATATGTACTTCTCTGATTAAGACTATAACGTCAAAGATATAAATAATATAAATAAATATTACTTGCACAATACCCCCTATTTCAATGCTGAATGGATCGGTATATGTGGTAAGGTTAAAGTTTATCATCCACCCGGGTCAACCGGTTTTTTGTCACTGTCAGAGCAGTATGTGTATTCATGCCAATCAAAGGCGAGTGTACTATATATGATGAGAAAAGCAACCATCCATCAATAATGGTACGGTGACGCACTGAATCCAACTTTGGTTCGTCATTAGTTACTTGACTGGAGTATTTATATAGGCTATAACTATAAGTTACGTTGTACTGGTAAATCAGTTTGCACCTTAGTATATTCAAAGACATGCAGGTTAGGCTAATTGGAGGGGCATTAACAGGGCGTTGCTGTAAAAGAGCATGTGTGCTCAGTCATCCTACCCTGAATAAAGGTAAATAAAATAATAAAATAATGGTCTGCACATTTTGGAGCGACTAGTAAATCACGACCTGTATTAGGCTATAGCCTACGTTTTCTCAAAGTCTCAGTCTCTGGATAAGTGTCTGCCAAATGCCAATAGCTAATGTACTCGCCTAAGTAAAAATACGATCACATCACATTAAAATACAAATCTGTAAGCTGTCTGGATGTAATGGATTGTTTATTATTTAGTTAGTTTAGTAGTGTACGATATTTTTCTCTAAATAATTGTAGGAGTCCAGTATGACCTTACACAAACTAGTTAACTAAAGTTTACTTTTAAATATACTAATTTTGATAAAGTAACGTTATTGGAATTGTATCGATTTCAGGGAGACAGGCGGATCTTGAGATGAACTCATAGTGGCGTTTATTGCGCAGAGTAAAGTGCTTGCAACAGTTACAATCACGGAGAGCCCAGAGAGCAGGCTACAAGCCTCTCTTATACCCACTCTGGGTGTCAAATGCAAATCAGACATGACATTTAACTTGTTACATAATCTTTAGCTGAACATTACATTTCTTCACGCCCAGGAGCTCGCAAACGCTGGCGAAGACCTGGCTTTTTAGAAATTCCTCCCTTGACACACCGAACTGGGAGAACACTCCGCCACAACTGATGCTTCCTGGAAGGGAATCGTATGCGCTTCCGGCCATTTAGTAAAGTAGTCCATCTCCACCAGCACGTAGCGATTTCTACCGTCGGTGTCTGAACGGACCCAGGACGTCCGCCGCCATCCTCTCCATCGGTGCTCCGCTGCACATCGGCTGGAGTGGCGCCCTGGTTTGACCCCCGGCCCCTTCTTGGCCGCGCAGGCGTCTCAGCGGTGGCGGTGGCTCTCATCGTCCCTCCTACACCAGCCCCAGTAGAAGTGCTGCCGGAGCCGGTAGAGGGTCTTGTTCACCCCGATGTGACCGACCCCTAGCGGGCCGTAGACCAGCTGCAGGACTCTGGACTGGGACGCTGAGGCACTACAAGCCGCAGGAGGTCCTTGTCAACCCTGGGGTCTCCACCTCCGATACAGCAGGCCCTGATGAAGTGTCAGATAGTCCCACTGGCTCACCAGTGCTTTTGCTTCTGTTGCGATAGCCCCGCCTCTCTAGCACCCATCGGAGGACTCGGTCCACTTCTAGGTCCTCTCTCTGCGCTTGCTGCAGCTTAGCTGGTTGCAGATCATCTTCGATGTGGGCGGGGCTGGCCGCGGCTACTCTCAGGCGCCCGCTCTCATTCTCTCCTCCACTCCTCCTTTTCCTGCGTTCTGACGCAGTGACAGCAGGAGTTCCTGGCTCAAGGGCAACATCACAGGCCGTCGGCGTTTCCGTGCTTGGCCCCCGGGCAGTGCTCAAGTGTAAACTCTATCCAGTGAGCTATCTGCCCCTCTAGTTCCTTGAATCGCAGCAGCCACTGCAGCGTAGCATGGTCCGTGCAAAACTCTTGCCTTTGCATATACGCTTTAAAGGATTGCACTCCTGTCACCACTGCCAGCAGCTCCCGCCTACTGAAGCAGTAATTGCACTCTGGTTGTAATGAGCATTCTGCTAAAGTATAAAATAACTTTTCCCCCTTTTTCTGATGGCTCCCCCCCCCCCCCCCCCCCCCCCCCCCCCATGCCCACATCCAGAATAAAGGGCTTGGTGGTGTCTACAGTATCAAGAATGGGGGCTGTGACCAGGGCAGTGCGGAGCTTGGTGAAGGACCGCTGACACTTGGAGGGTGTACAGCGGGGGTGGCGATGCTGGCGAAGATTTTACGAAGCGCCTGTAGTATGATGCCAGTGCCATGAAGCTGCAAACCTCCTTTTACTGACTCCACTTCTCTCCCCAGGGGCTCTCTGAGCATAACACCTGCTGTCGCCATTTCTTTAACCTTTGCCTCTACTTCCCCTAGGTCCCACCAGGGAGAGGCGCCGGGTTCGCTGTCTGATGGACGTGGCTATGCCCGTGTTTATGTCATGCTTGGTGATGTGTGTCCGAGTGCATTTGCTGTCCTTAGCTGCAAACAGATATTTAAACTCAGCGAGGAGAGCGCGCAGCTGGTTGCATTCCCCCGGACTGAGCCCCTCACTGTGATAGGCTGTGTTGACGTGGTCGATGGGGTCAGGTTGGGGCAGCCGCCGGCCCTTCAGGAGGGCTAGCCGCTCGGCTTATAACTTATAACACAGCCAGTGATTGGTGAAAAACAAATACCATGGCCAATCATTGGTTCTGTTATTGGTTATGCCTTTTTGCAAACGCTAAAGGTCTTACTAAATTAGGCCCCAAGTGTAGCAATTGTTCAACATGCATCAGGTGATGCAGTACTGCATACACTTACATTAAATTGCATTGCATTGCATTTCATTTTATAGCATTAAGCAGACATGGCTTAGATTTATTTATTTATTTACTTTTGTTTGCCATACAATCTACTTTTATTTACCTAGCTGGGTATTTACATGAGTAAATACATAAACCATAAATAAGTTTCTCAAGAATACAAGATCATTGCCACATCTTGGATGTGATTAAATGCAATTAACATGTACAATCTGTCCTAACCATCAAACAGTCACAGCTGTGGTATTTTATGTATGTATTTGCTTTTAATTCTGACAGGGAAACTAGATTCTCTAGTTTAATTTGTTTTTGTAAGGTGATCCATGACTATGGAGAATTCTAACTTTCCCTTTATCTCTCCTGTAAAGATTGGCTCATTCACTCATTTCTGACATTTTATGTAGTCGACTAGGAAATGGCCAGAAGAGGCTGGGGATTCCCTAGTAGGGAACAAGGAAATGAGCAGACAAGAAAGGACTATTAGGGTGTCCCTGCCTGGTGAAGGATACATCTGATGCTGCCTTATCATTTGGCCAAGTGAATAATTCCCATGAGAAAAATGTGGTTCATTTTATATCACTTGGAAATGCTATGTCTAGGACTCTACAGTATTTATACATCTGTGAGTGATAATGAAGTTGGCTTGAAAAATCCAACTTACTATTCTCTTTATTATTAAGTTGGCTTGAAAAAGCCTTTTGTTCTTATTCCACATGCATTTTCTGTATGCTACTCCTCCTACAGCTTTTCAGCCAGACCTACCAAATTTGACCAATAGCTTCACCTAGTATGGGGTTGCATTGCTTGTGCATTTTGTGTCAATAGTTCAAATATTGTTTGAGATAATTACAATTCTATATTGAACAATTTCCCCCAACACACAGAATTTGAACAACAGACTTGCAGCAGACGTCACGATCGGGCACTGCAGCTTCTGCAGATACGGCCCGTGTCTCTTGCAAAGGTTCTAATGGATGAAATCTCTGGCAAGGTAACATAACATTAGCAAAGCCCTGCAAGCTAACATGCATATTTCAACATTCATACTAAAAAGTAATGTCTTACGTGTACGGCCACCAGTTTGTCAAGAGAGCCCCGTTGTCAAGACACTTTTCAAACAATTATCCCATTTGCACCACCTCAATCATCTAAGTTGATAAAGTAATTGATGCTAATTAAGCACAGACGATGGTTAACAGCAATGTTTCAAGGAACAGGTGTTAAATTAGTTGGATTAAATTCAGTTTGTGAACATACTGCAGTATTTTTAAATGTAGGCTACATGTTAGGTTTTGTCAGTGTGGGAAACATAAAAAATGCCCTCATTAAAAATTAGAGCAGTTATATATAATTTAACTTGCACAAAAAAGTTAAATAAAAATAAAGTCATGATTCAACTAATTAACTAATCATGGTCTTCAATCAAGACCTTAAGTAAAATCAGATGGCATAGTGCTGGGCTAAAACAAAAACCTGTACCCACATCAGACTTTTTCTGAAAAGATTTGAAAGCCCTGCTTTATATGGATGCATTTTTCTTTTTATACTCAATCCTCGTCCTGGAGAGCCACAGAGCTGTTGTTTTGTCCTTAAGATAAGCGTCTAATTTATACCCAAGAAATCAGATGACATGAGTTAAGTGTGTAATCAACTGCTTTAACTGATCAATTGGTGTGCTACTTAAGTGCTGGGTGACAACAGAAGCCAGCAGGCCCTGTGGCTCTCCAGGACCAAGAATGAGGACCACTGGCCCAAAGACCTGCTTTTCGTAGCATTTAAACTTCCACCCATGTTCACTTTCCGCCCTGACTCTCCCCACATTAGATCAATTCATTGTTTTTTTAAATAAATGTCTCGATTAGAAACTCAGTTGTATTTGTATGATTAGTCACTTGACTGTGCTGTTGGGGTGCCTATGGGGACCCCTGGAGGATAACCATTTAGATATAAGTTTAAATCCCTGCAGGTCACATGGAGGAGACAAAAACTGGTGGCCCTACATATGTCATAAACATAGTTAATTTATAAATTTCCAGTAATTCAAACAGATGGCTGTCATATGAATCAACAAGCTTCCCGTAGTGTTTTCCATTCATACTATACACTGGGAATGTCATACACTATATGCAGACCAAATAAGTAGTGCACATTTAGCTGCATTTTTGTTTTGTTTCATTTCACTTCTTTCTACAGTATATTTGTGAAACTTACCTTCACAGATGCCTTTCTACTCTGATGTTTTTTGAGCCAGCAGATGGAAATCAAATCAATATGTTTTTTAACACAGAAAATGCAGAAATGGAGAATCATTTTACGTTGCCTGCTCTAAGACTTGACTACCAGACAGAGATCACTTTTTATCCAGCTTCTCCAAATGGGCTCAGGTAAAGGGAACCAAAAGCACATCATTATGTGCTGATAATTTACAGCAAGGGGTTAGCCTAGCTGCTGATTTATTACTAACGATGCAGTACAGCTCCCTTAGAGCAGACCCCCTAGTGGCCGAGATTGCTCAACTCAGACATTCATTGCTCCTGCAACCAAACTATGAGTGGAAACAACAAATTCTGTGTTCTAGCTTTATTAGTATACTATATGTGACAATTATGTCAAATACGGGGTTTCCACCATTGTTGCGTAGGTGGTCCATTTAAGCAACCCCCACCAAGTCTCACCTGCAAATACACCGACCCAAGCGTGACACAGTGGACAGTAGCATCTATCCGGGAGTTCATATAAATATTCTTTCACCACCACTTTCACTACAAATTTGTATCCTGTCCTAGCAACAAGATAAAGCCAATAATTGCCCGGACATATGCCAATACAGCAGTAAAAAACACTGCTCGCTCAATAACAAAATAAGTGAAATTCATGTGTAATTATACCACGTCATTCTACTATCAATATCTGCTACTAAATATGAAATAATTATACAATCCTACCATTTGTTTTACGCCTAGAGATGTCCCTTTCAAGATTCATTGGCCATTTATTGTCTTGGACAATCTGTTTGAGAAATACATTTTGTGACACATTCCAGTTCATTCTGGTTTGATTGACAACTCTTTTATATAACTCTATAAGGGTTTCTTCTCCTGACTTATTTTTCCATAGAGTTCAATAGGAAACTTTGTCAGGAGAAACAACCCTTAACGTGATCCATCCATATCTGCTGCATATCTGGCAGCAGAGTGATGGTTTGAGGCTTGTTTGTACCTCAGACCCTTGAAGACTTACAGCCATTTTGCCAACCATGTATTCCATACTGATCCAGCAGTATAAAATTTGTTGTAGAATCATACCCTGGACTTACCACTTGGTGTCACTCTTTAAACACCTTTGAGGTTGAAAAACTGAAAAAATGAGTGAGAGAGAGAGAGAGGGGGGGTGTGTAAAGGTTGCTCTCTTCCAAAATTCATAAGGTTACATTAAATTTTGTCAATGGTAAGAAACTGTTTGACATGCATGAATATGGTATCCTGCCTAAGCTTTGCCAAAAGAGGCTTCATCTCCCTTTCTCTTGCCAAAAAAAGCAGGTGTGTATCTGGATGAGAAAATATCTCTCCACTGCCATCTCAGCTTCCTACAGATAGGTATGGGCTGCAGGTGGTGGGACTGATTAAATGTTGCTCTTATTTCTCAGAGGAGACTGTGTTTCTGCCTGTTTAAAAAAAAAATTGCAGTGAATAATGTAGATTTTCCTCCAGTGATTTAGTCTTCATCTTTGCCAGGTTGAAATCTAATGTCCCAAGGTCATGAAAAAGGACCCTATTGTCAGCTTTCCCCCTCTATCTTTTAAACATTTCCAGTCAGAAATTATTCCAGCTTGTTGTTTTCTTCCCATGGGAAAGATGGATCGAAAGGGGGATTTTTCATTGGCCAGTGACCCGCCCCCCCCTTGTTCCTGCTGTTACACAAGGGCCTTGATTTGACCAGCATTCGCCATTAACGAGGAGTTTTGCTTATTTTCAAATAATCACAAATGCTAGTTTTCTTCTTCTCAAAATGTTTGGTGAGTTAACTTTGTTGGTTACTGAACTTGCCAAACTGTGCTTGTGAAGAAAAAAACTAAAACAAACCGTTGCATTCATTTGCATGTCAAAGTTAAGGACAAATGTTGATTAAATTGAAGCCAGCGTGTATGCTAATTGCTAGAAAAGAGACCTGTGCCCAGTGTTAGCTGTTTAGCACACTTTACCATACGTTCGCATCTCTCGTGCCCTATTTGTGTATTTGGATAAATACCATGGTGGCTGTAGGGATTATCTAAATTTATATTTAAGCCTTTAGCAGACACTTTTATCCAAACACGTTTTTTTTTTTAGAGGAATTTTTAGAATTCATTTATGCGGCTGGATAATTACGGACACAATTCTGCATAAGCACTTTGCTCAAGGGAACAATGCCCACCCTGGGAATTGAACCTGCAATCTCTGTGTTACAAGCCCAGCTCTCTAACAATTATATTACACTGCCAAAAGTGTGGTATAATGCACATAATACATTATTGTACAACTTTGAGTGGAGGGCCTTCAGCTGAGCTGGATTGCTCTTACTCAATGGCTTCTTAGACACAGTAGGCTTCAGTAGCCAGGGACTATTAGCAGCTGTACCATATGTGTGATTTTCACATCTCAGTTTATAACCCCATTACATGGCTTATCTGAGGTGGAACAGAAGGTATCTTTTTGCAGAACTGCCCACCACACAGCATGCTAATTGATAATAGTCCAAGTGATTGACCTCCATTCCATGCCTGTCCCTTTCCAAGTTTTTCTTCTGGAGCCTATTACGAAGACTAACTACTTAGGAGGAGTTAATTGCAAGTTACTTTAGGGCTATTATAGTGTCTGCTGGGATAGCTGGGGAGTATGTTCTAAGTGAGGGGTAACTTCGACAATAAAAATTAGCTTACTTTTTTTGTTTTTTTGGGACTGAGGCCATGGAAATCACGGGATTTTGAAAAAACTTGAGAATGTTTTTAAATATCAACTTAATGAGTGGTTATTGAGCTAGTTGTATGTCTGTCTATCCATGCCACACACCCACAAGATACTATATTTAGATTATTTGCATGAAATGACTACATCTGATTTACTTCACGTGGCGCTGTAATGGCGACATGTAGTCCAGCTGTCTCTCGTGTTCATGTCTGTTAATTTGAATGTATTTTGTTGTGTCTTTTGTTTTTTTTTCATGTGTGTCTGTTGTGGGACTGGGAAGCAGGCTGGAGATTGTTCAGGGCACTCATGCTGCTTGTTTTGATAATATTAAAGAATTGTATATTCAGGATAATTTTGTTTGTGGTCGTCACCATGGAGACGCATTCACAAACAGATGCTCGGGAATGTCCATTGGATCTGCAGCTACAAAGTTTACCATCGTTCTTCACCGGAGTTGAAGATGTCGGGACTCGGGACTGATCTAGGACTGCAGGCAATCTTCAAAAGGCCACCAGAGAAAAGAAAGGAGAAGATAATGCGGGGGAGGAGTGAGGCGACGACTGGGAAGGCTGACGCAGTTCGGTGCTCCGTTTTCGACAGTGTACAGAGGCCACAACACTGCGTGCATGGAGTCGTGGAGGCGAAGTTTGTGTTGGGCTGCTTGATAACACTGGACATCTCGGGACATCGGGGGTTATTTTTAATCATGACATTTGGCTGTAGGCTATTACACTTTAATTCACTTAATTAGTTTGATTAATGCAATGATGATATTGAATGTCTTTGTTTGATATGTTTGTGTGTTGTGGGTCTGCCTCCCGCTGTCTATGTCTTTTTTGTTGTTGCTGGTTCTACAACTGAAGTTCCCTTGCGGGAAAATAAAAGTTATTCTATTCTATTCTATTATGGTTACTGTTTGAGGCATCCGTTATTACAATCACAGAAATACTGACCATTTAATTGGCTCAGTGAGTGACAATCAAGAAAGAAAATGTAATATGTACAGTTGTCTCTGAGTACAACAGTAATCACAACATCTGTCATCCCCACAATCATTGTAAAGTTATCATTGTAACACAGCAACAAAATGGTTACAAAAACTAGAAAGGACTTAGTTTTGGAATGCAAGTGAGCACAGGGGGAATGCAAGTGAGCACAGGGGGAATACAAGTGAGCACAGGGGGAATGCAAGTGAGCACAGGGGGAATGCAAGTGAGCACAGGGGGAATGCAGGTGAGCACAGGGGGAATGCAAGTGAGCACAGGGGGAATGCAGGTGAGCACAGGGGGAATGCAGGTGAGCACAGGGGGAATGCAAGTGAGCACGGGGGAATGCAGGTGAGCACAGGGGGAATACAAGTGAGCACAGGGGGAATGCAAGTGAGCACAGGGGGAATACAAGTGAGCACAGGGGGAATGCAGGTGAGCACAGGGGGAATGCAAGTGAGCACAGGGGGAATGCAGGTGAGCACAGGGGGAATGCCGGTGAGCACAGGGGGAATGCAAGTGAGCACAGGGGGAATACAAGTGAGCACAGGGGGAATGCAGGTGAGCACAGGGGGAATGCAAGTGAGCACAGGGGGAATGCAAGTGAGCACAGGGGGAATGCAGGTGAGCACAGGGGGAATGCAAGTGAGCACAGGGGGAATACAAGTGAGCACAGGGGGAATACAAGTGAGCACAGGGGGAATGTCAGACTTTCTTTTAAGAAGCTACTGTTTTGTGATATTACAATAGTGTGGTAGCACTGCACGGATGTATACTCTTCTGCAGCCTATCCACTGGCTTACTGAGTGGTAAGCACATTTGTTGTCGGAAACCCAACTCAGTTCAATTTAATTCAATCTGTATTGCTCGTTTTACAGACACACTGTAAAAAATACGCTTTAGAGAAACAGGAAAAGTGGGCAAGACCAAATCTGAATGTAGAAATTCACAGTGGCTAGAAAAAACTCTTGAGAGGAAGCCAAATATTGAGGGGGAGCCTATCCTCTGCTGGCCAGCCCAGTGTCTATAGTTCAAGATAAGCTAATATACAGATCATGGGGAATTTATTGTAATTCAAGCCACATATGGTGCAGTACCATTTTGAAAAGCTGCGTACCCCAGAAAGCACTGTCATAACAGGTAAAGTCAGCGCCTTTTACTGTTGAGACAGGGAAGTAAAAGTAGACTACTTCTGAATAGTAAAGTTATTCTGTTTTTTTATAGATTCTCTGCCATTAGACATCACCACAATATGCTTTTAATTAATATAAAAAAGAATATGTCTATTTACTTAAATATTAAATTAAATATCGATAAACTGGTAATATTAACACAGAAGAGACAGAGTGAATTAGTTTAAGTGAATGGATGTACAGTCCTTAACACAAACATTACTGCTAGAAAGCATTTGATTGTTTATTAACAGATGAAATACATTAAATTTATGTTTAGCTATTAGTCACATATTCAACAGGACAAAGCGACAACTAGTAGTAACGAGTCCTGTTCGGAACAGGTAGCGACTACCAAAGTTGACTCTTGTTCCTATGCAGATGAGTTTGGTTGTGCGAGTGTGGATGGAAACAGGAGTTGACAACTGGTAGCAAATGCACAGTGATGAACTGCACAAGGCTCCCTGACTTCCATCGAGCGAGCTAAGGGCGATGTTGAGTAGGCTACTGTTAAAAGAAGCATTAGTCGACGTTGCTTGATCAGTTGTGGTCACACGTCTTCGCCGGCTTCTCTCGGCAGAGATTAACACAAACTGAATGGCACATCCATGTTTGTTGACATTGGAGAATCACGTTTACACCTGCGCGATAATTGAAATGCGAGATTTACGCTCAGAGCAAATATCGCGCTGTTACAAACTTACTGACAGCGTTGTAAATACAGAAGCAAGTCTTGTTACTCGTTCATACTTGTAAGCCTTCTCGGTCTTCTAAATATGCGTGTGTGTACGGACTCAGAACATGAGTGACTCCAGATAATAACTTTGGTTGTTTCGAGTTCCAAAATGCAAGCGTGAATGTGGCCTTAGGGGGCTGTCCACAGGTATGTCAGCAGGTGCAATTTATTGTAAACAATTCAGCTGCTGTCTATTAGCTCATCAGTGGGCTTGATAAAAGGGCCTGGTAACCAGACCTAAAGAGTACTGTTTTGGGACTGGCTTCTGCTGGATGTTTTGCTGCATGGTGGCACCTGTTTAGTTTGTGACTTTTCTTTTGGTCTTTTTGCCTGTCCTCTTCCCTGGAGTTGTAGGTTGCCATATTGGCATTTCCTTGTTTTGAATGGTTTCTGTTGTTTTCAATTATAACCCAAATAAAAGGCAGCAGGACCGTTATCCTTTTCGTGTTGTTTCTGTCTGTTCACCGCATGATGCAGCTGTTATCCCCGGCCCTGCATCACAATATATAAATATTGTGAAGGGAATGACTACAGATTGCCGCAAACTACAGCGCCAGATGACAGCGATTTGCATCTGACTCCAGACTGACAAATGAACACAGACTGCCACTTCCTGAAACTGCACTCCACCCACTTCAAGGTCCCTGAGCTTCTGCTTCAGCCGATATCCCCACGTGGAGGAGGGACCTTCATTAGCCTATCGCGCAGGCTGCCCTCCCAAAACATTCTGAAACATTCATCATCTGTCAGACCTGACTCTGCGGGCTCCCATAATGCACTGATTTGTGGAATGGTAGCCCTTGCAGATGGGCTACATTTCTGCCTCCGGGAACATAACTGAGGAAATATGATGTTTTGATGTCTGGTTTGTTGATGGGTTGCACCTGAGTGACAAATCCCTACTGCCAGTGTCCTTTAGTTATTACTTGGTGGGAGCTGGGAGATCCACCTGTCTGGTAGCATCTGTGTTGCAGTCACGTGTTGTTGTTCTGGTTGCTTTTTAAGGTTTGAACTATAAGGATACTTAATAAACATGCAGGCAGCTTTGTAAGGAGCTTGCATTGTAAGGCTTTACTGTTGACGGCGCAATGTGTGTTTATCCAAGATGGCTGCAAGCAGAAGGTGTTTGTGTTCTGTTTGTCCAGTAGTCCTTTAAAGTTTTAAAGTTTGTAGCTGTAGGCCTAATAATTTAATATTTATTTTTATTTCACTTTTATTCTCTTGGTGCTCATGGGATTTTAACTACACTGAATTTTCAGTATATTTTTGAAAGACATAGAGTATTCACTGTCGAGTGGAAAAAGTTAAATACCATCTACAAGCAGCACTTTTGTATATGGTTTGCCTCTAAATTGGAACTGGGGCCTAGTACTGCTGTATAGCTGGGTGTGAAGCTGGCGGACGCTACCTACTTCGATTGGGGGTGCGTGTGTTGCGCACCTGGGCGTTGTGGTCTACGCGAGCTCCGTCGAGGTCCGCACTGACAGCGTCTGTTAAAGGATTGTGCGTCATTAGGATTGAGGTAGAAGGCAGAAGGGCTCTCTGACTCTATGCTGAACATTGAAGCTTTCTTTTGCTCTCCGCCATCACCCCACCGCGCTGTGGCAGGCTTCGGTCCAGCCGGCGATGTGAGCCGGTCTAGATTTGCGGCACGTAATGGCACGTAATGGCGGCGGAATTTGACTTGGGACCACACTGGGACCCGTGCGGGCGTAAAGCTGCAATATGCTCGAGCGGCGGCGAGATGTTTACCCAAATCCCTGCGTTTGTTTTCCGCCGTTAGCGGCGCAAGTGGCGCGGGCAGATTGCTAATTGCCGTTTCAAGATGCGGCGACATGTTTTTGATTGCCCCCCCCCCCCCCGCCCCTGTTCTTACACTCTCCCAGTCTTTTAACAGCTCCTGCTGTGAGGCTGAGGTGCATAACTGGGCATCGCACAGCATATAAACCAGACACTTTCCTTCCCCGAGTCTCCATAAAAGCAGGAAAGGCGCTGTTGGCCGCTCACAGCCACCCCTCCTCGTGCTACATTCGTCTGCCATATTTACTATCTATGTGCCAGTCTTTAGTGCGGTCTTGATGATATCTTATACCATGAGCGTGGGCCATTCTCTGGTTGCTCAGGGAAATTAAAAATTGCTCTGTCCTCAGAGGTGGCTGGCTTCTCGCTCCATCTTTCTGGAAGGCCTCTCCTAGGCTCCGGGTCTATCAGTATGTGTACTAATGAGGGTAATTTTGTGCCAGCCCCTCTGCTCCTTAAACAAACCCCCAGTAGCAGGCCCACACGCACCACTGACTGGGGCCACGAGTGCTTTCGATTGATTTGAGACGGCAGCGCAATGGAATATTCATAGCCTGGCACCATGACATGCGTGTGTATGTGCCCAAACCAAAACGCACACAAGCCCCCCTCTCCACCCCTGAACGGCAGGGTGTCTTGCATTTTCAGTTCTCTGGGCTCCTGCCACTAGTGTGTACTCTCTTTCCCCATCTCTGTCTCTTTCTCTCTTTCTCCCTGTCTATCTTTCTCTCTCTCGCTCTTTGCCTGAGAGACTGTTTGATCTCAGCCCCCGTGTAGAAAAACGCCAGCTCTCTGGGGCCGCCGTCAATTCGCGCTCGGCTTCGCTGGTTTGTTTCAACCCTCCTCAAAAGACAAACATCTCCACCTCCTCGATCTGTGGGGAATCGTGTCTTCCCTCTCTCCCTTGTGTGATCTGTCACCTTAAGATCAGCCTGATACTCTCCATCACACTCTCCCTGTTTAACCTCTTAAATTGCATTACCTCTTATGGACACCTTAGCATCTCCCTTCAATTCTGGCCTTCAGGTAATTTAATAATAATAATAATAATAATAATAATAATAATAATAATAATAATAGTACATGTTTTGCACCTATTTTCCAGATACCCTTATCTAGGGTGACTGAGGGCAATGGAATTTGCAGTGCATTAAATGTGTATTAGTGAGAGACACTCTCATAATGCTAATTGGGAGCTGAGGTGGAGGAGAGTCTGAGGAGATCATACTGACCATACTCTGCTTTTATCACAGTTGTCCCTCCTGTTTAAGGGCCTGGCACATACACCTTTTATCACAGCTGTCCCTTCTGTTTAAGGGCTTGGAACACATACACCTTTTATCACAGCTGTCCCTCCTGTTTAAGGGCCTGGAACACATACACCTTTTATCACAGCTGTCCCTCCTGTTTAAGGGCCTGGAACACATACCCCTTTTATCACAGTTGTCCCTCCTGTTTAAGGGCCTGGAACACATACACCTTTTATCACAGCTGTCCCTCCTGTTTAAGGGCCTGGAACACATACACCTTTTATCACAGCTGTCCCTCCTGTTTAAGGGCCTGGAACACATACACCTTTTATCACAGCTGTCCCTCCTGTTTAAGGGCCTGGAACACATACACCTTTTATCACAGTTGTCCCTCCTGTTTAAGGGCCTGGAACACATACACATTTTATCACAGCTGTCCCTCCTGTTTAAGGGCCTGGAACACATACACCTTTTATCACAGCTGTCCCTCCTGTTTAAGGGCCTGGAACACATACACCTTTTATCACAGCTGTCCCTCCTGTTTAAGGGCCTGGAACACATACACCTTTTATCACAGCTGTCCCTCCTGTTTAAGGGCCTGGAACACATACACCTTTTATCACAGCTGTCCCTCCTGTTTAAGGGCCTGGAACACATACACCTTGTATCACAGCTGTCCCTCCTGTTTAAGGGCCTGGAACACATACACCTTTTATCACAGCTGTCCCTCCTGTTTAAGGGCCTGGAACACATACACCTTTTATCACAGCTGTCCCTCCTGTTTAAGGGCCTGGAACACATACACCTTTTATCACAGCTGTCCCTCCTGTTTAAGGGCCTGGAACACATACACCTTTTATCACACCTGTCCCTCCTGTTTAAGGGCCTGGAACACATACACCTTTTATCACACCTGTCCCTCCTGTTTAAGGGCCTGGAACACATACACCTTTTATCACAGCTGTCCCTCCTGTTTAAGGGCCTAGAACACATACACATTTTATCACACCTGTCCCTCCTGTTTACGGGCCTGGATTCTTGGTTTTAAAAGGACGCTCCATTAGGGGTGTGTGCATGTGATTGGTTGAGTTTGAGACATGTGGTTTCTAGCCGACTAATGGTTGGCTGCAGCAAGAGATTCCTTAACAAACTTGCAATGCGGACTTCGTTCGCAATACTCACGAGGGAGAATAAGCGCTGGTGAACTCGTAAGCTTTAAATTCGACCGTATGACCATGTCTGGTTTAGTTCATAACTACACATTACTAACTTAACTGAAAACATATGTTAGCGCACAGAATATGCTGTAATGGACCCTGGCACAGTAAAGTTGTTTGTCCAATGCTATGGTATTACAGGCATAGATGGTTATGATTTTTATCATTGTAAAAACCTGTGTATCATTTACGAAGATGACTGTCACAGAAACCAACTGCACGACCTGAAAATGATTTGCCTTGTTTTAAACACTTAACTAAAACAGAATACACACCAGATATCTGTTTGTAGGAAGTAGAACAGCAGTAAAATGTGCAACCAACTCTTAGTTAAATGAGGCAAAAAAATTTAAATGTCCTTTCAGACTGCTTTGGATAGTTTGTCACATTTTCCAGTCTTGTTCTTCAGCATGCGTGTAATTGTTTGAGTCTGAGCAAATATGGACAATTCAATCAGTGCTAAAAGAAAGCTATAAAATAGATTGCAATTCGAATTGTCTCTTTCTTTTTATGTAACATAATGATAAGCCTTTTTTGTACAAAGGGGCTGGGTTTAATAATCCTCATGATTAGCTCATTCACTTTGAAGCTGTTTTGTACTTTAGTTTAGATATGCCATGCACATTTCTGCACTTCTTTTTCTTTTACATGGTTGAACTCACTAATTGTCACACATTGGTTGTACATTTGTTTGTGGCAGGGCTTGGTGTGGGAGAGGAAATTGGGTAATATGGGACCATGCCGACTGGTTAAGTGGCCACAGCACCAGGGTTGTGTTGGCTAAGCAGCCCAGGGTTTAAAAGTGGGGCTGTGTCCGAATCAACGCCCTTCTATATTGAATATGCTAGTTGAGTACACTGGATGAGAAAGTTGTTAAGTAGGCAAAATGTTCTCTAAATGTACAATCCCTCGATGATATGCTTATTTCTGGGTTTTTGCTGATACTTACTGCATGTGACTAAACAGCATGCAGTAAGCAGCACACAGTATGCTAGTATACATGATGCAGTAGGGCTCTGATTCGGACACAGCCTAGGTCTCTAAGCCCGGAATCCACACGCAGAGAGAGAGAGAGAGAGAGAGACAGAGAGAGACAGAGAGACAGACAGAACTTACATTGTGTTTTAGTTTTTAACTTTGTTATATTAGTTTAGTTAGTTATGTCCCTCCCAGGGGTGTCACATGGCGTGAAACATTAAATTTCCAGAAAACACAGGAAGGTTCATTGGAGAAAAGGATGAGGTAAACGAAAGAAGGACATTATTTAGAACTAAACGATGACACTTTGGGTCTAGAAAAAGGGAGGGGGGGTATTTTGATAAAGGCTGAAACGTTAACCACATGTAAATTGTTTGATTATAAATATTAAATTGTGGAGTACATAACCAGATCAAGAAAAAATATGACTTTTTCCCAAACAAGGAGGGCACTGTATAAAGAACAGAGGGCATTGGGTGGTACTTGCCTCCTGTTGGTAATCTTGCCCAGTCAAATATTTTTCACAGATCCACTATAAGCAATATTGATCAGGTGGCATCTGACCGAGAGATTTCACATATGGATGGTTTTCTAACATGTTGCAGGGACAGGATTTTAAACCACTCATGCAAAAAATGGGCCAGTGTAATGGCTTCTCGTGATGTGGGCAAGAAAACGATTTTTCAGGGGCCTGGACTACTCCCAGTAGTACTCCCACGATGCACTGCCAATCCAAATGGCACTCTGACCCACACTCTACAGCTTGGCAACCAATGACAACAACAACTACAAAAAGACAGAGCTAAAATAAATCAATTGATGTCAAAATGTATATATCAGGGCAAGTTGTACCTTGATTGATATTATGTGGTTGATATGTGAACAAAAAGGAAGATGGCTTGGAGACAAGCTGATCAAAGCAGGGACAATATAATAAGAGGACTGGGGATGGTGGATGGATTCACAGGTTATCAAAGGCACTCTAAATTTGATGAAAAGAGTATACGTGTGTGTGTGTATATATATCTGGAGTGTGACCTCATTGGCATATAATGTCAGACAAGCACAGGTTTTGGAAATGTAATGACAGTGAAATATGTTTAAAAGCAGGCGTCATGCTGCAAGCGTATAAGGGCCAGAGATAGGCAGCGTAGCTACAATACAAGCAAAACACAAAAGCCACCAAGAAAAAAGGCACAGCACAAAATATAATAATTCTAGCCTACTACAAAGCAGTGCTCGCTGTTCCACACCAGTAATAAAAGCACACACACGTCACACACATACACACACACACACACACACACACACACACACACACACACACACACACACACACACACACACACACACACACACACACACACACACACACACACACACACACACACAGTGGCTCCACATAAACCGTAACATGATTCAACCTTAAACACAAATACCCTGGTGTGAACTGGCAGGGAGCCTGCAATAGGTTAAACCCTTAATTTAATACAAAAGAGAGAAAAACATACAGTTATACTCCACCCCCCCCCCCCCCCCCCCCCCCCCCCCCCCAACCAAACACATACATTGCATTGTGCTTGGAACACAACCCATAATCACATTTGTATCCCCTTGCCACTTAACTTGATTAATTGGTCTGTTTTTCTTCAGCTTTAAATCTCAATACAGTACGCAATATGCACACATCAGCTGGGGGGTTTTTCAGATCCTTTTGATTTGTTAGGAGATGGATTTTTGCTATAATAACTAGCTTGGTCTCAGGTGTTGGCCCCAGAATATCCCATAAATGCTTGATTGTGTTCAAAACCAATGACTGGAAATGCAGCAGCATAGGGCTGATGTCAGTGCCATGCTGCTCAAACCATTTGGGGATAAAAAAAAAAAATTTGAAATTATATTTAGAATTTTATTTTTCCTTTAAAGTTTCCATCAGCAAAGATCAAATCTTGGAGGCTTGGAGAGCCTGTGTACATTGTGAGATGCTGTGGCCTGTGTGTTGTCCTGGATGCACGTGGCTATGTAGATCCCAATGACGACATCAATATTATGTTTAAACAATAGAGACAAGTGATCCATTATTTAATAGAAAAAAATAAATGAATTATGGGAAATTGTGTTTTCAAATCTGTAGCTTCAGCAATCAGAACAGGAAGTTGCATTTCATTTGATTGAAAAAATCTTCCACATTTTTACATACAATACATTCTAAATACAAAGATTGATTGATGACAATGTAAGACTGAAGAACAACACATTAAAAATAACTATTCTCTTTTGAAAATGTTTACATGCATGCCATTATTCCAATCTTATTCATAAAACTCAAGTATTCCAGTTCTGATACAGCCCATGTAAACAGCGTATTCCTGTCATGGGGATTCAGCCTTCTTTTATTTCTGTGGTCGTTCTCCCTCAGAGCGGCTAGAGGGCGCTCTTGCCTTACTTTTCCGTCCTCCGCTCCGGGTTTTCACTCTGTCTTTTCCTAATTCCCTACACCTGTCCTTGTTACCCGGGTGGCCATATAAACCCTGTGTTTTCCTTTGTTCAGTGCTTAATCGTTGTCTTGCGACTGGACTTAGCCAATAAGGTATAGGACTTGGGATACTGTTTTCCTTGTTGTTTCAAATAAGCAAAGCAGGAAGTACCCTTATCAAATTAGTTAGGTTTAGATCATAGGATCTCTCTTTGCCTTTCTTTTGCTTTTATTCCTTTTGCCTTTTGCCTCCCTCCTTTGGAGGGGTACCTCTGTTTTACCTCTCTCGTCTGCTTTCTTTGTTGAAAGTGAGAGGTCTTTTCTTTTCTTTCACTACCACTCGTATCCTCGAGTTCTCTCCCTATTAGGGTCATTTTCATTTCTTTCCTGTTTCATTCGCCTCCTTTATTTTCTTTCCTTATTTTTGAGTGTTGAGGCGAGTTCTCCCCTTTTTCCCTTTTCGTGAATTGTTTTTCGCATTTGTGGCTGTTCCTACGGGGATAGCTTTTAGAATCCCTTTGTCGCGTCTGGTCCTCCGAACCCGACCCCCTTACAATTCCAAAAAGCAAAACTTGGCTAAGCCTTTATTTTGAATGTGCAAAATCCAAAGGTAGGCTAATAATCTGCAAATGCAAAGAATGTAAACACCTTATTCTGTTTACAACTATTAAACACGGTCTGCGCATGTACATCTTTGTAAGGTGTCTTGGGTGTTGAAGCCAGTGTTGCAGCAAACACAAAGCCCTCACTTCTGGACCAACAACGAGACAAACGTTTTAAAAAAAAATCTGTATATAAAGAATTAAATATTGTGCGATACATGCGCAGCCAAAAACATCACAATAGTGATTTGTTCAGGCTGTAACAGACAAAGATGTGGCATTCAGTCAAACCACGGAACAAACTAGACACAGGTGGAAGACCCTGAAAGATAGGATGGTAGATGGGAATTCAGGTCATCGATAGGCTGGTACACAGACGTGCAGTAGGGAGTGCTCTGGTTGCTTGAGAAACTTCCGCTTTTCTCTCATTAGCCAAAGTGCCCCCTTTTTTCATTTGATAAAATGATTATTGTGTATTGGTTAAACACAATTACTATTTAGGCCTACTTGACAACTATTAATATTGCCACACAATTTAAGGTTAAGGTTGTGCTATATTGTGGCTATTGCAACGGCTAGCACAATATAGCATGACGTCTCGTATGTTATCGCTTAATTATTGATAATGGTGTTGGCTAGCTCATTCTACTAGCTATGTGAGCCATGGCTCATGGTAGCCATAGCCACAATGACATCTGATACTAGTTAAATTAAAATTTGTCTGTAGCTGGCAATTGGCATTATGCTAATCAGCATCTTTATATTGCTTGTTATAGCCTAGGAAGCATGCCGAGAAAGGAGAGGAGGAAGAAGGAGAAAGACAAGGGGTTGAAAGCAGGAGTGCAACTCTTTCCAGCTGGTTAAAAAACTGCTACTACAGGTGAGCCTGAGAGTCAGAGGAGGAGGTCAGGGTTGGTTAAACATTTTTGCAGCATTAGAGGTAATGTGTTTATTTTTCTACAACTTTAATACCATCAATTGTAATGCCACCGCCTATAGCAGTGTTCCAAATGTAGTCATACCGGGCATAGATTTTTTAATTAATATAAAGTCGCCAGGCCCCTAAATGTGCCCTTTTCAAAATATGACCAACTGCCCCACTAACACTGTCTGCATATCCCTGGGCTGGTAGATTGGAAATCTGGTCATAGATCTGCATTTATGAGGACCACCACAGCTAAAACAGGCACAAGTCAGTTGTAAGTGATTAATTGCATTAAAAAAAAAAAAGTTGAATGCATTAATCATTAAAAAAATTAATCACCCGAGTTAACTTGTTAAACTTGTCAGCCCGAATTTTAACACAAAGAAACAAAACAATACCAGCGGTTCACATCCAGTGAATTGTCAAACACTTCATGCACATGGAGGATAAGGATCATTATTTGAAATATGGTGTGGATGTCAACATGGCCAATGAGTTACAGTAAAATGTAAAACAATGAGTTTAGGCATTTTGTCTATAGTTTAAGGGGCATTTTGTCTTTAACCTAATCTTGTGCTGTTCCCCAGTTGTACTCACCTGACATAACCAGGCCCTGAGCCTGAGCTTGAAGCAAGTGCCTTCAATTACTAAACCACTGGGAGCCTACTTTTAACTAATTTTGACTTTAAACACTCATGTCCTCTTCTTTTGCTGACTGGACTCAACTTGAAATAGCTTCTGTTATCCACTTTATTAATCCCTTTTAAAATGTAAAAAAAAAGAAAATCTCAATCAAATCCTAAATCCCCCCTTGAGTCTGCTTTTGCTGAGAATAAAGGGATTAAGGCCCACATTTAACAAAGGAATGTGTGTTCTTTGCTGGTGTTAAATAGCCTCAAAAATTCATTGGATTTAATAGCGCATATTGCCTTGGATTATCTAACTCAAATTGGGTAATATTCACATTTAATAACTAGGATAGTGAACTTAATGTGCAACCAAAGAATCTTTAATAAGAACAACCACTTCTTTGTATTTTTTAACCACGAGAGGACAGGTGAGAGTAGATAATGTATGGGACTCTATTCCTACCTTATAAAGCATAGCCTACATATAAAAGTCAAACTT
Organism: Synaphobranchus kaupii; assembly: GCA_029718625.1. Taxonomy (NCBI): domain Eukaryota; kingdom Metazoa; phylum Chordata; class Actinopteri; order Anguilliformes; family Synaphobranchidae; genus Synaphobranchus; species Synaphobranchus kaupii. The sequence continues at coordinate 122,529,762 of CM056376.1, forward strand.
TCTCAAAATTTGATCAAAAGAAGCTTGAAGTTTGTATATTATGCAAATATCTGATTATGCTCCCGCCTTTATGCTTTCTAGCATTAACTTGTGTTTATACTAGCAACACATACATAAAAATCAATGGTCATATCATAGTGTATTATCTTTGCTACAACTTTCTGTTGAAATAAAGTAGTTATTACTCCTGACCGCACTTAGATAATCAGCATTAGGTTGCCTCTCAAAACCTGTATGATGCAACTGAGACCTGTCAGTTTTACATTATCATGTTTTATGGTTCAACTAAACACACTGGGAGAGCACCATCTGCTTCTTCCCTGGATTGATCACTTCATAACAACTGTACCAATGGTTCTCAGGAATAGTTCCATGAAGAATCTTTTTTTTTTTTTTACATTTCGAGTTAGAAGTGATGTGTCTCTTGTGTACTTTCATAAAACTGTATCCAAATAGAACACATATGAATAGATATATAGATATAGTATTCAGTAATAAAAAGATTAAACAATCACTATTAGCTGTCTCAAAAAACATGAAATGTGTAGGCTATTTAGGCTGGTGCATTATAACAATCAGAAATAGCCCCCAAATATCAGAAAATACTGCCAGGCTTACGTTTTTCAAACACTAATTTGGCATATAACATTGCATTTAAATGAAACAATAAAAGCAGCCTTGTTAGGAAATTTAAAGAGTAAAAAATAGTTAAAGATCAGTGGATATAGATTAAGTTGCGCTAATTTTAATAATTACTTAATTCCTCAAACCAGTAAACAGAACCTTTGCATTTTACAGTGTAGGCCTAAAATAAACAAACTAAATGTAACATTTCATATCAGCCCTGTAGACTTAGAAGCTAAAGAAAGTATCTCCAAATATTTTGGAGACACATTGAAAGCAAGAGCTCCTGCAGCGAGTAACCAAACCAGAAAAAGCAACCGATTGATCAGGCAAAATTAATAGAGCGAATCTGTATCAACCACAGTATACCACCCCTGCAACAGCGTTTAACCCAGCCATTAGAATGCCAATTACTTACTCATACTTAATTATTTACCCAGATAAAATTGCCTCAATAAATGTAATGAATATAATCACTGTGCTTCACACAGTGCTGTAATATATAGGTATAGATATATCTATGCTTTCTTTTTTAATATGCCCTTTATATGAACACAATGGAAAAGCCATGCACTGTATAACAAGGACCTGACCAGTGGTCCAGTTAATCTCTGATAGCCATATGCAAACATGGCTAAAATAGCAGCCTCTTGGATGGATTTTGCGGGATGGAACATGCTCTAAAAAGGATCAAAACATTGGAAGGGCGCCATTGTGATCAAGAGGCTGAGGCGCAAGAAAAGATTTTGTTCTGCGGCATCCCTCCTCTCCTCTCCTCTCGCTCACCCCCTCAGTCAGACAATGAGGTCCGTTTCTGTCCATTATCTTTACGGAGGGGATGAAAAGGGAAGCGCTAGGTGCCTTGCGCCTGACGGTCTCTCGGATAAGGGCCCCTACCGCAGTCTCTTCCTGGAATAATGCCACAGTCGTGCCCGCGGTGGCGGTGAACGGCCAACGAGGCAAGAGCGCGAAAGACAGACACAGCCTGATAAACAGCTGTAAACTGCAGTGTTTCAAAATACCTGTGGCTTCATTTTTATTCCAGTGATAAATGATTTAGCGGTGTTTAGGGCAATGCTGCGATGCAAGCCAATGTGCTTGTTGCAGGTGCCCGGGCTAGGGGACAGTTATGCACACACGCTGAGTGCTTTGTGGATAGGGTGCGCCAAATATGGGGTCATGAGTTCTGGGATCGTCAAACAGGAATGAAGAGCATGAATCATTGCCCTTATGATGTCATGTAGCCATGACTACCTGGATTAGTCATCATCAATGCAGGCATTGTGGGTTTGCTTTTTTTGATAGATTCCTGTTTCCTTTTATGCACCGAAACTGCCACCTGGCATTATGTTTAATTTTGAAGCCCGAGTCACCTTTAACACAGTCTTAAGGAAAACATATATATTTAAATATGTTAAATCTTCTTTATAAACAGTGAACTGCTTTCAACCGCCTTTCGAAGCCAAGCTGGAAAGAGGATTCCATCTGTTACTGCTGTGGTATCAAGTGAGAGGAAGTTCATCTAATAAGGTGTTGATGACATCATTGTATCTAGGAGGAACGCTTGTGCTTGTCACATAAAATGGTGAAAATGGACATATGACAGAACAACACCTTGTTGGCAATTTGCCAAAAAAAAATTACATCGCTCAGGTAAATAAAATAAATGGTGGAACAGGTTCAGATTTTGTATTGATCGAGTGTTGAGTATTTATTTAGATTTAGTTTTGTGCTTATAATGTTTCAGAAATGTTTTAAAATCATCAAGTATGCAAATGAGGTATGCTGATATGTGAAAAATGTATTGAGTATATTTGGTGAGATCCCTGACTTGACCAATCAAAATAATCTCAAATGCATCTTGACACTGTGGAGGTTATTTCTAAAAACCGATGCCAACAGCAAAGTCTCTGCCCAGGTAATATTTCCTGATTCAAAAAGCTAGAGGCCAATATATGATCAGGATGACAGTGTCTGCTTATTATTGCCTTGTTTTTCTCAGTAATATACCAAGCCGATAATGAAGACAAGTGGAATCACTGCATGTAAATTAGTAGAGTGCACATGAATTACATATTTGCTGTCATCAACTCCGCTGAGACAATAGATTGCACCATTTTGACTTCATGAGCACATTCATCATGTAAATGGACAGTTTGCATGGGATGACTATTACCAGGATCTTTTTGGGTGTTTCTCATCAGCTGTTTGTCTGTGTTTATAATGATAGGTTAATGTTATGAATTCATTCAGATGAAAAACTAGATTATAGGCTGCATTTCATATTTAAACAGGAGAAGGATTGGAAAAGAAATGACCTAAATAACAGTTCTGTAAAAGTGGACCGTCTCTTATTATGCGTTCCTTGATCTTATTGATCTTGTTTTCCGTTTTCTAAGTCCGTTGACTAGTAGGTTGTATTTTTGTCATCTCACTCCACTGATTGCCTCTGATACTCAATTGCTGAAAATGATTGACTCATGGGATACGCAGTTCTAATTGTATTAATTACATATGAATGGCATTTCCATATCGCCCTCTCCGGCTGGTTCCTGTCCACTTCAGGTCTTCTCAGTGTTGAGTTCAGTGTGCTGCGTTCAGGTGAGTGGCCAGGGCAAATGCTGTGACAGGAATTGATGTAATGCTGAGCATGTACAGGAAGAGCAGTGTGAAAGGCAGGCCAGGGCTTTGTCCGAATTTAACAATCTCATTTAGGATGCATGTGCAGTATGCTAAAAGATATCCTCCATATTGTTTTCCAACCGTACTGTGGAAGTGTCGTCCCAAAGTGTTCGCGTATTTCTTGAAAAATGCTCCCGAATACACTCAGCGAAACCCCGGAAGTAATTATATCATCCGGGGTGAAATATACTACAATTAGAGAAAGTTTTGCTTAGTTGACTACTTTCTCATCCTGTCTACTCAACAAGCATACTGAATAGTATGGAAGGGTGCTGCTTCGGACACAGCCCAGGTCTACTAACACAAATGCATCATCATAGCCTCAGTAGACTAGAAACAGTCCTTCATGGTACAAATTGATTTTTTTACTCCTTTTTAGAATCAGAACTGTACTTTGCATTGACACAGTCACTATGCCAACTGTATCCATGCAACAAGCACTGCCTGTGCAGTGTGCACTCTTCTGACACAATCACCTATAAGCAAGTGACTATTTCTCCACGCTACAATCTGCACCACATACCAGAAAACTAGCACTTATTTCGGAGTTGAAGTGACCCCCAGAAACATTTCAGTTTCATTTCTGAGCACAAATGCCCAACATATTCATGTTTTGAGCTCAACACCCACTTTTCACTGGCTGTGAGATGACTAAACCATATTGACAGTCGTGCCATATTGTCTTGCAGCAGTGCAATGTAAACTTTAGCAATGAACCCTTGAACATGGCCTCGGGCAATTAACATCAGTCTAATCAAATATTAAAATCGCACTCTGCTTTTGAGAGGAACTGTGGGTGCGATTTACACAGGAGAGAGTACATCACAGATGAAGCTGTGGTCTCTGAAGTTTGAACAGTTGGCAGGATTTTTGGCTGCAAGGGTCCTAAATTATGGAGTGACTTTCCTCTCCATGCAAAGGAATTGGAGTCTATCTCCATATTTAAATCCAGATCGAAAACCTATAAATCTCTTTAGCCTTCCTTATGGCGACCCTTCCTTGAGCACTTTTGGGCACACTTTACACAATGTATGTATTCCAAATGCCTTGATCCAGCGTGTGTAACACCTTCATTACCACAGTATAACATTGTTATGAATTATTTATAATTCATAACAATCCCTGCATACATATATACGTATGCATGTAGGGATTTGCTGCCCCTGAATCAAGATTCATCATGTGATGTATCACATTTGAGACCGTAATTTTACATAGCACATGGTATGCCATCCTTCCTTTATAAATAATTGGATCTGCTTATGAATTATTTATGAAGATGTGACATCATGTCAATGAAGGTGTTGTACATGCTTCATGAAGGCTTATGGAAAACAAAAAGGTGTGATTGTGTAAAATGTAACCACTGAACCGATTTATGCTGCCATAGTATTTTTGAGCCAAAATTCCTTCCCTAAGTGCCTTTCAGGGCCTGGGCTGCGATATGAGGCTGTGAAACTGCATCAGACAGACTTGTGTTACCAAACGCTTACTGCATTTGTTTGGAGCCCACAGTCCACCTCCTCTCTGTTCGTCCTTATGTGCCACTGCTGTACGCTGTTAACATCCCATGATAGCCTCAACACAGATCTGCACAAAAGATCTGTCTAGCTCTAGATCACAGCTAAGATCTATCTGACCTCCCATGGCGTTGTGACTAAACAGAGGGTGGTACGAGAGGGTGGCCAGCTCGATAATAAAAGTCTTGCGGAAGGCTGTGGCTGTTTTGAACTGTCTTCTTCTGTTTCTGGTGCTAATGGCTTCAAACTGTTTCCAAAGAAACCCCTTTCCAAAGAAGAGTCCCCATTCTTTGCTATGAGCAAAGGGGTGGGGGGTATTAGTTTTAGAACCCTTCTGGAATGTGACTCCAGATGCCATTCCCAATGAAAAATCCCAGGACCAGGGTCCAGTACCCATGCAGAAACTGAGTGTGAGGGAGGGGAAGGGGTCGGAGAACCAGACGCGACCGTAAAGGGATCTAGAAGCTACCAACAAATGTGGGATAACTACTAGTTGAGGGAAAGAACAAGAATTCCCTGACGAAAAAATAAAATAAACAAAGGGGAAATAACCCCCGGCGTATCAGCCAACAGAAAACAACCCAGAAAAGAGGGCAAAAACAGACTTGAAGACTCGAGTGAAAATAGACAGAAGAGAAGGGTAACAAAGGTTACAGCCTCAATGAGGACTGAATGAAAACCGAGGCAAGATCTTAGAATAGAGAAGAAAATAGGAAAGAAAAAGTCCTAGGGACTAAACCTATAACTCTAAGCTAAAGAAGTTCCTGCGTATCTTTAAATGCAGAAAAGATATGCAGTCTTCTAGTTCTAAACCGAAGTTACCGGCCTGAGCGTAAACAAAGCTTACACAAAAGCACGGAACAAAGAAGGCACTGAGCTTATGTAGCCAGCAAAACACCTGAAACAAATAACCCTAATGAGTCATGGACGGCGGAAACAAATAACCCTAATGAGTCACGGACGGCAGAAACAAATAACCCTAATGAGTCACGGACGGCAGAAAAAAAAAACAACAGGAGCGCCCTCTCGCGGTCCCGAGAGGCAGCATCCGCAGAACCGAAAAAGCAGGCTGCAAAACCATGACACTAAGGCCTCCAGTGAGAGGGTTGAGTAGCCCTGCAGTCATCGCAGCCCCACAGGGCCCAAGGTTCAGTAACCATGCAGTCATTCCAGTTATTTGGATTGTGTGGCCCTACAGATGCTGTGGCCCTCCAGAAATAAAGGTCGAGTATATCCTGCAGACACAGTTTATTTACCAAGATTAACTCAGCCTGTTCTGACAGTACAGAGGTCTGGTGGGATATTTCTCCAGAGTGGAAGTTTGTAGTGTATTTCTCTTCTTTTGAGTTAGACTATATATTGACTCTAACATTATTGGCATCGCCTGTCCTGGCTACTGAACTATTGGTGTAATTGGCATAATGCTCTCCATTTTAATATATATTTTATACTGTACTGGAGGCACAGTCATGGTCACACAGGTCTTCTGAGGCATTTGTATGTAATATTCAGCCCTCAACCTAAAAAGACAAACCTCACAAGTGTACCCACTTACACAGACAAATGTTTATGGAAGCAATTTAGGTAATTCCGTGCTTAAAAGGTAGCCAAGCAGGGAGCTGTCTGAGTTCTTGTTTCTAGCTTTTAATGTCTTGTTTAGAACGTTTATCTTGGTGTAATGCGTCTATTTCCTTAAGTAATTATTCCTTTTATTTTTCAAAGTTGCAAGCTGTCTCAAGAGTTAACTTTTTGCCACAATATTTCCTTTGTACACCCTTTGTTTCCTTATCCACTACCCTCTGCCATTCAAGCATGTTAGCCTACCGTAATCCTGTAACCGAAGCCCAGTGAAACATCCCCGGTTGAAGAATGTACCGCTTTGCTGATTGGCTGAGATTATTTTACCAGCTGCCAGGGTGTTCCGAGGATCCTTGGCTGCTCCTGCTCTGATTTTGGGGGATAATTTAGTTTAAGCATGGCAGAGTTCCCAAGGACAGCTTAGCTGCTGCTCAGAAGATTGCTCTCTCGGCTTGGCGCCTGTCTTCGCTTGAAAGAAAACCCAATGGATGTGTCTCTCTCGCTCTCCTCTCTTTTCGCAGTAAGCAATGTGGACGCCGCTCCCAAAATCCCCGAAGCGCTTCATCTCTCACTTGGCAGCAAACAATCGGCATAGAAATCTCTCACGAGCGTTTAACCATGAGCCATTTTTTTGTTTGCGCTCATTATTTTGTGTTTATTTGTGCTTTGTTTTGTTTCTGTTGTGACAAACCGTTGCAAATGACATCTTTCCCAAGGGATCTTCCCCGTTTCCGGGCATTGTGCAGCCATAGTGACATGTCACGTTCTTCAGTCAGAGAGAGGAGATCATTTTTGATTGGACTATATTATCTCTGATTACACAGACAGTGTAACTGTCATGCCTCTGAGCTTCAGGATTTATGCCAGAGAAATTATGATAACCATTCGAAAGGTCTGAGAGTGTGAATCACAACCTCCAATCACAAAGCACAGGATGACATTGTGTTTAAGAGCACTGCGTGTATTTTATGCACTGTCAAGGAAAAGAGTAATAAATAACTTTAAAGTAAATGATATAAGCCATACACTAGGGCAGGAGGACGGAAGAAAGAAGGAAAGGCCCTTAAAATAATATGGGACCCCACCCACCCCTGTCAGGGACTGTTTCCTGTACTACCATCCTGCACACGGTATCATAGCAAACAAAGTCACTTTCTACCCACAAGCCATCAGACAACTTAATAGAATACCTATTAAGTACATTCATACTCAATGTACTACTACGGCTGCTAACTTTTGCGCATCCGCAACTTACACTTACCACATACACAATATACACACTGTATGGACATAACTCTTATATTGTTTTAATACATATGTAGTGTATTCATTGTCTATTGTCTGTAAAGTTTTGCATTGTTGGAAGGTCCCCGCAAATAAGATTATCTTTGTAATTGTTACACTGATAAACTTGCACATGACAGATAAAACTTGAATCGAAGAGTTGTGTGAAAATCTATCATGTGGTTAAAGTTCAGCTATTTACATGTACATGGTACTTATATTTGTTTAAAGATGGTACTTGGTACTATTTTCTGGAATGATCACAGATTGGTGCCATGGCACATTTGGACAGGTTCACTCCCACTCTGAGTCAATGCTTGCTATATTAAATGTGCCAAGGAAACTAGAGCATCTCTATTTTTAAGGCACGCACACACACACACAGACACACACACACACACATCATTTTGCGGAGCGGGGGAAGGATGAGTGGGAGCTCGTGCGTCCTCTGGAAAACAGAGAGGTTTTCGTTTCACTGATGTTGAGAGCAGCTGCCTCAAACAATATCGGTTTCCTTTGACAGTGGCCCACAGAGACAGAATCAAAACTTAATGACAACATTTTTCACTCCCACGCCTATGAGCGCACAATAAAAAATAAAATAAAACCGCCCCTCTTCTGAGTGCGTGATTAATCTCACGTTTGCCAGGTACGCTGCTGTATGTGTTTTAAATTCAGCGTGAGATCTCTGTGGATTTCTGCACCTATTGAATTTTACTGTTATTTCTAGTCCTCTGCCCACATGTTGGAGCTTGCCGATCAAAGCAATGACATTACGCGATTCAATCATTTTCCAATTGGAAGTCTAAAATCTGTTTCAGATGGATTCAGCTCTCCCCAGGGCACCTCCTAAATGTCTTAATGCCTCCATATGTGATTACCCCTCTCCAAAGTGAAAGAACGCAGGTTTTCCCCATATTTATGGTTAAAGAAACAGCTTACGGAAGCATCTCTGCACAAGGTGGCACTGTTGCACCGTGCACCGTCTGCATGCTTGATACTCACGATCCCTGCGTCTCCTGGCTACCTGTGAAATTTTAATTTGGAGTGGAGAAATCTACATCACAAAACAAGCCTATCTGTTTTTTTTTTTTCCAAGACTGCAGTTGCTACGGTATGACTGTCAGTGATTTTTGCCTGTGGCCTCATTCCTGGTACATACCGGGAAGTGGTAGAAATCTGAAGGACAAAGACCTTTATGAAACCTCCTGACAATGCATTTTGTCTGACCCCTTTTACACATGTGCTGAGCATTTACACAGTTGGCAGTACCTTAAATAATTGCTTACAGCTTCAAAAGTTTTAGACTCTAATTATGAAAACACCGCATGTACACATGTGTGTAGTACCATACAAAAGGTAAGTCTTTCATAAATCATAAAATTGATTATGGTGAAGTATAGTGTCTTTCCTCTCTGCGTTTCTGCTGGTGGAAGCTCTTGATTTAAAGAGGTTAATGTAGGGCAATAAACCTCAAGGTTTTATTGGTTTTTGTTTCTGCATTTTGACCCATTTGACTTACCGTCACAAATACGAGACAGAAATCTCGGTGCATATCAGGACTGGAGGCTTACTGGTTGGTATTGCATTCCAGATAGAGCACTCCCAAAGGTGCATCCTAAAATCCACGCATTAGTAAAATTATCCTTTACCCGCAAAGTTTGAAATCACATAAAATCCGTCTTCATTCAGACACTTTTTTTGAAATTTTGCTCTGCCGTGCAGTGCGACTTCTTTATTAGGAACAAAATAGATGATGTGGAACCAGACGGAGAAGTCAGAAAAATACACAAAGGGATTTCTCATTGCCTTTATCGATTTTGTTCACCGCACTGCCAACATTCCCTGTCTGTTTCTTCACGGCCATTGGTTTAGAGATGATGTGCTGATCCACTAATCTATATATAATAGGAAGACCATAATATAATCACCTGTGTTCACCCTCCATATATCCAAGTGATCTAAAGATAGGTGGGTCTGCACAGTGCCCGTTTTAAGCCGATGTCTGGGAATAAGCGGTTATGGTTGTGAAGAGGAAGTAGATGTGAGCGTGGGTCGCTTTCCTGGTCAGGAAGGCAAGGAAACCCTATTTTGCTCACACAGGTCATTTTCTAAAATAACTCTGCTGAACTCCCTTGTCACACAAGCTATTCCCCATCTCCAGGGGGTCTCAGTTCATTTAGTTTCACTTTGTTTCTGCTTGTTTCTCTGAGGCACTTCAGTTGTTGACATGGCACTCCAAATGAAATATACCGCACTAGTTCTGAAACAAACCTGCGGTTTGAATGCACCCTACATCACATGGTCGACTGACTTCACAGAGTGTACCCTGCTGTGCAGAGGCTAATATTCTCAAAGTTGTGATGCCTAATGATACCCCCCCGCCCCTGCTAGAATCTGAGAAATTATATCTACTGTGTGGAGCTGGGATATAACAGTCATATAACAGTTCAAGGTTTTTACACCTTCACAGTACAAAATTAAAAATTTTATATGTAGATTAGGTAAATATATTTCTCTGCATGTCATTTTTGTACAGTATCTGCATGTGAATTAAAACCTGTAAATCACTTTTCTTTCCATGTATGAACAACCTCTTTAACTGTTTTGGTAATGTTTCTGACAGAAGGTTCTGGCCCTAAACAACAAGAATGTATGGTGGCCCCAAAGTGTTCCAAAAAAAAAAAAAACTTGATATGTGTGGCTTAGGGGTGGTTGTGGCCCTAATCGACTGTATAGTATTTACGCCAGTGGCTGGCTAAAAATATAATCACATGCACATCCAGTATTTTTCATACGTACAGGACTTTGTGATGAATTCTAACTGAAACAATATCTGCATGGTTATGAGGAACTCTAATATAACAAATAAATATCTGCGCAGTTCTCTTTCATCCCCATATAATTGCTTTTATTTGCATGTACATTGACAAAATTTACATTCGCAAGAATCTGTGTCATGACAATGGGGAAACTCCGTATGTATAAAGTCAGGGCTAGCTGGTGAGGCAACACACCTTGCGGTTGGAGCACTTGATCTATGGTGAGTGGCATACCGACAACATACAAATTTTGTTTCAGAGTAGTGCTGCATACATAGCATATCATAATGCTGTCAGGCTGCCAGGTGTGATATGCTGGAGAGGAGAAGAAAGAGACTAGAGACTAGAGACTTTTATTTTGAAGGCCCAACCGCAGAGTTAGGTAACAACAATGACGAAAAGAGACAATACTGAGGAAAAGGTCCACCTACAACCACATACCAGTTAGCTATTAGCCCAAACAACATGAGTTAAAGGCAGTGAAATGTACTTCTGTATGGGCAGCTTGTTAGAGGAAACTGTTGGAGTCTGCTGGGGGAAAAAAACAGACGGTTAAACAAAGTTTGTGACCAGGATATCTCCCACAAAGCCTGGTTAGTCATGCCTCTTACTAATCATCTGATTAGTGGGAGTGGCTTGATTATCAACGACATGCAGCTGTCTGTGTCAGTGGTCCAATGGTCCTCTCGACCTCTCACGGTGCTGTACAATCAGAGGTTGCTTAGCTGCGGGCTCCGCAGCCCCCTCCGGAACATTCTCCCCAAATCTGATGGGTGTTTTTGTTTGTCGATTACAGTATATTCTAACTCAGGAAATACATGAATAAATGCCTGCAAGTAGGATTTAAGTGGTTCTTAGTCTTCCAATAAGTTATAAATAGGAACATATGAGACCAACCCCGTGTAGAGAGATTCCGGTGTCCACCGCAGAAGGGGGCTCTCATCTAATAAGCAGAGATAAGAGCTCTCCTCAGCAGCTGAAGCTCTACCACATCAGGCATGGGCATGTGTCCCACATGGTAAAAAAAGGTAGGTGGAAGATGCATATCATGCTTTCCCATGATATGATATGCAGAACAGATTCATGGATATTTACATTCAGTATTAAATTCAGGCAAGTGAAATGGAGAGTAGATGAGCAAATACTGCACATTCCGTGGTGTGAAAACAAATGTTGCTATCACAAATTCTACAATATATGACGGTTCCATATGTACATGTTAGCACCTTAGTAATGACAGAAACACCTCTGATATCATTGCCACCATGTGACCAGGTTGCAAGAGAGAATTCTCTTTATGCTGCAAAAGTATGAAAGCGTCTCAGAGCTCTCTTATCCTAGCTCTGAACTGCATGGAAATGTGGATTTGGAAAAAAAAATGTTTCTCTTAAAACTTTAAAAAAAAAAACCTTTCTTGGAATGTACCTTGTGCTGAATCTAGGTTCTCTTGGATAATTTTCATAATTTAAGCTTGCCCTCAGAAACCCCTACAGTTGTTTACTCACGAGCCAAGAAAACAAGGAAAACAGTTATGTTGGCAAGTGGTAATAAAATAATTTCTAGTCCATTTTATCTTTTATAAAATCCAAGTGGTTGTAATTTGTCATTTTCTAAATTTAATTACTAATAGCATAATAATGGTGAATCTAAATCAAATCAATAATTCCTATTATACAATATTACTGTGCAAGAAAGTCCTTAAAGCAGCCCTACCCCGTCCACAATCTAAACTATCAGATCAAAGATTGAATGTGTTCAATCTTTTCTCCATAAACCTGGACGTTTCTTATTTTCTTATGATTCCAGAATTGTAAAGATGCCCTATCTTTTGTATAATCTGTTATTCAGACAAAGGAAAAATGTCTGTTATTAGAGGGAGTGGAAATGGCAGGGAGCGCTGTTCGGATGAGCTGCAGCAATCCTGTAATGAGTGACCTTTACTCATCTGTCTCAGAACACACATTGCTCCTGCCCAGAGTGTAAGCGCCATTGTGTGTCTCTTTCACACTATCCTCCGTCTGTGACCCCCAAAACAGCACCTGCATCTGCTTAAATGGCCACCTGCGGCAGTGAGGAAGAAATATGTAAAACAAGGCAACATTTAGTCTACACCGCAAGTCTCGATGGCTGAATTGAATGTTTTTGTAAAAACGCAGGTAAGGTTGACATGGCAACAGACAAACGCCAACATGGAGCCCAGTGAAGTTATGATGATGTTGCCTTTGCGCAGTGTCCTGCACTTCAAAGGCCGGACTCGCACGCAATAGCAATTGATGGCAAAACATGGGAGAACGGCTATTACATGTGGTGCCTTAAACTCGCTATAGGTCACTTTTTCATGTAGTCAAGTCATTCAGAGCTTGAAGAACGATACAGAGTAAAAGTGTTAAAGGTATTGCTTTTCCTCAAAAAATAATCATATATTGATTATTCATTTGTAATTTTGCATATATTTTACATAAATTATGCTTTTTTTAAATGTCTGACTGTGATGTCAGATACTGGGGTTACCGCCCCCCAGCAACGTTCCTGAGCCAGTAGCACGCCATGCCCATCTTTTGCTCACAAATAAAATGCGCAGCTGGTTGCCAGATGAAGTTACAGTGAAGAAATGGCTGACTTCGCTCGAAGAGAATTCTCCAAGCTGCATTAATAAGGAAGAATGCTAAAATTTGCTGTCTAGCTATCGTTCTATTATAGATAACGTTAGTCTACGTACATATAAAACAACACTGCATGCAGCTAGCCAAGAAGACAAAAAAGGCCGGAATCTAGAGGGGTGGAATTCTAGGTTAAGAGACGTTTTGATATGTTAACCCCAATATAGCTCAGGTTTTATCCAGATATAGACTGGCTATGTCCTAGTTTGCTAGAAAACTTTGACTTTTCGACCAAATGTAGCCATCTCAAAAAATCGGATACCATGTGTTTTTCTTGTGTTTATGCTTTGAACAATTAAATTCAATCTGTGTCAGGTGTGTGGAAAAAATTGGAATCAGGTTCCATCAGAGTGGAAGTGTAAATGTGCCCTAATTGTCCTGAACCTGTTTGTGTTCATTTTTTTTTTCAATTAACAAGCTTGCCAGTTTTAATAAGGATCACCCATCAGCAGCCTTTTTACTTGATTGCTTCTAATGTGATCATATTACCTTTGTGAACTTCACAGTAAATCATTCTTAATTCAAACAAGGAGGGCTGGGTTACATTAAATCATTTTTGATTACAGACTGGAGATTGGCTTTGCCCTGAAACCAACTGTTTCACAAAATGCATGTGAAAATCCACATTATTGTTCAGAAAAGGTGCAGACTGTTGTGTTAATTATGATCAATACTCCCTCCCCCTCCTCCCCCATTTCGGTTTTTAGATCCTTATTCGAATGTTTGTTGCATGAACTTGTCTCTTTCGCCTTTCCTCAAATAATGTTTACAATGTTAACATCAGCCTTTTCCTTCATCTCTCCTCTGATCCACTTATAAGAAGAATGCAAAGAATGGTGAAAACTAAATTAAATTCATTAAATTGTTTATACAGAGAGATGCATGTACAGTACATCCATGTTCTCCAAGCCTTATAGACCACGATACACATATTACCATTATATAAAAGTTTTAATATAAAACTTTTGATATAATTTGGAAAGTTGATGCATTTTTTTAACCTGGGAGGTAACGTGGTCTGCTCTATCTGTGGAATCGTCTTGAAATGTGTTATTGACACATGGAGACAACTGTTATTTATTATCACTTTATTTGCAGCTACCTGACAATGTCACTGCCTCGCTATTATTTCAGCACTTTGCTTGCCAGCCACACAAACACGTTTGATAAGCCATTCAGATGTCCATGGTTTGCAGCTTGGCTTCTCACTCCCTGTGTAATTTAGCACACTGCGCCATACATTGCAAATGAGCATATGTTAATGTTCAGCCCAATCAGATAAGCTTCAGGAAAATTAACCTGAATGTTACGTTCTGAAGCGGTTTCCGTTTACCAAAACCTATAGGTGCCCCGCTGGCAATTACTTTTGGGCTGTTGTCTGAACACTATGACTAGAGGATGTACAGTATGGGAAAGCACTGGTATGTAAATATTAATATGAAAATGGTTGCATTCAGAAGGGACACTGAGTTTAACTATGACAATAGTTTTCCAATATCCAGGCCGCCTGGGGCACTATTTTACTGTAAGTGTCATAAAACAGTTAACCAAGGAACCGTCCTTCTTAATATGTGTAGTCCAGAATGTTATGTCAGTGCTTTGTAATGTTATACACATCTTCATATCCATGGCCACAGGCAGCACAATATATTTTGCAACAATTTGATTAGTTGCGCAAGTATGGAAAATCTATTGCTTATTCTCTGTTCTCTTTGCTGAACAATGCAAATGAATGTAAATGAAAGAGGTTTGTTTGGTAGTAATTCTGTGTCACGGGCGGGCCTCTATGGAGAGCCTAGAACTGGCGCAATCAGTACTTGTGTTTGAGGGAGATTTGGAAACAGCAGTGGAAATTGCTTTGGGAACAGAGCCGGCAGGCACAAAAGGGGAAGATAGACCGATAGCCTCTGGTCAACTTGATCCTCAAAATAAGGCCCGTTTCCACAAGGAGCGCAAATCGAACATTTAGCAAAGGTAAATTTGGGTTGCAGCTGTCTTGTTTAAGTGTTAGTGAATGCTGCATGTCCACAGGTAGCAGAGCCGTACAGACCACAGAGGAAAGCATCCCAGAAATGCTACAGCACAGGTATCAGAATATAGTACTGGAGGAGCATAGAGCCAGTTGGCTTTCAGCGCTTTTCAGCACTGGTGACTTTAAGTCCACACACCCTGTCCTCCGTCCTTACAGTAATTGGCTGATGATTGAAAGGAAACACAAAAGTATGTGCAGACACTGCGGCCCTCCAGGACTGTAGTTTGACACCCCCGTGCATACAAAATAAAAAAATAAAAAATAAGAAGCATACAAAGGTGTTCAGTTCACTTCAGCTCAAAAACCAAACAGTTAAACTACTTTCAATAGTTCATACTCCCTTTCCGTTAGAGGAAAATCTATAAAAAGATGTTATTTAGTGCCCAGACATTATATATATATATATATATATATATTTATTTTTATTTTTTATTATCTGACACCCCTTGTTGCCCCTCATGTTATCTTGGAAATGACTTGAAATGGTATGTTGTGAACAACGTCTTCATCATCAATTGTTTTACCAAGAAAGACAAGTGGCCGTGAGTGGTTCGCTACTCTTGTGTAGCTAGTGGCTTTTGCACGGTTGAAAGCGACGCGGCGCATCCAAGCTGCATACATTTCAATCCACTTTCACGTCCTGCGGAAATCCACGCAGCCTCAGGTGCAAACCACGCGGAACGTGAAACGCGGTCGCCTACAAAGCCGGCGTACGGGGGGAGTCCGCTTCCAGCAGCGACATAATCTCATCCAAAAGAGGGTGGCACCTTCTCTCCCTCCGGGGAGAATTTAACTGCATGTTGTTTCTGTCTGGACCCGCATCACATTGGAATTTCACCAAATTCAGTGTGTGGAGCCGGAGAGATGTAGCAGGGAAGGATGAAAATATGTACATAGTGCTGCCTACATGTCAAAATGAGATGGATAAAAAGATGACTGATGGCAAAGAAAGATACCCTGTATTTAGTGTTAGTGCTGGAATGGATAAAAACCTTTCCTTCTGGCAAAATGTGTTATTATTGATATGGTCATTGATATTTACAGACTACTCACGTGTAACCATCTGGCTTTTGGATTGTGTCTCCTTCTTTTTAGCTAGATGTGAACATTCTCCTTGCTGCTGCATATTCCACGTGTGTACATATTCTGGACGTTTTTATTACAGTAGAGACAGATTAGATGCTTGAACAGCTGACATTTCAGAGAGACAGGACAAATGTGCCTTTCAAGCCTTTGATTTCCTTGCGATTCTGTTTAACTGAGAATGAACTGAAGATTTTTCAGTTTTTGGCCGTTTGTCTTTAGTCCTGGAACCATTGTAGCGCATTTTTTTCCACTTGTGAACAAAACACCCACCGCAACTAATATTTACAAATGTCATTTTGTCCAGGAAAATTATCACAGATAACTTGAGCAAGTCCCAAGTGATGTGTGATGCTTTCATTTGAATCATTAGAACATAAATGTTTTTTTGTTTTTTTTTGTTAGCGGCGGTGTGGGTGTGCTTTAAGACTCATTTCCGTAAGTGTCAACTTTATTAAAACGGGTAACGTTGGGTCTAGTGGGGTTTATCTGGCTCTGTTTTTATGCACTGCAGCGCTGCATTAGGTAAGTCTCACAAAATTTGAAATCGTCACTCTGAAGCACTCTGCACGCTCACGGAACCCAAACTGCAATCCCTGTAATTATGCGGCGATCGCGACGAGCAGCCTGTGGCGCACGTGCTCATTTGCGGGCTGCCTGATGTTATCTGGTGTTGCATCAGTAACCCCCCCACACACACACACACACACACACACACATCAGAGAAAGCGCTCCGCATCCCAAGCACATCTCAGCTCTATTCTGAATGCTTAGTTCTGGCCTGCGTGCACAGAAGGCTTAAGTGCCTGGTCACTGCCTGTAGGGCCACTCTGCAATAAACCCCTGCGCGTGCCATCGCCATTATCACATTACTCGTCCGTCGGGCTTTTCATTTTCTCTTTCAAAACTGGACAAGCATTCAAAAATGCCGTGATCACGGCTGAGCTGATGAGAGCAGACACAGAGAAGGGCTCTGCTTATTTAGGGGCTGACAGCTCAGAGCGTTAGTAAGGTTCCCCCCCCCCCCCTCCTCCTCCAAAAAAATAAAAAAAAAATAAACAAATAACGCAGGTTATGAATTATGAAAAAAAACATTAATTACATGGCTTGGGAAAAGACACATCTACACAACTCAAGATTTTGACGAGTTAGAACAGGGCTCCTCAATCCTATGCAGTAAAGGGCCGGTGTGGGTTTAGGCTTTTGTTCCAACCAAGCAGTAACAAACCGGATTCTATACTTGTAGACTAGTAGAATCAGGTGTGTAACTGCTTGCTTGAAACAGCACCCACATCGACTCTTTCTGGATGGGATTGATGACCCCCCCCTGAGTTAGAAGGTAGATAGAAGAAAGAAGGCAGGCAAGTTGACAGGGTTCGTCATTCTGTAATATTACAGTACGTCTGTCTGCATCTGCTCGGTCCCTCTTCAGCCATGCGCAGCATCACATCGGATTCCGCTTCCAGGGACGAGTTAAACCTGCAGAAAATGTAGATGTGGCACACTCCCTGTGCAGGTCAAGGTACAGTCAAATGCAGGCTGGTGTTGACACCCCTTTTTATGTAAAATATACAAGCCTCTCCTCCAAATGACACATTAGCTGTCACAATTGTTGCACTGTGTGGGCTTCCTTGTGGAAAACAGCCACTGGCTCACAGGCAACTGCGTCAGTTGAGTGCATATATTCCACCTGCAGTGCCCCTTGTGAAGGAGATGGGTAGTGCAGCGGTAGTTTGCGACCAAACTACCGACAAGAATAAAATGAGGAAAAATTCTCGGCCTTCATTTTGGGCTGTATTGAGGGGGTGGAAGGAGATGATTGGTTTAAAAGAACGGAATCCGAAACACAATTCGGCCCCCTGAAAGAGCAGACACAGAGAAGGGCATTGTTAATCTCTGTGCTCTTATCAGCGGAAACTATTGACAGTCATTTTGTCAGCGAACACTCACCCAAAATAGGATTAGCAATCCGCCGCAGTGGCTGCCGCCGCCCTCAGTCTCTCCCTGCCCGCGCGGCTTTATTCTAATTCTAATTCGGGGGCCACCTTCTTTTCCTTCGCTCTGCCGCCGAGCGCAGCTGCCGTCAGATAGATGGCTTTGCCCTACACCAGAAACGAGGACACGGACGTCGCGTGAAGACAACAAAGCTATTACTGCATGCATGCCGCGTGATTAATGCACGCAGGTAATTAACGCAGGGCTGAGTGGGCTGCCGTACAAACCCTTCAGATATCTACACCACCTACAGTACGTGGGTCCACAGAAGCGCAGTCTGTGGCAGGCGGTCTTTTATTTTTTTAATAGGTATCAAATGGCTGATTTGGAGCTTTGAGACTTCGGTTGTTAAGGGAGCAAACATTCTGGAAGGTGCATTTCTTTTAGTTTACTCAACCAGCAAAATGTACACGATTCCTATTAAGGACTATCCTAATGCATGGGAAGAATAGCCTACTGTTCTCCCAAAGCATACCATTGCATTTTTAAAGATCCTGCACTTGTTTTCATAATTGCATGCATGTCTGTAGACAATAGCTTACATAAATATGTTTGTAAAATAATTTTTAAGAACCTCAGTAAATAGAGAGGAGTTTGCTAGTGGATTATTAGAGCATAATAGATATTTGAATCCAAATTAACTGGGGCAGTTATTCATGGGACCACTAGGTGTCACTCAAGTCACACAAATGAACGGCACAGTCTAAAGGCAAAATTAGCAGAGGCTGTTCTGGAAATGAAATCCAGGCCTCTTTGTGATAAAGACTCTCAGGTGTCATCAGGGATTGAAATAAGGTATGTTTTTTAAAAAGGAAACTAGTTTCGTTTTTTTCATACCCTTTGAGTTGCTGACATTCTGCATCACTTTTTTTGAGCGAGATATCACGTATTTTAGAAGGTTGTTTCACCATTAAAATTTGATGAGGTGTGAACCGCCTGCCAGGCAATTGACCTACCATAGCCGAGGTAGGCCAGATCCTTTATCTCCCGTTTCTTCTTAGTAGCGCTATTCCCACTTTCCTTTCTTCTCATAGAGATGCACTGCACTAGGACAATTCCAGCAAAGGCACCGCTTCTCTTGAGAGGGGGGGCTGGAAACCAACAGGATTACCAACCCCCACTCCCCACTCCCCCCCTCCCACCACACGCGCCCGCCGTTCCGGCGCCTCTATCAGACAGAGACGCAAACTGTTCCGCGGGCAAAGTGGAAAGTCACCTGTGGTAAATATCCACATTAAAGTGCCTTCCAAAACACACAGTCAGTGATCTGTGGATTGTGACTGTTTATTGATTATCCCCTGGAGTATGGCTGTAGTGCATGCCTGAACCATATCTGAAGTGCTGCAGTTTATTTCCTCTGTACCTTGGGGTATCCTACAGAAAATGCTTGCTTTGTACTGGGCCCAATAAAAAAGTTAGAGCTGCGGGTAAACTAATATTAGCCCTTTGAAACTCATATCCAATATTATCAATACTCCGCTTCCATAATATTACAATTTAAGATAAATTATCTAATTGAAGCATACATATATTTGAATCTCTCAATAACAAAAACAGTGAGTATTGAACATTAAACTAGGCAATATCTCTTGGACTAAAATGCATTGAAGTAAAAACTATATCAAAGCTAAGGTATGAAAATAAGTATAAATAGTCTATACACTGTATTTGAATAAGCAATCCATTGCCTAAGATTATGTCTATTGTTTAAAGGGTAACTACACTCTAGATCATGCAACTCTTTTTTTCCCCTCTATAAACATGTTTGTATGCCTACCTTATGATGAATCTTATTCACGCTGTCCGTTATTTCAACAATTCTGAAATAATATTGTATATCATAAAAAACTGGTAGAAAAGCATCTTTGTACTGCCCCTAATGGTTGAAAGTTCCTTCCTGCTCGCCACACTGCCCCTGCCCCAATCGTGATGTCAGAGTACCTCTTTGGAGGTACCTCTACGTCATATGGATAATTGTTGTCGCCGACAATGGAAACAGCCGGCACCTGATTGGTTAGACCTGCTACGTTACTTTCATTTCGCCTCCACGTTTTTAAACCAGAACAATGTGGTGTCCTGTTCAATTCTCTTATTCCACCTAAATAGTCCACGAAAATATGTTTCTGAAAATTTTTGAGGTGAGGAATAGGTCATGCAGTTGCTGAATCGTGATTCATATTTGATGTGTAATGTCTAGTTTGACAGTTTGATCCGAGTTATACAAAATCATTTGTACAATGTACGTTAATTTATGCAAATCACGATGGACACAGCTCCTCCGCCCCCACCCCTCTCCCTCGCTCACCCCAGGAAGTATTTTTCAAAATTGTGTAGTTGGTGGAGACAGGCTGAGACAGTGGGTGTAGTTACTCTTTAAGATTATTCTATAATCAAAATATAGACTTGCAACCTAATATTTCTTAAAAATCTAATTAAAGGAACGGAAGGACGGAGAACAAATCAAACACGTCGCCCAAAAAAGGGCATTTGAGAAATGCCTGGCACATACAAGCAGAAACGTCCAGTGTCCGTGATGTTTTTGAGGCACAGTAGGTAAACTTTAAATGCTTGATGTTATTTTTGTGGATCCGAAATGTTGCCGTGGTGCACTGATTCATTGGTTTCCTGAACCATGTGTCTTTGTTACAGTCTGTGGTCCTCGATACCTCTACATCTCACTTAGGATTCGCTCATCTGATGTCTATCTCTTCATCATACTTCATGATTACGGGTCTGAGCAAAGCGAATGGATGAGATCAACACTGGCTCCAGTCTCCGTTCTGGCAGTGGGGCTCACAAAGCTGGTGACCTCAATCCGCTGCAACATTGGGAAAATGACGCTCTCCTCTCTGGGCTGTTTTGCGGTGCTTTTGCACTAGACCTGGGTGGTACTCGCACCAACAAACTCTGTCGAAGCTACAATTGACAAAGGAACATCCGTCCTGCAAGACTTTCAGGTTTGTGCTATAAATAAAACATATTGAGACGAAGCAACGAAATGAACATG
Source organism: Synaphobranchus kaupii (assembly GCA_029718625.1). Lineage (NCBI taxonomy): Eukaryota > Metazoa > Chordata > Actinopteri > Anguilliformes > Synaphobranchidae > Synaphobranchus > Synaphobranchus kaupii. Next base: position 122,551,049 of record CM056376.1, read on the forward strand.
AAAAAAATTAAGCCTAGCTGTATGATATTACCTAGAAGTGTGCTCATGAAGGCTCAGAATCCAAGAAGTAGGAAAAGTTATGGCCTGAAAATTGCATTTGGTTTCCATCCAAGGAATCTGCCTGTTCCCCATGTTACAATCCTGACTTTACCAACTCTTCAATATGTTGGGCGTAATATAACGTGTGGAAAATTTGTGGGTGTGAAGATTAATGGATTTTGGTTTTTGGAAATGATAAGAAAAATTCTGCTTTTTGGAAAGTACGATATATAAACAAGCCAACAGTATTCAAGGTGCTCTAATCATAATCTATCGTCATACATACTGTGCTCTTATTTTTCAACTTATTGCAAGACTTGTTGATGCGTTTAAAACAATCAACCATCCTCATGGGTGAATGTTTATTTCAGCAATCTCTGATGCGGGGGAATGTTGGACTCACGAGGTACCACTTTTCTCAACAAAAATCGATTTGAAAACACGTGTCTTGGTGGCTACGCATAAGTAAGATGGAAAAGATGCTGAAACTTTCTAATGGGAATGTCGCTGTTGATGAATAGCGTAGGTTGCTTACATTCATTTAACCACAAAACTAATTGAAACTGTCCATACCAAAAACATCTCCACTCTGCTTCTTAAAGGAAATTAAGACCAAGCTCTTACAATCTCACAGTTCCCAAGTGACTTTTTTTGAGCTGGCTGTCATGACAGTGACAACCATTGTACCAGTCATGCTGTTGAGAACTGATGTGGGCACAGCCTGACATTTTACAGTTAGAAATAACTGTGTGCCCAAAGGCAATGTGACAAGATGGCATACTCACATCAGAGTTCCCTTCTTTAATGATGAGAGACTCTGGCTTCCAGCACCCTGTACCGCATCCTGTGAAATCACTGACTGATTTGAGCCAGTCAAAAAGACTTGTCCTCCATTTAACCCCCCACCACCAAAAAATAAAGATATAAATAAATAAAAAGTAAACCTTTAAAAACCAAAAACAAACACACATCAACAACATTGCTGTAATTTATTAAAATCAGGGAGTCGCTCACCCCTTTGCCACCAGGTCCTTAGCACTGCATGTTAAGTGGTTCTGTAAGAAGGCAGTCAGCAGAAAAGAAGCTAACGCTGGTCTGGGATTAGCAGGCCAATTATCAACAACATATACTTGTCTGTGAGACCTGTTACTGTAACCGAACATAACACACACTCTGAACCTCCAACCAGTGTTTTTCACTAAGTCTCATTATGAATTGTGTGTTGGGTTCAGCATCTCATATGCATTTTGTATGCAGTGAACCTTTTCTAAAAATAGCCTAATTTAAGCGAGCGGGAGAACGCTGAAGAATACAATTTAATAAACATGTCATGTTGCCCTTGTAAAAATCTAATTCCGCAAGTGCAAGTATTTGACAGTGTGTGCTCTACAGTGTGGTTTGCATAAAAGGATGACAAGTAAACCTAATGAAAAGAATACATTAGTTCTTTACATATTTAATTTATAAACCGTGTTGGATTTACAATATTAAAACTGTACTCAACTTAATTTTCCCAGAGGAGACGAGCCAGTTTAGGCTTAGAGTTCTATGTGTACGTGCTGCTTCCTTTTACTGGAGAGGTTTAAAGGGGATCTGATGATTTGACATTATCAACATGGCAGTGCAACCTGTTTAACAAAGCCCCTTTTTGTGTGGTCTCCCAATAACTCTAAAGGTACCTAAAATTGTAGGTCGTCTTGTCTGGATTAAAATAATAATAATAGTAATATAATAAATAAATAAAATAATATATATTCAGCTGAAGCACACTCATCTGCAAGCCAATGAATAAGTTGCACCATAGGCTACACGACAGCATTGGAGAGGGGCATCTCTCCAGAGCCGGCTGCTGGTGTAAACACTCCATGCAGTCATTTTGGGCCACGACCATCCCTGTGCCACCCAATTCAAGTTTTTTTAAATTTTAATTGTAAATTATTCACTCCCAAACCTAAATACTGTTATTAATTTATTATGGTGCGTGAAGAGGAGAGAATATTTCAATAAGACTATGGGCTCTATCTTGGCGATCTTAGCGCTTTGTCTAAACGCATGGCGTAAAGTGCATTTAGGGCGTGTCCATGTCCACTTTTCGTAGTTTGACGGTGTGTTTTTTGAGCGCTAAGCGCGGTGCAATGTGCAAATTGGCTGAACCTGGTCTCTTCATTAATTATAGGTGTGTCTTGGGCATGACATGCAATAAACCAATCAAAATGTCATATCCCATTCCCTTTAAAAGCCTGCTTTTCCACCTTGGCGGATTGCTTATATGATGGCGAAACAGACACGCTCGTGCGTGTTTAATGCGATCAAAGAATAGGCTATATGGATCAATAGTATACTATGAGCACTAGACGTCGATTAGATCATCTAAAGAGCCGCTAAATCAGATCTCTTTTAGCTCTTTTTTAGCCCAGCTAAAAGGCGTCTACAATATAGACGTGCCATATGACACATTTTATTTAACCATTTTCATATGTGATTCATTTGTAAGTTCAAAGAGAAACAATGTGTTGATTAATGTGGATCTATTTCACTAGAAGTCATTGCTTTGACAAGCGAAATCCGGTCTACACTTAGACACAATTTAGACACGTATAATGAAAAACATAGACGTGCCATATGACACATTTTATTTAACAATTTGTATACGCGATTCGTTTGTATGTTCAAAGAGAAACGATGTGTTTATTAATGTGGATCTATTTCACTACAAGTCATTGCTTTGACAAGCAAAATCCGGTTTGCATGTAGACACAATTTAGACACATAATGAAAAAGTTAGACGTGCCATATATGTTACAGTGATATACAGGATAGGACCCAAACGCAGGACTCAGAGACAGGAGGCTGGTTGAACTCCACTCAATTTACAAGTATGCCCACACAGGGTAGCAGCCAGGAGGTCAGGGTTGGGCAAGATAACACAGGGCTGGAGAAGGGCTGAACAGGAGCTGGGCTGGACAGGAACAGGCAAGGCAGGCAGGAGAACAGGAGCTGGGCTGGACAGGAACGGGCAAGGCAGGCAGGAGAACAGGATCTGGGCTGGACGGGAACGGGCTGGACAGGAGCATGCTGGATAGGCAGGAGAAGACGAACTGGACGGGTACACAGAACTGAACACAGGGTCGAGGAGCAGGTCGGGAACAGGCAGGAAACAACAAAAATGCTGTAAGGTAATATGACAAGCACAAGGCAGGGCACAAGATGATCTGGCACAGAAAAAAGAAACAGGGGAGACTATATGCCAGATTACTCACAAGACAATGAGGAACAGGTGAGACAAGGACACATGAGGAAACACAATTCAGGTGCGGGGAAGTGGAGACACAAAATGGAAGGAGAACGGGAAAACATGGAACGGAATACACATAAAAACGGAAAACCAGGAAATCAAGACAAAGGCACGGGACGTGACAATATAACATATTTTATTTAACAATTTTCATAGCTACATGATTCATTAAGTTCATAGAGAAACAATGTGTTGGCATGTTTTACCAAGTCATTGCTTTGACAAGCGAAATCTGTTCTACACGTAGACACAATTTAGACACGTATAATTTTAAACTTCAAATGTCATAAAATGTAGAAGCCTGGTGATGGGCTTGCGCGTGGAATTCAAACAGCTACCGTTCAACAGTGTGCTCCACCATGCATGGTCCTTTGTGTATGTCAAGTGAGTGCGAAAAAGACGAAAACAAACATTGCAAAAATAAAGACATATTGCTGAGTGCTTATTGATGAGTATTACTACTAGATTTAAATAAAAATCAATTAAATGAGCACTTCATATGTGTTTATACTCAATACTACACAAAAAGGTACCTGCAAAAAGCTGACTACCTATCATCGAAGTGAAAATAGTCTGGCTAAAGTTTTGTATGCATAGCCGTAGCTAGCCGACACATCCATGTGTCTTCCAAACAAAGATGCAATATGCTAGCTAGCAATAGGCTTAATATTTTTTTGGCTTAGCTAGCTACTTCGCCTAATTGCGAATATCGTTGCCTAACGTTAGCTGGCCTATCTTGATTATGCTCTCTTAAGATAGCGAGCTAGCAGCAAGTTGGGCCTGTCAACAGGAAACAGTAAATGTGCAGCCAAAGGCTTTGAACTTGTTACTGTAATGTTGGCTAGCTAGCTAGAAAAAATAACACACTCTGCTGCGCCCCATGGCATTCCCCAGGATAGCCAAGAAGATCCATACGGTGACCTTTGTGAATGCGTACCATTGTTAGCTCAGGGGATGATATTGTTTAACCTTCTTTTCAAAGATCCTCCTACTGTCCAAAATAGGAGGAAAGGACGTGAAGGACACTACAAACAAAATATGGACATTTTACAGTAAAGTAGTCTACACCATAAGCCATTAAGTTGACAGGCTAACATTAATGAAGTTTGAAACAGCTGTAGTGACATTACTATGTGTTTTCCTTTTTCAGATTATTCACAATCAAGATGATTACCAAGTTCAACAGGAAGGGTAGCGCGCCTTCAAGGCCACAAAGGCCTAGAGTGGTGAAAGGTAAATTTGCTCATGCTATATTACCTGTAGTTTGTGATTACTAGTCCAGTAAAAGCCTTTCATTACATTGGTTTATCAAGTAATTCTATTGCATCTCGTAATTTGCCTTGGGATAAATTAATCTATCTAATGTTGCAGAGGCAGTCATGACGTACGACACCAAGGCCACAGAGAAAGGTATTAACACAGCCATGGCAGACCAGGCCCCAGCAAGGTCTGGGGGGTTATGTGAAGCACAAGTTTGTGTCCCATGTTTCAATTCTTCTGAAATGTGCTATATGTATATGCACATACTGTATGTTAACGGGCTGTCAGGGCCTTAATGTGTCCTCGATTGCCTTCAATATTTGTGCACATGTTCACTTGCTCAAGGCTGTCAGTCCTCTATCTTTTTTTATTCTTTATATTTTATATATATATATATATATATACAGTTGAAATCAGAAGTTTACATACACTTAGGTTGAAGTCATTATAACAAATTTTTCATTATAACTCACAGATTTCATGTTAGCAAACTATAGTGTTGGCAAGTCAGTTAGGACATCTACTTTGTGCATGACACAAGTAATTTTTCCAACAATTGTTTACAGACAGATTATTTCACTTTTAATTCACTATATCACAATTCCAGTGGGTCAGAAGTTTACATACACTAAGTTGACTGTGCCTTTAAATTTTTAATATTTGGTCGGATATCCTTCACATGCCATGACTTCCTGATGTCTGTAACCCAACAACATCAAAAGACTCTTGATATCTTATTTTCTGGTACTCTTACAAGCGATACTATAACGTCTCTGCATTTGAATGGATCTCTATGGGAATTTGGGGGTGGGACTAGATTGTAGATGTCCTAACTGACTTGCCAACACTATAGTTTGCTAACATGAAATCTGTGGAGTGGTTAAAAATAGGTTTTAATGACTTCAACCAAAAGTGTATGTAAACTTATTTTTATATAATTTATATATATTTGTTTGTTTGTTTATTTGTAATGTAATAAAAACATGTATTTTGTAATCTTGCAGTCTTCCTGGTCAAATGTAAATGGGTTAAAAGCTCACCAGAGAATCTGTGTTAGTACTATTAGTTTTCAGACTGTATAGCCATTGGAAAGTAATGACTCATTTGCGCATTGTAGGAACTTGTAAGGCGATGAAGAATTTCACACTACATGCAAAGATTGGAAATTAGTTTGAAATTAGGTCTAAATGTGAATGTCTAATAGACATCTACAAATATATGTGGAAAAACTTTCACTTTTGAACTATTTTTAGATGTCTATTAGACATCTACCATAGACGTCTATTTAACATCTTTGAGACCAGAAAATGCTCACTGGGCGGGTTTAAAAATAACAACTTTTCTGGAAAATATTAAAATATTAAATATTATACTAGTGTGCGCGCGTTGTGCACACGCCTATGTAGACGCACTTATATGCGCTGTTAGAATAACATGTAAACAACTGCGACATGACTTTAGACCAGGTTTTTGGTGGTTTTAGTGCAAGCGCTTTCTGCTGGCTTCACTTCGTATAATCCTGGCCACACCTCATCTTAAGGCCAACACATCCAGTTCACTTGCTATGGGCAGAACATCACGTGGTATTTAACCGACGTAAGCGCAAGGGGCTATAATGAACCCTGCGCCGGGTGTAAGATAGCAAAGACACTTGCGTTTGGGTTAGCGCCACTTAGCGCCGGGTGTAAGATAGCAAAGACACTTGCGTTTGGGTTAGCGGCAGGTGTTAGATAAGGCCCCTATGAGTGCTCATGACAGGCCATCCCCCGCGCACACGCTCCACACATTGCCTCGCGCAATGCAAGTCAATGTCAGCTGCATTCCCGAGCTGAATGCTATCTTTGTTTTTCGATGGACTGCTATAAGCAAGTAAGTGAGTCCATTCATTCAGCTAATTGGTGGGTGTGATTAATGTGGGAGCACTTTGGGGCCACGACAACATTCTTGTTTTGGGCCACCAAAACCCTCGGGCCGGCTCTGGGCATCTCTCATTGATTACAACAGTTGTGTGCGGCTGTGGGTGCCTTGCACATTGTTGGAGGCAACCAGTTGTGACCAAGGCAACCCTGGATTACATAAACCTGGTGGGATAAGGCCAGTTGTGCCCTGCCACTGTGGATTCCTGGTCAAAGCTAATGACAATGACAGGCTGATCTCATGGTGAGTAACCAACCTAGCCAACTGATTAGCTTTTAATACTGTAAAATTTTATGTTACTCAGTTCCATGGTGTTTTTAATCTATCCCCCGTGTTTTGTGTACCGACTGTGTAAATTTAGTTATGTAGGAACTGTGTATGTTTTTACTATAATGCATTTTTTTTGTTTTTGCTTTAAAAAGTACAGGTGCTCTTATTCCTAACATTCATGTCGCAAGTGGAATGACAGTGAATCTATAAAGCCCTATTATCCTCAGGTGACCAAAACAATGAGAATGTGCACTGGTTCTGAAATTCAGGGTTAGATCAGTGATGTCAAAAGAAAAAAGAATAATAATACCAACCGCTTTAAATTGATGATGCAAAATATACCGATGGAGTTTTTTCTCCAACAGAATTCTCCCTCAAAACTTCTGCAAAATGTTATTCCTCCATCCAAAGAAGAGATTCTTCATTCTCGTCCTGAAGGAAAGAAGTTGCACGCTTCGTAAAAAGATTGGCTAAACAGGTGTGCTGCAGACAGCTTTAGAATAACAAGAAAAACCAAAGTACTGCCATAGCAACTATTTGCATAATAATGCAAATGATAGCAAATGAGCTTTCCTTCCTCCATGTGGTGTCTTTAGCACATTGGCTAATTAGCACTAGACTGAGCAAAATCTGGATCGTCTCTGAAAGTCGACAAAATGGGCACAGTGTGATTATCTGCACCTTTCAGTCAAATGGATCATTCTCTCTTTCTAGGCAAGATCACCATGAAAACACTTGGCAGTGTTAAATGTCTGTATATTATGACAAGGAATAACTTAACCGTTAAGCTACGAGGCTCTGCATACAGATCGTCTCCTGATCGCAGCTTCCCTATTTCTTATGCATGTTTCATCTGCTGTTGCCACCCTTTGCTGAGCTAGAAGTAATGAATGACCCAGACCTAATTTAGGATTTTTTAAAAATTCAATCAGTTCTGCCTGAAGTTGTTCCCCCATCCCCTCTTTGTAAGATTAAAAGATTCAATTCTCTATGTCTATCCATACTTGTCAATTGCTTGGTCCCGGAATTATAGCTGGTGCCCTTTGCTAGAAACTTTCCAGGGTCGTAGAGGACTTTCAGAAACACAGAAATTAAGTCTGAATCAACCGAGACATTTCTCATTGCGGGAATAATAGAGCTGTAATGTGGCATTTATTTACATTATTCACATTCATGCCCCTGTGTGTTAGTCTTCGTCACAGAGCGGCGCGGAATACGAAGCAGTTGAGACAAAATGGAAAGTGATTCTTGTTTTATCAGCGGGAGCTTGGCGGAGCGGAGCGCCGGAGGTGAGGTCTATAAGCCGCGGTGGCCTGTGGTAAGTGGGCAGGAGAGCTCGCGAGTGTCAGACAAACTGACCGGGAGGGCGGAGATAACAGGGCAACGGTGAGGCTCTTCCTTGCCCTACCGTTTCCTCTGTTTGAGTGGCAAGCCTATGTGTGGTGCCAGACATAAAGCTTTATGTGTGCTTTCGCACAGGGCAGAGACGAGGTAGATTTCTGCCTCCTCATTTTGTCTTTCGTCAGTTGGTTGTGAACATTGGCGGCCGTTTCTGATCTTAACCTACATCCCCACAACCGGTGATGGTAAGTGCTTGTGCCATAAGTTTTGGATGTTCCCGTCAGCGTGTATTGTAACTGTGCAGTGACATCGGTCAGGCTGGTGGGCACTGAGTGACAAGCCAGCTTTCCTTGCCCAACCAACCCCGCCTTCCCCCTTCCTGGACTGTCTTACTTGATTGTTTGGGGACATTGGAGTAGAATGAAAGAGCTGATAAACAACAGATGTTCTTAAAGGTGGAGGGGGTGGGAAAAAGAGAGGGAATGATAATAACTAAAAGTCTGGAGACCGTGAAAGACAAATTCTGCAGAAGTCCACACACCCGAGAGGGTGTGGTCAACATGAATGCCTACACAAGAGCAAAGGGCAGCTTTGCTGGCCAGGCTGACCCGATTGTGTGTAGAGAGAGATTTTGGCCTGTGAAAGTAAAACAAACAAAAAAAATAATAATCATTTGTAACCTATATCACTATAACATTGCACTAGCTGAAATTACAGCAATTTAGGCAAGTAATTGACTACCTAGCAGGTGACTGTTTTTCAGTAGAAAAAAAAAAAAGACACAGCTACATGTTGATTGACATGGGAAGGTTAAGCAAAGTAGGTAAAGTTTTGACTCCAATTGACTTTGGTTGCATATCCTTTGGCATGCCATGACTTCCTGATGTCTGTGACCCAAAAACATCAAAAGACTCTTGATATCTTATTTTCAGGTACTCTTACATTCTCTATGGGAATTGGGGGGTGGGACTAGATTAAGCTGTAAATTACACGAGAATAGTATGGAACACATGGTTGGCTAAATGGCTATAAGTCATCAATGGTCTGAGGCGTCAAGCGAGCCTGAAATCATCACTCTGCTGCCAGTAGATATGGATGGATCACTTTAAGGGTTGTTTCTCCTGACTCATTTTCCTATTGAATTGAAAAATAAGTCAGGAGAAATAACCCTTAACACCCAGAAATTCATTTTTGTCCCCCTGTAGGTAACATAAGTCTTAATCTAAAAAACTATATTCTACTATGCTAAAACCTGTTGTTGAGGGCATAAAAATAAAATTACCTTTTCACTTCAACATATTTTTGTCATCTAAGACACTTGTATTCTGTCAAAATTGAAAGCACTTAAATGTATTTTTCTGCAGGAGGATATACTTATGTAGTCATAATACCAGTAGCACAATGGAGCATTGCATCAGCTATCATCATTTTTCTTGTTTGTTAGATACATTAGCATGATTAATATTCTTGGAATACTCCATTTATATTGGAATGATACTTACTACACTCTTGTCTCACACACCTCATGATTGAAGTTCACTTCTTTAATATTGTGTTTAATGCAACAGGTTTGTCTGACTGAGGGAACATTGTATGTGTAGCCTATGTGGCTTTAGAATTATCTCAACATAAAATTGTTTGTGACACAATATTGTGGACATTTTCTGTTTGTTACTTACTTGTGTGAATTAGTATAATATGCTGTGTGTATTACACATAATACAAGTTTCATGGGCCATATGGAAGAATATTTAATTATTTTGTTAGCATTTGTGTATGTGCCATTGAAATCTATGAGGCTTTAGCCCCTTAACTTTTCATTGTTAGGAATTTCCACAACTGAACACCAACTTCTTCCATAACAAAAGACACCCCTGGTATTCCATGGTTTAGTTTTAGTTACCATATGAAGACAACAGGACCAGGGCTGGTTACACACACCACCATGGTCACTTTGTCTGAATTTATTTCACAGCTGTCTGCTACAAAATATTTATATTTATATTGGCTGCATGCACCACTTTTATAAAAGGCAAAATAAAGAGAAGAGTAAAAAATAAAGAGTAATTATCATAATTCAGCGCAAACATTTATGCTCTTGCGGTGAAACCTATGCCTTGCATCTGCCTCCTTGCTAATCACAATCATTAATTACATTGTTTTCAAAAGCGGAGGACCTTGTTCCCATCACAAATTTTCAGCGTTGCTTAATAACTTATGTAATCTCTAAGATATTTCACCTCTTTGTTTACACTGGTCTTTTCTCTTTGAGTTATAAAATGCGGACGTGAACTGCACTCATCGGACCCTGTCCAAAGAAATGCATTCTTTTTGGAGGGAAGCTCATGGCAGTCTTACAACATTACGATACGCAGCATTGTGGTCACTGACAGAAGTATATTTTGATGTGTAATGGGGCATAACAAAGACTGCTTTTGCCACACAGGCACAGAAGATACGTGCGGAACATTAATCTGATGCGAGGGAAATGTGTAACAGAAGTGTAACAGAAGTCAGAGTGATGCTTCGCCAGGTCAAAGCTAACAACAGAGAAACTAAAACCGTACCCCTGGAGGTTAAAGAATGCGTGTATTAGGCACAGCAACAGCAGAAATTGTAATAATAATGCCCTTTATATATTCAAATGATTTCAGTCCTTGCTCATTTTGTGGCCTACCCTTGATGATTAATTCGTTTTTAGATTATTTTATTTGTTTGTTTTATTATGAACAAAAACATGTTGAACTGTAAAAGTAAACCTGTTATGATACTTAAGTCATAAGGTTGTAATTTATTATTAAAGCACAATCGTCCTTTGAAAAATATAAGTTTTGGGCCAGAATGTTTCAAACCATGCACTTTATAAAACTTTGGCATTACCAAACTTCCGCATTACATCCGAGTGTTTATCTTTGAAACCAATGACATTTGCAGTGGCAGTTAAATGTGCGCATAATCCCTGGCAGTTCTGCACGGAGTCTCCATGGCCCTGAAGATGAAGACAAGCTCCCAGAGCGATATGAATTCGCCGATCAAATGTGGCCGTCTCTGCTTCAGCGGCTCGCCCTTCCCCCCAAGGGCCTTGCCGGGCTCTTACTCTTCACTCCTTTATTTGAATCTGGAATGAAACTTATTGCCAGGGTAAGAAGGACCGACAGCCATTCCGTGTCTGATTTACTTTGACACTGCGGCTTAGATAAGGAGGAGGTAAGTAAGAGACACACAAGAGGTGTAGCGTGCTCTTCTCTTTCTCTCCGTGTATAGTCTACCTTTCTCTCTGCCATATCTCTCTCTCTCTCTCTCTCTCTCTCTCTCGACCCTCTCTTTCTCACACATCCATTTCACTGTCTAGTAAGTCTCCCTCTATTATCGCTCTCTTTCTAACGAATATACATTTCTCAATTCAGTTCAGTTCAAAATCGATGTGACACGTGGCCATGAAATACATGGCCACAGCATGCTATTCAAGTCTATATTATCCCTCTTTCTAACTACTCTCCTCCCTCTCTGCTTGTAAGGGTGTGGAGCGCAGTCCGAGACTTTTCCAGAGACGAGCAGGTCATTGAAAAAACAGAAAAATGGATTCCCTCTTTATTACCGTTCCCTCCACATCGTAGGCCACACTGCTCCATCTAGCCGACTAAAGGACAAAAATGCCTCGAAAGGGGTAAGCCACCAGAGTTCATCGAACATCTTGAATTAAGATTCTACCCCGAGCCTGCCGTATCTCAAGAGCTATGCATTTTAAATACCTCATTCCACCATTAAGCTGCTGGAGGTTTCCCCCTTAAAAGTGAGCGGCATGTCATCCGTCTGTTTCCACAGGGTCTGCAAAGAATGAGATTAGAAGGCCCCGATTAGAGGTATTCTTAACTGCGGCACCTGAGCTAGTCACTCCCACGCCGAGCACCGCTTAATCCATATCAGTCAATGTAAGTTTTTGGAAAATAGTTGGGTCTTCAATCATTTTAATATATGTATATTCATTTTAACCAAAGTAATTTATTTGACATGTGAGATTGTAAGTTTAGCTGTTTTGTTATCAAATCAGATTTTAAAAAAATAAATAATTTGTAAAATAGCAAAATGATATTCAGGCCACCACCATCCTGAAAAATTGAAAGCAATGGTGTGTGGTTGAAACAACATTCTTCCCCTGAAAAAATGACAAACTTTACATTGCCAAAGATAATTAATTAAAATGACACACCAGAGTTTTATGTAGCTACAGATAATGAATTAAAATGACACCAGAGTTTTATGCGGCCAAAGATGATGAATTGAAATGCGTGGAGTGCACTGAGCAGATGTGCGTTGAAGCCTCTCTGATGGCATTACACAACATTACAGAACAGGGGAGGCTTAATTAAGTGTGTGGGGAGCTAAACCAACTTCATTTCAGCAGCTGAAGCCTTTCCTTCACAACAAAACAGGACATGAGATCACCAATCATCACCTCCGCACACCTTTCTGATACACTATCAGTGGTGGCAAATCACTCCTGTGAATACTTAGCAGATTGTTTTCTAAATTAGTTTTTTGTCTTTCTGGGGTGTGGAGCATGTTTTCCGTGGAAGGTAGGGAAATGGATTCTGTTTTGGTAGCACGGAGACAAGACTGCCTGAATCGCCCATCTCAAAGACAGGGATTCATCTGTCATGGAAAGCAGCTCTTCAGTGCAACTTGCCACTGCATTAAAATTATTCTGGAGTTCTTCTATGAGAGTATAAAACTCTCATCTCTCAACTTTCGGTTGCAGCAATCTAGCATTGTTCTGGTAAAGGACATAAATCAACAGGAAAAATCAATGATATGACATGGAGTGCCAAAAATGGGTGGAGTTATCATGCTTATTAATCACTCTGATTTATCCCACTCACAACATGCATTTATAACAGACAGAGAGGGAGATCCCCCCCCCCTCCCCCCCATCAATTTGCACTATATATATATATATATATATACAGTATACACACACAAAATGTCGTGTGTGTGGTAATGTAAAGTTGAGCTTTAAAAAGACATTTGCTGTGGTCTACTGACTCTGTCGAAAAACTCTTAAATGTTCTTTGGGTGCTGAAGCGAAAATTTATTTTTGAAGAAAAAAAAAAGCCAGAACAAAAATGTTCAATTATTTTTTTTCAATTCTCTAGTTTTATGTCTACATTTTATTTTCCTTTCTGCACCATGGGCAAATTTTGGCTAGTGCTATCCTCAGAGTGTTCATAATCACAGGTTTACTATACACTAAAATCAAGGAAACTTATTGTAACTTATTATCTGTCCCTGACATTTATTTTACCAGGAAAGTCCCATTGACATTAATATCTCTTTTGTTAGAGATACTACCAAGGGGGAAGTATAGACACAGAAAACAACAGATAACATACAAAGAAAAATAATCAGACTGGTAGTGCTTTGAACCAAATCTTTGAATTCTACATTTAGCCTTTAAAGCCCGTTCTGGGTTGCCTCTGTCACAAGGTATAATTCCTGTACCCTTCACTGTAAAATAGCAGTCTGTCACCCCCCTCTAGGCACAGTTTTTGTATCCATTCAGAAAAGGAGATCCAAAGCAGATTGTGGCTCAAACAGGGAGTATTTCACATGAAATTTGTCCTATAAAAAAAAATGAATATCCAGCTTTTGTATTCACCGGACTTTCATCCATGATCTGAATTCACAGTTCCTCTGTCACCAGTTACCTTTGGGCACATGACTGCTTGGCTCGCTACGTCACACAGTTTAAAACGACACGTCCACTGTATCTTTATTGTCCATATTTGCCAACCATGAGCTTTACTAGCTGACCCAGCAGCAACTCTCTCAGGATTTACTTTTTTTCATTTATGGTAATGAATAGATTAATAGAACATAATATTGTGGATACAGCGACTATACCTTATCAGGTTCACTTCAGTGTCTCGTGTCACATAGGATTAATGCAAATGTTAACAGAATAGGTGTTTTGAGATCAATGTTTTTACGACTATACTTGGTTGCCCTGAGCGCACACTGAATGTTTGGTTTTCTTTTTTGTTTTGGACTGAGAACTGATCTTTCAAAACATTTTCGGTCATGTTCTTTGAGATGCAGTAGAACTTTAATGCAAATAATGTTGGATGCTGCTGCTCTGGGAAGCATAGTTTTGCTCATACTTTAAAAAAAAAAAAAAAAAACACCTTTCAACTTGACTAACAGAAGTTGGAGTTGTTCACAATGAAATTAATGGAATTCTTTAGTAGTAGTAATTACTTTCTTGGTTATATCCCCAGGAGATTACAACACATATACTGTTGTCTGAAAAATGTAACAAATAAAGCTCTCTGCTATGGCTCTCTGGCAATGAGTTTCAGAGTAATATTGCAATTAAGATATTTTCGTCATGTGGTTTAATCATTTGGGCATGTACTTGTGAATATTAATATCAAGGTTAAATTACTATGCACCCAGTAAGTGTCATTTGTGTGTTTTACAATAATATTGTTAACAATTATGCTAATGATATAAACTTTTTCCAGGAGCTTCTAAATAAATAAAACCTTAGTCCAATGTTTCAAATGACTCGTCTCAGAGACAGTGACCCCTCAGCAGGTTTATTAGGTTTTCGTATTCATCTTCATGAATAAAGCTTTCAGGTTTTATATTAGCTCAAAAGTGCAAACATGGAAAATATTGGAAGTAGGAAACACTTTTAAAATCACAAAAAAAACCTTTTTGAAATACAAGCAAACAAGCATTAAAAAATGTCATTAAAAACAAAATTGTAATTGAAAAACAAATGCAACAAGTGACATGACAATACACCTGTTGTAAGAATTTGAATCCTTTAATCCTTTACTGATTGGAATTTTATACTTTTTATACTTTATTTTTCAAATAGAGTGTATAGCTATAATCCAGAGTTTATGTTGACAATAAAACCTGTGGTAATGATAAGTTGTATTTATCTTTTATTGTACACCTATGGGAACTATAGAAACTAAGGTAGGCTGTCATTTATTTGGTGTGCATGCTCTGTTTACTGGCCATGAAAAAACCCCAACTTGATGGATGTCTTTAGTGGAACAAGATGAGTTTTGTGTGCTTTGTTCACGCAACTGGGAAATGGAACATTTTCGTAGATGTTACTGAAAATGGAATTAAGCCTTTCAAGCTACACTGAAGGCTAAATAGAACTTGACTCCTTCTAACATTTTTTTCCCCTCCATTTTTCACCTCGAGTGAGAATTCTGAATTGCGGCTGTGGGCATGTATCAGTGCTGCAACTGTAGCCTTCTTATTGCCGGATGGCTGCACATGAACACGCAGCCTGCCGAGGAGTCTGCAGCGGACGCAGCTGATGCAGGCATATTAGTGCGTCCGCAGCAATGCGCAATGCGGCAGAGGTTACCTTAAGGTCGACCGAAGCCATCTCTCCCCGGGTGATGCTCTGGCCAGTTTTGTATCACCTCGTGGGACTCTTTGCTACAGTCAGCACTGGCATGGTCCCAATTTGACAGGATCTACCACTGCACTCCACACAAGCGCAAATAAACTGGAGCTCCAAGCTGCTTTTTATACATATACATATCAGAAAGATGACAGTTGTATGTATACCCATTCCACTCGCCCCATCAGAAATTATGATTTACCCTGAGACAAAGGGCTCTATTTTCAAACCAGCGCAAGGGGATGGTATAGTCAAACGCAAGCTTGTTGACAGCATCAACGTCTTAAAACTGGCGCTATGGCGTTTCTCAGCAATACCGCTTGGATCAACAAATTCTCAACATAACATCCTTTCGCTTGCGCTGCAGTGGGATGGGTGGCGCTGTCTGGGGCGTGTTCTAAAATACTTTCGGCTCAGTGACAATTTGAACCAACGAAAACCCATTGCGTTATGATCAGCTGGAACCGCCTCTTAGTGGCAACGCAACTTATTAGTCATGTAGTTCTATGTAGTGTCTATAGGTGATGCCAACATTACACTTCCATTTAATGAACAAATAGCCTATAATTATTATTAATTAATTAATTTTAATTTAAACTACTAGAATAAAACAGGACAGCTTACAAGAAACTTGCGATCATGTAGGCCAATAGCCTATAATATATAAATTACACATTGACACAGTTGAATCATAAGCCTACCATTTGAATCATAATTATGCCTACATCACCTAATGTAGGCTAATTAATGCATTCGCCACCTCCTCCCGTGCCTTCCGAACTTCTGGGAGACGAGGTGGTGTGGATTGTGATCCATAAATTACTACAGTCCTAGCCTGTACTTCTGTTGCAAGTATGTCTGATTCCTGTGCGGAAAATCGCTCTTGTCGTTGACGGTCCAGTGCGTTTGGGTTGCTCATTATGAAATTGCATGGAGCGATTGCGTTCCAACTGGCTTTTTTTAAAGCATGAGAACAACAATTTGATTGGCTACCATAGAGACACACCTTGGACATTTAAACCCAGCCTTTTAGCAATACCGCCATCAGATGCGCCAAGATTGCCGTCATGAAATTACCAAATTTCTCGCCGACACGCCCTCAGAGCGATACCGCCAAGCGCTTACTCTTGTGTTCACCATTGCGTTTGGTTTATTAAAATAGAGCCCAATGTCTCATTTGGGTGCCTTAATTTCTGTCTGTGAAGATAATTGAAAATTATGACTACAACCTGTGTCCATTTTCACTATTTTAATATGATAAAAATGTATTCTCACCTATAATCGAAAATGACAGGGAACTTGACAAAGGAATAATATGATGCACACATAACTGTATGACTTTTGTAATGACGAGACTTATAAAGGGGTTGGTTCATGACCGCAATTATATTTTACTGATCCCCCCCACTGTTGGAAGGTTAAAAAACTTTTTTTCTAAGCTGTATGTATCTATATATCTTAGTTGTTGAGTACTTCCAAAACACACCACTGCTATCCATTGCCTCTATGTGGCTTCCAAATCCTTATGATCTTTTCAGTTTTTTTTTTTTTTAGGCGTGAATTGGACTTCATTGGGTAGTATACATGGGAATGAGCTGTTTAAATAACTACTTTTTGATCTTTGGAACAACAAATGCTACTTCAACCTTTCCAGTTGTGTTTCTCTTATTTGATATATACATGTGTAGCCGGAGTGTGATACAATATGCCGGCGTGTGCTGTTTAAGTTTGTATCATAAAAAAAATATTGATCTACGTTCTACAAGACAAAAAGGATAATATACAAAAATTAAACTCATAAGTAGCGTAGTTGGAAACTGGTCCAATAGCTAGCCAATGAAGACCTGGGCAGATCACTCCAAAATATAGCTTGAATGATTGATTCCTGGGTAGACTACCAAGGTATCTAAACTTACAAAATCTGCTAAACAACAGTCTGCAGAGTAAGCGATCTGCCAAGCAACCTTGCAACTAACGCAAAGTAGCATTACCCACTTGTTAGAAAGCTGCTCAAAACTTTTGAGACTGATGATTCCTGGCACGTACGTATGACTGCTCTCCACAGTTTGGGGTTGAAGGGTCTGCCTGTTGTTCACACTCTTTTAGTTTCTCACTGGTGCATTCAGGCTTGAAACAATAGGGACTAATGTCTTCATCGAAATCCTATATTATGCCCTAGTCTTCTAGAAGGCCATCTAACTAACTGGTTGCCTAGCAATGCTTCAGATGCGACAGTATCTTTGGTAGTTTAGTTTGTTTAGTTAGGGGACTGTACCTGAAGACAAAAATTTTAATATCCTGCTCACTCCATGCTCTATGCAAGTTTTTTTTTTTTTGGAATTATTGGCTGCCCCAGTGATGCAAAACACATTCCTCAGGCATATATTTCCAGGATAGGGAAGATATATCTAACATATTTAAATATCTAGATATCTAAATATTTAAATCTTCTTTTGCCCATATTGTCAGTGGACAGATCAATTTAACACCAAGAAAGTTTTTTTAAGGGTAAACCTTCCCTTGAACTCTCTAGTTTGTCAAATATTAGTCAAGTGGAGTCCTTAGGCTGGCATTAGGCCAGTGGTTCTCAAACTCGGTCCCTGTGTATGCTGATTTTTGTTCCAACCACAATGGAATCCCAGAATTTTAACAAGCTGTTAATTTATCTTAAGTAGGTGGTTTTCATGTTTAGAAGGATTATTTACCCTCTTAAGCCACATTGTCAGAAATATCTATGCATGCCATGAAGAATAAACGTCCCATGTTCACTTTGTGCTTATTGTGCTATATTGCAAACAATTACAAAATAATTTAATTTAAACTGATCAAATTAAAGAATCAATTGGCTCCTAATTGGCTTGTTGAACACATGTGGTTTAGGTTAAACTAAATCTTATTAACACGATGCAGGTTTGGTTTGTTATCACTTGCTTTGTCTTCGAATTATTCATTATTTAACAAATGGTTAGTTTTAGTGGTCAGGTGTCCACAATTTCACCAATTAGGACCCTATTGATTCACCTCACGTCTTCATTTGATCAGTTAAAACATTATTACCTCTCTTTTTTGTAACTGTTTGCAATATTGCACAATGTCAAAATTGGACTTTTATTATTCATGGTATGCATAGCTATTGCTAACATACTATGGCTTAAGATGGTAAACAATCCCTCTAAACAGGAAAAACAACTAATTAAAAATTAAATGGGATTGCAACTGTGGTTGGAACAAAAACCAGCATACACAGGGGGTCCCCAGGACCGAGTTTGAGAACCACTGCGTTAGGCCATGATCACACCTTATCCGTTACTGCGTCGCAATACAACGGAAATTAGTTGTTTTCAAATGGAGGATCCGTAGCCCCTGCAGCTTTGTGTTTCATGCCAATGCGTTTCAGTGCTTTGCAGGTGCTGCATTTGTTGGATTTTTCCACCTTGTGCATAGAAAACACATCCTTCCACACATCCTTCCGCACATCCTTCCGCACATCCTTCCACACATCCTTCCGCCAAATGATGTTGTCATTGAGTAAATACATAAGGTTATATAGGACTATCATTTTTGTTTCAAAGCTTTTAATAATCCTATTTAAATTTTTTTTTTAAAAAATCACCATTGGCAGTGACAATTCACATAATTCATTTCCCTCCATAATTTTATAATATAATTTATCTATGATCTTTACATACCTGGCAGAGTTCCTGCCGCTGCTCCTTTCCTCCATGGGGTACACTACGAAGCACTGAGTAAAACCTGCAACCCTCCCAAATCTGGAAAATGGACTGAAGTAAAAAGAGCTGTTCCGCTAGCTGTATCCAGCTAACTCAGTAACTCAGTAATCGAATTGAAGTGGATAGAAGAGGCTGAGACAGAAAGGCAAGGCACAGAGAATTTTGTGTATTCCGGTTGGTCAATTCTGCAAGTTCAATGAGCATGCAACAGAATATATATTATAAATCTAAATTTTGGTGAATAAATTTCAACCTTCACACTCTTCTTTGCCAAGTAACCCTAACCTCCTCTAAACCTACTAGAAATACTTAAACTACCTGGAATACATAGGACAATATTTAAATCTAAAGTTAATCACTAACCTTCAAAATACTCAACGACTGTGATCTCCTTGTTTTGAGTCCATGTTACAAGATAGCGGCCGTGCATTGTCGTTTATCAAATCAGCTTATAGTCCAAACCAGGTAGTAGTACAAGTTGATTGGAAAGTCACGTGACATGGTGTGAACATTTTGAGTTACTGTTGCATGCAACTAGTTGCAAAAGGTTGATTGAGTTTCAACTACACGCAACTCACTCACGGGGTGCCGCACAGTGCAACTGAAATGCAACTCAGTTGCATACAACCGAGATGCATGATGAAGTTGTATGTGTAATGCCGGCCTTATGTCTCAGGACAACTGTACTTTACCAGGCAAATGATTATTCTTTGTTTAGCGATGGACAAATGCTTCTGGTGAAAGGCTTTTAAAAGTTGGAATCTGGCATTCTATCTGCAGACACACTATGGTGTGAAGACCTGCTGGGATTGCTCCCCATGCCATTTTGTCACCAATCAGTTGTCTCTAAATGTGCGATTCTCGCACGGTGTGAGGGAATTGAAGCACCAGTGCTCATTGCAGCCAAACTGCCAGGTTATGGTCCTAATCTCTTCATGTCAATTGAAGTGAGGGTTCAGGAAACCCCCCCTAAAGCACCCCTCCTGCACGAGTGATTAAAGTTGTCAAAGCCACTACAAACAGAACCTTTTCTTTGAAGGGCATATGCAGAAAGTAATAATCTTAACTATCTCCTATCAGTTATATCTCAGCAATAGGATTCTCAACATCAAAACATTAAAGCATAAACCTATATGTGAAAGACACAATTCTGAAAAAATCTGTCTGCCTACCAAATTATTGATATCAAAATGACGGCAAACTGCAATGAAACTTTCACCAATTTTTCATATCCCAAATCAATAATACCTGTTTTCCTACATTCTTTTGGGGCCTTTCAATTCATGTTTTGTTGATATTTGGGGAGTACATTTGCGGAATACTACTGTGGAATGTTTTAAGTGTCAAATATAACTCCATAACAAATATGTACATGGCTCTCAAGATGTATAACAAAAAATTTTGTTTGTTGTACATTACAATATAACTTGACTATGATTTGACTAATTAATGCCAAGTGCATAATTTTCAGTCAAAACAATTCACATAATCTCCAGCATTAGCTGTCATGTGCTAATTGGGAAACACATTAGCAGACTTCAGTCTTTTCTAAGAGTTTTGGTTATGGTTGTTGTTAAAATTGTCATTGCACTCTAACAAACATACTATTTCATGTCATGCCAATATCTCTTTCAGCTTTGTGCCAACATTACTGTTATGACAGTAGACAAATCACTAGTTATTATTTTATCAGTCAAACCTAAAGGATGACGTGGAATGTGGTGGAATTTCACCTTGTATAAAAAAAGTGAAAGAAAAGATTGGCTTAGGCTTGGTCCTAGCTCCCCTCAGGTGTTCAATGCACCTTAAAGTATTTTTTTTGGTTTGCTCATTAACTAGTCAGAATCTAGGAGCATATATTTTAACATGCTCCTAGATTCTGACTAGTTAGGATAAACCAACCACTTTTCCTAGTACAGTTTGTAGTCAAAAAATTACTGAAATTGGGTTGGACACGCCTTAATGTGTCACCACTGTGAGTTACCGCTGGAGTATGACAGTTGCGCTTTGACTGAAAATAGGGCCCTCGATGTTCTGCCTTTCAAGTTCACAAGCACTGTGAGTGATCTGTCGCTAATTCCCAAACCACAAATCATGATGTTGAAAAATGCATAAAGAGCTTGTGTTTCTCCCTGGCTACTTGGTTGCATTATGAGTGCACTTAATATATGTTATAGGATGGACTAATTTTACATTATTTTTTTGTAGAATAATCTTTAAAGGCTGTTTGCCAAACCAATAAGAGGTTTGGGGTGGGGGCTATTTAAAGTGATACTGCAGTCAAAAAAAAAACAACGATTTTTCCCGTTGAAAACCAATGTTTTGGGTTAGATTATGATCATACACAACTGTTTATGTCCGAAAATCTCATGTTTAGTCAAAATGTTTTTTTCTGAGTTTTTGTGTAGACTTACCAATACGCTGGTTTCGGGGATTCGTGATGTCACAATATCCTTAACATAAAAATGGATGGAGTTGAGGTGGTCCTAGGTCTCGGTCTCGGCTGGGCACGTGGTATAAAAGCAGAGACCAACGTTTTTTTTTCCCTCTTTGAGACTGAAACCCTTGTACTGCTAACGAGCTCGTTTAAGTTCAAATGCGAATTGCTTTGTATTACTGCTAACGTTAATATTACGACTTATACCGACACACCCTTTCACTCCTTGACCGTATGAATATTCATAATACGACTACGTGGCATCATCGTCATATGACCACACCTACTCATGAGTTCCAGTTCAAATTGAAGCGGTAAAAAAAGGCCTTAGAAAAGGCTCTGTAGTATCTCTTTAAAACAAAAGAAGAGAAAAAAAACATTGCATAAAAGATACACTTAGCAGAAGATGTGAGGGGATTGATAATCCTTAAAGAACAGAAGTACTATCATACAGGGCTGAGAGACAAGGAAGAGACTCGTGGAGGAGAGAGCCTAAGCGTGTTTTGACAGTGCTTTGTCTTGCCATGGTCCGTCTTGTTCTTAGATTCAATCTTGAGCGTGTCCTTGGCTGGAATAGGGGCCCGGGTCACTCTGGTCTCTGTTTGAGGTGTACGTACAGCAATGCAGTGCCAGCAAATTGTTACTCTCATCTGCATTGTAACTGACGCCTCCGCTGCATCCGACAGCTCTATGGTAGTGGATCAAGTGATTGTAAATCCAATGTAAATTGTGAATGAGGGACCATCACATTCCTTCTGTGAATCCAGGCGCAGGGAGGAGGGACACCTGCCTTTGTCCCTCCTGTTCTGACACTTTGCAATTCTCTCTTGCACGGAGACTTGGCTGATTTGAGATACATCTACAACCCCCCCCCCCCCCCCCGCCACAAAATAAAACAAGCAATTTGTAACTGATGTCTCTGTTGTAACTGACATCTCTTTTTTGGTGGATGAAGTGAATGTGAATTGCCATGAGTGAGACAGACTGTCACAGTGTCTCTCTCTATCTCTGCATGGAGACGCAAGGAGGAGAGAGACTGCCAGGCTGCCTCTGGGAAGAGAGAGACTGTCAGTATGAGTGGGTGGAGTGTTTCTTCCCATCTTTGTCTGCATTGTTCTCAGACTCAGTCTTGCTGCTAAGTGTGTCACTGGTGCATATGGCCCTTGTTCAATTTAGTTTCAGGTCGAGACGGTTTGGGTGATGTACACCAAACAGGCTGGCAGATGGAATCATTACCCCAAAGAATGCACAGAAGCTACTGGGGAAACAAATATTCCATATGGGCCACAAGCATAATGCAAGAAATTTCTAATTGATTGCCACTATTGCAACACTTAATAATATAAAAATAATAATAATAATAACAACAATAATAATAATAATAATAATAATAACAATAAGCTGCCTTGCTTTTTTGGAAAAACCCCTCTTCACATTATTTTGATGATAAAAAGGGACTCGTCTGAGATATTTGGCAGTGAAATGTATGCAATGTAGGTTCTATATAGATGTGCAACATCGGTCACCTGCAGGTCATTGCAGATGCACTTCCAGTGTATTCTCTGGGTAACCCAGGCTAAGTCCCATAAGCATGCAGCAGAAGACTGCTCGGACGGTAACTGCTGGATTAGTGCATATGAACGAAGCATGCTAACTGGCGAACATGACTGGTTCGGTGATTGTACGGCCTTTATTTAGTGTTTACATTCCGCTCTGCTATCTTAAAAGACATTCACTATGCACTAAACGGTCTCTGTTCTCACCTTAAATGTTTGTTTTCCTGTTGTAAACAGATCCCCATAGCTCCTGAAATTAATCGCCCAGTTTTCAGCTCCAGGTGCTAACTGAAGTGAGCAAGTAGCATGTGCTACACGGGGTAATGCACACTGCCCAGAAAGGGGAGCACAGCTAAGCGCGGAATACACAAACCTACAAATGAAGAAGTCACTGCATTACCTCCAAATTCCAATGGTAATCGAAAATCACCTTCTGGGCTACCATGCAGGTAGTCCTGACGAACTCTGATTAAATATTGACCCTGCAGAAAGAAGGAAACGCAGCCAATCATTACTCCCCATTTGCGCTCATGTGAAAATGAGCGTGTAGATAGGCAGTGTGTTTCTGAAGACTCTGGCTACACCAGAGGCAATTAGTTCAGGCAGCCCACAGTGTGTTTCCCAACCTTGGTCCTGAGGGTGCTCTATGCGTTCACTCCAACTGAGTTCTTAATTAGTTAGATTTGATTAAGCTACTAATTGAATACTGATCTGGGTTTAACTTCAGTTGCCAAGTATTCACTGTGTGTCCTTTAAGGAAGAAATTGTGTTGTGAGGTTGGTGTGTTTATGAAAGATAAAATGTATCTCTCCTGGTTTTCGTAGATTATTACAATATTCCACTTAATTGATTAAGACTAAGCAACTCAATTAGACATTCAATTTGCCATTCTAGAACAATTAATCACACATCAAATGAAGCTTAATTCAAACAGATACCTCAACCCAAGTCACGCTGACTCCAGTACAGTAAGATATTATACAAGACCCTGCATGATGTTCTGAAGGGACCTTGTGTGTGCGGGTATGTGTGTGTGTGTGTGTACGTACGTACGTACGCGTGGTTGTGTGCGTGTACACGTGGGCGTGTGCATGCACAGTTACACGGTGTGTGTGTGTGTGTGTGTGTGTATGTGTGTGTGTGTGCATGCATAGTTACACGATCAATCTCTTTAAGCTAGGGTCATGTTTAAGGAAGTTTAAGAAATTAAATGGCTGACCTCCAGCCGTGTAGTAGAGCGGATAAGCCTGACTGCAAAGTGAAGAGGTAGCACTAGGTGTGGCCTGAGCACTTTGACAGTAAACCATGCCTTCCATCTGACTGTTGTAGCTTCACACACACGATACAACCAAAATCCATGCCTCTGCTCAGATATGCAATGCAGGGAGCGGGTCTGATTTAGACGTGCTGTTATTCTCCCAATCGCTCCGAGGTCTGCCGCAGGGCAGCTTTACTCAGGCGCCTTGGGACTCTACAGGGGAGCAAGCTGAGCTTCAGAAGAATAAACCACGGGGAGCTCAAAAAAACGCATGCTCCTTTCAGAAGTGAAACTGATGAGGACAAACACGGACGAGCAGAAAGCAACGCTCCATCCAATTGCCTTTGAAGATCTCCATTCGCAAGAAACATGGAGACCGCACTGCCTTTCAATGTTCCCGTCTGTCCCTTAACAGCATTTACTTTAGCTTTTGGTGCGGATTAGAAAATTAATAAATAAAAAAACATGCAAGCACATTCACGCATGCACACACACACACACACACACACACACACACACACACACGCAAATAAAAAAACTGAATTAAACAAAAATGGAAAGACTGGCCTCTCCTTCATTTCTCAACATTCCCTTATGTCTCCATCCTCCTACTGTTCAGAAGCAATGGCTCACTGTGGCTTTACCTTTATCCCCATCATTTGGCTTTGTTTAGTGACATCACTCCATCAAAAAAAAACAGACACAACCCTCAGAATTGTCCGCTCTCCCCGCCCCATTGGTCCAGAAGTTCTGTCTCCAGCTGAGAGTGCAGTGCTGAGAGACGGAGGGACACGCCCAGTCACATCTACAGGTGTTGCCATGCCTGGCCAGTGCCCGGCAGGCCTCAGATCAGTCTGATTGCTTTCCCGGTTGGGGTGCCCAGCTGGATCACAGCCTGCCAATTACAGCCTGGGGTCAGCGCTGCGCTCTGTGGATCCGAGAGCCGACATCAGACAGCAGCATCTTATGTCTTTCCTCAGACAATAGATTTTTATGTTCTCTACAGATCAAGAGTTTTGAGGCATAATTATGGTTTTTTATGATTATTTATGGTTCTGTCTGAGTATTTGAAAACCACAGATTCACATTGATTGGGTAAGGCAGAATTTAAACTACAGCCTCTACATGAATGGGAGAAACAGTTCCTCTAAACAGAAGCTAAATAATGTGGGAAAAGCCACGCATTTTACAAATTATAATTAATCAAAGACAAGGAACATGTGGAAAAAGGATGGGAAATCATTAGGGCTAAATATCACATGGAAAACCACTCTTCCAGCTACCTTTAAATCTTAAGTTTACAGAAATATACCTGCTCTTTACTTTGATAACCCACAAGAACACCCGCTTCACAAAAAAAGAAAAAAGAAAAAAAGGTTTAAGTCTTTGCAATATCTGGGTGGGTCTAAGCTGTTCATTTAAGCTGTAATGTTCAAATGCTGTGTGTTCTTTTATGGTGCATTGTTTGCTTGTCTCCTGAAAAAGGGCCTGCTGCCCACCCACATCCTAATCTGCTTGTGTTTCCTGAATTTATTTTTTTGATATCATGGTGCTTGCACAGCTTGTATTTTATCTGTTCACAGTAGTCTTTTCAGCTTTTAATCACCTATTTCTATCTTTTCTGTACAAAGAAAAGCTACTCAGGAATCTGTCTCTTTTGATCGGGTCCAGATTTCTCAGCAGTGGTCCACAAGCTCTAGCAGGGCCTCCTTGGGACAGCTTCTTTCCTTTTTGCTAAATGCCAAGGTATTACTGCCGGGAGATACGCATGGAGAGTGCACCCCACAACATTTTGACAAGATTGAAGTTTTCAGACTGATTGCGCAATACCCAGATATAGCATGCTTACCGCGCCCTGTGGATTATCAGCAGTGAAAAGTTTTGAAAACTCATCCGCGAAGCATACTGCAAAGATTGGAGATGCTCCTTTTAAATGACTTTGCGAGTCTCCATGAGCGCGTCACATTTCGATCGGGGCGGATGGAAAAACAATGCGTTCGCGGCTGACATTTCAGAGGCCGCGGAGCAGCCGTGAGGCGAAGCGTAATTTTTTTTTTTACCATGTTTGCCCTTCTGAATGCGATGGATCAGGATTTCCTGTCAAGCATGATGGAAACAAAGAGTTAATTACATTAATTTAGCTGACGTCCTTATCCGTAGCGACTTATAAACTTACACCGTAAAAGGAGAGTAGTAAGAGCTAGCTGTTGCGCTGCTGGGAAATGTGCTGACGAATTTCTAAGCAAATCTTCCCAGACTTAAATGCTGCTTGAATCTTCTCCTTTTCACCTCTCCCTCTTTATTACTGTACAGTGATTCAGCTGCATGACAGTCTAGCCACTGCTGTAGAATCCTTTACAAATGACATCTTTAGCCTTGGGTCTGGCCCCTGTGATGGATGGGGTACGGAACCAGAAGATCCCCGTTAGCCGAGCAGAACTGTTAGAAAAAGCTCGTCTCATATTTCACCCCGCCTCTCCCCGCGTTGTCCTCATCAATCCGCGCAATTTAATTGGAGGATTTACTGCCCAGCACAAGGAGATGGGTCTGCGGGATCATTCGGGCCTCAGCGTCTGTCCGCAAAACCGAACAAGGTGGGGCTTCTCTGAAGCGATTTTAAATTTCACTGTCGGTCCCTGCGAGATTGATCCTTTTGCCGCTCTAGGGAGGAAGAACAGTGAAGCCGATCGATCGATAAACACAATGGCTATAGGGCACACATTTAAACTCAGTATTCAACGATAAGACCAGTTGCATGTGCGGACATGGATGGGCAGAAATGTTGAAAAGAGCAGTATGAATAAAATTTTTTTTATTTTTTTCATACATTTTGATCTTTGTTGCTTGATCATGTTTCTTTACTGATTTAGTTTTTTAACGTTTTTGAGAAGTCATTTAATGTATTCCATATTGCCTTGTTTTTCACACTTCACATAATTAATCTTAAACTGGTATTAATAATATAACCGTTTTGTACATAAAACGTTGTTTAACAAGTTGTCAGTATGCATTCGCACACATTCATTCATACATTCTTATTTTAAATAGACAGGCGTCGCCTTGCATGCGATAAGTTAGCTTTGTGAAAGTTCAGCAGTTAGGGCGAATCGCTGGGTGAATTAAATGCACTTATCTAACGCCATATGTCCATAGAGCTCTGGTGATTGCTATTGTTCCGTCAATATTGACTATGTAAATATTAATTTTGTTTCTCAAGCTGCACATATATGAGTGGCTATTTATCAAATTAGCTGTCAGAAGATGGCCGGGGAATCAATCCCAAGCTGATAGGACACAGCTGTTATAAGAAGAAACTTCCTTCAGTCTTTGATTCAAGGAATTTGATTACCCAGGTCTCCCCATAAATGAATCCCACTGAAGCAAACAGGTTGTGTTAATATAAAAAATGTCAATTTATATTTCCAGGGTGCTGGGCCAGCACTCCTTTCAGGCTGAATTCAGAGGCACTTTGGGGGCTGATGAAATTACCCTCCAGCTAAAAATGTAATGAAATCTCCACAAGGGAGGTATATGATATTAAGCACCATGGGCTCTGGTTCTGGAGTTCTAAAGGACCTGATTGTGCTGGTTACGAGCGCGGTGCCATTGTTAACTGCTTTGTGTGTACTGTGGAATTGGAAAAGCCTAAATCTGCCCGGAGACATATGATGACACATTTGTGAACCTGTCAGAGGCGAGTGCAAAGTTTGAGAATGGAAAGTCTCGAACTGTGATTAACGCAACCCGGGGAAGTTGTTTGTCGGGGAGTTTGTGAACCAGCCACGCAATGGCCACTTGCTTTCCGTGTGCCTTGTACGTCAAACTGAATTCAAACTAATTTCCCAATGTATAATAAGGTATAATATGTAAAATTATATGTAGTAAAATATTTGAGCTCTGCTTATATATCCATGGCGTGATTGTAACGGTCATTTTCCAGAACAAGAGTTAAGAGTGGGAGCCAATAAGGTATTCACCGTGTTGAGTGTTAAGTGCTTGAGTATTCCCAGGGGGAGTCACAGGGGATAGGAGCGATTTAAGAAGCCCGGGTTATTGACAATATACGCAGTAAAATCTGTGTTCATATGAAACTGTGAGACTGGGCATTTTCACATGTAATGCCGGTGAGTAGGAAGAGGTGGGGAAACACTATTAGCTAGTGCACTGCGGCTGCAGTCAGTCAAAGTGCCTTGCATTGTGACAATGGAAGGACGGCGGGTGGGGTGGGGTGAGTTGTGTCTCCTGGTAGAGGAAAAGAGACTCCGCACATCCATCAGAGACAGACTGATGGTAGAGAGCGCGGCGGGGGCGGGAGGCCGGGGACGCGGGGGGTGTGACGGGGGACAGGTCAGAGGGCCAGAGCCGGTCACCTCCTGATGGAAACCATTTTTTGATGGCGATGGGAAGTGATGGCGAGACGATTTACTTTCATCCAGTTCCACCCCCCCCCCCCCCCCCCCCCGGAGCCACAATGGACTCCTGAGAGAGTAAGTCAGGACTGCCACATAGCGTGTGTCCGCACCACGGCGTCGGACACTGCTGACTGCCTCGCTATCAATCACATATACCGCCCGCCACCGCCCCGCCCTCGCCCGCCCACCCCTAGCCCCCCTCCCTCTGCATGGAAAGCTGTGTTTACGGGGAGGACACTGCAGTGCACAATTCCGAAAACTGACTGTTATCTGGCCATTTGTGTGTCTGCCTTCCGAAACGGACAGAATCTTGTGCACGGAGGTGTTCGTCGGACGTGGCCGTCCACGAGTCCACAAGACCAGGGGCCACACACAGTGCTGAGCAGAAAAATGCCCTCGGAATACAGCGTAAGCGAGTTTCCACGATGAAAATCAGATGTATAAAATAAGAGAATCTGCGTACCTCTGCACACGCTGGGCACCATACGTACGCAGTGTTTGGAGTCAGTGTGATATGGCGACACCATGATGAAAAGGCAGAGGGAGAAAATGCAAAACTTTGCATAAGCAGATTTCCGACTTTCTCGCTGAGCATTCTTTTAATCGGTGTTTTATACATTATCCCAGAAATCCGTGATCACAGACGTGGCCCGGGAGTGTGTGGAAGTTTCTGGAAATGTACGCGTTGACATGGGAAACTACCGCTCATGGCTGTCACGCGGAAAATTTCACTGAATATAACAGGTCGGATATCTTCCAGAAACTGCACTTTTCATGCGCTGGTACAGACATCAAAATGGCTTATCTAAAGAGGCCTCTATGAACCTGCACTTATAACAAGATGGCCTCTTGTCCACAACAGAACACATTCTATTTGCATCACAATGAACGTAATTCTATAAATTATAAGAATTGGTCAGGAACTCATGACCCATGTGTGAACTGCAGCACGGCACAGGTTTCGACACGGTCCACCTGAGAAATTAATTTACTGTAATTTACTGAGTGCACAGAGTGCTCGGCTAATGTGGGGTGCATTTAGCGTAATTGTAGCAATGCAGTAAAAACGTGTAAGCCAGTGGGTGGTGGAGTCATCATTAAAGCTATGAAGAATTGTAAAAGGTCACCTGTCCCTTCTTATTAAAGTTGTTTGCCAGTTGCAATGGAATTGGGTGCAGACAAGCATTACCTCTTTGACCTTTCTGTAAGGATGGCTTCCTACAAGAGTTCAAAAGAATAATACTTAAAAATGACACGTGTACTTGAAATAATGTTAAACTGAATACAAATGCAATGTATAGTAAAATGGAAAGGATCCATAGCTACAACAACATACTTTAGGAAAGATCACCTGTCAAGTTACAACAATCAGTGCATTCAAGTCAAGTTATCTGTGCCAACATACAAAAGTCCAGGGGTCAGAAAGTAAATGTCCTGCCATGTGTTTCTTCCACCCATAAACTCAGCCAGCTGATTTCACTAAATAGTTCTACCTGAAGAATTGTGCTAATTAGCAAATCCAGGTGATTAGAACAAAACACTGGGGAGGATTTTTACTTTCTGAACCTGGGTTTTCCACCTCTGGCTGAACTGTATGCACTAAATGTTCAGATTGTAACATCAGCAATGCACCAAATACTCCATGCCCTTGCTCTGGACCGCCGCACTGTGAATGCACACTACGATTACATTGCCTGATCCGTATACAGTATTAAACACGCATGAATGTGTTCAGATCAGTTCTGCTGTCTGCTCATCATTTCATGGACTGCTTTTAAATTGTGTGGAGTGGAAGCACAACCCCTTCTGCTTACAGTTCTACCCCTTTAAAAATGTGTATGTGCTAGTTACTATAAGCATAGCTTTTTATAATATATTTGTGATGCTATAATCATTACCATACTCCTGGGGATGATTGTAATTATTCATTAGCACAATTTTTTTATATTGTTACACTCTCACAGCACATATCCACACCTACGTATTACCCGCTGATCGTCACAAAGTAAAGTTAGGTTAAATGGAAACAGTGTAATGGCAAATCTACGTGGAAAATAATCAGGGTGGCTGAGCTAGCAAAAAAATTTAAAAAAAAGGTTTGATGGATGGGGACCTATCCATCCAGGGGGATGTAACGCCTAACATTAATGATTTTTTGCCATTCCAACACTACATTCGTTTATGTTAGCACATGCAGTGAATACTGCGATGAGAAAACATAGCTCCTACAGCAGGGCGGATGCACAAATCTCTACAATGAACAGTCATGGCATTATTAATAAAAGTCATTATTTTCCGTCTCTATAAAAATGAGCAATGCTCAAAATGATCCCCCGGTCTCGCTCTGAGCGGTATGCAGAAAGATGTCAGTATTTCATCCAATAATAGTGAGTATGTAAATGGGATAGGATATGGTAAATGACGTTACACAGTGAACACCATTACACCATGAATCTGTTTGTCCCCAGGCATCAGTCTCTCACAGAGGCAGGGAAAAACCGGACAATTGTTCTTTTATCTGCATGTGCCAATGTAATATTCAGGGTACTCTGTCTTCCCATCAAAGTAATGTAATTATCAGTGATTCTGTGCGACGCTACTTAGCATGTACTTAGTTCTTAGCATTTACTTAGACATGATCCACGTGAACATGTGAACCTCTTACACGACTATAGATGACCATAACATATTTATATATAACATATGCAACTAAATTTCAACCTTCAAATCATGCATAAAAGAGTTTTGATTAGTGCTACTGTCTCTACTATAACGTCTGGAAAACCTCCTGGTTTAGGCGACTGTTTTAATCAGGTTCAGGATCATAATAAGCTTTAATACTGTAAATGCACTCTATAAGAACTACAGTTTCTATTTATTTTGTGTAATTTTCAGTATTTTATTACTCATTGCTTTAAATATAACAGAGTGCTCTTTTACTTGCATTCATCTACTGTAGCTGTAAATGGCCTGTATTCGATAACTAATTAGACTTTAATTGTAAATTTACCGCACATGCTCCGTAAAGATCAGGGAAAAGAATAAAGAAGGATTGAGAGATGAATAATTCAGAAGGTAATAAACGGTCGGCCCTGTCTGTCACCTCCGTGCTCACCGGCGGTGTTCCCCGCTATGAGAAGCTCGGCGGGATGCAGCTCCACAACCAGATCCCCCACAAGGGGCCGCGCGCCTCGCCTTGTCCACGCCTCGCGTAAACTGGGCCCTCCTCCCGACTCGCGCCCGCCCTCCCATGTCGGGCGCGCTCTGCCGCGGGACGATAACACGCGCCATTACATCCTCCCCGCCAGCCGTCCGCATCTCTGACCCCCACGCACACCTGTCGCCCTCCCAGCCTTATCAACCGCGCTGTCGTTTTATCATCTTTTTTTTTAACCAAAAAAAAACCCCACCTGGGCAGACCTAATGCCCACAGCGAATCCTACCCAAATATTGCTTGAGGTAACCTCTACGCCCTTCTCCCTCTGCAGCCAAGATAAGGATTTATGAGGTGCACTCAGCCTCCTCGACACTCTGTCTCTGTTCCTTTTCCCCTCTGTCAAGCTCTCTCTCTCTCTCTCTCTCTCTCTCTCTCTCTCTCTCTCTCTTTCTCTCTCTCTCTTTCTCTCTCACACACACACACACACACACACACACACACACACACACACACACACACACACGACAATTCAATATTCTGCACTTGCTTTTATCTTGAACTTTTATCTTTTTTTTGTTTTAAATTATTTCCTGGTGACGACCTAAATGAACACATACTATTCATCATTGTTAAAGAAGCACACACAAGCACTTGTTTTGCTGATTTCCTATGTACTTGTCCGTACCTTTATCTTGAAGCGTCCCTGTGCCTTTTCTAAACGTGAATGTAAAAGGGTGCCCTCTTTCATACTGTCATACACTATGGAAGTTAGAGCATTGCATAGCATAGAACCTACAGAGTTATTGCATTTGCACCCTTTTGCAGGTTTCCAAACAAGGGAGAAATGCATCTGCCGATCCACCATTGACATGTTCCCTCTGCGCAAAACAATGGCCTGTGGCATACTGAAAAACACAATGTCACAGTCTTCACATCGTCCCAGTGCTATACTGGGAATATTTAATCCCTCTCTGTGCCACTGCCCCTGAGCAGTCTTCTCTATTTTTTACAGATTTTCTTCCCTGAATCGGTTTTTAGATATCCGTAAAGGAATCTATTGAGTCACCTCAATGCCCAGTAAGAGCTGAGACTATTTTTTTTTTTTACCATTTTGCCTAACCAAATGTTCAGAACTGCATCTGATGTGACGTGTGCAAGATAAACGGCATTAATCTATAGATCTCTGACATTTCTGATTCCACCTCAGGCACAAACCTCATCTGGAACCCACAGGTTAAATGCTTTTAAAAAAAAAGAGATTTGGCTCCTTTATCAGTATCCAGCACACATTACGAAGAAAAAAAACTATCCTTCTGGCTTTGTGTGTGCAATTTATTTTTTTTCTGAATAAATCCTTCAGATATGCCACTCAGATCATCTTTAATGCACAATTCATTACAGCCAGGCAGCTTGGTTCATAATAACAAGGCAACTGTGGATTTCGGTGAACAATACGAAGGCAGCCTATGATAAACATCATTGACTATTCAGGTGTGTACAGTACATGCCCACAGTCCAGGAAAGATAACATAAATGTCTGGATCTTATGGAAATAGAATATACTGCAAAACATTATACTTATGTGGATTAAAAAAAAAGGTAAATATATTTTACAGCTGTGTATTTGAAGCAATTTTTCCAATGTCTAAAAGCCCCAATAATTGTATTTGTCCATATATTTTGTAGTGTTGCAATATCTCATGAATCATTTTCTTAAAGTATATTTTCACTATATTCCATTTCCGCAGGACATGAAATGAGCTAAACACCATGTTATTTGAGAGACCTTCTGGAAATTAAGAGAAAGGAAGACGGCAGACATGCACCATTGAGTAGTCTACCATTTTCCTCAAAAGCATGCTTTCCAGCTCATTTAGCCCAGGCAGAATCTATTTGCACTAACTGCAAATAGTAGGCCAAAACTATTAGCACTAAGTGCAAAGAGCAGGTCAATGCTATTTGCACTAAATGCAGTGTGATTCACTAGGTAGCTAATTTAGCAGCTATTTCTCAACACTCATAAGATGAGACCAAAATAAATCTCAAAACACTGGCAGGCGGAGTAACTGCTAGACATATCAACTGTATGGTGGCGTTAGTATGAATAGCATGTGCCACACAGTGGTAAGTATAAATAGTATGAATAGACACTACGTTTAACTTAATTAGAAAGGAACGTTTGAGGACAAACTTTAAGTTGGCTTGAAAAATCTAATGTTGAAATATGCCTGTTATTATATAACTAACAAATTATTGTTTGGGATGAACTTGGATTGATGTTTCTAACGTGACTCACCTTACTAGAGATTGCGCCCATTAGAAGCTTTACAAGAGAGACGGTCTGTATCTGCGGCAGCTGTAGCGGCAGATTATAACGTCAGCTGCAAGTGTGTTTTCATATTCTGAACGTTCCATCAATGTTAATCAATGGGACATAAAAAAAAAAAATATATTTGAGCGAATAGCACAAGAAACAAAATCCCATATGAGGTGAAGCTACTGGCCAAATTTGGTATGTCTGACTGAAAGGCTGAAGGAGGAGTAGCAAAATCGATGTGGGGTAAGAAGAAATATTAAGGAAAACAGTAAGCCGACTTAATTTGTTCCTTTATAGAAATGAGTGCATTATTTTAAAGGCCGATTTCAGCAAGGCAGTCTGAATTATTTCCTTACTTGAAATTAATTTGACATGAGAAAGGAAGGGTTGTGTAAAATTTGGACTTTGTACACCAATAATGCAGATGAAGCTACACTTCATATGGACCTCTTAAAAATTTTCTCCTTTTTCCACATTTCTTTGATCTGAACAAAGTGGAATTTCAGGGCTGCCGGTAACTCATCATTTGAATATGTTGGGTTTCAGTGAAGTGAATGTGCCCAGCTGTCTGGTATTGAGTGACTGGGGCCAGCAACCCCTGAGGGAAGTGTATAATTGACCATAACGTTGCCAGGGGAGGGAGGGTTCTGTTGGCTGGAATGTACCAGTCACGTGACGTAAGAGTGACTCCTCTGGTCGATTGGTTACTATTCCAAAGCCCCTACTGCTCAGGAAGGAGATACTTCATCATGTGTTTGCCTTAATAAAGAGGACACTATTAGGGGCCTACAAATATGACTGGGCATTCCAAATTGGCATAAGATGATAAAAGCAAAAAAAAAAAAATTGGGATAAGACATTTAAAGCAAAAGAAAGAAACGTTGTATGGTATGGAACTGTTTTAAAAAAGGTGAACTCGCTACATATCCTTGAAACATTTTCTGAAGGGTCAGATTTTATACTTCTTTCTGTGGCAGAGAGCAACTTGATGTACAAGTGCTGCCTGTAGACAGGTTTCCAGTGCATCAGAAGGCTATTATCTCCTCACTCCCTCTGTACTGCTGTTACAGCTCGGGAAGATCCTTACTCAAAGTGCATTTTCAACCACACATTCTCCTTTCATGCAGGTGAGCGTTCAGTTAAAAAAAAGAAAGGAAGGGAATATGTCATTGTTACATCGGCTGTATAAAATTGAAGAATTATAGAGCATCTTTGTTCACATTCTGAGTCATAGGCCTGGAATCAGTCGACATTTACCCTGACCATTGCCTTACAAATAAGTGCAAGTAATCTGTGCTTTCACCACTCCTCTTTTATGGCTTATTGTATCAATTATACACACCTTAAAGTTGTTTCATTTTAAGTTTTTCCCCCAGAGGAACAAAAGAAAGACACAATAAGAGTGAGGAGAGTTCTGTTGATATCAAGGCCAACTGAGAATGGAGTAGTTTTGCCATTGGCAGGTGGGCAGCAGGTACTCATTGTGTGCATGGCTTTATGTCTTTATGTCTGCGTCACAGTACACGTTCAGTACATCGGTACCAACTGTCTGTTTGCAAACTGAGCCAGTGATCACACAAAACAGGAACCATAGACCTGCTTTCTGATAACAGAATACCTGATTTCCCGTTCAGTAACTTTGTGCAGAATTATGAAATATGCAATGTTCTAATGTTTTTTATTACGATGAAAATGTCCCCCGTGGTTGCTGATGGGGGATAGGATGGCACCTGAAGGAAAATAACCACAGTGATGAAAATAACTTAACTAGAGAAGGGCATAGGGGGTCACGCCTGACTGCCTTTTAAAAGGTAATGAATTTTGGTGTAATGGACAGTGATGCATTGACAGTGGTTTATTTATGGTGCCTTGCAGGCAAATGGCAACAGCCACTGCATACTGTGTCAGACTGAGAGAAACTGTGAAATATGATACCCCATCAGCTTCTGGCAGCCATAAATCACAATTTTAACAAAATGAGATTCGAAAGGGAGAACAAGATAAGCAACCTAATCAGAATTTTTTACATGCGGAAATAATCTCGGAAGGAATGTTGCGGGTTATTGGTGACCATTGAGATCATGGGGAAAAGAGAGCATTTTCATACATCGTAAAATTGTTTACCGCGTTAACAACGACATCTTGTGATCGCGTGATGCTGTTCTTGTTGACAGCTAATGTCCAAAATATCCTCATTGGTGCTTTCATTCCACAGCAGAGTAAGAGTTACAGGAGATTTTAAATGGTTTAATTTCTTTAAACATCAGGCTGAAAAAAGTTACATTTGGAGGCCTTGTGTTTACAGTTGATGTTTTTTCGGGAAATTCTAAAAGGCCTCAGTTTTCATTTAACATATTTCAGATTAGAAGGCTGTATTAATTTCCAGGTGTAAAAGCTCACAAATAACATCCATGCCAAGCAGAAAATGACCCTTTAGCTGGATATGGCAAGCCCTCCCATGTTATTGTGCATGTAAAAGTGCAGGTGGTGACTGAAATACTGGCTGACTGGAAGTAATTGAAAACAGTTACACAGGAGGAGAGCAGCTGGCCATTGATTAATTGCTTTGTGACCAAAATGACACCCGCCCCCCCCCCTCCCCCCCACCCCATTCCCTATCCTCAGGCGCAGCAAAATAAAACAAAATGTCACAGGATTCCATCAGGAGGAATAGGGTGTCCTGGTTTTTATAATGGCTAAAATGCATGAAGAACCATTAAAATATGCAATATAATGTGGCACGCCTGCATTTTGTGCACATGAAAAAAAGTGATAAAAGTGGGGGCTGCTGAATTTTGCAGGTTAGCATTAAGGCAAATTCAATTCTGGGTGTTCCAATATGAGAGTGCAAAACCTGGCAGGAAACAAGTATGCAAGTATGCAGGTACATACTAATGTGATTTATCAAGCTTTGGAATTAAAAAAAATGTTTTAACACCTGGGGAAAGGTGATCTTAATTGTTATGACTGCCATAGCCGTTGCTAGAAGGATGTATAATTGGCTTATTTGAATGAAGACTCAAATGTTCCTCTAGGCTTAAAAATTAAAAGAAAATCTTAAATTTATGGGCACAGAATACTAGATTGCGCGATATGAAATGCAACCTGGAACCACATTTTGAAATCACAGATTTGGAATTCCTGTGCAATGGAAGTATATATGTCCATACCGGCCATAACCTTACACTGTAGCTAAAACCCCAGGACTGAATTTTCCAGTGTGCTGTCCCTTGCTCCGATCCGACTTGTGATTCTCCATGTCATTTGGGAATTGCTGCCATCATGCGCACTAAACTATTGTTTAATATCAGATAGCACTAATTTTACAGCTGTGTTCATTTATTTAAAGGAAATATCCAGCTGCATCAATTCCTTCTGCAGCTGCATTCTCCTATTATAATATTGCAGCAGTGCTTGTACATTTCCTCCAAAATGTTATATACAGTAAGCCTGGCTCCTGCCACTCTTCTTTGGGTGGGGGGAAGGTAATGGCTTAATAAAGACATATCACTTCTAGTATCTTTTAGCATTTTTCCTCTGATAATATATATTGGAGTATTCTATTGACTACACTTTCCTTTTTTTTTTGGTGCTCCATAAAACTTTTTTTTTGTGTGTTTGCCATACTTTCCTGGAAACCAATGGGAGCCACGTGGACAGCATGCTTACACATTCAGAGTTTCTCTCTTTCCCTCTTTGAGGGGTGAGAGTGGGGGACTGGAGGGAATTGTGTGATAGGGGCCCTGCGGTGGGACTTCAATCTCCTGCCCTCCAACGTGGCTCCCCATAGCAATGCCGGGCGAGTGCTGTGGCACACAAGCTATGGCTATATGTGACAGTTGCTTTTGAGGTTAATTAATATTCAAACCAAGAACGGTTGTTACTATATTAGGACTTTCTGTCTTTGTTAAGAGGTGAATTTCAATTCAAATTTTATTTCAAACATATATATTTCTTTGAAGATGCTTGTCACAGCACCCCGTTGACTGCCTAATGTGGCTAGGAAGAAAACAATTCATACAGGCTCTCTCACTGGCTTCACAATGCTGTCTGCCCCTGTCTGTCCATGATGCCTGCTTTGCGGGAGCCTCCCCATCTTCAGAACACTATAAAGGATGAAATCCCACTGTCTAAAACAAACCCGCTTTCAATAGCTCCCTGGGAAGCAAAGGAGTTCAGATAGAGTTCTGGGTATGGTTCCATGCCCAGGCGAATAATAATCTGCAGCCCATTATATTCCACTAGTTACCCAACAGACATGGGTTTAGATAGGCTGTAGACATGTTTCCACCTGCAGTCTCATTATAAGTGTAAAACATGTAAATGCGCGTTGACAAGTGTCATTGTGGCAGTAGCCTGTAGTCAATCAATATCTAAATCCAGAATTGAACTTGCCAATGTGTTTTCAGACATCCTAGCTGATGTTTAGCATGCCAAAAAAGCCCCAAGTTGGACCATCAAAGTTAAATACACTTGAATAATAAAACTCCAATGGTCAAAATAACCATTGCTAATACCAATATTCTGTAAATTGTTTGCTTGACTAATCCATTTTATCATTGATTTCTCTCTAATACATTTTTAGTTCTTTTTTTTATAGGTATAAAGGGTAAGCATGAGTTCAGGAGATCAGACGTCTACTCGAGGGTTGACCTGTGTGTGGCCTTAAAATCAATTAGTAAATCAATTCTAAATGAGACTGGAAACCTGTGTAGGGCAGCCAGGACCGGGAAAACCTTCTTCATTGTTTGGGTGAGGAGCATCGTAGGTGAGAGCTGCACTAATTAGAAACCAGACAAGCCATTTTGGCTCAAACAGGTATGAAGAAAACTGCAGTAATCAAGGTGAGAGGGTAAAAAGCTTTCATCAATTAAGTATTGTGGTTATTTTATGCTTTCTGTTCTGCTTCGTTAGATTATTGTCCAGTTGCTTCGCCGACAGTTGTATCATTCTGTTTTTGAAGAGATTAGTGCAGTTTGTGTTGTTTTGCTAATTAACTGGGTGTTTCCATAACAGTGATGTTTTAATTACTGTAGCAGTGGTGGTTACTAATCAGCTGATTGAGCAGCCAAGTAGAAGAGTGCCTTTTTACAGGTGCATCATTCAAAATAGCTGTTAGTAGTGCTATTCCGCTATGTCATTCGAAGAATGGCAGCAGCTGCAGCAGCATCATTCAGACAAAGTCTTGGATGGACTAAAACAAGAGAGTCGATCTGCAGGACTCTGAAACTTGATCGAACGCAGACACGAGAGTCAATCTGTATGAGTTTTTTTGAGGGAGGAGCTATATGGATATCCCGTCCACACGAAAACAAATTTTAGGTCGCTGAAAACTGAGCTTTTGGAAAACACCTTCCAGGGTGGAGATTTTTAAAAACTCCGTTCTACGTGTATTTGTGTGTACGGGTGAAACGGAGTTTTTGGAAAACGCTATCATCATGACCTCAATTTGCACGTGGCAAATGTTGTTATATGTCAATTTGCCAAGGGACACAGACCATTAGAATAGTTATTTTCTTATTTTAGTGAACTTATTATTATTATTTTTTTACTGACTATATTTTGTCATTGATACCATCTTTTATCAACGTATCATGGTTAAAAAAAAACCACACACACACACAAAACTGTTGTTTTAGAAAATCTCGCACAGAATTACGTTATAGACTTGTTGCTTGTCATTTTCGTGGATGGTTTTATGTCTCCCGATACACGACTACTTTACAACCAAAGCCTACATGGGCTCTTGTACTCAAAAAATTGTATTTACGGTGAAATTAATGCAAAATATTTAGTTTTTTGCGTTGTCGTGTGGACGGAGAGATTTTCTAAAACGGTGTGGTGTGGACGGGAATTTTTTTTTAAACGGAGGGGGAAAAAATGCGTTTTTAGAAATATCCGTGTACGTATGGAACGAGGCCATAGAGAACCATGTGGATAGGACGTTGTTATATGTTATGGTGTTTTACACCATGGTTCTATCTAGGCACAAGTTAGCTTAGATTTAATGATTTATTGATGTTGCATTTACGCTGGCTGGTCTGAGAATGCTTTTAGCCGGGACTGGCACTGTTGATTATAACTCCGGTGGAGGCACTTGTGTTTCGTTCCTAAGACCATGAGAGTCGCCAATATGGATGGCCTTCTGGGACCTGATGCATCGAGACTCTTATACCACAAATTGTCATGGTACATGACCTCCGTGTAGTGACATAATTCCTCCCATAAAAGGAGGAGCGTCACTGCGGAAGTCCTCTTCAATTTTCTCGCCAATGCATTTTTTTTTGAGACTTGAGACTGTTTGTATCCTGTGTGAGATCCCACAGCATCTCTTGACTTTGGTCGGGGCGGCCATTTTTATTGTTCAAACATGATTCTTATCGCACTCCAGAAGCGAAGATAAGCACTTACGAGCGGCATCCGCAAATAGCCCGGCTATTTCGCACGGATATCAGCTCTTGGATATTGCAGCGGTAGGAATGCGGTGCTTCCGCATTTACTGCGTTCACTCTAGCGAAGCAAGTTACACGG
This sequence comes from Synaphobranchus kaupii, assembly GCA_029718625.1. NCBI lineage: Eukaryota > Metazoa > Chordata > Actinopteri > Anguilliformes > Synaphobranchidae > Synaphobranchus > Synaphobranchus kaupii. Next base: position 122,592,002 of record CM056376.1, read on the forward strand.
TGAACATGTTTGTATGCAGTAAAGTAGAGGTTTGTATCTTTCTGCGATTTCATTGATTGAACCTGGGTGTGTAGAGTGTACCCCTGTGAGATCTACTACCAAACAATCGGCGAGCTACGGTTCCAGTAATTGATTCTAAGCCGGTACTGGCTGCGCGAGCACACCAGTGAGGCTTCCCAACCGGCTAGTGCGGTAGCGATTGGTTGTGCGTGACTCGCTACACTACCTGCCTCAACTTTCCTTACTCAAAGACCACCGAAACGTTCTATCGTCTGTGGTTGCTCTTTGTTTTGCTAATGTATGACATTTCTATTGATTGAACCTGGGTCTGAGAGTGTACCCCAGTGAGATCTGTTACATTGATTGGTTTGTAAGGCAAAGTGCGCGTGATTCACTACACTACCTGCCTCAATTTCCTTGCTAAAGACCACCACCACGTTCTATCGTCTGTGGTTGCTCTTTGTTTTGCTAACGCATGAGATTCTGTTGATCGAACCTGGGCATAGAGAGCACACCCCAGTGAGATCTGTTACATTGATTGGTTTGTAAGGCAGAGTATGCATGCTTCGCTACACTAGCTGCCTTGGTTTTGTTTCCTACTAAAAGACCACTGCCACGTTTTCCATCTGCGAGTGCTCTTTATTTTGCTGAGGCATGAGATTCCAGCGATCGAACCTGGGTGTGGAAAATGTACCCCAGTGAGTTCTGCTACCATACAAGCGGTGAGCTATGGCTCTGCTGACTGATTCTAAGTCGGTACTGGCTGTGGCGGCACACCAGTGAGGATTCCCAATCGTTTAGCATGGTGCTACATCTATGGGTTTATAGGACAGAGTGTGCGTGCTTCGCTACACTATCCGCCTCGACTTCCCCTACTAGAAACCATCGCCACATTTTATCGTTGGCGAGTGCTCATTGTGTGGCTAAGGCGGGAGCCTTGTGCACTGAATGTGGGGGGAGCCATGGATTGGTTTTGTATAATCTATGAGCTACGGCTCCATTGATTTAATTTAAGTCTGTACTGGGTGCGGCGGCACCCCAGTAAGACATTTGGTTGTCCAGATCGAACCTGGGACTGCGTGTACCCCAGTGAGATCTGATTCCTTACAATCCCTGAGCTGCGGCTCTGGTGACTGATTTTTAAGTCTGTACTGGCCACAGCAAAAAATCCCCAGTAAGACGTTTCCAAGCGGTGAGCGTGGTGCTACGTCGATTGGTTCATAATACAGAAGTATGCGTGATTCGCTGCGGCTTCCCCCATAAAGGACCACCGCCACGTCTGCGAGTGCTCGTTATTTTTCTAAGGCGTGAGCACCTTGTGCACATGCCTCCCTCGGGCACAACACCAGCGGCAGTAGAGGTTGCGCCCAAACGTAAGGGTACTCCCGCCACCGAGGCCCCTGCACGAAGAGAGGGCAAGGCTGGCAAGGGCGGCAACCTGTCCGCGGAAGTTACGCAGCTGCGCGCGGCAGTGCAACAGCTGACTGTGATGGTTTTGATGCTCTTTCTACAGCAGCGTCAAACACCTACTTTAGTCAGAGTCGGTCAGCGGACCAATCTTACAGAGTGTCAAGAGGAGGCTTGGGTCTCACCAACAGTTAAAGCAGTGGGTTACCCAGCCTCCCTAGAAACCATTCTCCATGCGGCATTGGCACGCGTGCATTGCGATGTATCTTAGGATGTATCGGATGGCCAGAGATTGTATGCCACAATGCAGAGCAACAGACAATCTACTCTGTAAGGCAAATTGATAAATTGGTAAGTCGCTGTCATGGCTAATGCTCACGCAGTCGCAGATGATGCTTAATGCAGAGATCGACACCTCATTGCACGATGCATTAAGACACAGGGAGCGGCGGTTTCCATTACATTACATTACATTCACTTAGCAGACACTTTTATCAAGATCTACATACAGTCATAGGCGTAGGTTTCATTTCAACTTTCGGAGAGACACACAGCTGGATCATCTAGTCTCACATAGTCAAACATCTCACAAGCATACTGGGTAGTCTATCAATTTATTGATATGAAAATATTCATATGAAGACATTCATACGAATATGAATGTCTCCCTGTCTCCCACCAAACCTACATGTATCTGTACAGTAGTGGAGGACATCAGTGTTAATCTCAAATGCAAAAATCACCAATAAGGCACAGATGCCATTTATAATCAATAAATCGAATGAAAACCTAACAAATAACAATTTGTATTGTAACAAAATAAATTGTAATGGACTGGATAATTTTTTATATATAGGTCAAAAGTCAGGGCTGGTCAACGATAACATAAAAATAATCTTTCTAATAAAATTCATAGAAGCAGGTTTGATGCTGGGCAAGGGAGGCCATGTTAACTGTCAAATGTTTAGGTCCTAGAAGCAAAACTTCTAGTCCAGTCCTTTAATGTCTTTAAGACAGTTTTGAAGGTTGGCCAGCCTACTGAAATCGTTAGATTTAATAGACAGCCAGAACTGAGTGTCATTGGCATAAATATGAAAAGTTATGTTGTGTCTATGAATGACTTGCCCAGAGGTAGCAAATAGGCCCCAGGATTGAACCTTGAGGGACCCTGCAGGTAATTGGTGCTGTGCACGACACAAGTCACCAATGGAGACGAGGAACTGTCCATCAGAGAGGTAGGATTTAAACCAATTTAAGACAGTATCTGAGACTCCAACCCAGTTTCTGGGATGCTTGATTAAGACAAATTTGCAAGAAGGTCATTCATAGTTTTAAGTAGAGAGGTTCCAGTGCTGAGATACAAGTGGAGCCTGGCTCAAAAAGTTGAGTAGAGTTTATAAATGCTATTAGCTGTGTTGGCACAACTTTTTCTTAGAAAGAAAAAGTTTAGAAATATGTCCATCTTGAGAAGGTGCTGACACCATAGTTACCAACTATAATTGCAATAATGTCTGTGCCTGCTGTTCCAATCACTTTGGTAGGCATAATAACCAGTGAATATGCATATTTCATATAACAAACAGTCTTTAATGCATTGTCCGCATAAATGCACTTAGTACAGCACTATACTGACAATTAATATTTATACAGTAGTTTGCAATGGGGGAGAAATCTGAAGTCTAATGTTATGAATCATATTAATACAAAAAAAGAAAAAAACAGAAACCTCTCATACTACTTTAGCCAAGAGAGCCAGTTTGCCCATGAACATGGATTAACAATGTGATCACCCATTTTATGCAAGGATCGTGAACTGTGACAATTCTCATCTACTAAGTTGGAAAGGTATTTTGCACTTGCATATTTAACAGCTTTATTTAACATGATTAAATAATCTTTCATGAGGTGGTAATGGACTTTCAGATGAGAGATTTTTCATTAGTGTTCATCCTGTCTACATCCCCTCCTAATGTTGCGAATGTATTCGTTGATCCAAGGTGTAGTTTTGATAATGGACTTTATTTTAATTTTAAGGTCTTGACGTCGACCCAGTGCGGGTCGAAACGCAGATTTTTTTGTGTGGTGAATTTACCTTTTCTGGAAGCAATAATCACAGTATGCTGACTTCATACCTATTTTTCTTCATTTTCATTTTAAAATGAGTGACTGTTGTCAGGCATAAATGCTTAAACTCTTTACTATTCCCTCAGGATTTTATGCTGGACATCAGCTGCAGTGCTGAATGAGTGGGCTAGAGAAATGTTCTTTTCTGTACCGAAGATGAAGAAACAAAATAGGATAAAACCGGTTTGGCTGTTTACAGAGACGGGTAGCTGAACATCAGAGATGATACTTAAATGGTGAGAAAAACCAACATCCTGTTTAAACTTAGACTAAGTCAAGTGCATGGAGATGTGGGTAAATACCATAACACATTGGTAAAGGGCCAGACTGAAAGACTCAAAGAGACAAAGGACTTCTGATGATAAAGCATGAGTAGAATTATCAACATGCATGTTAAAATCACTAAACATCAGACTGACCAATCAGCTGAAAGGATATGAACCTGGAAGTGACATGCAAAATTACGCCTCATGGAGCTCCTCATCACTGATACAATATTCAATATCATACTGATATAGTTACATACTGTATGTAGGCAGTACAACATAGACTGTTTTTTTAAAACTTGATCTGTCATTATGACTCGATACATTTGAATGAAAAAAAGAGAAAGACCCAGTTGAGGGTTTAGGATTTATATTAAAGGCCCATAATCCTCCTCACACGCTCTCTGCAATATTTGGGAGTCAGTTCAATCAGCCTCTTTAGTAGAAATAGTCTCAGCTACATTTTGTGAATGCATGTGGTTGGATTTAAAGGATATTTCTGTGGAATGGCCTTGGTACATTGTTCATAGACACTTGAAATCCAGGCCAACAAGCTGAAAAGCTTAATTTTGCTTTGTATCTATTCTTTGAGTGGAAACATAAGAAAAATAAGTATTTTGTACCTAAAGTCACCATATCATGTTGAAGAGATATATAAAGATCTTTCCGTTTATTATCTCTACAGAGAGAGCAGCCTTTTTCAAAACAGTAAGTTCTGCCACTGCTGCTGTTCATGTGCTAATATGAAGGCTTTTCCATTCAAGCTATTTCTGAGAGATAAAATAAATAGGCACATTTTTCAATAGGTGGCTCTAAAACCTGTGCAAAAAACACTTCAAACACAGAGGTGGGTACACAGTCCACAACATTCAATTTCAACATTCAACTCTTGAACTACATTCAACTGTTGTATTGAGTAATACAAATTGATGTACACATTCATGACATTACTTGCCCCTGTGAATACAATGTATTACACAAGAATTAGGGCCACTTCAAGTAAGACCAATGAGTGGAATCAACTTGAACCAACAATTAAAATGCCATTATTTCTGCTCCTGTTTAACCTGGTGAAAGTGACCATGGCATGCTTACTTAAAAAGCAGGTAAATAAGTTTAGGTAAGCAAGCAGGTAGGTTTAGGCAAGTATCAATAATAAAGTGAAGGGGGAAACAAACGCTGTGTTAAAGTTGGTTCTGTCGGGGAAACAAGACTGCCCACCAGAGCTTCACCCAGCCCATTACTCTGTGCAAGTCTTGCAGCTTTACATCATTTTCATGAGGGTTTAGGACTGAATGGAAACAGAGAAGCCCTTGTGCAGCAGAGAGATATTTTTCACGTGTCTTTGGTTCAAAGCACAGCGTCGCTCTGTCTCCCCGAGAGGGATGCAGTTCCCTCCCCTGCCGAGACAGCGGCGGGCGTATTAAACGGCGCTCCGGACCCCGGAAAGGATGCCTCATCTTTCCTTCGGCTCGCCTCCCTGACACCGCGGTTCCCAACGGACGGCCCCCGGGGGGTCTGAAACCCCGCCGATACTGTCAGCGCGTCAATCCGGGACGGGCCCCGGGGCCGGCGGCGGCCTGTCAAGAGAAGGCGCGCCGGCTCCTCGGAAAAAGGCGCCGACCGAAGCGAGCCGCAAACAAATTGTCAGAGATGACAGCGCGGGGGCCCGTCAGGGGCCGCCGCCGCCGGCGATCGCCGGGAGCCGGCTGGCGCTCACCTGCTCGCGACGGCTCCGATGCCTGCGATTCCCACCCGCGCCCCGGGGGCCGAGCGCTAAGCGCTTTGTCTGTTTAACGTCGGAAACGTGGGGGCCCTCCGCCTGCTCCCGGGTGGTGCCGCTAGAAAGTGCAGCCTGCTGGAGCACAGCCCCCCCCCACCCTGACCCCAAACATAGTAGTGCCCCCTCATCATAGTGTCATTTATCCAGATGATGACTCTGTCTCTCTACAGACCTGCGGGCAGCCCGATAAAACATCTGGGATCTGACCGGGCCGTCTCACGTTACGGTGCGACTTCATGAAGGGCACTGGAAGATGCGCTCGTCTCTGATAGGTTGGCCCCTCCCGTATGCATTCTGGGAGAGAGGGACGCGTATGCGTGTGCCGGATGAGCATGCCGCCTGAATTCCTCCTCCGAGACGCCGGCCCGCCGCCTCTTTCTTCTCCTTTTCTCTTTATCTCTCCTCCCACTGCGGTGCTCTATTGTGAAGGTATCTGAAGCCTGTGATTGAGTGGGGATGGGGCTGGGGGGGGGGGTTCTTGCCTCATGCCTAGGCTGCCTGCATACCAATGCAGTCCTCCTAGACACTGGATGAGTGATCACACTCCTTCCACGGTCTGACAGCAGCCTTTCTAAGCACATGAACTATTATGTGTTAATTAGGAGGGTGGATGTGTGTGTGTGCGTGTGTGTGTGTGTGTGTGTGTGTGTGTGTGCGTGTCCATGCGTGTGTGTGTGTGTGTGTGTGTGGGGAGGGAGGGTGCACAGCCAGAGCCTACGTAGAATAAATTGAAAGTTACATTTTTTTCCTCTCTCTCTGTCCTCCCCGGTGCATAGCTGACATACCTTTGATGGTAATCAATGTGGTGAGGGGTTTTGGGTACGTAAAAAGGAGATGAGGCCAAGGAAATGAAACATTAAAATGTTGGCGCGCTGAGAAATTCCCCGGTTCCCCAGACGGATTTAAACAAATCTGCATCTGGCCCCGGCACGTCAGCAGCAGCTCCGACGTTAGCGCGCGGCGCGGCGCGCTGGCTTCCGATCGCGCCCCATTGATATGCTGGCCGGGAGGAGACGGCTCCCTGAGAAAGGGATTAAGGGGAGGACGCCCTCAATATCAAATGGATGCGCAGTTACATCACAGCCGGAGGACAACAGCGGCTAGCGGGTGGTAGAGGGGTTGCGGTGTAACATTGCTAATGAATTGCCACCCGCCCCCCCCCCCCCCCCCCCCCCACCCCCCCGCCCCCGCCACCTCGACAAACGGCAGCCACAGCTGGAAATTTAAAGAAGTCGATGTGGCTGTAAAGCAGGGGGATTAGGGGAGCCGCTCCTCAAGCTTTTTAATTTGTGCAAAAGAACTGCAGAGGGGACATGGTGGTGCCGTGCCAACTGTTGGTCACTGGCTATGTCCAGCTGGGAAGGTGCACTTTTGGTGATTCAAGTAGCTTGCAAGCTCAAAGGCAAAGCTGTTTTTAGGGTGGCTCCACACCCTAAAATGATAGTTTATCAGAAATTATTTTTACGAGAACCGACAGGAAACATTCTTGCAGATCCTTAAATCAGCGTACAAACAGCTTCTCTTTCATGTTTCAGTCCAGTTTTTTCCATTTTTTAAATTTTCGTTTACTGTATAATTTGTCTTACATGCCTTTCTTTGAAATGCTAATGACAAGATAAAGCTTCCCTTGTGTAAGTTCCTATATTTACCGTACATTCTCTAATAAGACCTATCTGTTTGCTTCTCTAAAATCCGTTTAGTGCATAACCTGGTACTCGGCAAACAGCAGAATCTTCCAAGCCCAGCAGAGCTTTTTGCTCAGTTGCGATCACAGTGAGATGAGACGCATTTTTCTTTTCTTTTAACACTCTGGTCCACTTCCAATAATGAGGACATTTTCAGATTTCTATTAGAAAATGTTTATGATTGTTAACCCCAGAAAAGAAAGTATGGTCAGACTGTGTATAATGTGGATATACAGTGCCCTCAGTAATTTTTTCACACCTTGGATAAAGATGAACAAAGAACTCTGTATAAAATAAATATAGGAAATGAGCTATGTTGTATGCTCAAAAATGGGAAGATTATATTGTATATATTTTTTAATTGGACCCGCAAAATGAGGCTGACTCTGGAGAATGTAGACATCTGCGGGTCCCCTCCTAAACGCGTCTAGTCACCACTTGCTTCTCTTCACATCACAGGCTCGGTCCAAGTGTGGTGCCTTAATCAAAATAGCCACCTCATAGCATAGCAGCCTAATTATATATTTTTTATATTAATACAATAGGTCAGAGAAACAGATTTTAACACAAGTAATATTCCTTTTTTCCCTAAAAGAAGAGGTCACAATCATACTCGTGTTTCCAGTACTTTGTGCACCCTCCCTTCACGGGGATAACACTAGCGAGTTTTCTGTACTGTTTTATGAATCAAGATCCTTCAGATCCCTTGGTCTGCTCTCTTCGTTTCAAACCATACATTTTCCATAGGGTTCAAGTCTGAAGACTTGAGGTGGCCATTGAAAGCAGTCATTTTGTTTTATATGGATGAGAGGAGCTTTCAATTAAAAATGCATGACTATCCAATTCCAGTGACCCTATATCTCCTTGGTCACAGCATGCTGCTACTGGTGCGTTCAAGGTGACCTGCCACCAGTGCAGCAGTAGCTTATAACATTTCTGGAGAGAAAAGACAGATGGATGAAAAGCATTTTTCTTTTTGAAATATACTAAGTGGTAATTTGACCAGCAAGGGAATAGCCTATAAGTGTCATGGTTTTGAACCCTGTTTCCGGATGCGGTCGTTTTCCTCGGTGGCCACGCGAGGGTGCTGCCCTTTTGGTAGAGGCTTGCTCCGCCCTGCTGAGTTGTCGGAGCTTTTGTTAAGCGTTTACACCTGTGCGTAGTCACGAGAGATATATAAGCCTACCGTTTCCTTCATTCGGGGCTTCGACATTAATTGTTCATTGTTTGTACTGTGGTGTTATTGTTGACTGTGAGTTCTCGTACCATTTTGGCTACTCGCCTATTGTTAACGTCTCTTAGTAGAGGCAGGGCTTATTTCTTGCTGGCTTGGTAGTTGATTATCTCGTAGAAGTTTGGGACCGTAAATCTCTGCTCTATTTTGCCTTTTTTTGTGCTTTTTCTCCGTGTATGGAGTTTTGGGCAATTCTGTTCGGAACAGTAGTTCTGTTCGCCCTTCGGCACATGTCTTCCCATAGGGAGATCGGGCGTTTCGCTTCTATTTAGTTATTAGCTCATAGAAGTATAGAGTAGTAGTTCTTTGTTCCATTTTTCGCCTTTTGATTGGTTTTCTTACTCTGAGACCTGGCGTTTTGCTTCTTCCCATTTCCGTGTTAGCTACTGTGAGCCAGTGAGTAGCTTTGGTACGTTTATTCCCTGTTTTGTCTCCTTCTTGTGGACTACGTTTCCCTTTGTTGTGAGTCAGGGTTTTTGTGGTTATTGAGAGGCTGTCGTGCTATTTTTGCGTTGGTCTTTGTTGCAGCTTTCCTCTGTCCTTTTTACCAACGGGACGATTTGGTTCGGAACTATTGTTCTGTTCGTTTTCCGGGTATGTTTCTCCTTGTGTGGAGTTTGGGCGAGGTTGTGGACATATTTGTGTGTGACTGCGCATAGCATAGGAACGTTGCTCTCTGTTTTTTTCGCTTTGTTACTTTCTTTTACTGAGAGGCTAGGGCGGTTGTTTTATATTAAGCTTGCGTTAGTCTATTTGGATAGGAAAGTTATGGGACGACGGTGCTCCGTCGGCTCACCTGTAAAATGTTTCTCCCTCCTGGGAGATCGGGTGTTTACCTCTTGTTTTCTGCAGTAGACTGCTAACTTATTAAACTAGCCGTGGAATGTTAAATCTCTGTTCCTGTTCGCCTCGTTACATTTCCCCTTATTGAGAGGCAGGGCTTGTATTTGTGTTTGTGCTTGTGTTAGTCAAATAGCCGATAGTTTCGGTGCAGCTGTCCATTCGTCTTTTGTGCTTTTTCTCTGGGTATGGAGATTTGGGCGATTCTGTTCAGAACTGTAGTTCTGTTCGCCCTTCGGTGCATGTCGTCTCATAGGGAGACCGGGCGATGTTGTAGACATGTTTGTGTGTGACTGCGAGCCTCAAACTATGCCTTGGAACATTAATTATCTGTTCCTTTGCCTCGTTGCATCTCCTTACTGAGAGGTTAGGGCGTGGCTCCATTTTAAGCTTAGTCATTTTGCTGGTAAGGCTATGGGACTGCGGTTCTCCGTCGGCTCGCCTGTAAAATGTTTCTCCCCCCTGGGAGATCGGGCGTTTACCCCCTTTAGGTTCTGCATGTGACTGTTAGTGTTAGCTTATGGAAGTAGCCACGTAACGTTATATCTGTTCTTTCGCCTCCTCTTATTAAAATCATATTATTCTGCTTTATTTGTTGAATGTTTATTTGTTTGTGCCTTTATGCTACTCGTCCGTTCTTGTCGTTACCGAGACAGGGCGCATATTATTTATGGCTATTCAGACTCCTGTCCTTGCGCTCTACTTGGCGTGTGACAGTGAGCCGGTTAGTAGCGTCTGTAATGGTATTCGTTGTTCGTGGTCTCGTCTCCTCCCCTTATCTGCGGGTATCCCGCCTTAGTGGCCTAAGGGCTTAATGAATCCCCTTGCTGCGTTTGGCTCCTCCCATCTCACACGTCACGCCCCATTACAATAAGATCTATGAATGTTTCTAGGTAACTGCAACTCATGCAATTACTTCATAATGCAGATCATTGAAGCGCGAAGATGAAAAATGTACCAATTCCAATATGATGTTTTCAGATAGAAATTAGCAAAGAATGTAAAGATCATGTGATTGTAGTGTTTCTTAATTAGAAAAACATAGGCTGTGTTTCACTGGTTGCGGTTGTGATCGCAGTCCAGGCAGGGTTGAGAATATACTATGCAAATTAACTCACAATCATAGCAATGCACTGCACACAATAAAACCATTAAACCATACGACACAAAATAAGTTCAAAAGTACACTACTACCGAACTCATCCAAACTCACACCTTGGTTAAAGATGAACAAAGAAAGCTGTATAAAATAAATATATATTGTATATATTTTTTAATTCGACCCGCAAAATGAGGCTGACTCTGGAGAATGTAGACATCTATGGGTCCCCTCCTAAACACGTCTAGTCACCACTTGCTTCTCTTCACATCACAGGCTCGGGCCAAGTGTGGTGCCTTAATCAAAATAGCCACCTAATAGCATAGCAGCCTAATTATATATTTTTTATATTAATACAATAGGTCAAAGAAACATATCCCAGCCCATGTTTGTAATGTAATGTGCATTGCATATCAATATAAACTATCCAACCTTTTCATGACCCCAGTCATTCATTTATTAACACCATACAACTTCATTGGATAATAACTTCAACTTTATAGTTAAACCAATTATCATGAATGTAGTGGGGAAAAGGTAGCTGCTCCACAATCTCTCCAAAATGTTTTCTCTCAGGTCTGTAGGCTCCGTTAGATTGTCCACAAATATGGTGAAGGATCATCTGACAACATCACATTCCTCCACTACTCGGTTGTCCATTGCCAGTGCTCTTTGCATCACTTATAATGCTGGTTTCTGCACTGCAGCCCAACTATGGTATACTGCTCTGTGGAATTCTAGATAAAACTACCTGCTCACATCCTAGATTAAACAAGTTGCTCACCCATTTAGCCTCCGCAGATCTCTTTTCTGTACTGACCTCAAATGATTGCTGTTGGAGTCCTGCGGGGTTTTCACTGGCCACCTGCCATGTAAAGTACAAAAATCTATTTATTACATTTTGACCAATAATTCTTCCCCTTTTTGCCACTCAGTGTCACTACATGACATGAACATCAAAGTATTCAAGGAAATCCTTCACGACTGCGTTCTTAAACAAATTTTTGTTTTTGATCCCTCGAGTTACGAATACGACTAGAGACACCACAGGCATGCCATGGTAAACTCCACCACAAGCTGTGTTCTAAATTAACAGCTCAGGGCAAAAGCTTCATATCCGTTTTCCTTTCCACTAATTCTGATATGAGAGCATTTTGGCATTTGATTAAACAATGTTTAAGTGCCTCAAGTTCACTCCTGGTGGCTTTTGCCAGTTTACAGGAAACTATAAACGAGACGCCCACTGTTTGCTAAGTGGTGGGAAGTAATTTAAGGTAAAGCTGTGGTAGGGTAGTCCTACAGCCAAAACCCGACTTGGCAGCAAGACAGAAAAGTGTAGCTGTCATCTCCCAAAGAGATTATAACAAGCAGACACTATTGTGGGGTTGACACTGAGAATGGACGTCCTTATTCACTACATCCCATTGTGATATCTTACAAAAGCCAAGTGAGGTAAGTTTTAAGACACAGCTTTACAAGAAGTTCACTTTTCCAGTAAATAACAGATGTCGGAGCAGTCGTGTCTGTGACTAAAGAGCCCCCTACATAAAAAGTACATTTGTCAATTTTGGAATTATTTTCCAGCCAAGAACAGACTGAATGTGTTGAAGAGGCCAATGGGACTCACAGCCAAGGGAGGCGATAGGTAGGCACAGGAGACAAGATGTTCCCAAAAAAGCATGTGTTTATTTACATGGATGGAGGGTGACCGTGACAGTAATATATACAGTGAACCACAAGGGGGACAAATAAGGGGGCAAAATGAATAATAAAACAAAATGTGGAACAAGTAATAAAGTTGCACTGACCAAGGAAAAACTAACACAGAAATGAAAACTTACTTAAGTGCAACTTGGTTACAAAACTAACCAAAGTACAGTTCTTAACTATGCTCTCCCGTACTGGCTAACCTTAAATAGCCTTCTGTTGGAAGGCAACCTCTGTTTGGTTATGCAAATGGAAATAGCTGTCAGGTAAAAATAAAGCATTCCTTTTCTCCATTTCACCTACAGTTCTTCCTAATGACATTCATGAACAATAAATCAGAAATCTTGAAACGACAGTACACAATGTCCAACTTACAGCCTTACATAACTGTATTGCAGCCACCAAACACAGAAACATAACGGAATGCAACCACCCTGTCACCCAATATGGTTGCTTCCTCCGTCGATTCAGTTGTGGGCATGCCCAAGCACGCCTCCCTAGCAGACTGTGACACAAATGATTCATGAACTGATGCGATTGGCAACATTTTGGTTTCATTATTACAGAAAAAAGAAAAGAGGCAGTGACTGAGGTCTGTATTTCATCAAACTTTTACCATATTGTGTTTGATAAAAAAAAGTAACACATTTATTTGTAAGTTACAGTTAAGGACTGGTCTGGACCATAACATAGTAAACTTTGATGTCACTAAAATAGATGCATAGAGAACCAACCTATTCATAATTGTCACGGTATAATTTGTGAGGAAATGGAATGGGTGCATAGAGTGGTACTCACAGATCTCAGGTTTTTAATTGTACTTTTCAATACAGCCACCTGGTGCATATTCACTCTCCTGCTAGGGTGCGAGCATAGGGCATAGAGACCAGTAATTGGATATTTCAGTGGGATCAAATAAAAGTGAACTTTAGCCTCCCTAAATGCCTACTGTTATGGTTCAATACAATTATGTATGGCTATAACCTTGCTGTGTATGATGCATTAAATTATTAAGCGTATGCAGTTCCTTGCAGAATTTTTATAATTATGTGATGGGTGTGTGTGCAGTCTGATATCACTGTTCATTAAATGAAAGCATTACAGCCTAATCTGGAGGTCTGTTGTTATGGCTCTCCTTCCCAGGATGTTTACCATAGTCTACTACAAGCAAATAATGGTAAATATATAACCCAAAAAAACATGTTGCAGTCCTGGAGGGATTCTCGCTGCCATCTGGAAACAGAATATTCACTGTCATTTAACAGTTGCAAATGATAAAACAGGCCATCCCCAATGGTAATACCATAATGATCATATTTAGAAAATATGAGGTAACTAATGTTTTTGAATTGGAAAATGCAGTTGCATGATGGTGCCAGCCTTTACTATTGCAAACAAACAAAAAAAAAACCTGTAGTTTTTTTTTTTTTTTTAATAGTGCTTGTTTAGTTTGTGTGATCAACACTTGTAGTGGAAAAAAATAAGTTCCTGTACTCATGTGAGCAAAACGTAGAAGTTCCGGTATGGTCAGTTTTATCCAAACTAACATGTTGATAAAGACTGAAAAGGTTCCGTTACAGAAAAGCAGTGAGAAAGAAAGAAAGCAGGTCGCGGTAATGAAGCCCGTTTATATGTCACTTTATGGGCTCACTTTATGGACTACAATACAGTGGCTGTTGTGAGAATGAGAAATATAGAATCTCACAGGCACGCACACATTGCATACGTAGAACTTATGAGAAGTAGCGGAACACAAGAAAAAACAAAATGTCCGTTCCGGCCCACTTCAAGCACTATGTGTGATGCACTGTTCCCCAGACTGTCAAATGTTTTGCTTTGATAGCTTAATCAGAATTTTCTTTTATTATTTACAAAATTTCAGGGAACACATCATTTTTTGTTGCCATAATTTCCTTGTATTTTCCATTTATATTGTTATAATTATAGAATACATATTACTTCAAAGAAATTGTATGTGGTTGTTTGACGTTATTAAAGAAATGACAATCTTTGGAATATGAGGAATAAAAAGTTGGCAAAAACTGAAAAAAAAGTTCAACATAGAGTCCACAGCGAAATACTGCTTGAAACATTCAATCAAATATTGAGGAATGGGCCTGGTTACCCTGTACCCCTGGAGTCTGAATGATTCCTTAGCTCCCCTCTCTCATATCCCTCACCTTTGATAATGGTTTGAGATCACTTTAACCCAGTGGTTCTCAACCCTGGTCCTGGGGACCCCCTGTGTATGCTGGTTTTCGTTCCAACCACAATTGCAATACCAGAATTTTAACAAGCTGTTATTTTTTCTTAATTAGATGTTTTTATTGTATAGAGAGAACACTTTAAACTCTTTACTCTCTTAAGCCACGTTATGTTAGCAATAGCTATGCATGCTTTGAAGAAGAAAAATCCCATGTTCGTTATGCTTATTGTGTTATATTGCAAACAATTACAAAGAAGAGGTAAGAACTCAGGTGAATAGGCTCCTAATTAGGTAATTGAACACAAGTTTAAGTTCCTTCATAATTTTTTCCTTAAACTTGTTAACACAATGCAGGTTTGGCTCGTTATCATTGGCTTTGTCTTCATTATTTACCAAACGGTTAGTTTTAGTGGCCATGTGTCCACAATTTCACCAATTATGAGCCAATTGATTCACCTCAGTCTTTAATTTTATCAGTTAAAACATTTTTTACCTCCTTTTAATTGTTTACAATACAGCACAATGTGAATATTGGACTTTTATTCTTCATGGCATGCATAGCTATTACTAACATAATGTGGCTTAAGAATGTACATAATCCCTCTAAACATTAAAAACACCTAATTAAGAAAAATTAACAGCTTGTTAAAATTCAAGTATTGCAATTGTGGTTGGAACGAAAACCAGCATACACAGGGGGTCCCCAGGACCAGGGTTGAGAACCACTGCCTTAACCAAAGATGCATCTGTCAGCTGGTGATCCATTCTTTTACCTGAAAAAGGAAGATGGTGGTATGTCTATATCCCTCTGTGCCATAGATCCTACTAACCTCATTTGAGTTCTTGCACCTTTTGGGAAAGGACACAGGTTCCTGCTCCAGTCAGTATTTTCAAATATGTAGAATGTGTTGTTTTTAAAAGGTGAAAGAAGGCAGGCAAACAAATCATTTAAGCTTGCAGAATTAAAGTGCACTGCTGTTTTTAAGAAAACATTTGTTAAGAACATGTGACAGGTCTCAACATGTTGTATTATTATTATTACTATGATATGCAGTAAATTAGTTCCGTCACACTCCAACCTTTTCACATGACATACGTAAGTACTGCCCAGTTGTTTCAGAGGGAATTTTGTATGATTCTTAATACGTGATGATAAATGACAAAGATTTGAGTTTGTACACATTTTAGAAGTATATTTGGATTAAGAGGTCTGCTTCAGGCTAGAAATGAGGCCCGACCCCGACATCTTTATGGTCCGACCCGAACCAGGACGACAAGCTCTAGCCTGAGGCCGATCCCGATAGAGCCCAATTGCTGGAATAACAAGCCAACAACACCATACAGCACAATAGAAAATAATGCAGTGTTTCACACAGGAAAGCTGCTCGTGAAGGTGGTTGCGATCACGCGACAGTGGGGGGGAGAAACAACACTTCCACCAGCTAACACTTCCACCAGTTAATGGACAACAACGGCGCAAAGCAAAGCTTCTAGTTTTTGCAGTGCGCCATTATAAATAAGTTTTTCCTTCTGTTAAATGTGAGTTGAAGTAGGTCACTCGCACGTCTGCAACAAACAGCACAGGAGCAACGTCCTCTTTCTTTCAGCCTCAGGAGTGGATCTCTACAATATACATTATTCCAGTATTTTGTATTGTAGAGATCCACTCCCGAGGCTGTCTAACTGGTCAGCTAATGGTGAATGCATATTTTTTTTATTTTTTAAATTTGGGGCTGAGCATATCCAATTCCCACCCCAATTTGGAATGGCCAATAGTATGCAACCGCAGCCACATACATTACGCAAACTCAACTGTTGATTCGGGAGAGTATAGATATTCACGGTTCTCCTCTGAAAGACGTGGTGTCGCCAGCTGCTTCTTTTCACACCGGAGACTACAGCTAAGCTTGCATAGAGCGTAGGAGGGACCTTTCATATCTAGCTTTGACTGCAATCTACGGGTGCCCGATCGACGAGGAGGAGTCGATAGATAGCAATGCACATGGACCCCTATCCACCATTGCCAGGGGGCGCCGCAGTTGGCGCTGGCCCGGTCCGGATCTGATCTGAGGCTGCGAGGCTCATCCATGCACCGTCCAGCAGCCCATCTTTAATGCACTGGTTAGCGCGGCCGCCTCTCCCCCTGGAGACCTGAGATCAAGCCTCACCAGGTCCGTGCCGTTGCATTGGTGTCAGGTGTGGAGGTGGGGCCTTGACAGAAAGGACATTGGTATGCGAGCGTGAGGCCGCACTCTGAGGTGTGGTGTATCGTAATGATCTGCTCCTGAGGCTGCCTAACTGCTCTGCTGATGGTGACTTACATTACATTACAGGCATTTAGCAGATGCTCTTATCCAGAGCGACTTACAACTTTTTAGCATTCCTTTTACATATATTATCCAATTATACAGCTGGATATATACTGAAGCGATTCAGGTTAAGTACCTTGCTCAAGGGTACAATGGCAGTGTCCTACCTGGGAATCGAACCTGCAACCTTTCGGTTACAAGGCTAGTTCCTTAACCATTATACTACACTGCCGCCTTGTTTAGTGCAGTGGCCCATGTTCGAGCCTCGCCAGGTCCCTGCCATTACCATATTTCAGTGTTCATAATGATCAGAACAGGCTAATCAGCTAGATTTACTGTAGTTTTCCCTTCTTTTAACCATTATGTGAATAGGTTTATTGCTCCTGTGCTGTCAAAAACAGCTGTTTTATTTTGCTAATTCAGCATAATGGTACACTACAAAAACTGGAAGCTTTGTGCCATTGTTATCAACCCTAGTTGACAGCTGGCAAAAGTCTTACTACGCTACTATTCGTAAACTTTTGGGCTGGCAGCGGGGCCCATAACCAAACTCACCCGATATCCAGCCCGATCACAGCATACCTTCAGGCCCCATCACTTTCGGTTCAGGATGCAGACCTCTATTTGGATTAGTTAGAAAAGAGCATGTCTGGTCATTGTCTTTAATTTAATCAGTCTCACCATGTATTTTCCCCCTCAAATTATTGTCAGTGCCTCTTGAGCTGTCCCTGCGAGCCAGAACCAGTACTAGAGGTCACCCAGTACTACAAGAGAGCTAGCAGCACTGTTCGGAGGAGAGGTATGCATGTTACTGTTGGAAGGAATGACCTAAGAGACTAATCTTGAATTTCCTACATCTCACAGATTTCCCTCTACTGCAAAACTCCTGTTCTAGTCCATGAATCTTTCATAACCATATAATCTGAAAATGTAATACAATTACTAGAGATAACGGTGCAAGTTTTATAAAAGCGAATAATAGGAAAGTTTTTGTTTGTATTAAGGTGTGGGAGAGCAGTTCCTTTTTAAAGAGGGGTCTCTTCTATTTAGCCCTTGGTCTTGCAAACAGAATTTAACTTGCATAATTACTGTCAGGAGAGCAGAAGGGTTCATATCTGAATGTTGAATGTTATCAGAAAAGGCAACACCATTTTTCAATGGAATTGAACAAGAACAAGTGAAGATCTAGCAGAATCAGTTACCTCCTCAGCAGTTTAAATACATTCAAACAATCACAAATGTTGCAACAGAGTATTTATTTATCAGCACTGCTGAACAAAGAGTTATCTGCCTCATTTCCAGGGACAGAAAAGTAGGATTTGCCCTTAGCAGGTTCTGCTGCTTCACCTTACAAAGTTCTGGCAAAGTCCTTTAAAATATTTATCACATCTTTTTCTCCATGCATCTCAATTCTCTTTGGCTGGGGAGTCAGTTTGGCAGATATCACTAATTTTGCCAGCCATTTGAGCCAAAGCTGTGTGAATTCTGACATTATTTATTGGGAAGGGGGGATTCTTAATCAGTTTCTTGCCACATTATCAAGGGATTTATCATCTGAATATGCTAATACTGATGGGGACCATGCAGGCAGTGCATTGCCTGTGCCAACCAGGAATCGGTTGCCCACTGTCTTAATGCCAAGGAGAGAGCCACAGATCTTTCTTTCTGGTGCCTTGCTAAAAGAGATCCGCAGTCCTGGGGATTAATGTGGGAAGCATTATGATTTTTCTCCTCCAGTGTGATCTGCCCCACATTTACATTTCTAGCTCGGAACACTTACTCCCAACATGTCTGCATTGCTACAGAGAGGAAGTGACTTTTTGAGGGCTCTTGGCTCCCACGCACTTCTGGGCTTTCCGGCGAATTGATCGAGATTTGCTTCTTAATTAGTGGCGTGAATCCCTTCCTCTCCCACCTCGTTTTGTTTGGTTTCGATCAGAGACTCGCAGCCCCCCCCTGTTCACCGTGCCATGATATTAGGTGATTAAAAATCAACATCTCAAAGATGCCGAGAATGAAGGCACAAATTGGATGGGCTCACCTGAGGCGAATGTGGGGGACTTTGTTCCGTTGATATTCAAAGAAATTTAAATAAGTTCCGA
The DNA here is from genome assembly GCA_029718625.1 of Synaphobranchus kaupii. Taxonomy (NCBI): domain Eukaryota; kingdom Metazoa; phylum Chordata; class Actinopteri; order Anguilliformes; family Synaphobranchidae; genus Synaphobranchus; species Synaphobranchus kaupii. The sequence continues at coordinate 122,610,764 of CM056376.1, forward strand.
AGCCTTGCTAAAAGCGAGAGATGAAACAGATGAAGAGAAAGCAAAGATTGACAATGATAAACATGAAAAAGCTTTTTTCTTCCTGGCATGCATTGAAACTGTTCTGCGCCCACTATAGTTTTGGGGCGCAATCACATTGTTTCACAGTAAATTTGCACACATTTTATATAGATACACTGTACATTTTCTATATAAAACAAAGATGTGAATATGCATTAGTACATACTATGCAAACACTTGTTTCCATCTGAAACTGTGAAACAATATGGTTGCTTACATATCTGTGAAATACCCATGTGTGAAAATATATATATAGATGAAATGAGGATGACAAAAGTGAAAATGAGATTAGAAAAATCCTTTTATAACCACATCATACTTGATACATTGATGTTTCAACTGAGCAATGAATATGGAAAACCTAAACATGCACAATAATCAAATTATTCCTTGCAGAAGCAAAAGGAGTAGTTACGTGGGAAATATTCCGACTGTCATAAAAAGCACATATCGCGTTAAGTGGTATTAAGTTTGATGGCAGCCCAATTTTTACTTTCGCTGTGTTGAACCCAGGCAACGGAGGGAAAAAAAAAAATGTTGAACAGAATTATTGACATTTCTTACTGACATCAAACTGGTGCCAGGGGTGCGGAAGAAAGAGAATCATCCGCCTCTGATCTGAGTTCATTAAACGAGAACAAAGAACAAAAGGAAACACGGGCAGCCTACAGGCACTGCTGTTCTGAGGGACGCGCAGTCACACCTCCGAGTGGCACTATGGGCTTTTCTAAAATCCTTTTCCCTCAAGTTGAAAGCCTCCCCATTGCCTCCCCGTCCGTTTGTTTGCTCTGCCTTTCAACTCGCGGCGTTACCCTGACTTTCCGTGAAGGACAACTTCTGTCGCTGGTCTGCAGTGTTCAAACAGTTCGACTCGTGGGAGGTCTCCACTACCTCTCCCCCAATAACCCATAACCCACACCTCTCCCCTTCTTTATTCTACCTAGCAGTGTTTTCTTTTTTAAACGCTTCGTCGTGCAGTCGAAACACCAAAACTCAGCTCTGTAAAACCAATATTCCCATCCACTTTGTTGTGGAGTGTCCAGGATGTATTTTTTTTTGTATGCATATGTGTTTTGTATTCCATAGAATCGCATTTTTGTAAAAATATTGTTATATAAGCAACTCTCTAAACTATGTTTCTCCCTTAGAAAGTTTCTCCCAAAATTACTTGCCCCATGTCTCTACCATATGGACAGCTGGCAAAAAAGACTCAAATGACAAAATCTATATTTGCACTGACAAGATAGCATTTTCCAAAGATAGAATTATATTGGAAGGCTTTTTAAAACACCTTCCCCTTGATAACTGGTTGTAACTGTTGGCTCTCAAATATGGTGATGTTCCAATATTGAAAGGTGGGCGTGAGGTAAATAGCATACGCACACATAAAAAAAATTACTCGCCCCTAATTGACAACTGTTAGGAAAAAAAATCCATGTATACAGCCATGGAAAAAATTAAGAGACCACATCAACATTTCTGTTTCACAGTTTAAGGGTAGTGTCTTTGCGAAATCTAACTTTTGATATTCTTTGATGATATTCTTTTTGATATACTATCGACCACATTTGATTTTAATTCCAAACATAAATATTGTGATTCAGAACAATTATTTCCAGAAGATGTAAAAATACTAAAAATACACAGTGTTGTTATAAATGGAATGATGCAAACTAAACAAGTTTATACCCATGAATAAATAATAAAAAGTGACAATGTCTTCACTTTGAAAGGGCTCAACAATCAATATATACATGTAGAAAAGAGCCCGGTGCTCCCCATTGAAAGAGGAGTAGCGATAAGCCAATGACTAGGTGGCTTCTGACTACCCAGCTCAATTCAAACTTAGTTAATGAATAAAAACATTAATTTGTGTGTCAAATGACACTTACTTTTTATTGTACTATGAGTATGTGCCATTATTGTTGTTACATCATGCAGCTCCCTCTGAAAATTGCTCATCCAAACCCTATTTTTGATGGACCATGAACATGCAGTAGTTGTCAAGGGAGGGCATATTTGAAAACATACACACCGGAGTACTATTGATATTTTTGAACTTGTGAACATGACAGAATTTGTATATTTATCCGTGAAATGATGCAGCAGTACATGCTGAACAACAGCTTTGTAAAAAAACAAATAATAATAATAATAATAATAATAATAAAAAGCTATAATACTGAAGATTCTTTAGCATAGTACTTCCACAAAGTGGAATGCCACAAATGTATGCCACACATAGAAAACTGACTGCACTGTAGGTAATTTTTGCAATATTTTGGAATTCGGTTCTATTTAATAATGGCGGCCACAGTCATTTTCGGTAGCCATTTAGTACTACTTGGTTTGCTAATTGGGACAGTGTCACAATACCAGGCCAAGAACAACAAATAAATGCACGCGCAAATAAAACACACGGCATCCGACGACATAATATTGCCCTCAAATCAATGTATAAAAAGGCATGGCCGCTCATATTGTGCCCAGGTTGTTGCGGCAGGAAATAGCATGCATGTGATAGACTGGCACCCCTTTTACCCAGCATAAAACCTCAGTGCGTGGATGACTGACTCCCATGGCCTTATGTGCAAGAAGAGCGTCTGCTCTGCGTCCATTTCCTCTCAAGTATAGTATGAGTGCAGTACTCAGAACTAACCTGGCATTTAGCCTCCATTTTTCCTTCTCCGTCCTGCTGGCAGTATCAGACTTGGACATGGGCAGATGCCAGAGTGTGTGTGTTTCCCCAGTAATTACTGCAGTGGTAGTTGAAGTGTTTAAATGATTTGCGGTTTGACTGCTTGAATCTGGTGTTTTTTTTCCCCTCCCACGTTGCCCTTTGTGACTCCTATCAGCACTGCCTCTGCTTTCTTGATGGACGGCTTATACTCTATGCATTGCTTTAATTGACTATGTGAGGACTTAGGTTTTTTAATCTTTGATCACCCTATAATCGAGAGCTGCGCCTCTGACAACTGCCTTTCATTTCAAGTGAAAATGCTTGCAGCAGAGACACTGAACTGTCTACCTATGATTTTAAGTACCTCTCCTATATGTGTAAAAAGAAGGCGTGTCATTCTGTACTTCTGCTCGTTCTATATAATCGCAGGTAACATTTCATAATATTTAGAACTATAATGTATACTGTTGATATACAGTGCATATGGTATATGCATATGGGTATATGCTCATTTGAGTCTGCCTGACATTGGCAGCAAGAGATAATTGCTGAGAAACAGCTGGAGACACTTTAATAACCCATTTATGAAAGTGATTGGGATGCTGAGGAGAAACTACTCGCAACCTGTTTCAGTTTCACACAATGGGCCAAACCGCCAACGTAACGCAACACACTGTCGTGTGCCATATCTTCTCTTTCAGCTGAAATCATCTAACATGCACACGACGTAACTTCTTAACCAAATGTTTTTTTTAATCAAATTACAGCTTTAAAAAAAACTGACAGATCAGTGTCAAACTTGAGAAAAAAAAAATATCTGTGGCACACAGGCAACATTTCAAAATTGCATTTAACATAGAAACCGTCTGCGACTCTTACTGCATCCTTACAATACCAACGCTATGTTGTAATGAAACACATAAGTATCAGAAAATATGTTCCAACACTTCAGAATATATGCACAAATAGAAATGTTTCTGCTTTCAGATATTGTAACGCATTATTTATAAATAAAATAAGTGTTATAAAGTCAGGGGTGGCACACACAGAAACCGGTGGGAAGAGAGAGAAAGAGACGCAGCACAGTTCAGTATGGCACAGGCTGCCTTTTATTACCGGTCTCTCATCCAAGTACTAACCGGGCCTGACCCTGCTTAGCTCCAAAATCGCGGGCGGCCAGGGTGGGTAAGGCCGTAAGCAAAACACGCAAAGCGAACCAATCCTTGGAGGGAAAAAGAGAAACGGGAGAGTCCAAACGTACAATAGAACCACAGCTGCCTCTTGCTGGTGAAGAAAGAACCCCCACCCCCCAAATAAACACAACGGGAACCTGTGCCCTCTGGGTTCCAGGTCTATTGGGGAATAGCCAGGACCGGACCGCTCTTCTGGACCGTAACCCCTCCCAGTCCACCAAAGACATTAGTGGCTCGGCGGGGTGGCACACAGCGGTGCGAGCGGTCAAGCGAAGTGGTCGGAGGTTGCCGGGTGAAGCCAGGGGCATCTCGGGACCAGGGGGGGGGGTGTCGCCACTGCTCTCTGTGTAGAGGGAAAGACGAAGGGTATTATTAGGCGCACTGGGCGCAAGGAATAGGTTGCGGCAGCCGGCAGGGTCCCCAGCTAAACTCTCCTACGCTTAGAGCCCCGCCTGCTGATGAGGGAATATGCGCCTGCTGTGCTGATTTCGTATTGGACACAGGTGTGGATCTGGGAGGATCCTTTTCCCCCTTGTGCCTTTCGCTGTCCTTGGTCCTGCTTCTGCTCTCTGGTAGACTTCAGACCCATCTGCTGTCCGCGGTGCTGACGGCCAGCACAGCCCCGCGCCCTGTCCCACCCACTCTGGCGCCACAACAAGGCTGTCAAATATATATCATGTATTCCAAAAAGTCATACTTTTTAATATACGGTAGTATATTGTGTTTGTACGTGAATGAACGCAGAGTATGCTGACTACCTATTTCATTCTTACCCTGCTGGCACAAGCTTCCTTCATCCCGAGTACACAGTTATACACTGACATATCAGATACTAAAACAAACAGCAGATACTATCCCCTCCAGTCACTGAGAGAGGACCTTGGTGGGGAGGGGTAAGAATGCTCTTACCACCAATTTTTCAGTTGCTGACAATGTGATCGGATAATTGCCACTCCCACTCTGTGGAGTGCTGTCAGTCCTTGACTTGGACAAAAAGAGTTTGATAGGTGGGGGATTGTGGACTTTAATGTTTTATTCATGGCAATTTGGTGCTCAAAAGTGAAGTGATAAAGTATCTCTATTTGGAAGCTGAAAAAGTTTTACATTATTGTAGTAAATAGTTTGCCTAGCCCCATCAAAGCTGAATGGAATGAAAATGAATGGAATGTCTTCAAACTAATTTTGTGTATCACTTGGGTAGATAAGAGTCCCTTCACTTGATAATTAATTTAATACATTTAAACCCAAAAGAAGCATACACAATTCCAATTCCACAATTTAACTGGCACGTCAAAAACATACTTATCAAATTGATTATCTGCTTAAATATTTATTTAAGACATAAAATTAGGACTGAATTGATTTTTCTCCCTACAGTTATTAAATCAAACCAGCCAGTTGAGTTGCCAGTTTAGAAAAATCCAGTGAGTACCATTCAATATATCATGGGATTTTATACTTAACTGAGTATTTATTATTACATATTTTATAAAAATAGCCATTTAAAAATGACAATATGATGTTTATTTGCATATATTTAAAAAAAACATACATCTAGACAATGGATAAAATCAGGATTCAAATCAGGGTTTGAATATAGGGCTGGACCAAGGCCTGAAGGTATGGGGGTGCAGCTCCTTTAGCAGCCTTGTACACCGCAGCCACCAGGAGCCAGTGGAGGGAATGCAGGAGGGGACATGACATGGGGACATTTGGGGAGGTTGAAAAGCAGGTGGGGCTGTGGCTTTCTGAATGAGCTGAAGGGGCTGGAGAGAGTGCTGTAGTAACTGCAGTGCCAGCGAATCTTCCACATCACAGGTAGCTACTCCACTGCAGCAGCGTTGCAGTAACTTAGTTCTATTTGAGCTGACCAACCACATCAATGATTACCGGTTTTAAAGACTGCGACGGTTGCCTTCGGCTTTTGGCCATCATCTCAGTTTGTTTGGTATGACTGACTTGTGCCATGTGTGAATTTCCGGCTTCTCTTCTTCAGACATAGAATTCAATGTGACAAGACTGCTTCCAAGTTCAAACTCAAAGTTATTCTAAACTTTATTCCGCACAAGTGTTAAAACTTCATCTACGCAGTTTAATTTTAAAAAAAGCTCACCTTTAGTTTTGTATCTTTATTTGGATGCAAAAAGATCCGTTCGGGTTGAGCTGGGAAACAAATGAGTCACACTTTCCAATTACTAAAAATGTAAATGTTAAGCTTGACAAAAGGGCACGTCATGGCACAATTGCTAAAGAATATGTTGTGGGGAAAATAAACAGTATTTGATATAAAGGGCCAGACTGAAATCAAGCAGATTGCAAAAGAGGCAACATAATGGGTCACTGAAATGAAAATAGGATTTCATTTCTGTGAACAAAATCACTATTTGCATTCACTTAAAGATTAGAGGGTATTGAATTCTGGATGCTGCTTAATTCAAATGGATGTAGGCAGTCAACTGGCTGTAATTCTAACTGAATGGAATGTGTGTGTGTGTGTGTGTGTGTGCGTGTGTGTGTGCGTGTATGTGTGGTTTAAAAAAAATATTTTTTGACAGTCTGCAACAGAAGAAATTGTCCTCTTCCATCTTCCGATACTGGGGTGACAATTGAGCTGCCGGAAAATATTTTCTCGTTTCAGACACCTGTTAGTTATGCTTCATGTAAGTAAATGTAGCGTTGACTCAAGCCAGAGGTGTGTGTGTGTGTGTGTGTGTGTGTGTGAGGGGGGGGGGGGGGGGTGGGGGTCCACATTATGTATTGCACTCGATTGCTCCTGTGCTTTTTTTTTTATTCAGCCTTGTCCACCTGCTTTGTGAGAGTAAGCTGTGACTACCTGTGAAAGCGAGCGCGAGGCGCTTGATGAAATGGAATTGTAATTAGTTGGACAAGCCAGGCTTTTCTGACCGAATGAAACATGGGGAGATTAATCCCAGAGAAGGACTGAAGGTTGGAAGATGAGAGCAGGTGTCAAGGTCAGGGGATGGTTGAGTGTTTTTTCCCTCCCTTCCACGTCTGTTTGCTCGTGGAAGCTTTACGGCGATGCCTTAGAGGTCCTTCTTGCTTAAATGCTTGTCCTGACTAAACTCTTCACCTCTGAAAACCCGATCTGCAGGGTCGGCCATTTTAGTTAATATACGTGGGTATCCTAGGAACATAATTATTATAAGGAGGGTTATTCAACAGATCTAATGGGTGAAAACGTGAGACTGATGAGGGTGGAGTTAATCACACAAACATTTACACTCCTTCTCAGCCGATCCTGTAGGAGGACCTAATGTGTGGGGTCTCTTTGCAATAGTGACAGAATACCATTTTCCAATATTAGAGCTGCTTATAAAAGTGGAACGGGAGGTGGGCGGGATGGGACTTTGTTTCCCTTGGAATTATTGATTCAATTGTATTCCTAATGGTTCTTAATTTTATTTCTGCACAAAATTAACGCAAGGGAAGGAGAAAGTGGTGAGCTGGCTTTATCAAGCATGCTGAGTCAATGGCTATTTTAATCACTCAGTGTTGTGTACGTCCCCCCGTGATCTGTTTTCACGCAAGCCCGTCCACTGTTTTGGCATAGAATTCTACATCATACAGAAGTGCGCATATTACTGTCTCCCGAGTGCATGGTGTTATAAGGGGATTCATACTACCCTGTCCAACAGCATTGTCTAAATCCATCTATTTGGCTTACTCTGAGGCTTAACGTGAAGGCTGCAGTGAGTGATGCCGTCTTCATTCCTCAAATAAAAACTGCTTTGTGTAGGAATTATGAGATATGTAAATCTAAATATTCACGTGCATACTATTCTGTTTTCCTGAGCTGATGTGCAAAATACTGCACATCAATATTTTAAAATACGTGCTGGTCTAAATTATTATTTCCCAACATTAAACAGAGCTACTGAGCAAGCCACATGCTGTACAGTAATTTAAAGACCTCATAGGGGGAAATAATAATGGTGCATATATGTATGATTATTTTACAATTGTATACTTATTTATTGATAATTGCTACTATTGTAACTCTTGAACGCTAATAATTATAGCAACTCTCAGGCATGCCAAGGCAAAAGGGTATGCCTCGACATTGTTATTCCAGACATAAAACGTCGGAAGACAGTTCTAAATACCGCATGTCAGTCAGTTCACTCTTTGTAGTCTGCAGGTTCGTAAGTTTGAATAGCCAAGAGCTTTTAGAAGGGTGTTTTTTTTTTTTTTAATCCCCCCCCCCCCCGCTCTCAACACACAACCATTGCACTCTCATAACAGAACAAAAATGTGGGACGACGTGCTGCGAATGACTTATTCAATCATCATAAAGCGGGACTGAGAGGACTACTAATCACAAGCACTACTGACGAAAGACTCTCGAGAGTTAGAGCTTCAGCGCGTTCGGGCCTCACCATCAGTACTGAAGGTCAGTTTATTCAATAAGCAGATCAGGTATCAGTATCAATATTTATCCCTCATTTATCTGTAGTGCAATGGAAATACCGATGTGGACCAGCTCGCATATATGCACATAATGAAACCTGTTCCATTGCAAGGCTTTAATGAAGAATACTTGGCAAATGATACATTGTGGAAAATGACATTAAGGAATAAAAAGCTTGAATTCGGAGCTGGTTTCGTCAAACGTTTTGCTCTTGTGCAAATATATCTTATATCCACAGCGCAGAGACAATTTATGTGTGAATAGGATGGAATTTCAGTTTTTTCTGGGCTGGGAACATGGCACTGAACTTAAAGACTTTCACTGAAAGGTTTAATTGGGCTTTTTCTGCGACGTACCACTTAAAACTATACAATACTGTGAGGCAACGCACTTTCTAAAGGAAACTGCAGCTGAATCTTGGCAGAAGTCTATTTCTGTGTAAACTGTGTCATTTTGGTAAATAACACAGCCGAGAATCAATATACTGTATTTTGCTAATTAAATTTGCTGTCTGTGTAGGAGTGCCAATGGACTCTCTGCTGTATTCCTTGTTAGTCTAAGAAAGAACACTTCACTTCACTCTTTTTTAATACTGAGCGATGGATAGACAGGGTCAGGGTGAGAGAGCACGAGCGAGCAGAAAGCATGCCTGCACTGAATTCTTTGTCATCTTGAAAGAGCTGCACATCAGTGCCGGACTCCGGTACCTACCGGCCTCAAAGCTCACATGTTGGAAATTCACTTTCCCGGCTCACGCTGAGGTGTGAAGAGCAATTAAGATGAAATACAGAAGCTAGGGCGTTTCTCCCAGAAGTGTCCCGCTTTCACTCCACATCACGTAGCTGCCACAGACGTCCCTCTGACGTGGACCATATGGCAGGGACTATCACATCTAAACATCACAGCGACCTTTCAACATATAAACCGTATGCATACAGTCCAGGAAATTCATGCTGGCACCTGTGTGGTAGCAAATTTGGCACATAGAACGTTTTAGTGTTGAAAAAAAAAACGAGCCTATAGTAGTGAGGAATACGACAGTTAGAATGCGCCAGTATGCTTATAAACTCAAGAGCAGAGTTGTGTACTGCAGGATGAGCACTTTAGGATGAACCTTCCTCTTGTTATTTTTTAAATGATAGACCTGCTGCAAAGCTTGATGGTCCACCTCTCAGACCTCATTAACCCCCCCCCCCCCCCCCCCCCCACCCCCAATCTATGACTCATCCTACCATGGTGATGGCTAGGAGAAGCTGCTCTTCAGTTGCATTAGAGGCGCGGATTCTCTCGGCAAACCAGATAGTCAGCTCTAAATCCATAACATTTCCTGTTCTGTCTCTAGCACTGAATCCTTAACATTTCCTCTCTTCTGACTCCTGCTTCCCTTGAAGCTGAGGAGCAAGCAGCGACTGATTCTGGGGATGCCTCATGAATAACCATAAACTTTACATAAACCCTCCTGTTATCCATATCCATAATCTTGAAGTACAAAGGAAAGCAGGAACATAGGAGCAGACTGTCAGGTTAGTAAAGTGAATCTGTGGGTTGAGGTGGAGAGGGGAAATCACTTTCCTCAGATGTAACAAGGCTGTACATCTTCCATTTGTGTTTTGGAGGTACATGTTTTTACCCTAGGAGTATCTTCCTTCTCATTCCGTTTTTTTTTCCCCCCCCCCTTTTTTCAAAACAGTAGCAAATAATTTCTCTACTGTGCACAAACCAGCCCCTACCACAAGGATAATTCACAAGAGGCAATTATCAAGCAAGGTTTGGGAAGATAAAATAAAAAACAGTCCCATAGTGCACATCATTGCACATTTGGTCAAACTGATAAGGAGGGTGGTTGACAGTGAGATGTGCTCTATGTCCTGTCCCACAGTCCAACCTGCTTGGCTGCCTAAGGATTGAATGGGTGAGTCAAAGCCAAGAGCTACAACACCCTTATGTTTTGGGGAAAAGAAGAAAAAAAGAAGTGTAGCGTTTCTTAGGTATAAATATGTGAAGTAGAGCACATCATTAGACAAAATGCAAATAAACCATCAAACAGAGGAATCAGAGCAGTCCTTAAAAAGCATGTAGTAGCGCACGCTCCTCATAGCGGCACAGACAGTAGATGGCACTCCAGGTCCATGGAAAGGCTGCGAGCCGCACGCCTTTGCAAATCAGAGACGCTGGCCTGTGCTCAGTGGCGGAGAGTCCGTGTTTTGCTGCGGCTATCGTGCCAGTAAACTCCTGAAACCCATCTGCCATCGATTTTCCCACTAAACCAAGGCCCCTCTTTGTCTGCCCCTCGCCTTCCCCGTGACCACCGCGCAGAGTCCCCGTTGGCAGAATCGCGACGATATTACCCGCGGCCAAATGCAGCTGAACGCTCGGTTCACGGGCATCCTCAGCTGCCTAGAAAAAAAACACAGTGCAGTTTTAATTAAGATAAATACATGGATAACTTTAGAATGATCTCTAAAGAACTTTCAATGTTATGAAGAAGAAAAAAAAAACGTATTTTAGTTTCTCCTAGTAGAAGGAAGGGGGGGCGTGCAGAAACAGGGCACCTCTCCTTTATGCTGAGCCGCAAGACCGGGCACGGCCCACCACGTAATCCTCAGAGTGTAGAGGGGTGCGGCGGACCGGGGCGAAACCACGGCAACAAAATAAATGAGTTTTGCTGCCTGCTATTTACTGAGAAAATGAACTCCGGTGATCCTGGCATTTTCTTAATGGTATACTTTTTAATTATAACAGGCAAGAATAGATTTGTACTCTGGATGTGGGAAGAGTGGCCACTTCCTGTGGAGGAAAGGCCTGAAAGCCTAAGCCATGAAAACTACATTTGTTAACTGAAAATAACAGAAGAAGAAAAAAATAGATATGGTACCTGAGAATCGCTGCCACTGAGACGGGACACAATATAAAACGTCTCTGAAGAGGTATTCTCACATTACACTGTGAAATAAGTCCTGCCATAACTTCCACGCTAATGTCTGCAATACCTAAATGTGATGGCTTTAAGACTTTATTAAAATATCCCTTTCCGAGTTAAAAAGTAATAATAATAAAAAAATCAGCCAACAGCTTCTCTTATATCTGTAGGCACCCTGCGCCGCCTTCATTCCTGATTAGCATCAACTCTGCACGTCTAATATCAGGCTACATTGTGATCACTCACAAATGGAGACAATGGAAAATGAACTCCCTAAACCACTGCTGGTTCGCTTCACCACTTTACAGATGCAAACAGAGAAAAGCCGACTGAAGAGCCATAAATATTGAAGGACACAAAACACATAGAAATGGAAATGCAGGGAGTCAGAAATCCATGATAAATAGACAAATGTAATAAATAAAGAATATGTAATTGGCTGGAATATTTATTACTCGCCACTCAGGAGAAGAAAAAAAAAAAAAAACAGTAATGACTTCAGACCCTCTGCTGCTACACTGAAGAAGGCAGAAAGGGAAAAAAAATTAAATGTGGAAAAAAAAAAACTAATTGGGTTACCATCAATTGTCCTGACAATTCTCCCCTCTAGCAGGAAATTATTCTGATTTAAGCCCTTACTAATCATTACTTTTCCTCCCACACCGCATTAAACTAAGTTTGAAAACAAATGCTCCTAGTCTGAAAGACATAGAGCAAGTGTGTACTTGACTGAACTGCCTCCTCCTTTACTCATGGAAATGCATGGGAGATTTATGAAAATAAACCTTTTAAAAAATATGATTAATATTTCTAACATGGTAAATTCCATTCGATGGGATAGTAATTTATTGGTATATGCTCACTAAGTGGAGAATTAAGAGGTTCAATGAATTGAATTGCACCATGTTAGCCATTGGGCCAGTGTTTGATTATTGGGGTGCACTCCTCTTTCTTTGCGTTTACACCTCTCTGCTATGATACATGCGTGTGATGGAAATGTGACAGAAAGTACAGAAAAGCAATGAATAAAATGAACATAAGTATAAGCCGACTGTCAAGTGGAATATTTCCGATGTCTCATGAAGTGTCATAACCCTAGCCTACATCGTTTATGTATTTCCTGACAAGACAACAGCAAACATAACAAACATGGACTGCTCATTATAATTTTTTTTGTTATTATTTATAAATGTTTTAATGTATTCATAATTATTATTTTTTCCATAATCACATCAATATGTGGAGGACAAAATGAAGAGGAGAGTGTTTTCCGCTCAACTGTGTTTGATGTTCCAAGTTTCGAGTGGTGCCGGAAATGTTTCGCACGTGGCCCGCTATAGAAATCGCAGGTTCTGCACTTTACTCCGAGAGCACCTCTCCTCTCTTGCTTCCAATTGGCGGGGAGGCTGAATGGATGCCAAACAGGGGAAGTAGCTGATGAGAGCTCACTCAGACCACACCGTTGAGGGGGGAAGGGGGGGTGGGGGATTAGCATTAACGAGTCGCCCCTCGACGAATCCCCATCAATCAGTACACACCGCCTAATTTTGTCATCTGTGATTGTTTACGAGAGAGCCTCTGATATTGGCCTCTGAAAGCCATTGGCAGTAATTATCAGGTGTCTGAGAGGGTGCTCAGATGTAGAGGCAGTGAATTAACTTGACTTTCTCCCCTCTGGTGGGAACTCCAGCAGCTCTTAACCCTTTGTGAGCTGGCAAGGTAGCTGTGCACAGTGCAAATGCACTGTGAAAGGGGCAATTTAATTTCCCGAACCTGGTGCCAATGGCAGCCAAGTCACATCTGTCACGCTGGGGCTACTTTGAAGATGTGCTTGACAGGTGTATTGCTCTCCTTGCCATACCTCCCCTCCGCTGGGGGATAATATTATCCAATGAAATCACAGAGGCCCAAATGCTGAGGTTTGTCCCGTGGCTATAGCGTTGATCTCGCATGTTTGAAAAACTAGCTTGGACTCACTTAACATTCAACCTTTTTAATTTGTACACACACTTGTTGTAATGGTGCAAACCAGCAAGACCGAAACATAAATGAAAGTCCTGAGTGATTAAATTATTTTAAATATTTCAATGAGTAGAAAAAAATGGTCATATGGCACAAATCGGCACACATCACAAACAATATGTGACTGACTAATTTATTTGATATATGGAGTGATTGCAATGTACTCTTCATAGTATTTTGGACTTGGTGGGATTCTATTGCTGAGAGTGATAGTACTCACAAATGAGAAATTAGTTGAAGATGGGATGCACTATTCATTCTAAAATGTATAATTTTGGGGACAAAATAAAAGCGGATTTCACTTTTTTGAATCATAACTAGCAGATGCATTCCTTTGAGAGTCAGAGACTGTCTGAAGGTGTCATCCCCACGGAGGTAGAGCAAAAGTACTACATGGTCTTTTGCTTAGCAAGCTGGCGGTATCTCAGCCTGTTTGACAATCCACTGCTTACCCCTCACATTCTCCTGTAAACCTATACATGACGAACAAATACCTGACTGTTGTAGTCAGTGATTGACAATTGTAGCCTCACCCATTTTTGGTGTCATACAAACATTTGGTGTCACACATCTGTCATGGTTTTGACGCCTTTTTCCCATGCGGTCATTTTCCTCGTTAGCCACGCGGAGGGCGCTGCCCTTTGGCGCTGCCCTTTTAGTGGATGTTTGCTCCGCCCCGTCTTGATTGCGGAGCTTCTGTCAGCATCCACACCTGTGCGTGGTTACCTGGGAGTTATTTAAGCCCACGTTTTCCTCCGTTCTGGGCTTCGATATTATTTTGCTTTATTTCGCACTGTTGGGTGTGTATTTTATTTGTACCATTTGTGCTACCCGCCTATTCTAACGTCTCATTACTGAGGCAGGGCATTTATTATTGCTGGCTCTTCTTTAATCACTTAGCTTGTAGAAGTATGGGACCCCAGTTCTCTGCTCTATTCGCCTGTAAAATGTTTCTCTCTCCTGGGAGATCGGGCATTCACGCTTTTACTTAGTTACTTAGCTTGTAGAAGTATAGGGCAGCAGTTCTTTGTTCCATTCACCTTGTTTGGTTTTCTTACTGTGTAACCAGGCGTTTGTGCTTCTACTCATTTGCGTGTTACAGTGAGCCGGTTAGTAGCTTCGGTACGTTTGTTCCCTGTTTTGTCTCCGTCTCGTGGACTACGTTTCCCCTTTGTTGTGAGTCAGGGCTTTTTATTATATTGAGAGGCAGGGCGTGTATTTTCTACTAAGCTTGCGTTAGTCATTGAGCTGGAATATGTCCAGAACAGTTGTTCTGTTCGTCCTTCGGTACCTGTCTCCGTGCATGGAGACTGGGCGATTTTGTTCGGAACTGTAGTTCTGTTCGTCCTTCGGTACCCTTCTCCTCATAGGGAGTTTGGGCGATTTTGTTGACATATGTGCGTGTGACTGCGAGTCTATGAAAGTAGCCTTTGAACGTTAGATCTCTGTTCCTTTCGCCTTCTCGTTACCTTTCCCCTTATTGAGAGGCAGGGCGAGTATTTTCTACTAGGCTTGCGTTAGTGATTGTGCTATTAAGGGTATGGGACGGCGGTACACTTCCTCTCGCCTGTAAAATGTTTCTCTTTCCTGGGAGATCGGGCGTTTAATCCTTTATGTTTTGCATGTGACTGCGAGCCTATGAAAGTAGCCATGGAACGTTAGATCTCTATTCCTTTCGCCTTCTCGTTACCTTTTCCCTTTATTGAGATGTACATTTACATTTACATTTTAGACATTTGGCAGACGCTCTTATCCAGAGCGACGTACATTAGTGCATTTTCCAACCTGAAACAAGTGCGTTAAAACCACCCTAAAAGGTAAATATGAATTCAAACACAGGCGCAGTCAGTATGATTTATTTTTTTTGGGGGGGGGGGGGGGGGGGGGGGGGCCCACACGATATCAATCATTGGCATGCACAACAGTAAGCCAATAAGTAACCTTACAAGTACTAAACTAGAAGCTTGAAACACTTAAACAAGTAGGGCCATTATAGGATGTAGGGCCATTATCTTTTGCATGTCTTGCTTTTGGCACATAGCCGGTAGGTTAGGACACGGAGACTGCTTCCCGTTAATTCCTGCAGCAAGCAGTTCTCTCTGTTTAGAGCTAGGGAGTTACTTTGCGCTTGTCACGTTTTCCCTTTACTTGGCTCTAGTTTATGTCCTTTTGTTTGTTATCTCTGAGGCAGTCTTTTCTCTCACTCCACGTTAGCATGTCGCTCACTGTTTTTTATACTGTAAGGTATTCAGTGTGTTTGTTAGCTCGTTGTGTTTACCGAGCTCGAGATTCGTTGCTCTCGTGTGCCGTTCACCCGGTTAGTGAGATATGGCCATTAGTGTTCGCATGTCTTGCGTTTGGCACTCTGCCGGTAGGTTAGGACACGGAAACTGCTTCCCTTACATTCCTGCAGCAAGCAGTTCGCTCCGTTTAGAGCTAGGGAGTTACTTTTCGCTTCTCGCGTTCCCCCTTTTATTAGCTCTATTTTATGTCCTTTTGTTTGTTACCTACGAGGCAGCTCCTTCCCTCATTTCGTTTTTCACTATTTTGTATACTGTCTAGTATTCAGTGTGTTTTTGTGACGTTCCGTTCCCATCCAGTCCGTTTTCCCGGTTTTGTCATGTCCCTCCGTGTCTTGTTGGATTCCCTTGTCCGTGTTTTCCCCTCTGCTTCAGGCTGGGCGTTTCCCCTCTGTTTGGCTCTCTTTGTTTCCCAGTTTAGTTTCCGCCTATCACCTTCCCCTCTCGTTTCTTGCATTCCTCACCTGTCTAATTAACAAGCACTCCCGGTTACTTTCCGCACCTGTGCCTTGTTGATTCCAATCTCACTCCCTTATTTAACCCACCTGCTGTCTCCCCTTCTTTGTCGGTTCATTACGTGTGTTACCGTTCTGACCCTGTTACTGTTTGTTAGCTATCCTCACTCGGTGTTAACGCTATTCGCTCCTGGTCTTTAAAAAGTGCTATTCGCTTGGTTGTGGGATATTATCCCCTTACAGTGTTTAGTTCTCGCGAACTACAGATTGGTAGTTTACCTCCCCTGTCATTTCAGTATTGCATGCAGCTAACCTGTCTTCCTTCAACCTCCAGTTTACCCGGCTTCCAGTCCTCCATTGCAGTGTTCGTTTTCCCCGTGTTTGTTTGTGTGTGTTGCGGTACCTCCACCTCCAGCTCGTGTAGGATCCGTGGTGGCGTTATAACCTGGCTACCCTCCAGTTGTTCCTGTCCGGCCGAAGCAGCCACCAAGTTCTTCGGTTACGGTTCCGGGAGCTCTGGAGACCAGTCAGCTCCAACCGGACCTACCGCAGCTACGCCACACCACCCAGCTCTGCCGTGCTTCACCAGCTACCTACCTGTCAAACCCTGCACCCCTGTGAGAACCTCCCGGTCCTTCCCGTGCCTACTCCCAAACTAACCTCCCTCTGCTTTTTACCCCGTACCGGTGTAGTCGTCCCGGTCCAGTTCCAGTCCAGCCGTAGTGAGTCGCCCACCTACCTCTTCTAGTCCAGTTCCAGTCCTGTCCAGGTGTGAGTCATACACCTTCCTGTACAGTCCAGTTCCGGTTTGGAACAATCCGTTCCTGAGCCCAGTTCCAGAGTGGACCTCCCGGTCCAGTTCCAGTCCTGTCCAGGTGTGAGTCGTGCACCTACCTCTTCAGTCCAGTTCCGGTTTGGAACAAATCCGTTCCAGAAACCCGTTTCCTGAGTGGACCTCCCGGTCCAGTTCCAGTCCAGTCCAGGTGTTGCCTTCACCTACTATCCAGTCCAGTTCCGGCTTGGAACCCGTTCCGGACCCTCAAGTCCAGCTCCGGCTTGGAGCAGTCCGTTCCGGGCTTCCTGACATTACCCAGTGTGATAATTGTGTTTTGCTTTTCCTGTACAGTTTTGGGACTACCCCAAAACTTAATTTAAAAATAAACATCCCTTCATTGAATCTGCCTCCCAGTCGTGCATTTAGGTCCAAACCTTCCCAGGATCGTAACAGTTTTTAGCTCGTTGTGTTTTCCGAGCTCGAGATGTGTTGCTCTTTTGTGACATTCGCCCAGTTATACGGGTTGTTTTTGGTTACGCCCCTTTTTCCCTAGTTCCCGTATTTACCTCCAGTGAGAGTAGGAACTAGGTCATTTGCGTTAACCCTTTATATTTCCCTCCGTCTCATTGGCCTTAGTGCTTAAAGAATCCCCTTGCTGCGTTTGGTCCCTCCAACCGCACACGTCACGCCCCCTTTGCAACATCATATCTAATTAATGAATACACTCATTGACAGTTTAAAACTAATTTTATTTTGTTTATTATTGAAATCATGACTGACAATATTCTTCATTAATGTGTCCATTAGTTGGTTAATTTATGCTCGTGAGAACTCAGAGCCATCATGGTCATAGCAGATTTGTAGGCAATCAACTTAACTGCGAAGATTAGTTTGCTGCAGCAACTTCAATTGGAGAGCTAGACAAAATATGAATTATGAAAAATTAAAATGGACTGTTAACATGGTCCCTGTTACCTTGTTACTGTAGGTAAGGTTAATCTTTTACTACCTCTGTACAAGTATCATACACACTATAAAGTGGGATAGAAACATTGACAATCTGTGCTTTATACCACATCAAAACTCATTGTATTTTTGAATAAAACCTTTTAAAAATGTGCAAGGTGAAATTCGTTTGGCGTTAACTTAAAATTCCTCCAGTTTACTGGATGCCATTATATGTGAAGTCAGATGCTGCCCCCATTGCTTTTCTGTTTTATTGAGTGACTTTATACAATTGCCTAATTGCTATCTAACTTTCTGGAGGCTGATTAAATTTTTAAGTTGATAGGCAAACTTTTTACAAGTCAAGTTAGGCCCTGTCCCAAATGGATCCCTCATGCCGTATGGGCTTAATTGAGTGGCCACTTTGGTGACATATTTCCAACTGGCTGTTGAAGTGGGCGAGTGCTTGAGGGAAAGAGGGTACTGAAGGAACTCTTTTGGGAAATGTTTAATGAAAAGATCATTAAGACCAGAGCTATGTTATCCATCACGGCCAGACAGGACTGTAGTTTAACTTTCAGAAGTTTTTTTGCATTGGAGCATCAGTTTAAAACAAGTGTTGCACAGATCGACTGTGTATATTATATGCATTCATTAAACAAACAGACACTTTCAGCGGTGAGCCAGTCCTTTTCCAAGAAAGCCGGACAGTCAGAATTATTTTGTTCTAACTCATGACCTTATAGAGCAAGGGGTTTCAGACTTTTCTTGTCCCAGGGACCCACACCCAGGCATCGAGGGTACCCGTAAAAACTGTATTTAAAAAAAAAGGTTTTGTAAGGATTGCGGAGACTAAGGGTTGGAGGGGAGGGGGGTTCCATACTGTTCGAAATCTAGTCCCTCCCCCCAATTCCCATAGAGATCCATTCAAATGCAGAGAGGTTACAGTATCGCTTGTGGGAGTACCAGAAAATAATATATCAAGAGTCTTTTGATATTATTGTGTCACAGATATCAGGAAGTCATGGCATGCAAAGGATATGCGACCAAATATTAAAAATGATTACTTTATTCTACATTATGTTAAACTGTCACATTTTTTTTGATGCCCGACAATGGGGGGACTATGTACAAAAGGTTCTATAATTTCTAAACGGTTCATCCGATATGGATGAAAATACCCTCAAATTAAAGCTGACAATCTGCAATGCAACCTCATTGTCATTTTATCCTCTCAAACTCAAAGTGCTAGAGTACAGAACCAAAATAACAAAAAATGTGTCACTGTCCAATTAATTATGGTGCTCAATGTACATGTTGCCATTTTGAATTCAGTAGGCTACTTGCTTCAGCTAAACCTGTGGGGTTAGCTAGCAACTATTTGTTTTGTTTTCTGGCTGAAGACAGCCAGCCACACATATTGGCTAGCTAGTTATCCTGTTATGCATTGTAGCATCATTTTTTGGTTTACGTATTACATTAATCCCCCTTAGGATTATAACCAAACTGCCAGTCGTGCCTTTTGGGCTACCTCTGTGCCACACACAGCTTTCAAAGTGGTAACCTGTGAGTCACAGGGTGGGGGAATGAAGCCTGATAGGACAAAATAAATTGTGTCCCATGACTACAGATCCCTAGTCACAATCACATATTTGAGGCTTGAATCTTTAGTCTTTAGTAGGAATTCTCAAACTCGATCCTGGGACGCAGTTTATGCTGGGTTTCATTCGGTCCATTACTGCAGCTTCGGAATAGTAATGAGCTGGTCATTGTTCTTAATTAGACACTTAATGCCTACTGAAGGATAATTTACCCTCGTATGGCCACATTATGTCAAAAAAGCTGTCCATGCCCTGAAGAATAAATACTTCATATTCACATTTGGGGACTTTTAATCAGTCAGATCAACTAATGCTTTCATTTTCTGTAATGTGCTCTTTGACAAATGATCCCTTTAGAAATAGGTTAGACTGACAGGTGAGATTACTGAGGTCCTTTCTACTGAAAGTGTGGTCACTGAAACTAAACTAAAAATGAAGAGTTCAGTGACTGAGCAAATGGCAGTCAGTCAAACCTCTGTTACATCGGATTAAAGGAAAATACAAAATTGTTAGAACTTATACCCATGTTTTCAACAACCATAGTTGATCAACATATTGGTTGGTACAAAAAGCATACACAATGGGTCCCCAGAAGCAAGTCTGAAAGCCACTATAGGATATAGGATCTACCCTATACACTCATGATGGGTGCCTTTACTCTCCAAGCAAATCAGGAGTTTTGGCCATTTTACACTGATTTTTCCAGTAGAACCTTTCTTCCCAAAATGCCATATTAATCCACTGGCATTTCCCTTTGACTCAACCTGCTGAAATGCACACGTATGGATTGGGGACATTAAGGGTTCAGGCAGGTCCTTTTTCAGTTTCCAATGTAATATTACACTTCATGACAAAATCCTTTTTGCAAGTATGTGCAAACTTAGGGGTTATTTTTTCACTTATACTACTTATGCCCCTTATAGTTCTTATACTACTCTTAATTATTCTTTTTGATATTCTGTTATGAGAAGTAGAAGTAGTTCGATCTGTTCGATCTGTAACCACACAATCATTTTAGTAAGGTATTTTACACACTGCTGAATAGAAGCACGTCTTTTTGGGGCAACAAGATGATTCATGAACAAACTTGTTCTTTTCCCATCTTTTTTGATGTAAGTAATTCGGTTTAGCTTGAGAGAGAGAGAAGGAATGTCATTATATGCACCTTCTGCTCTCTGGGGCCTATACTAATGGAATGTACTTGGTATGTTAACAAAATAATGAAAAAAGGTGCAGATATCTTTATGGCAGTGCTGGCAGAGATGGATTTATTCATTAAACAAATGCCACAACAGTATTATTTGGACTGTTGTATGAAGAAAAGGAAAAAAAAACAAAGATATTGCCTGGAGGATCTTTATTTGGCCTGCATTGGCAAGGATAACCTAATTTCCATCATATTACATGCTCAAATTTCATTTTTCCAGGGGAAGAGCACATTGGTGTGCTGCAGTGGATTTCACTCACTATGTTGCCTCAGTGTCCAAAACAAAAAAAGGCACAGAACTAGGATCTACAAGCATTTATTTATTTATCTTTTTTTATTTTTTACCCAAAATAGTCCCTTTTAATTTTCCCATTGAAGTAAAACTACTAATAAATTGACAAATGTGTCAAAAATGACTGACATAGAGGCTGTCGTGGGAATCGGCCTATGACCAGCTATCTTAATTGCAGTCAGTGTGAAAAGATATTGCCTGCCAAATTACCACCTGTAATGGAGGTGAAAAAGCACGTATAAATCAGCCTTAAAGTGCTTTAGATGGCTCCCTGGAGGCCTATGTTTGTCAGTTGGCTAATGCACTCTCATGCAAATATATGCTACAGCCTAGACCTGGCAAGCAATTTATGATGGGGTCACTCAGGGGTGGAGGGTTTCAGTTGGCAGGGTAATCCTCAGGTCATTGCTCACTAGCGACTCCTCTGGTCAGTCAGGTAGGACTCTCAGCCCTTCTGCTTCTTCTTCCCATTTTTCCTGCCTACCCAGAGACCCTCACTACCTGCCTGCCTCCATACCCTCAAAGAATAATTATCCCCATTGGATAACAACATCGCATACCTGCTCTCCCAAGCTAATCGCCCAATAAAAACGCTTCAAAGTAATGTTGACACATCACAGAATCACAGACAAACCACTATATGGCCTTGTGTATTCCATGAAGCTGCTGTGGCTTCCTGGTTACAGTTGCTGCCTCTCACACAGAGGATTGGGGGTTCGAGCCCAACAGGACACAAGTTTATTTTATAAAAACAATGTGCAACTGTTAAATACTTTTCATTTATTACGCTGTTATTATTTTCACATTAACAAACGTATTTTTATTGAAAAGGCAAAAGACGTTTCCAATATTAACTGTTCAATGTTTCACTTGTATTTCACTTGTACGACAGCAAAATGGTGAAAGTCAGACGGACACTGACAAATGGCCTATAGCTTATATATCACTGACTGTACCCGTTTGGTCTTCTGGTTAGTGTCAAGCCTTAGAATGCGAGAGACGTGGGTTTGATCCCCGCCTGGTTGGTACTAAAGTGTAATTTAATTTTGGACTCAAACAGTGTGCACATGTTCTGGTTTTCTCATACAAGATCATTTTTTATTGCAAAGGCAAAGACACGTTTAGAAATTTCACTTGTAGCCTGTTAGTTAAACAATTCAGTCACAGGACACCACGGCAGTTATGCAATAGGCTGGCTAACGTTATGGGAACAGGTAGGCTATCCCATGGCCATTTGTCAAGCAAAGAAAAAAGTTTTAACACAGAATATCATCTGGTTAACATCGCGTTGTTGCATAAATGTAAAAAAAAATCTATAAATGACTGTGCCATTGGATACATGTTTTAATCTCACATAAATGGCAACAAAAAAAATTGTCTGTGTGGAGCCTGCTGTGCTCTTGCTGTCATGTCTGACACTGTGGAAATCAAAGCTTCAACGCTCGCCTCGGCCAACATTTCTTTATTATGTCTTCATTCATTTCTTCCCTTCAGCTCTGTTCAATTTATCCTTTTCACACATAACACAATGTCACCATAAAATGAACTACTAGGAAAATTAAGACTTTACGTGCA
Source organism: Synaphobranchus kaupii (assembly GCA_029718625.1). Classification (NCBI taxonomy): domain Eukaryota; kingdom Metazoa; phylum Chordata; class Actinopteri; order Anguilliformes; family Synaphobranchidae; genus Synaphobranchus; species Synaphobranchus kaupii. Next base: position 122,633,218 of record CM056376.1, read on the forward strand.
CTATTTGCTTTGGGTGCACTGTGGAGTGTTTAAGTGCGTTTGGTAGTGGATGCTACCGGTTACCTTAGAGTTGCGCTAGCAGTAGCAACGTGTGTATGTCCAAAAGAAGGGACAGCATGGAATTAGCTGAAAATGGTTTCCATCAATCAACTACATCATGGGTAAGTCGTAATTGAGACATTATGTCCAAAACTCCGAACTATCCCTTTAAGATTAGCCACTACTAACCAGCTAGCTCTCTAACTGACCAGCCGGCAATGTTAGCCAGCCAGCCAGCTGATTACCTCAGAGGTAAATTAAGTAAAACAGTGGGAATATTCATGTGAATTACAGGGAATGCGTGGGGGTATACAATATATCAAGGTACCACATTTTCATATGTTACACATTCATTTATTCCCAACTTTTATGTACTTATTTTATGCGGAGCGATACCTGCCGTTGCTTACCTCTCAGTGAGCATTCATTGCTCTAACCGAGCGAGGTAGCGTGCGCATGCGTAAAGGTGCCTAACCGAGCGAGGTAGCGTGCGCATGCGTAAAGGTGCCTAACCGAGCGAGGTAGAGTGCGCATGCGTAAAGGTGCCTAACCGAGCGAGGTAGCGTACGCATGCGTAAAGGTGCCTAACCGAGCGAGGTAGAGTACGCATGCGTAAAGGTGCCTAACCGAGCGAGGTAGCGTATGCATGCGTAAGGGGGCCTAACCGAGCGAGGTAGCGTGCGTATGCGTAAAGGTGCCTAACCGAGCGAGGTAGCGTGCGCATGCGTAAAGGTGCCTAACCGAGCGAGGTAGAGTACGCATGCGTAAAGGTGCCTAACCGAGCGAGGTAGAGTGCGCATGCGTAAAGGTGCCTAACCGAGCGAGGTAGCGTGCGCATGCGTAAAGGTGCCTAACCGAGCGAGGGTAGCGTGCGCATGCGTAAAGGTGCCTAACCGAGCGAGGTAGTGTGCGCATGCGTAAAGGTGCCTAACCGAGCAAGGTAGCATGCGCATGCGTAAAGGTGCCTAACTGACTGAGGTAGCGTGCGCATGCGTAAAGGTGCCTAACCGAGCGAGGTAGCGTATGCATGCGTAAAGGTGCCTAACCGAGCGAGGGTAGCGTGCGCATGCGTAAAGGTGCCTAACCGAGCGAGGTAGCGTGCGCATGCGTAAAGGTGCCTAACCGAGCGAGGTAGCGTGCGCATGCGTAAAGGTGCTCTAACCGAGCGTGGTAGAGTGCGCATGCGTAAAGGTGCCTAACTGACCGAGGGTAGCGTGCGCATGCGTAAAGGTGCCTAACCGAGCGAGGTAGCGTGCGCATGCGTAAAGGTGCCTAACCGAGCGAGGGTAGCGTGCGCATGCGTAAAGGTGCTCTAACCGAGCGTGGTAGAGTGCGCATGCGTAAAGGTGCCTAACTGACCGAGGTAGCGTGCGCATGCGCAAAGGTGCCTAACCGAGCGAGGTAGCGTGCGCATGCGTAACGGTGCCTAACCGAGCGAGGTAGCGTATGCATGCGTAAAGGTGCCTAACCGAGCGTGGTAGAGTGCGCATGCGTAAAGGTGCCTAACCGAGCGAGGTAGCGTACGCATGCATAAAGGTGCCTAACTGACTGAGGTAGCGTGCGCATGTGTAAAGGTGCCTAACCGAGCAAGGTAGCGTGCGCATGCGGAAAGGTGCTCTAACCGAGCGAGGTAGCGTGCGCATGCATAAAGGTGCCTAACTGACTGAGGTAGCGTGCGCATGTGTAAAGGTGCCTAACCGAGCGAGGTAGCGTGCGCATGCGTAAAGGTGCTCTAACCGAGCGAGGGTAGCGTGCGCATGCGTAAAGGTGCCTAACCGAGCGAGGTAGCGTGCGCATGCGTAAAGGTGCCTAACCGAGCGAGGGTAGCGTGGGCATGCGTAAAGGTGCCTAACCGAGCGAGGTAGCGTGCGCATGCGTAAAGGTGCTCTAACCGAGCGAGGTAGCGTGCGCATGCGTAAAGGTGCCTAACCGAGCGAGGTAGCGTGGGCATGCGTAAAGGTGCCTAACCGAGCGAGGTAGCGTGCGCATGCGTAAAGGTGCTCTAACCGAGCGAGGTAGCGTGCGCATCCGTAAAGGTGCCTAACCGAGCGAGGGTAGCGTGCGCATGCGTAAAGGTGCCTAACCGAGCGAGGTAGCGTGCGCATGCGTAAAGGTGCCTAACCGAGCGAGGTAGAGTGCGCATGCGTAAAGGTGCCTAACCGAGCGAGGTAGCGTGCGCATGCGTGAAGGTGCCTAACCGAGCGAGGTAGCGTGCGCATGCGTAAAGGTGCCTAACCGAGCGAGGTAGAGTGCGCATGCGTAAAGGTGCCTAACCGAGCGAGGTAGCGTGCGCATGCGTAAAGGTGCCTAACTGAGTGAGGTAGCGTGCGCATGCGTAAAGGTGCCTATCCGAGCGAGGTAGCGTGGGCATGCGTAAAGGTGCTCTAACCGAGCGAGGGTAGCGTGCGCATGCGTAAAGGTGCCTAACGGTGCCTGCTGCCCGAACGTGAACAGAGCCCAAAACAAATACCAGGCGGAGATTATTACCCAAAAGAAATTAACTAGAAAAAGTAAGAATCTTGTGAAATTCATAAGCTGCCGTGCATCTGGATACCATCTGCTAATGTCTTGCACACAACCTTATCATAAAGTTTACCCATTTATGCAGGAATTTAACAACTTCAACACACAGTTATATATATATATATATATATATATATATATACATACAGTGCCCTCCACTATTATTGGCACCCCTGGTAAAGATGAGTAATAAGGGTTATAAAAAATTCACTGTTTGGTGAATTAGCTTAATCTCACACTGGAAAAAATGGGAAAAATCCAACCTTTCATTGAAGTAAATTTATTATGTGAAAAAAAAATCCCTCATCAAGGAATAATTATTTTAACAAAACCACGTGTGCCACAATTATTGGCACCCCTGCATTTATATATAGAATAAAGTAATCATTTTTAATATTTGGTCCTATATCCTTTGCATGCCATGACTTCCTGATGTCTGTGACTCAACAACATTAAAAGACTCTTGATATCTTATTTTCTTATTTTATTATAACGTCTCTGCGTTTGAATGGATCTCTATAGGCATTTGGAGGTGGGACTAGATTTAGCTGTAAATTATGCTGGAACAGTATGGAATACATGGTTGGTAAAATGGCTGTAAGTCATCAAGGGTCTGAGGTATCAAACGAGCCTCAAACCATCACTCTGCTGTCAGATATGCAGTAGATATGGATGGATCACTTCAAGGGTTGTTTTGCCTGACAAATTTTCCTATTGATCTCTATGGAAAAATAAGTCAGGAGAAGAAACCCTTCAAGTTATCCTTCCATATCTACTGTATTTCTGCTAGCAGAGTGATGGGTTAAGGCTTGTTTGATATGTCAGACCCTTGATGACTTAGAGCCATTTAGCCAACCATGTGTTCCATACTGTTCCAGTGTAATTTACAGCTAAATCTAGTCCCACCCCCCAATTCCCATAGAGAGCCATTCAAATGCAGAGACGTAATGGTATCGCTTGTAAGAGTACCAGAAAATAAGATATCAAGAGTCTTTTGATGTTGGTGGGTCACAGACATCAGGAAATCATGGCATGCAAAGGATATGCGACCAAATATTAAAAATTATTACTTTATTCTATATATAAATTCAGGGGTGCCAATAATTGTGGCACACTTGGTTTTGTTAAAAATAATTATTTCTTGATGAGGGATTTTTTTTCTCATAATAAATGTACTTCAATTAACGGTTAGATCTTTCTAATTTTTTCAGTGTGAGATTAAGCTAATTCACCAAACGGTGAATTTTTTATAACCCTTTTTACTCATCTTTACCAGGGGTGCCAATAATAGTGGAGGGCACCATAATTAATTGGAAAGTGGTACATTTTTTGTTATTTTGGTTCTGTTCTCTAGCACTTTGAGTTTGAAAGGATACAATGACAATGAGGTTGAAGTGCAGGGCAGTTTCAAATTCAGAAGTTAGAGGGTGATCAGGGCTGACTAGAATAGACTTGGTTAATCTTACTGGCTACTTTAACAATACCATTAAGATATTTTTTTCTATTCAACCCCAAATTACCAAACCAAAACACCATGGACAATTACAAGATAGATTCAATAAAATATCTGTAAAACAATTCCATCTGAGTTTGATATACATTAAAAGTATTAAGCTTCCTCAAAAAGTACAGTCTTTGTTGCCCCTTCCTGCAGATAAAATCTGTATTCATCTCAAAATTAAGCTTAACTTAAGAATCCAGCTAACACAAATGTGCTTCCTGGATAAAACACTGGTTATGTTGTGGTCCGCAACAAGCACATACAGGTGGTGAAAGAAATTGCTTGATATTAGCTACCTCATACATTTTTCATGAGTTGATAAGTGATGATAAATGACATTTTAAGATTTGAGTTCAATGTTAAAAATGCACCAAAAACTCACAGTATTCCTTTTAAAAAAAGTAAATGCCCTAATCAGTAAACTGACTTTTTCATTCCTCAAATCAGTTGTGTAATGAGCTGGGGTTATGTCTGTAACTATTACTTTCAGTGGCTGAAGCGAGTAGGTTTAATAACTTGGTCCTTTTCCAGCAATTCCATTATGTCTGTTTGTGTAATTCCACAGTGTTACTTAGCCTTCGACCTTGATCAACGCAACCATGCATTCTCGCATCTCATTTAAAATGAAAATCTACAAGAGCTACTTTACAAATGCTCGCTGTAAACACGTTAGACAAAATGAAATATGATTGCAGATGTGATGAGTTGACTTGGCATCCTTATGTCAACTCTGCCCATAGACGTGCATATTGCAGATGTGATGGGTTAACTCTGCCCATAGACGTGCATATTGCAGATGTGATGGGTTAACTCTGCCCATAGACGTGCATATTGAAGATGTGATGAGTTAACTCTGCCCATAGACGTGCATATTGAAGATGTGATGAGTTGACTCTGCCCATAGACGTGCATATTGCAGATGTGATGAGTTAACTCTGCCCATAGACGTGCATATTGCAGATGTGATGAGTTGACTCTGCCCATAGACGTGCATATTGCAGATGTGATGAGTTGACTCTGCCCATAGACGTGCATATTGCAGATGTGATGAGTTAACTCTGCCCATAGACGTGCATATTGCAGATGTGATGAGTTGACTCTGCCCATAGACGTGCATATTGCAGATGTGATGAGTTGACTCTGCCCATAGACGTGCATATTGCAGATGTGATGAGTTGACTCTGCCCATAGACGTGCATATTGAAAATGTGATGAGTTAACTCTGCCCATAGACGTGCATATTGCAGATGTAATGAGTTAACTCTGCCCATAGACGTGCATATTGCAGATGTGATGAGTTAACTCTGCCCATAGACGTGCATATTGCAGATGTGATGAGTTGACTCTGCCTATAGATGTGCATATTGCAGATGTGATGAGTTGACTCTGCCCATAGACGTGCGTATTGCAGATGTGATGAGTTGACTCTGCCCATAGACGTGCGTATTGCAGATGTGATGAGTTGACTCTGCCCATAGACGTGCATATTGCAGATGTGATGAGTTGACTCTGCCCATAGACGTGCATATTGCAGATGTGATGAGTTGACTCTGCCCATAGACGTGCATATTGCAGATGTGATGAGTTGACTCTGCCCATAGACGTGCGTATTGCAGATGTGATGAGTTGACTCTGCCCATAGACGTGCATATTGCAGATGTGATGAGTTGACTCTGCCCATAGACGTGCGTATTGCACATGTGATGAGTTAACTCTGCCCATAGACGTGCATATTGCAGATGTGATGAGTTAACTCTGCCCATAGATGTGCATATTGAAGATGTGATGAGTTAACTCTGCCCATAGACGTGCATATTGCAGATGTGATGAGTTTTTGCGCCATTTTATAAACGGCATCCGTTTCTTCGTCTACTCATTACACAGTCACAATGTAAAGAGATTAGGGCTGATTGTCACCATAAACCAATGGATGAAGTTTATTTCAAAGGTAATAAGTGTTTTCACTAAAACTGCACTCCTTGTTCTACCTTATTTCTTCACTCTAAGCACTGAAAGCAAATGTTGGCTAAGTGGGAAAACAATATTATAATTGATCACGTGGCATTGTAATGCATGCTAGATAGAACTATAAATGAAATCTGCCTTAACATAGTTACACAAATTCAATCAAATATCTCAGTACTATGGCTGTTGCTTGTACTTGTACTTCTGATTATCCTACCAACATAAGGAAGCCTCATGGCCAGTGGTGTTTTTTTTATTTTTTAAAGTGCATTTGCTGATTGAAGTAAAATTGTACAATGTAAAAGTGACAGTTTTATTTTCCACATTTGTGCATTAAACTCAATGCTGCCATGGTTGCCGAGTAACTCTACTTAGCTTTTCAGGACATAAGACAGCTTCAAGAAATGATTAATATGTTGGTGCTATCATTTGACATGGTGACAATATCGATGTCAGCAGCAATAAAGCACACATCAGCCTGTCAATTTAAGATGTACAGCAGTTTTCTGGAAAAGGGGAAAGGCCCAGCCTTTTAGCATATCTAAAGGTTATCCACATTGTGCTAATACAGAGGATAAATAAAATGTATTGTGTACTGGCAAGGGAGACACACACTAGACAATGGAAAATATATTGTATGATAAGTAATTCATAGGGGAAACTCATATACTCCAAACCCAAATGACATTTTAAAAAATGTTGAGAAATCCAAATACCTTTAACGGGCATTGACATTTCACTCAGGGAGAACGAGCCGCATGGTTACTGTAGAAGTCAGAAAAAGCAGCTAATAAATGGGAAACAAACTAGAAATGAAGACAAAGGCAGTAAAGGGGTTAAAAAATTTGGCTATAAGTGAACAAAAGCCATCAAATGGCAAAGAAACTTGACTAGAAATTAATAAGAGCCTGTAAATGGCAAACAAATGTAACTATAAATTAATAAAACCAGTGAAAAATGAAAAAATTAACAAAATCCATGAATGTGAAACAAACCTGTCTAAAAATTAACAAAAGCATTCCCCTTTATACTACAGATTTATATCCTCCATTGCATACAAAAAAAAAAATTCTGCGGCTTTCATCCGTCTATTGGAAGTTTAAAAAAAAACATGCATGAAGGAATGAACGAACAGGCAAAAGCTTTTCAAAAATCAGCCTAGTCTTTTGAGGTAAGAATGTGTCACCAGTTAGTAACAGAATATTAATGTAAATGATGCAATATGTACCAATGCCTGAGTGTTTTCAGCACACATTTTAAAAACAACTTTTTAGATGATATTGCTCTGTACATGTGCACTAAAATTTTAACTATGGAAATCATTTTATGTGTTGTTTTGAAATATGAAAGTTTAGTAATTAAACCACATGCATTGTCACAGTTAAATCCAATAAACTGAAAGCAGATGATGAACAATGAACACGAGTCTTGGCCGATGATATTAACATGTACATTTAAACAAAATAAAATGTACACCTTTGTATTATGCAGTAAGCACAATCTTGGTGTCATTAATCATCAGCATCTGTCTCAGCTTGGGCAAAACCTTCTGGTATCAAGATACAAGAAAAAAAACCTACTAGCTACATACAATTACACATTCAATTAAAAATGTTTCTTTTAACGTGGGCCACTAGGAGGTGATTCTTGTAGACCACTAGAGGTCCATGGACCAAAGAAAACCAGTTTAAAAACTGACAGATAGCCCAACAGTAACTCTTGTAACCTAAGGAAGTGTGCAACCTAAGTTGAGCCTAGTTTATAAAAATTTATCAAAAGGTCCCTACATTGTTGTGGGGTTTTTCTTTAAGTAAATCTTCATGGTGTGGCCTCTGCGGTACACTGGTACATTTGTGAAACGGAAAACACACTCCAGTCAGACAACAAGGTCACCTATGAGAGCTGATTGTAGCATACCCTACAGGTGAGGTTCTTATAGCAAAATACTGTTTTCTGTGAGGGCATCACAGTATGTCATCCGTTAAAATAAGAAATGGTGAAACATCACTCTTTCAAAACTTGACACGTCTGAACTCATTTTATTAATTTTTTCTACTATTGTGTTGCTGCTGCTACTATTATATGCAGTTGTTGCTATTATGTGTTCCTGTTATTACAAACCCCAAGTCCAAAAAAGTTGGGACAGTACATAAAATGCACATAAAAGCAGAGATTTGTAAATGTTATTTTACATATATTTAATTGAAAACTGTACATATTCAATGTTTTACTAATTCCGAATTGGATGCCTCCAACACGTTCCAAAAAAGTTAAAAGAGCCTCAAACCACCAATAAAGTTTATTATTATTATTATTATTATTATTATTATTATGTGCATTTTACATACTGTCCCAACTTTTTTGGAATTGGGGGTTGTATATTAAAGAACTGTTACAGCACCTGCTATGCTGCTGGTATGATATATGATGTTCTGTGCTGCTATTATGCTGCTACTATGTTGCTGCTGTTATATGTGATGCAATCTTACTTGTCTCAAACTACTGCACTCTTGTTTGTTGTGTTGCTGTAGTGATATTGTGCTGATGATCTAATCTGTGTAATTGGTCTAATTTAACCCGTTTTCTTACCTGCATGCTCCAAGACTACAGAAGAAAACAAGCTTCCTTGTTATATCTGGCACTCTGGCATCTGCACAATGTTTAGTGTGCACTGTGCACTGCCTCTGTTATAAAAAGCAATAAATAACTCAATATAATGGTTTCTGACCTTGTGTTGGGAAAGTCTTCAACTTCTCGTCAGGGGCAAAATGTTCTAAACATACTGACTCTAAATTTAATGTGCAGTACAAAAATACTATGAATCCCTTTATTCCAAACAGAATTTTTATTTTTTCATCCTACAGCAGTGCCACTTCTAATAATGGAGGGAGTAATTGTCAGTCTTTCAAATTGCTTTTGTTGCCTCATTTCTCTCATGATGAGTTTAAAGTTTAACGTGGCCCTCGGGGGGCCCGGGATTAAACCAGGGGATGCAACAGATGGGCTAAATATATCCCCAGCTCCTTGTCAGAGCAGTGTGTCTCAGTGTGAAATGAGGGGGCTTTCAAAGAGGTAGCCTTCAGCTAAATCTCTCTCCCCCCGTGTCCTCCTTGTGCACATCCCATGGTTCTGGAGACTCCTTCATTACACCAGCTGGTGACTGCAGCTTAATTGGTAATTGAGGTGGGTGCGCATCCCTTGCCTGGCATCAAAGGGCACATAGGCACCTAACTTAAAAAAAAAAAAAGCCAGTAGTTCTCTTTTAATTTTTCAGTGGGTGTCTACTTGTGTGGAGGGTGCAATAAATTGAAAAGAAGTTGAACATCTTGGCGAGCATTTAGCTTGTACCAACCACAAGCAAAGCCAATGTCCCTTATGAGGCTGATTTATATACAATGTAATGCTCCCTCTGGTTTTTTTTTTTGTCTACCACTCTGTACAAGGTGCCTTAAGTTGAAATTAAATCCCACTGTAGAATTATTCAGTGTGGCATAGTGTGCGCCAGCATATTTACAATGTAGAATCACTGGGGTGTTTTGGTAGCTCAGTCGATGTGGGAATAACTGAGCATAGAGCTGCGCACACGATGCCCTTCAATCTAGTCATGTTGTTCTATAACAGAACCAGCGCCCTTTCTTAGGATGCAGTGCAGCTTTATAGTGCATTGCCTGCTTGGGAATGTATCATTCTGCCTGTTAGCCTGACATCTTTATTGGGGATGAGCTGACAGTACACATAGTGCAGTATTTCAGTACAGCTGAACGACACCAGCACACCATGAATATAGAAAGACAACACTCAAAGGCTTTACTTTGTCTGTCACGGTGTAATTTGTGCCGTTGATCACCGAGCAGTAAATCACGTTTTTAGCTCCCCCGCGAGTGTTAAAAGTCTGGTGCTGAACTACGGAACACACGGCATATTTTCCCTGTCACCTGTTTGCAGCTGTGAGTTATTGCCAAATTCTGGCTTGATAAACCACTGAGAATTAATTGCAGAGGCTCCATGTCCTTTTTGCTGTTTCCTTGTCTTTTATTTGGGACTGACTTTGCTCCTCAGTTTCTGTGCAGTCCTCTTCCTTATCTGTCTCACACAGTTGCTTTGGCATCAATCCCCATCATCTTTTGCGAGAAGGTCAATGCTAACCGCGCGCAGTGCGGGTTGTGCTCTTGGTAGTCACGCACTGACAAGCGCACGGACACACGCAGTCATACTCTGCCGCACACTGACGCACGCGCGCAGTTTTATTCAACCGCTTTCACGCCCGCGCGCTGTCACACCCAATCACGCAATCGCACCCAATCACTCGCAAAAGGTACATTTCCGTGTGCAAACAGGCTCATACAGGCAGCCTGCGAGCCTGATAACATCACCCCAGCGCAAAGCTCATACAGGGTATTAGGCTCCAGAGAAGTCAATCGCTTCCAAGGCCTCGTCTCAAATGAGACCTTACGGATAGCGATATCGCAGAGCCGGCTGCCTTTGTTGCTTTTGCTTCTTTTTTTTTTTTTTTGAGCAAATTCATTTTTTTCCCCTCCTATTTCAGGGGTGCCTTGGCTCGAAAGTGAAACACGATAAGCGTGAAAACACAGTGGCAGCGCGGACTTATGGGAGACAAACCCAAGACAAGCGTGGAGATTTGTCCGACGACCCGGCCGCTGGAAATGCTGAGGTGGTTGTGTTGTCGAACAACATGTGACTACTAAGTACAGATAAAATAAACATGGTACTGGGGTATGTAGGAACAGATATGTTGGTATCTGTGTGCACACCTGTATATGGTTTCAATGTGGCATAGAGTCTGTATAAAGCATCTGTATGTATCTGTTATCAGTAACTCTCAGTAGAATACTGTCATGTACTGGAGTAGGAAGCTACAGTTATATAAAAAAAATAAAAATCCTTTAATAAATTACAAATGTTAGAAGCTGATCGAAGAATTCTCTTGGCAGATCTACGAAACTGTACACAATAAAACTTCAGCGATGCTGGGAAGCACAGCTACATTTATTTTAAGTGACAACCCCCCCCCCCAAAAACAAAGCCTTTGTAAATTCTGAAGTCTTTTCAACAGACCTCCTACTGGTGCCTCAAGGAGCATATCTTTGCATGAATAATTTAGTCACACAAAAGTTCAGATACGATTTGTTTCCCTGTGCAAAGTTAGTCACTCTGCACAATACTGGCTGCCTCTGAAGCCCTCTTCAGCGCACAGTGCTGCTTTTCATTGTACGACCCTGTTGCATGATGGGAAAAGACCAGGGGTTAAAGCATAGCATTTACTAACCTGTAGCTAAGAAGTTAAATCACTTGGACACCCTGTCACAGTAGCCCTGTGAGTCTCTCTCTCTCTCTCTCTCTCTCTCTCTCTCTCTCTCTCTCCCCTCTCTCTCTCTCTCTCTCTCTTAGCACTTCATATGGCCTCTGTTTTCATCCACCAGCTCCTCCCCCGCTGCTGTGACCACACACAGACTAATGGCTTCTCTCTCTCTCTCTCTCTCACTCTCTGCCTTAGGGGATGGAGGGCCGCTGAGAATACCGAGATGTGGAATAGGGAAAACCCTCTCCCCGGAGCTACTTGACTTCCCCTACAAATCAAAGTTGTCGCTGATGACCTTTTTACAAGGTTAGGCAGACTCATGCTTGCGGTTTGCATGATCTCGCTCCCTGGCCCCTGTGAGGTTCGCCGTCCCTTCACAATTGATAAAGGGTGCCCCGCTCAATACCCTGAGCACTCAATTCTGACACGTACAGCAGTGGCACACATCCAGGACAAAAGGAAACCAGATAGATGATAGGTTGAGAGGCAAATGAGATTGCTATGCAGCCCCATGGTCCTCCATGTCTCTGCATGGCTGTCGATACCACCAACCCCCCAACCCCCCCCCCCCCCCCCCCCCTCCTCCTGTCTTGTGTATCCCCCCACATTTAATGAAAACTGAGGGGTCTTATCTGGGACTGTGTAGGTCAAGATCTTGTGCAGGATTTAGCTTTTCAGGATTTTGTGCATGCTTCACCTAACCTTGAGGTAGCCTGAATTGCTTCAGTAAAATATTCAACTGTGTAATGGATTGTATGTAAAAATGCAATCTGTGAAAGCTGCTCTGGATGAAAGTATCTGCTAAATGCCAAAATGTAATGCAAATATAATGAGAGAGAGAGAGAGAGAGAGAGAGAGAGAGAGAGAGCTATACTACTTCCTGGTATCTTCCAAGGTAATAACATAGGGGCAAGACAGTTGTGACATCACCTTACTGGTAGAAAACAGAATAACTCCACCGATGATGGAGTGTAATGGTACAGGCCAGCAGAAAATAAACCGAGGGTGTATGTAGCATACATGGGGGTACAACTAAATATCATTTCTAAAAACACAGTGCATTGACATGGTTTCAATATAATTTAACCGCGCCACAAGTTTGCACTACAGCTCTGATGCATCAACCAGGATAAGTTTTTATTTTATTTTTTACAACTGTGTATGTTCTGGACACCAGGCTACTGCCATCATTGCCTTCCTGCAAATCATTCAATTGCATCTAGTTCCCCATTACCTCAATACCACTGAAGCAATACGTCCCTATACCATTACAATCCAAGGGAGCAAGCAATGTAACTTTCACTTTATCAAATCCTGACATAATGTCAGGAGTAAACTGTCAACCCGAACTAGCAGAGGTCAGACTACACAGCTTGTGCAGAAATAGAGCATACGACAATAATATAACAACAGCACCAGTGATTGGAGGACGCTACTTCCTGGGCACCCATAGGTTGGTCAGAAGTGCAGCCAGAAATGACCCACTAATCACCATCACCATCAGCATTGTATAATTAGTGATTGGTGGAGCTCTTTTATATATGCAACATGACACTACAACTGTCCTATCCCTATTTTATTATCGCTGTTACCTTTGTAGCTTTCTTACTTCTTGAAATGTTTCATTGGCACACATGCCCTTTTGTTCTACTGATGGAACAGAATTTTAGCATCTGTAATTCACTGTATAAACCCTGTTTACAAATGTAAAAACCTTAAATTTCACCTGAGTGTATTTTTACTGAGACAGATGACTCTATTACTTATAGATTTCACACCCATAACTGGCCTTATTGTGCTTTTCTGTACTTTTTATGAGCTTCTGAGTAGAGCAGTACGAGTAGTTTCGGCCCAACACTTAATTTAAATATTTATTTTTCCTTTTGAAGTGCTTTTCATGAGGATCTTTATCATTATTTTTATTAGGATAATCATTCTATTCTATAGTACCATATCTTTGTTTTTTTTGCTTGTTGTAAACATTTTTTAGCAACCATTTAAATAATATCTATCTATCTTTTGCGTCTATATGTATAATTATATTTTCATTTTGAGATGTCATGGTTAACACTTTTCACAGGTGCATTTTTTAAAAAGACAATATGCAGGCTAAGTACCTTGATGAAAGGTAAAATGGAAGCAATTCATTAAGTGATATAACCTGGAACCTTTTTCTTATAAGCCTTCCATTTACAAACCATTGTCGGATATCTAGTTGTCAGACTATGGCATAAGAGGAGGGACAATAAGGCTTGATATGGGTAACTTAATAGTCCGTGCTGTAATACATTGTTACAAAGTGGCTTGTTCCATTTACCCCCCCCCCCCCCCCCATACATCAAAGGCTTTCATTTGGCAATTAAGGCATGCTGCAAGGTCCTCATACTTAAAAAAAAATGGGTTGGGTGTCCTGGTTATCACCATGACTGGGAGGTTAATCACCTCTCTGGAGAAGCACCAAGACCACAAACAAATTGGATAAGGAGAGCCTAGCATGGTAGCACAACACCACAGTGCTATAATAGCCATTCAAAGCTAAATTTGAATGCCCTGAGTTTGGTACTGCCCTGCAATAAAACATGAGTCTTCTGTTGCATTCAATTGAAATATCAATTAAAAGTTTTCATTCCAATATTAGTAATAGTTCCCCAAAATCCTCCCGATCACGCAACTGGCGTCTTCTGAAGTACTTTCCCACAATGTTTTAAAAAGGTGCTTATCGGTTGTGGGATCTGATGAGCTTCCCTCACACATTCTACAAGTCATTTTATGCAAAGCAGTTCCTTTAAAACAGATCTGAATCAATATCCACTCATACCCACTCAGTTATTACTTCACACTAAAAACTCTCACAAGAATACGCCGCAACCAAATGCGTTCACTTTGTATTCCTCGCTGTTGTCCAATAGAACAAAACAAGCTTTTATAAATATTCATTTCCCATCTTTAAACGAATCAAATTCAAAGTACTACAGAGCAGAGCTGAAAAAAATCCTCAAATTCTAAGTATACAGTTAATTATAAGTATACAGTTACAGTGATAATTATTTCATAGAAGTTGTCTGGAACTACATGAAAGGACCTCGGAAAACCAAATTACAAATTATTTAGCACGGGACCTCTTCTATCTCTACAAGCATGGGACACCAGTTTATCTACATTACCCAAAATGATTTCAACTTGTATTACTACGTCACTGTAGGATTTTTGCAACCTGATTGATAAACGATTGTCACTCTCATAAAAGCAATTCGTTTTGATGTAATAGGCTACACCAGATGAGAGAATGTGACGTGGACGTAATCTCTAATACAGAAAAGTCTGAGTAACCAGGTGCAGCTGCCCTGATGGTAAACTACACACTGATGTAGTCTATTTATTTTGCACAGTTTACAATGAATCCATAAGGGCACACAAACTAACAAAGAACTGGCATTTACAGATACAAATATCAATTGTGGTCAAAAATAAACAAGAAGGGCGAATCCTCTGCCAGTGACAAAACAAAATTAAGCAACGGACAGATGTCATCCGAGATTTGATGGAGGCATTCTTGAGAACGGATACTTCAATTGAATCGTCTTAAATGACACGCATTGTGATGCCAGGTAAGAAATAATTTAACCGTTTTTGTGCAGGTAATGTGATGGCATTTGTATGCTCCCCATATAAAAAAATGTGCCTGTCATTGGAATGTCACCATCGCAATGTCTGCGGCATGTGAATAATTCTATGCACTGAAAGCAGCATGTGACGTTGTGGGGGCATTGCTGTCAATCATCATAAGTGCCAATTGATGTAGATTACTGGGGAGTGGCAATGTGATAATGAATGGACATGATGGCTCTATTGACCTCTTGCTGAGGGACGGCTGAATTGCAGGTGAGAACTGTCCGCGATGAAATGGTGTCCCTACTTATAATGTATGCAGATTCATGCGTAGAAGTAGAAGCATGTCAAAAGGTTTTGGCAGCTATTGCATTGGCCTGTTGCTACTGAAGTGACGGTAGTTATCCAAAGTAAAAAAAAACAAACAAAAAAATACTAAAGTAATCTGGATGAACACTCAAGGCTTCTTTCGCCAGTAACAGTACACAAACTGATAGGTGATTGAGGGAATTGTGCTGTAGAAGTAGATCTTTTGAGGGAATTGTGCTGTAGAACTTTATACGAAAAACTTACGCTACATTTCATCTGCTGAACCTTTTAAAAAGTGTGAAATCCACCTTTTATACTGAATGGGTTTCTTTTGGCATTCACATGAAACATATTGAAACATTTTACATTCCAGCCATCCTTCACGTACATACTGTAATGAAAGGGGGAAATGGTGCACGACAGCTTTCAGAAGACATAGAAAAGTAAAAGACTTTCAAACTCTTTCATCTTCTCTGGGATCTCAAACAAGAAAGCATTTCTTAAGCTGGCAAAGTGACACTTTTGCTTCTAATACTCATCTTTCACTGGGAGCTCACTGTCCCTGTTACTTTTTGACTAATAAAGAGGAGATACAAGGTTATGATTACAAGGGATCCTTCCCCTTTATTGCTGACAAGTTGTCAGTAAATGACATGAGATAAGCAAGGTCAGACCGACAGGTTTTATGTGTACAGAGCAAAAGTGTGCAGGGATGCCAATCTTCTTCAAATCCCTATGCAACAGGTCTCTCTGAATACACAAACTTGAGTGAACTCAAACTGTCATCAAAAGAAATCACCTTTTTATCAGGTCAATCCTACCTACTGCAGAGAATCAATAGTGATTAATATTGTTATATTGTATTGCCTATTTGCGAATGTGCCTTTAAAGTTGCTCCCGTTATTCTGTCATTTTACAGGGTACTCAACACACTTGCGTGTATTTATATTTCACACTCACAGATTATTCTCCGTCAAAAGGTTCATCTCATTTAAAACATGAATTGTGTGCTGCATTGTGCAACAGCTGGGCTAATTACTGATAAACCTTAGTTGTGCGTGCCTGTGGGTGAGGTTGCTTCTATCTTTTTATAGCATTTGTTCTGAATTTTGAATTCTGATCAGTGTGTGTCACAGGGTTTTCTCATTAAATTAAATCATGTCCTTATTCTTCATCACTATAGCAACAAACATTCTGTTCATGCTATTATCAATTATTTGCAGAAATACTAAACTTTTTGAATTTCATTTCCACGTGTACCATGTGTAACCATCGTTGATTTTCTCATATGATCGTTTCTTTCCATGAGAAATTCTGTCTATTCCAATGAGGTCATTTTATATGTATAATTAACAATTTTTAGGCTGTCGTGCATGTCCATTGGAATAAAGCCGCATTTATGTGACTCTGGACCGCATTTCCAAAAGACTACATATACCGGCATGCAACAGTCATGTGATCCCGGGCAGTCATGTGATCCTTGACCAATCAGGACTGAGTCCTCGGTTCTACGAAACCTTGAGCAAACTTCTTATTTGTTCAGTTCACTCCTTCTTACCATTTTCACTTGTCGGAGCAGTCGTCTCCTGTCCATCTTCCCGGCTGGGAAGGGACACGCGGAGAGAACCCTCTCTCCCTCGGGTTATGCGGCCACAACGACCGCTTTTTCACCCAGCTCTCAGTTAGCGTGTTCGCGAAAGCCACTAAAACGGCTAGCTACACTGAGCTACCGTCATACGGCGTAGCCTTAAAGCGACAGCCAGAGAAACGTGTGTAGCCTACGTTACCACAAACCGCAAAAGAACCCAAGGAAACCACTTGTTGAACTGACAGAAGGACTCCAACGGCAAGTTTCCAGCAACGACTCACCAAAGGACATGGAAGCAAGCAAGCTGCTCTACCCGCAAGGACAGAGAAAAAGGGCAATCCAATCCAGACAGAACTTTCCGGACATCATTAAAGCCATGGACTTGGCTTCTGTAGCAACTTCAATACAGTAAGACTGACATGAACATCTAGGCAATAGTTAGGAAAACTTGTGTAATGTTATTGTCAAGTAATTACTAGTTGATTGTATCCATTGTGTGTATTTAGAGTAAAGTTAACGTAGCCTGCAAGCCATGTGTTGAGTTATATCGACAGCCATTAGCCTCGCATATGCTAAAGTTACAGAGCCTACTGTAACTACTCTAAAACAATTTACATCCGCCTCCCTTTTAAATCGAGATCGGGTGCATGCAGTCTTTGTACTAACACATACCCCCCCCCCCCCCCCCCCCCCCCCCCAGATTGTCTTGTGATCTATGAACACCACGTGTTCTGAGCATATACAGAAATAGAACTGTGAATTCTATATGCCTCATTCTTTGTCTACACTTCATTTAGTTTTCCATATCATTCACTGTTTTTAGGATGTTAGCTCTAGACGTGTTTGTTATTTAATAAATTGTATTTTGTCAAATCTGGTCTTCGCTCTGATTGTTGTTTGGATAAACATTTGAGCCTACCCTCCAAAATAATTTACGCCTTCAGATTAAGTTATTGATTATTATTTTAATAGTTAACATAAAAATTCATAATCATGATTTAATAATTAATTTTATGAGACTGATTAATTATACTTTTGCACCTAGTATGAAGCAATATATACATTTATATATATTCTGCACATTCATTGGTGCTTCCATGTGATGACTTAAGACGTTTTAACTGTCTGTCTTCACTGCCAAATTATTAATGTACCTAACAACACTACAAGGCAAAGAGATCACTTTTTTTCATTAGGGGTTGTTCAGCTCAATGATAGATGCGTTTCTTGTGAGATGGCCACAAAGGTTTCCCCGCATTTACTTTTTCCTGAGGAAATGTGTCAGGGAGAGGTGGCCACGCCTCTACGGCCTGCCGCGGAGCCGAACATGTGAAAGCGCCAATGTCGTGGCCTCTCGCATTAAACAGCATTGCCTCTGTGAATTATTATGGGTGGCCACTCACCCATTACGAAACCGGCTCATTCATATATTCTGTCACAAATGGATAGAGAGAGTCAGCAGGGGCATTCAATGCATCACCGAAATGAGTCATCCCCTGCGGAGACTGCACTGTTCGCTGTAAAACTCAATGTGACAGGTCTACCGAGAAGAAGAAGGGGAAAAGAATGGAATGGACCAGCAGTGGGCCCGCTGTGTTGAAAATAATGTATCATTTTATACAGGTAGTGAACCAACGGAAATACAGCAGTGCTCTAACAATGAAGGGTTTCTGTGGTTCCGTAATGCTATGGTGAGGCTGCACTCATAACCTTTGAGGGAAAGGTCGATGTCAGTCATTGCTTCATGGGGCTGAGTGATCATCTACACCGCATGTTAAAGCATTTCTTTCCTGCAGAGAGGGCTGTCGGTCAACATGACTATGTCCACAGAGCAAAGTACACACACAGTGGTTTGAGGACCATGACTTTTTCCCCCTTCATAAGTCATTGTCTTTGCTATTACCAAATATGAACCCAAATGAACATTTAACCCTTTAAGGTGTAAGATCACAAATGTGATCACAAAGTTCTTAGCCAAACATTCTAATGCTGATGTAATGATTTTTAAAGCAATTGAGTTCTAGAACATTTACTTACAATTTAGAAAAAAAAAACATTCCAAAAAACCTACTCTTAAAAGGGTTAAGAGATATTCTGGTAAAAGACCTGAGGTGGTGTTTTACATTTCTGTAAAGTAAACATGAGTTGATTAAACAGTGAGAGTGTTCTATTAAAAATTTGACAGACTGGTAGCCTGCGAACCAGCTGCAGGAAATCTCCCCCAATCCAGCTTGGCCACACCTCCACCCTAAGCACTATTACACCGATCATAATTGTGTCATAAAGGAGATATTGATCTAATTAAAAAATACTTCATGTAGTAATTTTCCAGACATAATATGTATTTTATTAGTTTGCTATTATCAATTGGTCATGTTATTCTCTGCTATACCTCTTTTTATATAGAAAACAAAAATGAGGATGTACATAAATCCTCAATGTGTGAAGTTGCAGCTGCTTATTTGGCAACATTTTGCTCATTTAAATCGGTTGAATTCAAATATGTTGACAGCTGTTGTTGCTTTTAGCGCCTTTAGAATTCCAAGTGCACCTGAGGTCAGGCAGCTCTCTAACTTGTGTTCACTCACTCACAAGAGCCTATTTAGCTCTCTCTCCACAATTACAACAAACGGAGACACTCAGCATTCCCCTAAGAGGACATTTTGTTCATATATTTTCTGTACGTCTGAAATGCACCATGAAGCTGGCGTAATAGAACTGATGAAGCCCAGATGACAGGGTAAGTACTTTTGCAAGCAGATGTAAAAGATGGTTTGCAGCTGCAAAATGTATTACATCAAAACAGCGTGCATTTTCTACAAGGATACATTCAAGCAAAACCAAATGGTCTTTAAAGAGTAGGGATCTTGCCCCAATTTGGTAAAAATGTTTTCTTTGAAGTCTTAATGGATATTTAAAATATACTGTATGTCATTCTTTTAGGCTTGTTTAATTGGCAGTACTTTGCATCACTTGCAATAAAACCACAATCTTTCTTTTTGTTTCGCATGAAAATGTCATACATTGTGACATATATAAATTGTATTCATTTTTTGTATGCAATATTCATGACTATCATCCCCCCAATTACATTTTTTTAAAAGAACCAGCCACCAAAATGCTGTTGGTGGATTTTGGTTACAAATACCTGACAATTTGTGGAAATCAAAGAAATACATTGAGATAAAAAAAGAAATTTAAAATTCTTACTGCTCACTGCTCAATAGACTGGACAATTGGCTTAGTCTAGATATCTCAACTCGATGGAACACGATGTTCGTCCTTTACTTCTTTTTTATGGACAAATGCCCAGCGCCAACAGGGTTTTCCGTAATTATCAGCATTACCTGCCCCAAAACAGGTAAAGATCACTAATGTCCATAAAAAAGCTTGAAAACCATTTAGTATCTTACTTTTAACTTTTCAAAAAAGAGAACTTTGATTTATTTGAATTATTTAAACAAATGAGTCAATAATAAAAAAGAAAACACTGATGAAAACAAATTTGTGGTGGTGAGTGCACTAGTAGGCAGCCGATTTGTGTAGCAGTAATGAGCGTCACGAACAAGTGCGCACGAAGTTCTGTCAAATAACTCTTGCTGTGCCCGACCAATGGTTGGCCTCAGCAAACGCATGTTCTCATACTCAACCAATCACTTGCTCGCATCACTAATGGAGCAAGCGAGACTCAGATCTCTCCCATATTGCTTTGGCTGCGCTGCTCTTGTTTCGCTGCTTCTTGTTCTAAAAAATATTTTGTTGCTCACCCTCCACCACCCCAGCCTCCACCTATTGTTTGGATCTGATTCTATGTACTTGAGGGGTTTTGGTGTATATCTCCTGTTTAGTAGGGGAAATGTTCCGTGCTCCCTGTTTGATAGGTAGTGCATGCTGGTGCGTGCACTAGAAGTATATAGAGCAGATCCATTCAGCGCCAAACCAAAATATTATATATTCATTCATATATTAAATATGTGAGTTATCTTGACAGAAATTACATTTTGTCAAGTAGCAGACACACTTATCCAGAGCAACTTTTTAACTTTAAAAAAAAAACATGCAATCCATTTGTACATTTAAATGGAACAGATATCATTTGGATTATTGGAAAATAAGTACCCCCCCCCATTTCTTGGTTATTTATTTTTGTATCTTGCATGTAGCACTTCTGTTTTTTTCTGTAATCAATCTTGTTTGGACTCGTTCAAAAATCTTTGTGCAAAATTGGACCTTGGCTAATGGGCCCAAGTGGGGGTACTGTGAAAAATAAAAGCATTTGTCCTTGACTGGGTTGGCAGGACAGAACAAGGGAAAACAGAGTGTGCAATGTCACGTGCCCTTCGCTACAGTGGACCCTGAAGTTTGTATGTAACTACCAGTAACTGTATGCCTGCATACGTGCAGATACGCATCACATATTAATGTGTTGGACTAATGTGTTGTGGCGCCAGGAAGTGACATGGTGTGCTGTTCACCAGGGGTCAGCAGGCAAGAGAGCCTCCTGTGTCTGTTTTTTTTGTGGACTTTTTCTTGCCCTGCCTTGGCCTGTGGATGTTTTCGGTTGCCTCTTACCTGGTTTCCTGCTTTATGAAGCATTTATGTTGTTTTTGTTAGTTCTTGGACCTACTGTATTAAAGGCGGAAAGCCAACCAATCTTCGGAATCTCTGTTCACCACGTGATACAGTGGCCAGCACCAGTACTGTATCGCAGTGTGCAAAGGTTTTCTGAGGTCTTCAATTACAAACTTAAACCAATAAGAGTGTACAAGACAAGACAATGAAAACCAGCATGAAATTTTTTGCTTCATGACTGTGATTCACAGTGTCCATGGTGGACAAAATTATAGCCATGGAAGCTAAAGCTTCTTTGAATTAGTCTTCTTTGAAGACAGCAGCTGGACATCAAACATATAAATGAATGTAAGCTATTAGCATGTCAAGGTTCTTTAGGTGTTCGGTTGTTTACATATTGCGAATGTTTAATATAATTGATTTCAATTATACAAAAGAAAAAAGCATAATCATTGATCATTAAAAAAAAAAAGATTTTCAGGCATCCCCTTATGCTCTTACCTGAACCTGCAAAGCTGGGTTTGTCCCATATTGCCACAGACCTCTCTTTCCTTTGTCATTGTTTCCAGCATTCCCACTCCATCTCCATATTTAGTCTGTTTTAATTTAGAAATTCCTCCTTCAGTGATTCCCAAAAAGGGCATCCACAGCCTCAGCATCACAACCAGGTACCTCGACTCCAGGCCAAATATAAAATTCCAAATTCGATATACACTGCCTGGCCAAAAAAAAAGTCGCTGTTGCACCCGTCATGCATAGTGCCCTCTTTACAAGCTTCTGGAGGCAGTGTTATGATCTGGGGTTGCTTCAATTGGTCAGGTCTAGGCTCAGCAACGTTATGCAGCAATAAAATGAAGTCAGCTGAGTACCTGAATGTACTGAATGGCCAGGTTGTCCCATCAATGGGCATATTCCAGGACGACAATGCCAAGATGAATCGGGCTCAAATTGTGAAAGAGTGGTTCAGGGAGCATGAGGAATCATTTTCACACATGCATTGGCCACCAGAGTCCTGACCTTAATCTCATTGAAAGTCTTTGGGATGTGCTGGAGAAGACTTTATGGAGTGGTTTGACTCTCTCGTCGTCAATACAAGATCTCGGCCAAAAATGAATGCAACTCTGGACGAAAATAAATGTTGTGACGTTGCATAAGGTTGTGAAAACAATGCCACGACAAATGCGCGCCGTAATCAAAGCTAAAGGCGGTCCAACAACATATTAGAGTGTGCGACTTTTTTTTTGGCCAGGCAGTGTATCTTTGTCTTACCACAAGCTCTTTCAGGTGAATATCTGTTTTGAATATTTTGTTTAATACATACATTTTTACATATATCCCTTGAAGAAATGGCTTTGATCAGTTTCTTCGTATCTCAAAGAAGATAATATGAAGCTTACACCATTAGTATATGCACATAGATATTACTTTTAAATACAGAAGCTCATGCTAATGCAACGAGTTCCATAATATTTACCACATCAAAGGCATTGGCAAAGAAATGGCCTTCTGGCTTGCATTTGAAGCTTGGGGAATAATTTTTTTTTTCAATCATTTAAACTTTTTTTGCTGTAAATAAAAAAAAAAAGCTTGATCAGCATCTCCAGTGAACTAATAGTCATATTATTGGACTGATTCACATTCTGTAATCATACTTCACAGTTTTTGCCACAGCTGGCAAATTATTTTCCTATAATCGGAAAACGTTTAATTCTTAGTTCTCTTTGCATAGAAAGGGTTCGGTTTGGGTTCTTCCCCAAGGAATGTAACAGAAACGGCTGTTCCCTCACTTGCACTACTGTGCAACCAAAATACTAGCCCATGTCACTTGTATCTTGTTGCCGTTCTACTAACGGTCACGGGAGAGATATGCTTCTGCAAAGCCAGGGACGAGCAACATGCGTCTAAAGTATCACCACGGAAAAAAACTTTGGTATGGGACTTTCGGTTTGGAATGCGTTGCAAACCAAACGGTTTTGCTTTAATGCAGGTGCAGAAGTTTTATTTGTGTGGAACTTAAACGGAAAACTCCGAGTTCTCCCTGCCTGATGACTTAGCAATAAAGTGCCTTATTTTGTTCAGAAAGAGATTGTGGCCAGTTTGCCACTGTTTACATTTTATATTTTGCATTTATTTTTTTTCTTTGGGTGCACTGTGGAGTGTTTAAGTGCAGTTGGTAGTGGATGCTACCGGTTGCCATAGAGTTGTGCTAGCATTAGCAACGTGTGTATGTCCAAAAGAAGGGACAGCATGGAATTAGCTGAAAATGGTTTCCATCAATCAACTACATCATGGGTAATTCGTAATTGAGACATTATGTCCAGAATTCCGAACTATCCCTTTAATGTCATGATTTCTTGTTCTTAACCATGGCTGTGTTCGGAATCGCTCCCTATTTACTATATAGTGCACTATTTAGGGTATCGGCCATTTCGTAGGGTGTACAAAATTCAAAATGTCAATTTGACACCCTAAATAGTCCACTCAATATCCCCCACAATGCACCACAAAATGTAGGGTACAAACGATGTACACTACATGACCGGAGTTTTTTTTTTTTCAAGATGGCGATGGCTGAGCCTGCGCTCGTCTACAAATGTAAATATAAATGCAAGTTTCATCTTGTAGCCTATATTAAATCAGTTTAATCGGCTTTATAACCGAAATATAAATAAACGCGGTAGATTAAATATATTACAAAGTGTTAGCTATTTTTTTAATTTAACAATTATTACTGTTTAATGGAAAATGCAACTTAATTAGCTAGCTAGCTACCTAGTTACCTAACTTACCTATCTACCTACAACGAGACAACAAAACCCTTGTTCAAAATTTAAAGAAAACTTTTTTTACCGTTTCTTGCATGCTTTCTTACCAAGCCGGTGACCGCTGTCACGCAAGCGTTGCGCGTTGCTAAGTAACCTATTCAGACTATGTAGTGTCCGAAATCACCTCCTTCTTTTCCACCAGTGAATCCCTATCTAGTGCCCGATGTAGATTCCCTAAGTAGTGTATAGGGAGGGAGTGAATAGGGAGCGATTCCAAACACAGCCCTTAACTGTCTGAAAGTTTTTTTTTGTTTGTTTTATACCCTAGAATGCAGGAAATTACCTTGAAGGTAGTATGCAAATGCAAAAGCTCCACTGCCCCCCAACCATTAGCACCACCCCCCTCTCCTTTTTCCATAAGCTCCACTGCCCCCCAACCATTAACACCACCCCCTCTCCTTTTTCCATAAGCTCCACTGCCCCCCAACCATTAACACCACCCCCCTCTCCTTTTTCCATAAGCTCCACTGCCCCCCAACCATTAACACCACCCCCTCTCCTTTTTCCATAAGCTCCACTGCCCCCCAACCATTAACACCACCCCCTCTCCTTTTTCCATAAGCTCCACTGCCCCCCAACCATTAACACCACCCCCCCTCTCCTTTTTCCATAAGCTCCACTGCCCCCAACCATTAACACCACCCCCCTCTCCTTTTTCCATAAGCTCCACTGCCCCCCAACCATTAACACCACCCCCCCTCTCCTTTTTCCATAAGCTCCACTGCCCCCCAACCATTAACACCACCCCCCCTCTCCTTTTTCCATAAGCTCCACTGCCCCCCAACCATTAACACCACCCCCTCTCCTTTTTCCATAAGCTCCACTGCCCCCCAACCATTAACACCACCCCCCTCTCCTTTTTCCATAAGCTCCACTGCCCCCCAACCATTAACACCACCCCCCCTCTCCTTTTTTCATGAAATTACTTTCCTCAGAAGCCATGGTCAAGTAATTTCACTTTTTGTAAAGAGTTTGACAGGCTTCTTATCCAGTGACACAAAGGATATGCATTTCAACTCATGCCTGGAGCGTGTACCTCCTAACATGAAATGGCAATGACAAACATCATTTTAGGGGCATTTCCATAGTCAGCAGTGGTCTGCTAATGTCAAATGCACACCATTTAAATTTAATGATTGGAATCATTAATTTTGCCCTTTTGATTGGGAATGTTTCAGCATGTTTGGAGGACATTTATATTTATAGGTTTATATTATCCCGTCTGACGTCTGATAAGCTCCAAATGTTTTTAATGTTATTTTTTTGTTTTTCTCCATCCTAATTAAACACATAATCATGGCTTTAATCAGAGACTGATTGGGATTTATACAGTAAATCATTGTTTTAAAGGTGAACTATGCAAGGTGCTGTGTACTGTGCACCTTGCTGTGGTCCTGTGTTTACAATCAAATAAGTCTCCTCCTCTGTCCTCAACCCCTCAGGTAACACCCTTGGGCGCTGCAAGCAGAATGTCAAGCGAAGAGGTGAGGTGGTCAGGGATCTGGGATGTAAAGACTGAATCGAGTGTGAAAAAAGTAACATTCGCAGCCCATATCTGGTCTATCCTACCTAGCTAATACCCATGTACAGTGAATGACTGTTTCATTTGTATTATTTATTTTCCTTTTCTTGGGAGAACAAAATTCCATAGAAAAGGTATCCGACTTCAGCCATCTATCTACCTAATGTAGCTAGCTGGATAGCTAGAGGTAACATTACTTACAGGTCCAATGGAAAACATGCCAAACTTGCGTTGCTTTTCATTTCCTTTTCATTTCCTTGGTGAACTTCAGCTGTTGAGAAAAAGCCATTGAGAAAAACTGATTATGGCCCTGTTGGCTTGTTGTTGACTCTACTTGTGCTTCTTAACCTCCACAATTGCAGTAGCTAGCTAGCATTTCTGAAACCTAATCCACCCCACAGGCTCTGTAGCCACACACACACCTCCCCACACAGAAAAAGAGTGTCACGACCAGAAACGGCCCTACCTTAGAATAATACGTAGGCTACAGGCAGAGGAGCACAGACTCAACAAATGTTCACAAAGACTGAGATTGCCAGTGCATCATTGATATGACTGAGCATTGTTATTTTATAATATTTCCAAGGTAAAAATCCTGCATAGTATATCTTTAATGAGATCCTTTTTTTGGTTCTCCCACAAGTCTGTCCTTTCATTTGATAACATAAGCTGTGGGGCTTTCTGGGTCTTTGGTCTAGCCATATGGTTCAATATCCTGATCATGTCAGTGTTGACTGTGGCCAGGAATCCCACAATATGATACCACAACATTACCCAGGGAGGGAAAGTTTCATTTGGCATAGCATGCCTAATTTTATGGCTCATCATGCAATGACTATGCAGCTCACCGGGAGAAAAGTAAGTAGTGACTGGAACACATTTTGAAGGACACGTGCTAGCCTGTGCTCTTCTAAACTAGAATGAAATAGCAGCAGACCTGCAAATATTTAGATTTTCCATTCAAGATTTGAGTAGCATTTTTAAAAAAATCTGAAATGAATAATTTATAGCCATTATTCATACATACAGTATTTAAATTTTGGTTTCTAACCTGTATGTATGAGACAATGAGCATCCAAAATAGCTTCCAGAACCTGTTCTGAGCAGCAGGTGGATAAAACTGGTGCCAATCAAGCAGGAAGGCCATACTCCCTGTCTGTAATCTGAGGCATCATTGGCTTATATCACAGAGCAATACTAAATGAGCTACTGACACACACTTGCATTGTATATAGGTAAATCCTAATCCACAGTGTACTAACCCTTAAACCACTTCCCCAAATGTCATGTTGAAGTGGTGCCAGGAATTAGTGTGAAGACTAGTCACCACAACCACTGCCCGTTAAATTGGGGGTGATGCCTACTACCACTATTTGGTACCACTAATTGCTTTGGGGGTGAAGGTAGATTCTTTGCTGCCCTCAGTCAGCTGTAGATCACCTGATTGGATCATACAATGCTAGCAGATGGCCCCAGCAGTATGAGAGGGACTACAGGACAATGATGGAGCTGGTAACCATCTGTTGCTCTTTACATAGGTTGCACCGTGCACTTTACGTAGGTTGCAAAATAAATTTGACATGCTGTGTGTCTATTTTGCCCAAGAAATAAATCATTCTATTCTCTTCTTGTTTGGGAAATATTTGAACAAGAACCATTTGTTCCTTTTTTAATGCTATTGGAGCAAATAGAGAATCTAATTCTACAAGAAAGATTTTTTTCCCCAAAAAAATGGTTGCTTTTATAATACATTATTCAGTAGAGCAGTGCTTTGTTTGGTAAAAAAAAGCTTGAAGGATACATTGGAAAACTGTAAGTTTGTCTTGTTTTATAAACAGGATCAATAATACATTAGATAAAGGAATTAAAGTATGAACATCGACTAGCATAAAATACACTATTATAGGAAATAATGTTCATGAATAAGTAAACCAGCCTGATTTATTTTTTTCCGGATCTAGTAAAATATTTAGTGTATTCTCTTCACCTTGGATTCCAGGAAACTGATCATTCAAGAATTTCTAGCCTCTAATTGGATGTTAGACTCATTGAAGTGCAAAATGAGCTTAAAGGTTCCAAAGTTCTTTGATTGACAGCTCATTTTAAGTCTCTCTTTTCCATTTTCATTACCTTTCATGGATATTAGAAACAATGCCACCTCATCATTATAATCATAACCTCAGAGCTTCTGACAGTTGGCAGACAATGAATATTCCATTATCTTGAAAAACAGTACATTTTATGCGCTGACTTTACCGTGAGGGGAAGCTTAGAAAAGGGCTGCATTATGTGCTATTTAATATGGGCTTGGGGGGAGGGGATGCTGAGAGCATATGATTGATTAATAGGCTACTGTAATACATTATTTATTAAGTAATGAGAGGTGATAATTGGTTTAATTTATCAGCCCTTTAAGCCTGTGCTATGCCTGTCATATCCACACCATACTGCCCCCCCCCCCCCCACCCCCCCTAAACAGGAAAGGCATAATTGTGGGGCTGTTCAGAGTGTGGTGTGTCAAAATGGCATGGCAATTATACCCGCATTTACGAATGTAAACCA
This sequence comes from Synaphobranchus kaupii, assembly GCA_029718625.1. NCBI lineage: Eukaryota > Metazoa > Chordata > Actinopteri > Anguilliformes > Synaphobranchidae > Synaphobranchus > Synaphobranchus kaupii. The sequence continues at coordinate 122,661,553 of CM056376.1, forward strand.
ACAACAACCGGAGCTGTGCGTTTAATTGGAGAACAGGCACTGTGGGACACTAACGTATGGAGGCTAGGATAATTAAATGTGCCAGAGCTCAACTGGGAAGGCACAAGTCCTGATGGCTCCTGGCACCTCTTCACATTTGCTAAGGACCGCCACTGGAGAGTCTCCCAGGCACCCAAATATGATGAGAAACAAGAGTGCATGTGTGCATGTATGTATTCACATGAGTGTGTGTGTATGTGTGTGTTTAAAGCTTCATGTTCTCGGTTACTTTTCTGCCGAATACTTTTTTTAAATCTCTCTCCATAGCTCTTACTCCTGGGCCCTGGCCCTCAATGTGTTCGTCGTCCATGTTGTTTTAATGAAAGGCTTAATTAAAGACACTGATATTCTTTTTGAAGGCCCCCAATGGGCCCACTCACTATGTCGTTTTAGGAAGCGCTAGCAAAATATTGCTTTCCCGTAGCTCCCAACGGAAGGCTGTCTCTACTCTTCTGCAGAAAAATCCTCTGTGCAGTGGGAGCTTAAATCTGGTAGATGACTGTTTCGTTTAAAATCACTTCCAGCTCGATGTTTGAGGGCAACATGCTGCTTTTCTCTGAGTTTGCACAGCCCTTGTCATTTCTTAATGTCTCATTTCTGCAACATTCCCAGTAGATATTTGGAATACATTTTCTCCACAAATATAGTAATTTTTCCTTGTCAGATTCCCCCCCATTGGTATATAATGTCTGAAGCCCAGATTCAAGCAAACTGTTGTAAGCTTGGTCCTTCACCTTGAGGTTGTTCTATTCTTCTGGCCTCAACTGTATGGGTTTGAAGGCCACTGTCCTTGAGGGAAAAAGGATATTAAGTAGCAATCAAAGACCTGGATCATGACCAATGGTCTGGTTCTTTTAAACAGCGCTGCCCCTCCTCCTTTTCTCGGTAAAAGGGGAGACCTGATTTGCAGAACTGCTGGTGATAGACCCAAATCTATATTTGACATTACAAGCGATTCTAATTTAGCACTATGCCATTTTATGTTTTAATTATGAATACAAAACCAATCTGATTTGTCTTCTCCCTCCATAAAGAAGGGCTTTCTTTGAAAGTACACCAGCCTTATTGCCAACAATTCATCACGGTCACATAAATTATACTAATTCTTCACTGAGGCATTCTAGGATAATCGTATAGATAACCATGCATGGATCTCTGACACTGGGAGTTAATTTAAATTTTTTACCATAATAAAATGAACTCAAAGGACCTGCTAACACAATAGCTGTTGTGGATTCAATATTGTACTGTAAGCAAGCCCAGGATTATGGCTCTATTAAAACCTCAGATTTAGATGATTCTCTGACGAGATCTGTGGCTCGGATGAGATCCAATGTTATCTGGCAGGTGTGGATGCACAGAAAATGCATTAGTATGCAATTGTGGTGGATGGGGACACATTGTGGCTATGTGTCAACCATGTCTAAATGCGCAGCCACTGAATCTGATCACGGCAGCCTGCATCAATCGAATGATCAGCCTCATTTCCCTAAAAAGCTGAAAAGGAATTTCCAGACAGGTCTGCTGAGCACACGAGAGCCAGGACCTCCAAGCCTTGCCCATTTTGTTTGAAGAGGAGAAGTATGACTGCTGTTAAATCTACGACTTCACTCCAAAGCAGTTCCATGCCATTCATGAGTCATTATCAAGCCACTTTTTAACTTACCATGAGCTATTCATAAAATGAGACTTTGGCATTTAGTTCCAGAATATTTTTAGACAGGGGAACAAAAAGCTGGTGATCTAAAACGAATGGTATCTAAAACGAACGGTATCAAACGAATGATGCTGAAGCTTTATTAGAACAGCTTATGATCCGAATGCCTCAAGGCCCCTGTTCGTTTAATGTCCTCCACTGGACAGCAGCCATTGAATGAGTAGCACAAAGAGCATTAGCTCCTATAAAATCTGTAAAACAGGATGAATGTTGAGGTAAAAAGAACATGCTTTGTGCTGGCAGGGGACATGGAATACTCTGGAAGAGGCCTGAGAAGTACACCAAGCCATTGTCCAAAGTACCAGAGTGTGCTAGTTTGAACAGCAATGCTCAGTCCTCGCAGTCCTATGCTGACAGCGATCTTGAGTGGGAAGCGCTTTGGAACGTCAATTCATCTGCTCTCACACCAGCTCGTTTGATTGATACTCTCGTGCTAAAATGCTAAAATTGAGCAGCAATCCTTTCTGGAGACTTGTCCAACAATGCAGCACACTTTCTGAGATTGCCTGTTAATTTGCATCCAATGAGTGTTTCTGGCCAACACTTCAATGCCTCAGTAGAGGTCAAAACCACAACCTTTACAGTTAATGGAGAAAGCCTGCCTTCGGATAATACAGATTTTAAGGGGAAGCTCAGTTTGATAATATACACTGTATTGTGGCCAATGGGCAGAGAGACATTTGATGGGATCTTTAGAATTATTACTCTTGATTTGTGTTTGTATTTGAGCATGTTTTTGTCCATGCCTGGGTGGTGATACCATGTAATATATTTTTGAAGAAAAACAGAATCAGTAAAAACTTCTTTTTTTTTAAACTGAAAAAAACGAATACCTTTATAAATAATACTAATTAATTATTCAAATGGACACATTAACATGACATCACAAAATTAAGTGGATACTAAATAAGAGCATAGACCTTGTCTGTTGATAGGTATATGGATATATGCACTGTGGGTTAGTAGCCTACATTGCCCAGACTTAATAATTGCATCAATAGCTCTTAAAAGAACCACATAACACAAATAAAACAATGCACAAGTATTCAATAAAACCAAAACCTTATCGTATAACCCTCAGGTTTTGGAAAGATTCCAACATAAGGATAAGAGTTAAGTTTGCTTATTTAGTGGATGGTGGAGGCAAAGCCAGTTCAATGAATCAGCTGAGTATTTATTTGCTAGGAATTCAGGGGACACACCAAACACGCTCAAACCCAGTGCCTGTGGGCACTGTGGCATAGTCAACCTATGTCTGTAATTCAACTGGAACAATACAACACCACTCTTCCATGAGAGTGAAATCCATGCTTAGCTCATGGAAATGGAAACTACTGCCTCGGGTGTCATTAAAGCATGTACCATAAAAGCTTTATTGGGTTACATCTGGTGACTGAATATGCCATGACATATGGATAATGTCAGTTTCATGGTCCATTAGGTTATTACTCATAGTCAATGGATGGGGACATTGCTATCTTGAAAGATACCCCTCTGTCACGGCATGAGTTTGCCTGAGCCGTGCCAAGAGAATACCCCCTATCCCCCCACCCACAATTCAAGCGCCACCAAAATCATTTTTTCTGTTGCAACAATGACTTGATCTTGTACATTTTTTACTCACTACCCTGTTTCGCTCATGAGTAGAGTAGCGCCACACACAACATCAATATAACCACGTGCCTGGTCTACAGCAGTCACAGTGACCAATGCAACTTACACGAGACATTTATTCCAAGTTTGAAATTATTCATCTTTAAACTTTATGCATCTTTTATGTGTAACAATTCATTATTGATGATCATTCTCCCAGAGCTCTGTACACTTGGCTTCCAGACTACTTTTGGCAAGCTCTTCCTATCCTTCAAATTAATATCTTTTTTGAAAGTGTAGATTGTGTTTTATAGTATATATCTGTAAAATGGTTAGACGTGTATAGCTTTGCAATCTATGGCTGGGAGTTTATTTCTGGCTGACGCTGTGAAACTCCCCTATGAACTATGAAGAACACCAAAAGCACTCCTTCGTAATGAGGAGTGAGTTTCATCTTGACAAAGAATGGTTTATCACGGTTTAGGGCTAATGCATGTGATCATTACAGACTCCAAATTAATATCTTTTTTGAAAGTGTAGATTGTGTTTTATAGTATATATCTGTAAAATGGTTAGACGTGTATAGCTTTGCAATCTATGGCTGGGAGTTTATTTCTGGCTGACGCTGTGAAACTCCCCTATGAACTATGAAGAACACCAAAAGCACTCCTTCGTAATGAGGAGTGAGTTTCATTTTGACAAAGAATCGTTTATCACGGTTTAGGGCTAATGCATGTGATCATTATAGACTCCAAAGGGAGACAACGGTACGCAATATTTTATAAGTGAAGCCAAAGCAATTTTTTTTTCTTATTCTAATTGAATTTATCCTCATACTGAAAATAAGGGGAAATGAAACTGTTTGGATAATGGCCCCTGGGACAAATTAATCAAAGGAGATAAACGTGTCACCCTATGTAACCTGTCAAATCAGTGACAACAGAGTGAAAACGGGCATTATTCATGCTGACTCTTGCCCCTGCCAAGCAAGTGGACCAATCAACTGTCCTGTGTTGTGCTTGTTCTATGGTTTGTTTTATATTTTTATACATTTGTACTTTATTTTTATTGATTTAAAGATACCCCCATGCTTTTCCTTATCTGAGCCTGTGGTCTAATTACAGGAATACTTACCAGCCGCACAACTACCACCCAAAGCGTCCAAAGCTTTCTTTTTGGAAAGTCTGATTCTCTTCAGGTCATCTGGGCACTCTTGGTGAAGGAATGCAGTGCTGTTGTCTTCGATCACTCATTGTAATGGGAGACGATGGGGCCTGACAGACAGGCAGGTCTTATAACGGTTCCTCTCTGTGCTCCTCCGGGATCTGTCACTCCCACCAGATTTGCCATTCCCTGTCAAAGGTGCTGAAGCAAGCCAAGCCATTCCCCTGAGGAGGTACCGGTCGACTCACTGACCTTACACAGCTGGTCTACTCTAAATCAAGTGACACTGCAATTTTCAGGTGATACTAGTCCAGTATGAATAGGTATTTCTGTATTTGTTTTTCAATCAAATATCCATACTTGTATGCCCAGTCTTTGTCATGGGTAAATCATACACACGCCTTTTTATAAAATACGGATTTGCTCCAGAATTTTATTTTCACTGATTTATTCAAAGCAGCACGCTTATATGTGAATACTAAAAGCATCATTGACACTGATGGCAGGCTTAAAACGTGACACAGCTGGAGAATGGGCAGTATCCGTGGTCACAGATTGTTGGTAGCAGGCCTGTGAAACCATTAACTGTTCACTCCTGGAGGATCGGCAGACCATCCACCAGTTCCATGACCTTTAACCTTTCCAAAGCTTTGCATGCATTCTGGGCAATTACTTCTGGCTTTCAGCTAATTTAACCTATCAATATTCCAGACTCGCTATTCATAAAGCGCCAGGGAACTAGCTATTGAATGAATCATGGACTAAAACGTTAGTGCTGGGAACTGGGGACATGCCACCACAGCACATCTATACAAATGGGAAAGGAAAAAAAGATACCAGATTGTAGGACAATATGGAGTGGGCAGGTGCACCATGTGATGAAATCTTCAATTATATATTTTTTTCCCAAATCACTTTAGCACGGAAATATGGGGATGAGTTGATGCCAGGGCCAGTTCTGTTGCAATGCATTTGTGAGCCTGTGGAAGCTAAAGCGATCTCTAATTTATATATTCACTACAGTGCATTGTGCTAAATTGTGTGTGCATCATGGCCCATGTTTTGCCATCAATTTTTATACAAATTGCAGAGCCTTGGCTAGATTTCTTCTAATGTACCGGTCAAGTATAACTTTTTCAAAGTGTTTCTTTGCTGTGTGCAATCATAATAATTCAGAATTGGTCAAAGTGAGGGAGTTATTACATACTTATGTTTATAAGACATACACGCACTTTCATGCAACATGATGCTCATTTCATTTGAGCGTGTTGAAATGTGAATCATTCAAAGAGCAGGCCAGGAGAAGACTGCTTTCCTCAAAGTCCGGCAGACGGAAACATGGAGCATTCAGATTCTTTGCGGGGATTCTGAGCTCTGCAAAAGATACCTTTTGGTGTAAAAATCTAAAGCGGATCTTAGGAGAATATAGGGTCATCAACTCACCTTGCTGGATGTTTTTATGATGACTGGTGAGTGACACTCCCCTTCATTGCAGGATATAAGATATGAAAACAGGAAATAACATAAGAATATTCATTGATAGACGATTTCTCTTATACACAGACCTGGACCACTGTGATGTGGCCTTATACCCAGCCAGATCCTTTGCAGAGAGGAAGAAATTAATTGGCTCAGAATATGAAAGAGACACCTTTTAAGCAAATTTGAAATGAGAAGTTGAATAATTTTGGAGTATCGCATTCTCATGACCTCAAATCTGCATGTCGGGAGAGATGTTTGATATGTTATCAACAAAAATCATGACACTGTAGTGTAACCTGGCAGCAATACAGCTTTCAGTCCTCTATATATCTATATCTACATGTATATATCAATACCTTGGTGCACTTACCCACAGACTTGTGTATCAACCTTCGGGTTTGTCACCCCCAGACACGTTTCTCTCTATCCCCTACATCAAAAGCTGAGACGCAGCATACATCAACACTAACCTTTAGAAAAATCAACATTTCCTAACCTTATTTTACAACGTTTCAAGAGACTGAGAACTTCAGTCAGTCACTCACCTGACATTTTGCATCCTTTAGGCTAGTCTCACGCAGCATGGCACTCTGTAGGGTTTATTGACTGTAGAATTAAGAGCAGAGAACCTGCTTGGCAGAGTTCTGGGCCATCATTCTGGATGATACATTCCCTCCAGTTTCTATACTCTGAGACTTGTTCATAAAGTCTCTGAATACAGCACTATGTATTAACCTGCTGTATGTCGTCATTTTCATTTTTAGTCATTTTCATTTTTAGTCATTTTCCATCACCTTATATTTCGCCCATGGAGTGGGGACTGGCATGATGAGAACCTGATGGCTGCATCTTGGTAATCTATCGGTGTATCTCAATATGTCAATTTACATGTAATTTACAACCGCAAATGATGTAACAAAACAACAATGCCCATGAATCAACGGGGCAGAACAGCATTCAGAATGCAATGGAGCAAAGGGTAAATTGCTGGACTGTCTGAGAAGATGATACTGGCAATTTTGACATTGGAATCGTTTTATGGGCTTTTTGTGTTTGGTTGCATGCTAGTTATTTCAGCTTAGAACCTCTGTCAAGTTTAGTTAGTGCCTGCAGTGAGCTATTTAGGCCTGCTTCCCTTCTCTTTTCCCCATTATCGTATTATTCCCCAAATAAATTTGGAAAATGTATTACAACAGTTGTTGCTGTCAGTTTATCTTACAAGCACATGTCATTGATGCACTCTGGGTGCTCCGTAGCCAAAAACTAACATCTCCTGTTTGCTCTGTTCCTCTCCAACCTCCTATGCAGCCAGCAAACACAGTATGCTCAGTACCGTTGTACGGTACAATTTCCAATTACGTACTCCGTTGATTGTAGGGAAAGCTATATTTTAACAGTATACATACTGTAGGGCCACAGTCACAAAATCACCAGCTAATCAAATGCTGTATGATGGCCAAAGTGGCATACACAATCTTTCTCATTCCACATACGCCCAGATGTGTTTACGATACTGTTCTTGCCAAAAGGCCAATAACTGTAAACTGTGCATCCCAGTGAATATTATTGTCCTTGTGGGCTAAATCAGAACCCATTTTTATTAAATCTGCTGGCCATTTACTGAGTTAAAGTAAATTGAAAGCAGAGGAGTAATATCAAAAGGTCAGTATGAGCATACACAAATCTCACAACCCTCATGCACCTTAAGCCATAAACCAGAATAATTGATGGTCTCTCCATGGCAAGAATATCCAGTTTATTAGTGACTGATGCTGGCCAGAAAAAAAATGCTTTATAGCAAAGGGCTGTTTATGATTTAGTATTCCAGTTTTATTGACATCAATCTCATTACATTTTCCCATGAACCTTAAAAGGCCGTAGCTATTACTATTATTTACTATTAATTACTTACTAGATGGGTATTGAAGGAAGAATCGTGAGGACAATTCAACTTTTCGTTGAAATTGCTAATGGATGGTTGGATGAAATTCTCAGCGAGGACGGACTTCCATTGTGCAGGAATGAGGGAGCATTACTGCTTAAAAAGAGAAGCATCAAATCACTCCGCTGGTGTATTTTGTAATTAGCCCATTATGAACCTTTGTTTTTAGGGTATACACGAGTGGTGAAAGGCTCTTGGAGAGGGACATTTTTACACTTCTGCCAGCACTGTAATTGAGCACTCTATTCAGGTTCAGGGACCAGGGATAAAACCAAACAGCAGCCATTTCCTCTCATGAAATTCACCTTTTTTATTCTGCTGCATGACATCCAGTGATTCCAGTCAGCGAGGTTGCTATATTTTAAGTGCTATATTTTAAGTAATACTGCAAATACAAAATGTTGTTTCTGAATAACAGCCTTTGATTTGCCCTGCAGACTGATAGCACTGGGTCTCAAAGCTTTTATAATATGAATACAACTGAAATATATTTTCATGTATGCATTTTCTATTGCTCATATGAATTATGCATGTATTATACAATATACACTGCCTGGCCAAAAAAAAAATCGCTGTTGCACCCGCGATGCATAGTGCCCACTGTACAAGCCTCTGGAGGCAGTGTTCTGGGGTTGCTTCAATTGGTCAGGTCTAGGCTCATCAATATTATGCAGCAATAAAATGAAGTCAGCTGAGTACCTGAATGTACTGAATGACCAGGTTATCCCATCAATGGGCATATTCCTGGACGACAATGCCAAGATTAATCGAGCTCAAATTGTGAAAGAGTGGTTCAGGGAGCATGAGGAATCATTTTCACGCATGAATTAGCCACCAGAGTCCTGACCTTAACCCCATTGAAAGTCTTTGGGATGTGCTGGAGAAGGCTTTACAGAGTGGTTCGACTCTCCCGTCATCAATACAAGATCTCGGCCAAAAATTAATGCAACTCTGGACAGAAATAAATGTTGTGACATTGCATAAGGTTGTCGAAACAATGCCACGACGAATGCATGCCGTAATCAAAGCTAAAGGTGGTCCAACGAAATATTACAGTGTGCGACTTTTTTTTTGGCCAGGCAGTGTAATTTAATGACCATAATTGTAAACAATATTGTAAAACAATTTTATAAATTAAATCTGAAATAATCTTTGCATGATTTCTGCTTTTGTAAATAGGATATATAATTAACTGTAACACTGCATGAAATTAAGTTGTACTTTAGATTTTATACACATTTTATGCACCGACCGTGTCACAACTGTGCAACCACTACATCAGAAAGCGCACAAGGGCTGCAGTTGAGGCACGTGGACTCTACATGAGTGTCTATTTTCCTCACTAAAGGCCAAACATTACTGCAACTAGATCTGATTGAAGTTAAGGTGACTACTGACAGCTGGAAGGCTGTAAAAAGCATGAATTTTGCTGGGAGGAAATAATGCAGGAGTAACCTAAGAATCCCTGGTTGACTTGGTTCACCCCACATGGTATGAAATCAATTGTGTCCTGCCGCTGTGGGCTTTCCGGTCATTGCTAATGTCATAGACACTGCAGCCTGAAATGTCTAAGCCTGCGGCTTTGCTGACTGAGCCACTTGGGAACCCTTTAATTTTTTCTTTTTTTTGATTTTATGCTTTTTTTATGTAAGGGGAATAGAATCAGGCCAAGGAAACTCACCTGCCAGCGCTGACTGCATTTATGCAGTGGGGGCTACAGATCAAAGAGAAAAGTTATGAGAAGAAATGAAAAAAATACGACAGACGAAAAGCCAAAAGTTAGGAGCTCGACATTGCCTTCACTTATTTCTTTCCTCTTAAAAAATAAATAATTTACATGTAGCTATGATATGGTGTCAGGGGTGTGAAGCTGTTCATAGCCTCAAGCTAGAATATTGTGCAGTTGCTCCAGACAGACTAGTAAGCACCTGTTTAAGTCACAAACACCTCCAACTTGGCAATTTTGGCTCTCATAGATTGTTGGAAAGAGTCAGACGCAGTTCCAAAGCTAACAAGGAATTCCTATAATTCGAAAAGGGCTGCTGGGTAATACTGGGTTTGAGTGTGTGAAGTGCACCATAGCTTGGCATTAAATCGTATCTGTGCCAGTGCCAACTGTGGCCAGCAGGACAATTCACAATACCGTAGGGAAATGGACAGTTGCCTTCTATGTACTTTACCATCATTTAGCAGATACTCCTATCCAGGGTAACTTGCAATGCAAACACAAGTGCAAGCATCAGGGATCAAAGTGTTAAGGATCCAGATAGGGACTGGACTGAAATGCACAACTCAGACAGAATACACTAATGCTCGCGGGGAGCGTTTATTACTTCGCCCAAAACTCCGGAAGTATAGGGAGAACAGGGAGAGGGGCTGGATCCTGGGTTGGTGAGAACAGGGGCAGAGCGGGAGCGGGGAGCAGGCAAAGGGGCAGGACAGTGGCTGAATCCTGGGTTGGCGTAGCAGAGGGAGAGCGGGATGCGGGAGACAGGGATGCGTGGCGTAGAACAGGGAGGAGGCTGCAGGCTGGTGGGTAAGCAGAACAACAGACAAAGCGTTAATTTCAGCAAGACAAAACGAGACTGTGAAGCGTTAGTTTAGCAAGACAAAGCAAGACTATGACTTAGATTCCAAAACTAGACAAGACCTTACAACGAACAAGACTTAATGAACTGGCACCAGACAAAGAACAACGGGAGAATATATATTGAAGTCAATGAGCTAATGAGTGATTGCAGCGTGAGAATGTATGCGAGAGTGATTGAGCGGAGACAAAGGCGTGAGGAATGCAAACGGGGAAAGGAATGTGATAGGCAGAGCAATAGCGAGGGTGAATTAGGCGAAACAAGCAGGGAAACCACGCCCAGCCTGCACAACAAGGAAGGCGGACAGGGAAACGAAAAAACAAGACAAGAAACGTGAGGGAAAGGGGAAAACACGGAGCACAAACAGGGATGGGGACTGGGAGGGAACAGAGAGTGTAACACAAAGTGCACTAATTCACTGGGGGGGGGGGGGGTATAATCCCAAGACACGATAAGTGTGGAATCAACAAGTGACAACTTCTTAATTACCCTATGGAACATTAAACTAAGTCATACAAGCAAGAGTGAACAACAGAAAATAACCACAGGTTCTGAAAATAAACAAACAAAAATAACTTATACCTGATCAATTCAATTCATTTTCTATAGCGCTTTTTACAGAGAACTGTCACAAAGACGTTGTACCGAGAAACAGAAGGAAAATTGGGCAAAAACCAGGCCTGAACCCCCAAAAAGCAAACAAGGTAAAAACTCCCCAGTAGGGAGAAAAAATTCCCAGATGGGAAGAAATCAGGTGATAGGTCTAGGCTACAGTGATAGAGACAGTCCGAGTGGGGGACCCAGGGTGCAGTCTGAGCAGCTGGGTCTTTAGTTCGCATTGTAAAATGGCAGGGAGGCCAGCAGAAAATTACAGCAGTCAAGGTGGGAGCGCGAAGCCTGAATGAGAAGCCGGGTTGTGCAGACGCTGGGGAACAGGCAGATTTACCTGATGCTGAACAGGGCAGTTGGCCAGAGCATTTCAGTTGGTGGGGTTTCCCGTTTCATTGCGCAGGGGCAACCCCCTCGACTGATGCGGAACTGCTCGCAAAGATTACTTCTGCGACACAATGGGGTGCAGTGTGAAAAGAAGTGGCAGGCGACTGTCTAGCTCTCCTGCCTGAACTGGTGCAAAGTGTTTCAGAGATGAGACTGAGCCTTTGAATACAACTATCCAACATTGGGAGAAAAGTAAAAAAAAAAAAAAAAATGGGATGATAATTGTTTAAAACATTTTTTACACATTCTACTAATTCATGTTGTGGCAACCTCAGAGAGTAGCAGCATTTTAACTCTTGACCACCAAATATAAGACACACCAACATTTTGTATGCCCCCTATTGTCACCACAGTCAACACAGCAGTCCTGCTGAAAAGGCCCTTATCATCCCTACCCCATCTACAGTGCACGCACAAAGGAGAGATAGGGGAGAGAGCAGAGGATGAAATAGCTCTGATAAATGTAAGGAGCGGTCATGTTCTCCAGGGGAATCTGTGTTGTAGCACCTGCTTTCTGCCACTAAAATGGACGACCCATATGTAGGTCTTTGTTAAGCCATCTAAAGGACAAATGATCTTCATTGAAGTCTATGTTATGCCTGCCCCTACTATCTGAGTATGAATAATGTCCTACTGAACAATAAATGACTGCTGCTTTCTCTAACATATGAATCAATGACTGGTCAGTTCTGTGCTCAACAGAATCTTCCATCTTAAAGACAATGCGGTGTGTTTATTTATATTTCTTTTTTTTTCAGTAATATCTCTCTAATTAGTGGTGATGCTACTAAGTTTGGCATACAAGACTGGAGTTCGACGTGTGACAGCGTTTCCCTGAAAATACAATATGCCAAAACGTGTAGGCCTTTATTAAGCCAGATTGCAGATCTTACATACTGAAAGCAATATATATCGTTTACTCCTCTCTCACACTTTGCTAATTGTGATGGGAACTCTAAAAGAGCTAGGCGATAATCTGGCACAAAAATTATAAATCAATAAATAAATAAACAAACAAATGAATAAATAACAGCAGTAAGTTAATTGAGATATCAAGGTCAAATGTACACAATATTAATTTCCTTATATTCTGAAGACAGAGCTCACAACATTATCCACCTCTCTCCTTTTCTCCACTGCGAGAGAGGGTAAGAGACCGAAGGCCGGGAGCAGGGGAAGAGATAGATGGAGAGAAAAGTGAGCAAAACAGCAAGCAAGAGTGGCAGGAAACATTTGTGAGAGAGATAGAGAAAAAAAAACAGACAGATGGGTGTCACAGGAATCCCTGGGAGATGCTGACATTCCACCAGCCGCCTGGGCCACAATCACTTCTGAAATGTACTTTTACTTCCAGGCTGGGCCACAGATCAAAGCCTGGTGCTGCATTCCAGCATGACTGAATCCACCATGAAGGCTTTTAGGTTTTAACTAACGCTTTGTTGGCTTATACCCCTGTTTTACTCGCACACTGGCAGCATGCGGACAGTTGGGATTTTTCACTTTTATGAAGAGAGAAAACATTTGTTTTTGTATTTTTCTGAATTGCTTTATCCTCAGATGTGCCCCAGTGATGGGGAGGCGCAAGCTATATTGACTGTACTGTTGATTTTAATTGTTCTGGAATTTATGAATCCCACTCCTCATACAGGAAACAATGGAATGCAAATAGCCTCCGATACACAAAGCGGTTTTAGAGAAGCAATTGACGCCACAGCAGCATTTCAACTTGGCAAAATGCGACAAACCCGGGTAATTAACATCCTCTCAGATAACTGCTGCTGCGAGTAGACCCATCTCTCGCACACAACAAAACCTTTCAGATGGCTTCATTTAAATTAAAAGATAGGAAGTACACATTTCTGGCAAGCTGGGAGCCAAAAAACACATTTGCATACAAAATACTTTTGTATGCGAATATCCACTCGTGGCAACTTTTTGAATTTTGGAACATACTAATTTGTAGTATCGGTACATGTACTTATCAAAACATCTTGGCCTACTGTCAAGGAGTTATTTGTAAACTACCCAAACCTGGCAGGGAACCAGAGAACCGATAGCCCACTGAGCTTTAAATTTAATTCTTCTTGGGCTCCATGAAAAATAAATAAATCCGCTGTGATAGAATTGTTGTGATTTTATCAGCGACAGACAGCAGATGCTGAAAATGCATTCCCAATCTAAGTTTTCATTTTTGACCTTTTCTGCTTTTTTTTGGCGGAGGACCGCTGTCCTACTATAGGCAAACCCAGCTGATAAGGAATCTCACCTGTGTGCCGCTGCTCAGTGGGCTTCCTGTCCCTCCGTGGGAGGACAGGTCCGATTGGACGAGCTGGCCGGCTCCGGTGGAGGCCGCCCGCGTGGCCGCGGACGTGTCTCGTAATGAATCGGCATGTCTTCCGGCAGCACGGGCCGACCTTAATCGCTGTCGGCGCTGGCAGGTAACAGATAAGCAGATTGATCTGAGGCTACCCCAGGGACCAGCCCAGGCAGGCCGTCGTTCATCACGCCTGCCAGCGGAATACATTTGTGGGGGGGACCCCCCTGGGGATACACTGATACAACCTGAGAGGAGTTGTGCCAAGTTCCTGTAAAAAAATACAATTATAAAATAAATGAATAAAAAGGAGGAAGGGTCCAGTGAGGGAATGGTGGTGTTATTGTAGTGAGAAACACACACACACACACACACACACACACACACACACACACACACACACACACACACACACACACACACACAAAAAACCCATAAAATATATGTACTACTTGAAAAATAAATAGGCCATAAGTCTTTCACCCAACCACCCAGATAATATGTTTGGGAGCCAAGATAACATACTGTATTTGGAGGGTTGGGCTGGGGGTATCAACTGTGTCGAGTCCATGAGAACCCCATGACAATGATCGATGAAAATAGCTGACGACACATAGTCCTGTTTTCTCATTTATTTTAGTTTCTTCGCATCAATCTCCTAAACAATTGCAGTATATTCACATATTGATATATTTGCATCTTGCATATCGCCTTCCGTTCCTCTCAGAAAAAGTGGGAAAACATTCTGGCAATCTACATCCTTTGAAAAGTCTCATTGAAAGGACAAATTTATGTGCATAGCTTTTTGTTTATCCCCTTGCTGTAAGCGTACTAGTAAATTACATTGGCAGTCTATTGTAGGCTTATTTACCTTTGTTCAGTAAGAAGTAGGATTGTGGCATTAAAGTAGGAAAACCCATTTCCTTTGAAGCAACCAGCTTTAATGACTCAGCATATGAACACAAAATACATTTTCTTTTTTATCCAAATGATCAAAGGTCAATGTGGAAATTAATGGGGGGGGGGGGGGGGGGGGGGGATATAAGTCGAGGCTGGGAAATCCATATCCGTCTACATATTATACATTTTAATTATATTTGATAATCCATTCTTTTTATCTTTGAAAAACCTTTATTTTTTAAAATTAATATACTTTGCTGGAAGGATTATGTGCACAATGTGTTTACTGTGCAGTATGGCAGTATGTGTCTGCTTTTGGTAAACAACTATACAGACAGGAACCAACTTTAGTCAGTGTCTTGTGAATGTCAACGATATTACATGACCACAAAACGTATATGATCATAATAACAGAAGAGTCCAGTCATAAACAGCCTGGATTATAATTGCCTATGATCATTGCAGTGCCTATCGAGTACTGTGTATGGATAATCTCTTTGTCAATTAAGCATGTTGCCATTCTTTAGCAGGCCATTATAGGTAATCTTGTTACGACCCTGGAAATGGACTGGACCTAAATGCATGACTCGAACACAGGAATGCCAAAACTCAATATTTTATTGTATGATCAGGGTAGTCCTGAGCATGGGGAGAAAGGCAAAAGGTGGTTAGAGTTCCAAGCCGGAACTGGGTGAGCAGACAGACAACAGAGCGTGTAGCTCTAATAAATTATGCTTCGACCAAACTCCTGAAGCATAGGGAGAACATAGATAACAGACAGTCCAGGTATGAGGCTGCGGGGGAGCAGTGGGAGCAGGAGAGGCCAGGGAAGGAGATGGAGATGAACAGCCAGTTTGGTGGAGCAGGGGATGAGCGGGAGCGGGAGCAGTAGTGCAGGATAGTGGAGCGGGGTCCGGGCAGGACGCAGGCATGGCAGCAGGGCAGCGGCAGTAGCGGCACAGCAGCAGCAGGGCGGCAGCAGCGACAGCAGAGGCAGGAGCGACAGCACATCAGCAGCAACCGCAACACTGGCAGTAAGCGGGCACCGGAGTGGAGGAACAGGAGCCCAGGCTGCATGCACACCCGTCAGGTGGAAGGCAGGGAAACCGCAACACAGGCAGGGATAACAGACGACTGCAGGCTGGCAAACTGAAGCAGACAAAGTTAGTATAGCGAGACAGGAACAATGAACAGCGGGAAATGCCGTTCCAGACAGGAGCAGACTTCGACTAGGCAGAATAGCAAGGCGGGTTAACGCCGGCACAGAACAAGACTTTAGTGTTACAAACTAGACTGGATACTAGGACTCAAGACAGGACCAGAGGTTTCAGACAAAGAGCATTAACGAACTGGCCCAGGACCGAGAACACCGGGTGACTAAATGCAAACATGAATTGGTATCAATTAGGTGCCGCGTGCAAATGTATGCGAGAGTGATTAACAGAGCGGAGAGTGTGGAATGCACGCGAAACGGGGAAATGGGATAGGCACAAGAGTGACACAAATAGGAAACCACGCCCAACCTGCAGCAAGGGGGAAAACGGACTATGGAGAGATGAACATGAGACAGGGGGAAAGGGAAAACACGGGGAACAATTGGACGGGAGTGAGAACATCACAAATCTTAGGTTAATATTCTGCTTTTGCACCATGATGCAGTGGTAAGGATCCAGGTTGAGGAAGTTAATCTGATAATTGCCTGTTTCAGCATTGGTGACGGAAATTGACACTTTTCTCAATGGAATGCATACATGGCATCTTAACATATGTAATAAACTTTGGCTTCATTTTGAATCATTCTTAGAAAGGCTGTGGTACTAAAGTAGGCCTAGAGTGGTGCAAGAGTGCTGTCACATGTCCATTTCCCTGAGTCCACTGGCATCCCACCACTTCTGAGATGTTAATCTTCTCCTTTGAAGCCCTGAAAAGACCCATCACTATGGTCTTCCAGTACTTTCAACAAGAGGTGATGCAGAGGGTAGAGTCTTGCCGATTCACCCATCCACTCTAAGGGTTCAAGTGCCCCTCAGAATCACTGTTTCTTTTTTGCAGAAAGTGTTTCCATTGGCCTGGCTGGTGATCTCATGTAAAATATATAACACTGAGTTTTACTTTTTACACTTTTCAGATGGCAGGGGCAGAACTCACACAGCACAAAGCTTATTTCTGTCGCCCTAATCAAAGCTGTCAGCCCCACCATAGTCACACATCAGATTTAATCACGTCTAATAAAATGTCTCATCACAGGCAATGACTCAGAACCTTGCCTTGCTAATATTATTTTACAGCTCTACAAGACATAGGTTTAGGCTCAGAGACAACAATTTTCCAGATGGAAATGAAAAACAACAGTTGACTAATGATGAACTGCGAAATTCTGAATTCACTTGAAATGTAATTTTTCAGAATTGTAAAAGAAAAAAAAATTAAAAAGAAAAATTGTTAAAATAAAACGCTATCATGGGACTGAAGATGGTGTCCCAGGAATACAGAATATTTTCTGTTTGCAAAAAAAAAAAGGAATAAATATCCAAAGCAACTAATAATTCACCATTATCAGGCTTTAATAAAAGTACACATTTTATTTGGGGTGGTAAGTCTGCCTGGTGGACCTAGCAGCTATGTTTGACCACATGATTGAGTGGCATGGTGCTGATGATCAGTGTTCCAGACATGATTGGGAAAAATAGCTGTTGAGGCAATTGTGAATAAGGATCATCTAAATACAGAACATCGTAACTCATGATACTACTGCCACCAGCTACAGGCATGCATGAAGCAAAAATGTGGAAATGAATGTCTCTCTGTAACAATGTCAGTGTTAGCTAGACTGTTGTGATATACATATAGCCTACACTACAGTCCTTCATCTGTCACACAGGAGTAAATAAATACATAAATATGCTTTATCTATCTATCTCTCGCTAGCTATAAATAGAGTGCTAGCTACCTAGCAAGCTAACAAGAGAGATAGATAGACAGCGATCTATCTAACACTCTCACTAGCTATCGATCTATCTAGAACTCTCGCTGGCTATCTAGCGCTCTATGTAGCTTGCGAGATAAAGCGAGAGATAACTAGATAGATAGGGCTAGCTAGCTATCTCTGTCGCTAGCAAGCTGTATATTTCACTAGCAAATACATACACAGGAGTAAATAAATACATATTGGGTTTGTTTCCCAGACATGGATTACACCTAATCCTAGACTAAATACTTTTTCAATGGAAATCTTCATTTAATTTTTCTTTTTGTCTAGGAATAGGCCTAATCCTTGTCTGGGAAACTGGCCCATTATGTATTTATTTAATACTGTGTGTTACAGAGGACTAACTGTAGGCTATATGTAGCTAATCACAATAGTCTAGCATTTACATTGTTACAGAGAGACATTCATTTCCACAAATGTGTCTCAGCATGCAACTATTGATGCTCTGATACGACCATAGAGAGTGCAGTGGACACAATGCGTTAGATTCCAGTACTTCCATTCGCACAGATGGACAACAATTATGTCCAATCAGGGACGAGATGGCCGGTACCTACCCTTTCTGGTTTACGGGAAATTATTTTTTGTTTTACTTTTTGCTGTTGTGTTCTCTAGGTTGAGTGTGTTTCATGAAATGTTGTGTTTTCTTAGCTGTAAATGTGTTTAGTGACATGTTATACTTTTGGGTTTGTTATTTTGTTTTGTGAAATGTGTTTGCATTTCTAAGTTGTTATTATGTTTTCAGAGTTGTTCATTTGCCTTGCCCTTCATGGCCGCTGTGGTTTGAAAGCACCTGTGATGAATTTAAATTTATGAGAAACATCATGGCATTTTGGAAAGTTGCTTGTGTTGCTCTGTCAAGAGCACCTGCTAAATGCCTATACTGTAATTAAATGCATCTAAATTACATATTTTATACCATGGAAACGAACAAGTATACTGCAAAACATACAAGTTAGCGTCCCCAAACGTAGGACAGTCCAGCCAGTAAAAAATACCTTTATAGACCCGTCTTTGCTGAAAAATTGAGGTGCATGCACTAATAGCATAATGAAATATGAAACGGTAACAACCAAACAGAAGTGTCTTTTTAAATATATGCATGAAGGAGTTATTTTTGAGTGATTCTTTCTCAGCCATCGAGAAGCTCGACGCAAAAGATGGTGATTCTTTAATAGAGTTCTGAGAACTTGGATGAAGCCGGTCCGGGGGGACGATTACCAAAACGAAAATGCGCCATCCAGCTCTGCCACGAAAATGGAGAGAAAGCCCCGGGCATAATTTCGTTTCAAGATGAGGTGCAGCTATAAACTGATAATATCGGAGCTCCTGTTTTCACATATTGGTACGAATGGCATTTCTTTCCCCCTTTCCTCATTCCATTCAATCTAAACTAGGAGAAGGCAGATTTAGATATGGATAAAAAAAATCACCCTTTTCCACCCTTCCTGACTATGTGATCTAATATCGATATGAAGGCTTCTGATATGTAGATGATTGTGTGAGACGTGGCTTCATTTTTCCAGGGTTGTGCTGCTGTGTGCTGTGCTCCCTGTGGATAAGGATGTCAGGAGAGGAGTTGGTATTCACAGCATGGGTCTCAAGACCGACTGATTAAAACTATTCCAATCCTGCAACTGCAGAAATTGTGGCTGCTCTTTGTTCAGCAGCATATATGTTTGTGTGCATGCGTTTGTGCGTGTGCCTGTTTGTGTGTGTGTGTGTGTGTGTGTGTGTGTGTGTGTGTGTGTGTGTGTGGCTGCTGCATGAGTATTCGTTCCTGCCTGTGCAGTAGGGCTCCCCACCAGTGGTCAGACCGGTGGACAGCAAACATGACAATATCTCCTGTGAGGACTACTTGTGGAATGTAAAATAAATAAATAAACAAACATCGGTTCGCCCGCTTAATGTTCCTTTACTGTACGACATGGATTACATTTTTGTGACCCTCACATATAGCAGATTCAACATGACACGCGAGAAGGCTGTCTGTCTGTACACAAAATCATATGAGTTCTGTGCGCCACGAGAATTTCAAAAAAGCAACGCAGACGGCGGGCGAAAAAGGACGGATGGGCAGTCCTTTCTTTTTCCTTTCTTGGCGAAGGGTGCAGAAGGGCCCTTTACATTTCACAGGGGTTCTGTGCCTCGGTAACCCTTGTGCGTAT
The DNA here is from genome assembly GCA_029718625.1 of Synaphobranchus kaupii. Taxonomy (NCBI): domain Eukaryota; kingdom Metazoa; phylum Chordata; class Actinopteri; order Anguilliformes; family Synaphobranchidae; genus Synaphobranchus; species Synaphobranchus kaupii. Next base: position 122,681,445 of record CM056376.1, read on the forward strand.
AAACACAACATGACAGAGTAGCAGAGTGTGAGTGACACAGAGTCCCACATGACACTGGGGGGGGGGGGCACGTCACACAGAGAATACAAGCCTCAAAGGGAATCATCTACATTTTCTTTCCTTCTCTTTTCAAATGCAACATCTTGCAACAGAGGTGAAGCCAGTGAGGAATCCGGCTTGCTATGTCGTGCTACATTCTGTATCTTTTCCCTTTTGCAATGCCAATTATTTATGAATAACCTGTATAATCTCTTTTTGATGTCCATTATTCTACATTGTGACTGGATTCTCATTACGCTAATGAACACCGTACGTGCTCTTAATTGAACCGCTCACTCCTGCTTATGCAACGCATTGTATCAGCAGAGGCCTGGCTCCACACATGAGAAGTAGATTGGAGGTGTTATGCACTGGGATGCCAGGTAAATCCATATGCCAATTTATGGGTGGGCACGGTATACCCATTTTTTGGTGATTATTCACAGTTGGTAAGCAGGAAGATGAAGAAACACAGGAGCAATTTGGAAAAAAAAATTTGGGAAACATGGGCAGGATTGGAATATGGGTATGAGAGTAACTTAGCTTTTTATATTTAAAATATTTCATTGATATCCAAATGTCATGAGGCATTGTAACAAGCACTTTTTTTTAGTTTTAAAATGGATGTGCAATGAGCAGCCATTGCCTTAGTGCAACAAATTAACATACTCCTACCACTAAGCTTTTTTTTTCCCTTTATTGCATCTTATTCCATTATAATTTAATGATGTCCCTAGTGGTTAAACACTGTACAGTACTGTGTGTGCCTGCATGTATGTGTGGCGTTTTCAGGACTTTGTTATGCCTTTGGATATGGCCAAAATGGTATTCAGTGGATTAAAACTAGGAACATATTCAGAATTAGTCCATGAATTACAAGTCTATTTAACTTTTATTTTCTTACCAGTGCTATGCCACCCTCACCCCCACATGTGGAGTACTGCAGCTAAAGGTTTTGAGCTCCTCTGATGCAATTTCCAGCAAGCCGCTGATGATTTATTAGTTGAATCAGGTGTTGTAGTGCTGGGCTAAAACAAAAACCTGCACCCACACCGGTCCTTTTTGGATAAGATTTGAGTGACACCCTGATCTAGACAATGTTCTAATGTTAGCAAGAAGCAAACTAAAGCTAAGTTTGGTAGCTACCCAACTGTTATGTTTATATTGGTGGCCCATCAATGGTCAATCACTTGATTGAGCCATGTCACAATGGAGAGGTCACACTACTGCTATGCTTTTAAAATATATATAAGATGTGAATTCACGGACAATCTAGGTATTTGACTTAGTTAATGAACAGACATAATTTAAAAAAAATCACAAGTAACAAACCATTTTTTTCAATAGTTCCATATAATTTGATCTACTTTCAAAAATGTTAAGATTATGTTAATAAATTACTCATATAAGGCTTGCACACATCTTGACCACAAATCATTCATGACAAAGCTAAAGCTATAAGGCCCAGCCTACACCCTTATAGAAAAAGAATATACTGCAGTATATTGTAAATATATCTAAATTATCATTACAATATATTTAACATACAGTATACTGCAGTATATTACATTTCCATATGGGCACAAATTACTTTACTATCTGAGCCACTCTAAATTCTGAGTCCAAATTTGGGTGAACTTTACATAATCGCAGCATATCTAACATCATACACAATACAAAATATACATGTGGGATGAGAAAGCCATTTGCTTTGCGAGAATGGAAATATATCCTCACAGACGAAGGATAGGGGACCAAGGAAGTTAAACCATAAGTAATGGTTTCAGGTTGTCCCTGTCTTAACCCACTGTCCTTGACTGCGCCACGCTTCAATTTTAGGCCTTTTCAGTATTGTTTATGTGCCAAATAATACTGCAGAATTTGCTCTGCGCTGCAATCTGTCATAGAAAAGAAGAAGAAGACGGGAAAAAAAGTATTGTACAAGAAAGGTTGATAGGCACAGTATTGCGCTTATGGCCATTTCTCATCCAGTAGAACTGACTGGGCAGAAGGACGACGGTGGCCTGAAGTCACTTGCTGTGACATTTTTAATTACTTTGCGCTCTCTGTGTAGATAGCGAAGAAAATGAGCAACCGACAACGTTCTGAAGCACATAATTATCTGCGCAGTACGCTGATTGTAAGAGTCCTCTGTGATATGTCAAAATGACACATTTCTCATGGGAGATGCTGAACCCAACCGGAGTGTCACCGTCCAAAAACAAAATTATGGAGCTTGGGTTGTCAGCAAATGGTTTTGTTGAGAGGGAGGTCTGCTCATGCATGCCACTTCAGTCAGTCCAACAGATTTTAAGCAACAGATGGATAATTAACAGATAAGATGATTAGTTTTATGTGAGCATGTCTAACACCTAACATTTTGCTTGGAGTGCAATTAATATTGGCTTTATAATTAGATGTGATACATTCAAAAAGGTTATTACTGTTTGTACAGTACACATTGCTTGTTAGAATAGTGTTTATATTGTTTATTAAGCACATAAAAAGAAAGAGGGAAACCTCAAATGGTAACTCTGGCAGGAAGCAACCTTTTTGCTTCAATGCATGGCAAAATGGGTCACTGCTCACTGCACTGATTGCCAGTTCAGTCAGGAAATGGAATTCACAAGATACCTGGTTAAATAGTGTCTGGAAACAACCTATAGTTATACAGTTATATAGCCTTACCTGATATTATTTACATCATAACTCAGTATTTGCACATGGGTACAGAATATAGTAGAAGTTAGCATGAAATTATATCCCTGCACTGATGTGCAGTCCCCCTGCAATTCTGGTACATTAAATAATCTGCAGCCAAATTAAATTACACAAACCAGTGCTACAAAGCGGCTATTTCTTTTGGAGACATCAATGCTTTGCTGGACCATGCCTGTTAAATCCAATCTTGTCAAATAATATTTCTCATGAGGAGTTCAGAGGCAGAATTGAAAGGTTGTATACAAGACACCTTTTCCAGCTCCAGATCACTGTAATACGTAAGCATTACTGTGCATTACCCATGGCTTCAGCTAGCACTGATGCATCAGTCAAAACACGCTTAGGCCACGTAAACAGCATGGTGAGCTTGGCCTAGCTAAAGCAAATGCCAAGGGCTCTACAATATACAGTATAAGTTGCACTGGACAGAGATTAAATCAAGGGTTGGGGCAAGCAGCCAAAAATGTCATGAATTGAAGCACAATGGAAGGGTTTAAAATCTTCCTAAAAAGGCAGTGATGCAAGTGCTGAGATATTAAGATTATTTTATTTGTGTGCACATGTCCCATGTTTGCAGTAAGTCTACAAATGGTCATCGTAGCTTGTGCAAAGTTTCATACATTTAACAAATGTGAGGCTTTTCTATCCAGCATGAATCCCACGGAGAGTGTTAGTGAACAAGCTGGTTTAATTGGACTGGGTGTATGTGGTCTATTTTTCTTGACTGTTGCGCCACCACACCACACAAAGGGTTATGTATTACATTACATCACAATCACTTAGCTAATGCTCTTAACCGGAGCAACTGTCAAAAGTGGAGAACATCATCGCTTGCCAAGAAGGCACACAAGGCCCATTTATATTAAGTAAAAGTAGACAAAACAGCATAAAACACAGTAAGCAAGTTACATACGTTTGTAAAAAAAAAAACGCAATGGCTGAACTTTAAAAGTAACTGAAAATTAATTTAGCATTTAAGAATACTCCATCCATCCATCGATTATCTAACCCACATATTCCAGGTCAGGGTCACAGCTGGCTGGATCCTATCGCAGTTTGCATTGGGCGAGAGGCAGGAATACACAGGCCGCCAATCCAATGAAGGACACACACACACACACACACATTCACTTACACATTCATAAGTAGGGGCAATTTCTCCAGTTAGCCTAACCTGCGTGTGTTTGCACTGTGGGAGGAAACTCACGCAGACACAGGGAGAACATGCACACTCCACACAGAAAAGCCCATGGGCTAGATTTGACCCTTCTTGCTATGAGATGACAGTGCTATAATGTTCCAGCCATGTTGACCGATACTCAGTGTGAAAATAATACAGTATATTATCATACTGATCAAATTTTTATGTAATTAATAATAAAAAAATCTAATAAAAATCTATCACTAGACTAGTTGTATGATTCCATACTCAATTCTCCACATCCCCTATGACGATTTTTAATATGTTTGCAATACTACTAATAATAACAATAATAATAATAATAATAATAATAATGTAACTTAAACACTCAAAGCAGTTAAGAATATACAATGTATTAAAAAAGCTGCAGGAATAGACTTATTTTCCTTTGCAAGCCATGGAAAGAGATCCCTTGCGCATTCTTTTATTCTATCAATCTATAATGAAATGGGTTTGCTGAACCTGTTCCCTGAACCTTAAGAATGCCTCAAGAGTTCACTGACCGTGTTCAGATTTCAGATTCATGAGAGCCAAGAATCTGATGTCTCACAGACATGCTGAACCTTATTACTGCCAAAGGTTTTCAAGAAATGACACGAGAGGCATCTTGTCTTGAATATATAGGTAGAGCAATGAGTCTTTCTGTGGGTTGCTATAAAAAAAGTTCCAAAGTTCCAGTCTTTTGCAATGGATTCCTCTCACAGTTTGGGCAGTGTATGGGCCATGGAGTTTTTTTGCATTATTCTATCTCTGAAGACACAAGACCAATATCAGAATACTTTAAAAGTGTTTACCTATGTATCAGTATATACATCAAAGATGCAGAGGTTTCTACCTTATATTAAATTTAACAAATATGTTTTTTTTGTAGCAGGCAAGCCAGACATGCTTCTAAATTACAATGCATGATGGGAAAAAACAAAATGATTCAATGCTTTTCATTTGCCATTTTTTCTGATCAAAACATCTAAGAACATCTAAGTTTTCTACCCACAACCTGAAGGGAGGTCACACACACACACACATATGCACACACCAGGCATTTCATGTTGGGCTTTTCAAATCAAGGCCACAAGCGACCCTCTCTTGTCTTCATCTTGGCAGGGAAGTTTGTAAAACAAGAAGGGGTGCCACATGTGGAGCTGCTACTGTTTACAGAGGTTGGTGTGTTTGAAATGTTTTTTTTCCCCCCCTTTTGCTTCCTGTGGTTGTTATGAAACCCAAGAGCTGTGCACATTCTCCTGTTGATGCTCTGAGGTGATTTTCTCTCAGGCCTCTCCCTATATAGATATTTTCCTTGTCTCTTGGTAAGTGATAGCTGTTGCTGTATTTAGCATGAAAGAAGAATCTGAAGTGGAACTCTTGCACACCTTAGAGAACACACTGGACAGTTGTAGTGGTGCCAATTAATTCTTTATGAGAGTTGGACAACACAAATAGAGGCTCAATATGTGATGTCACAAAGAGATATAAACAGAATTTTTTTATCGATTGAAGACATGCTGGACTGAAAACATTCCTTAATTCCCAGTCAAGTATCTGCATTCGATTCATTTTTATTACTCAACACATTATAAATTTTTTTATCTTGACATATATATGTATATATATATATATATATATATATATGAAAAAAGAGAGAAAACCAGGGCGAAAATATACAATGCACAGCTCCAATGTTCAATCCGCACACTCAAACGAAAAAGTTAAAAGACTGACCTTCAGAGGCAAAAAGTATATAGATGCAAAAAAAGTTTATTAAAAAGTGGAACGAACGACGCGCGTTTCGGCGTATCTTCGTCAGGTTCGTTCGTGTATATATATATATATATATATAGTGCCCTCCACAATTATTGGCACCCCTGGTAAAGATGAGTAAAAAGGGTTATAAAAAATTCACCGTTTGGTGAATTAGCTTAATCTCACACTGAAAAAATGAGAAAAATCCAACCTTTAATTGAAGTAAATTTACGCTGAGAAAAAAAAAATCCCTCTATTATTTTTAACAAAACCACGTGTGCCACAATTATTGGCACCCCTGCATTTAATACTTTGTACAACCTCCTTTTGCCAATAAAACTGTCATGTGAATGGATCGGAAGCAATCGCAGACACCAGAATGATAAGAATAGGCTCTATTCGAGGTCGACAGAATGGGGTCAAAGTCCAGCAAACAGTGCAATAAAGCAAGGCAGATTCGTAGTCAGTTCCAGGCAGAGGTCAGTGTCCAGCAAACAGGGCAATGCAGAATGAGCAAAAGCGAAGTCCAGGAACAGGCAGGGGTCAGAACCGGGGAATTTGTCAGAGCTGGGGAACACAGGAGGGCAATGGCTGGGAGAGACTGGAGAGACTGGAGAGACTGGAGAGACTGGAGAGACTGGAGAGACTGGAGAGACTGGAGAGACTGGAGAGACTGGAGAGACTGGAGAGACTGGAGAGACTGGAGAGACTGGAGAGACTGGAGAGACTGGAGAGACTGGAGAGACTGGAGAGACTGGAGAGACTGGAGAGACTGGAGAGACTGGAGAGACTGGAGAGACTGGGACAAGCACAAATTCAGGGCACAATACAATCTGGCAGAGAACACAGAAACAGGGGAGACTAAATACCAAACTAACGAAGAAACAATGAGGAACAGGTGAGACAAAACGAATGAGAAAACACAATTCAGGTGTGGGGAAGTGGAGACACAAAATGGATGGAGAGAGGGAAAACACAGAACGGACTGCCAGATAGAAAATACATATAAACGGAAAAACCAGAACAAGATTAGGACGTGGAGGCATGGAACGTGACATAAAACAGCACTGAGTCTTCTCCCGTAACATCTAATAAGGTTGGAGAATACAGAGAAAGGAATCTGAGACCATTCCTCTTTACAGAATCTCTCCAGATCATCCAGAGTCCTAGGTCCTCTCTTGTGCACTCTGCTCTTCAGCTCAGCCCACAGGTTTTCAGTGGGGTTTAGGTCAGGGGACTGAGATGGCCAAGGCAGAAGCTTGATTTTGTGTTCAGTTAACCATTTTTGTGTTGATTTGGACATATGTTTTGGATCATTGTCCTCCTGGAAGATCCAACAAAGACCCAGTTTTAGTTTCCTGGCAGAGGCAGCCAGATTCAGATAAAAACTTTTCTGGTATTTCATGGAGTTCATGATGTACCCTAACAAGTTTCCCAGGGCCTTTGGAGGAAAAACAGCCCCACAACATCACAGAACCTTACTACAGAACCTACTTAACAGTGGGGATCAGGTTATTTTTGGTATAGCCATCCTTCTTTTTACACCAAACCCACCTTGAGTGTTGGTTGCCGAAAAGCTAAATTTTCATTTCATCTGACCATAGAACACGATTCCAGTCAAAGTTCCAGTAGCGTTTAGCAAACTCTGGCTTCTGCCATATCTTTCTGGCAGTTGTTTATGCTACGCTGGTTTCTGAGACATTGCATATTGCATATACATTGCACAAACATCAAACAAGTTTGGGGGATGCAAACAGTAACATTACACCATTATAAAATAATAATATCTCAAAAGATAAAATAGCAGTTATTTTATGGGGGAAAATGTAATTAGGCCGACTGAACATGACACCAGAGCTTGCAGAAATAAACATTCACTGCTGCCGTTTTATTGCAAATGCACTAAGACACATCTTTGCTCGTTGACTGTTGCTTGAGGTTCATAGCAAGTCCAGAACTATATGCTATCAGAATTTTCTGGAAATACATTATGAGATTCATTAAGCCTGTGAATTATTAGGTGAAGTGCTTCACTGCACAACTATGCATAACCAAAACACAATGGTAAATGTGTTGTTGGGAGTGAAAATGAATCTGCTGCTATAACAGGAGATGGGACAAATTGAATCTAATCGAAGAGTGTTTTTCCAAAATGCATTCAGCCTACTTTTACCTATTTTGAGAAAATCCGTTTTTTGCATGAGTTTTTTTTGCATGAAAAATCACATTTTATACCTTTATACCTTATACACATACTTCATACATATGAATAATAAAAGTATTATTGCTAATAGCTAACTATTTATCAGAAAAAAATACCTTGAAAAATATGGTTTATCAAAACTGGACTTAGTGAGCTTTGGATAAACACTCTTCAATTGTATAAGTATTGTGTAAGTATTGTTTAAGTATTCCAGATTCTATATGTCAAGTAGACCAACTGTAACAGATTCACTCTTCAAATGTAAAAGGGGAATGGCTCTCAAGATTAGTCAAATATATGTTTATTCAAAACAGTTGACCGAGATTAGAGTGTGTCATTGTTCACTAGCAACCCCTGCTGGTCAGTTGGGTGTCCACATCTGCCTGTTGAGTTTCTTTTTTTTTTTTTTTTTTTGGTGCCCAACGTAGGGCTGTGTATGGAGTTTGATCTGTTTCGTTTTCCTCTGTCTTCGTGGCTGACATCACGTGCTTCAGGAAGTGGCGCATGATTGTCTTGTGTCCGGTTGCAAGGCGTGCTGATATACTGTATGTGATTGGGCTTTCCAAATTGAGGAGAAAAGGGGGAGAAAAACATCTTCAAAAATAATGACTACGCTTCTTAGCAACGTGTCTTCTTCAAAAGAAAAAAAAATGAATCAGTAAACACCAAATGGTCATGGAAAAAGACTCAAAAAAGACTCTTGCAGAGGTCAGTGTCCTTTCGTTAATGAGAATATGCCCAGGCTCAGTGTGAGTTTGTAAAACACTGCTAGGCATTAATAGCTGTTATTTATTGAAGTGTGGAGGTGTCACATAGATTTCTTCATTACATCCCCCTCCTGTTCTAGTGCCATGGGATGTCATGAGAGATGGCAAGTGTTTTTTCCCCCATTTCTGAGTGGAAGTGTCAATGCCCTCAAACCCTGTCAGTATCACATGCGTCTTGTATGGGCACTGCGGAATAGACATCATTAGTCCTCATGCCAGATGCTTCATTAAAAGCAATTTCCACCTGTACATCTTGATGACTTCTTCTAAGTGTCCCTGGAGTTCCTTATACACTTCTGGTGGAATTAACTTTCTCTTCTATCTTATTCCACACTGTATTTCAAACTGCCTTGTATGGTTGCAGTTTGCCGGCCATTTCTCTTACTTGGGGCCGTATTCATAAAACATCTCCATTCAAGTAGCCATTAATAGCTATCCCAGATCAGCACTCTTACTCTAAAATGCTTTCTGACCATGAACACTGGTCCCAACATGCCAACTGCATTGTATATGAAGCAGACTATGCAACTCTGGCATAACAAGTTACATTAATCAGAAATAAGTCTTTTAAGATAATACTCATTAATCTACAGAATGAGGCTGTCTATATGTGACTTCCAAAATGAATGTGATATGTTTCAAAAGCTATATACCTATATTTGAAGTATAAATGTAGATGTGGGCTCTCTCTCTCTATCACACTCTCTCTCACACACACACACACACACACACACACACACACACACATACACACACACACACACACACACACACACACACACACACACACACACACACACACGCATAAACACACACACACACACACACACACACACACACACACGCACGCAGTGTTGCCTGTGAGTCCCTGGCCAGAAACAGTTATTTTACAGGAAATTAGCTGTCATCTGGCCACAGGATGATGGCAGCACAGAGATGGCGATCTCTGAAATATCTCTAATAATTCAGATTCAGAGAGCAGGGTAAATGCAGGTATTATGTTGTTAGTGTAGTTTCATTCTCTCCAGAAGATGACTCCATGCTGCATCTCTCTCTCTCTCTCTCTCTCTCTCTCTCTCTCTCTCTCTCTCTCTCTCTCTCTCTCTCCAAAAAAGCCTCTGTTGTGGAGATGGATAAATATGTGCTTGGAAGGGACTGCAGTATATTGTGACAAAATGCTTTGTTCAAAATAAGCTGTCTAACTGGCATTAGTAAAAATCGAAATAAATACTGGGCAAAAAGTTTTAGATTATAGCTTCTTTCACTTTCAAAATGACAATATATAGTGGAATAGAATCTCATTAAACGCTAAATGTTCACACAAGATTTTACTTGATTTCAACAAGCCGGACTGAGAAGATGTGCATTTAAGGGGTGATCAGATTGTGGACTCATGATGGCAGTATGAGACCAAATGCCATTGCTGTGGTAGATACATGTATGTCATCCACTATGGAAACATACAGCATAATTGCAGAATAAAGCATGATGCGCATACAGTAGAAATAGAAATGATATATGCCGTTTTAGTCATGTGTCACAATGACATAAATGGTAGATTCAAATATATTGTAGACCACATAGCAATTTGAAGAAAGATATTAAAAATCTATCAATGGTGTTTACTTTAAGGCAGTATCTTTTTGCGTATCTTTAGAGTACAGCACGGTAATAGGTCGGCAGAAAAATAAACAACACAAAAAGCAGTCTTAAGATGGACCCCGGCGAGGTTTAGACAGCTATGAAAAAGCACAAGGGGACGGCGGTGACAGAAGACAATTTTTTCAATTAACCGAGGTATACGTAAGTGAAAATATTCACTTAGAAAGAGTTGATCACCCAAAATGATGTGTCTTTTGTGAGACGCACATTGCCAACGTTCTCACAGCCAGAGAATAAGGCACGCAGAACTTCTGAGAGATGCATTCACATGGAAAGGTTTTTCTGTTCCTAATAGAGCACGGGGCTCAAAGAGAGAGCTGATTGAAGGCCTTGAAAGTACTGGAAATTCGAGACACTAAATGATGCACACCTCCCACCTCCACCCGCCTCCCCCCATAATGGAACCTGACGAAGGATGTGAAATTTACAGAGGGCTGTGCTGAATGCCATCATTGGAGCTGTCACATTCATACTCCCTCCCTTTACAAATGTCTTCGCAGATTTACTTTGGTGTCACTGAATGAGCTTACAAGAAGGGAGAGAGATGCATTTTAACTCTGGCGCAGTGCTTCAAATCAATGCATTTATTCTTTTTTTTTTCATCAAAAAGTGTTAAAGTCCTGCATTAAACTGCCCACAGTTCATGTCCTGTAACAGGAAAAAGAGAAGACTGACCAACGTGCATTTAACATATTTATTTTTTATTTCACTCATAGTTGCGGACACGTACATTTTTGTGCTTTCACTTTTCCCGAGGATGTGGTCTTTTTACAGTAATTCCCTAAAGAAATTGTGGATTCAATCAACATTTGTCATCTACTCTGACTATGAATGAAAGTATTATTTTTTTTGACACAAATACAGTTTGGCGATCACTGAAAGCAACGGAAATTGCATTGGGGAAAAAAAAAATTTGTATTCATTTGCAAGCCAAGTTTAATGATAAAATGTCAGTTAAAGCCAGGCCTGTGTCTCCTTTCTTTCCTATTTTCCGGGGGGGAAAACAACTTGTTGCGAGAAATTCTGTATTTCATCGACGAACAGTGTCTGAAATGTAGCATCTGTCAGGAACACAAGGCTGCAGGGTGCGTGTGCGCGTGTATGGGGGAGGGCATATCCCCTGGGAGAGATGGGATTTTTGAGTGGGAAAAGGACGAGTGCTTCCGGCTGCTGGTTTGGGGTTTGGTCTCGTGGCAGTGCTGAAGCAGAGGTTCTTCTGGGCAGAGTGCTGGCAGATGGTGCTCGGAGCTGCGAGATGCCTCTGAGGGAGGGACCCGCCTCTGCCACCTCCCCCCTTCTGTGACATCTGCGCTCTCGCTGCGAGTGCGGCGGCGAGGGCAAGCACTCAGCGCTGATTAATGGTCGTATTGACCTTCTCGACCGTTTCCTTTAATTAGGGGATTGAGCTTTCTGAGTTTTCACACAGAAAAGCTCCTATGTGTATTCATCCAACACATACAATGAATGGTATATCCATTACCTGAGAAAATATAAAGGGGGACACAGTCTGCTCCCACGTTTCATTTCAGATTGAAATATCAACAATGTACGGACAGAAGAGTTTTGTTGAGCAGTGTTGTGATGAAATGTTGCCGGGAAAGTCACATTTTAAGAGGTTACACAATATTACGGGTGGAAATATTTGGCCACTGAGGTTAAATTCTTTATTCTAATTATCTGTTGTTATTACTCCCTTAAAGGCATGCTTTGTATGAGAAACGTGCATATAGGTACAGAAATAAATACATAATACATGCATACATGCATACACACAGAAACACATACATACATAATACATACGTACGTACATAAAGTTTGCAAAGCCTGTGCAAAGTGTTATAAAGTGTTGTGAAGTGAGTCTGCCAAGGGAGATGCATGGAGGGAGAACAGCGAGGCATTTCAATTCAAACGCACAAAGAAAATTCCTTTCATATGAAAGAAAGCTCACAAAGTACCTGCTTCTGCATTTTCAAAAGCAATCCGGTGAGCATTAAGCATTGCACCTTTTACGGGATTTTTCAATCAGTAAACGACAATAAAACTTTTACCCACGCTAACCTCAGCCATTCCGCACGTCCCAGTCTCCCCGCGCACGCACTCACCGTTCCCCGAATCTCCAGGGCCTTGCCCTTCCCTGGCGAGCCCCGTGATACCCAGACGCAGAAAAGCAGATTGCGGTCATGTTTTTTGTGGTTCTCCTCTAATTGAGTCTCTCTAGATGGGCCTGAGATTCATGGCCAGCCTCTGCATGTGCCTTCTGTGTGGTCAGCGCCAGTGTGATTGGGAGATCAGCCTTCTCTACGCCTAAATCTTTTTTTTTTTTCAAGATATTGCATTTATGTCTGTCCTAGAGTAAGAGGGGATTAATGCCTTTGAAATGAGATTACCACCTCACAGATGAGAAAATGAGATGTGTTTTTTTTTTTAGACACTGAACCAAGGTAGGGGACTTTCTATCTACAAAGGCTAAATCAAATGGCTCTGTACTCCAGCACATTGGATTTTTAAAAAATAAAACAATGAATATGAGGGTTTTTACGTCCATATCGGGTGATGTGTGTAGGAGCTACACCCCATTTTATATATGGTACCCCATTTTTGGATTCAGTAAAAAATTAACACCATACGGCCTGAATGTGGAATTCAAATTAAAATGTTTTTTTGATGTCTACTGGAATGATTAGTGGTAGGTTATATTTAGATCTGCAAGTTATTTTTCTTTTCTATTTATGATACACAGCTCTACTTATGATATTATTTTAGATTGATGTTGGAGAGCTGTAGTTTATCTTAATTATTATTTTTTAATGTTTCTTTATGTTTTGTTACATTATGTGTATCTCAATACACATATACAACTGAAATGCAATTACGGAAAATGAAATTAATTATGTGATCAATAACTATTAAATGCTTAACTGGTTGTAAAAAAAAGTGTGTAGATTGAACCAATTTTAAATCCTGATTAACTAATTGTATGACATCATAATTGTTAACAGGTGTATGATAGCCATTTAAGAAATGTTTGCTATGTGCGCCTTAATGCCCTGATGAAGACAAAAGTAGAAATGTTGGTAAGATAAATAAATAAATATATGGAGTTGAGTGTGCGGTGTTCACTTCTTATTTTTTTACTACCGCATTTTAGGGGAACAAACGTAATTGGACAATTGGCTGTTGAGCTGTTTCTTTGCCAGCTGTGTGTCTGCACCATTAGTTCACTCCCAACGTGAAGAGTTGATTCTAGGTGTGGAATTTGCATTTGTAACTTGCTGTTGTCTCTCAACATGAGGCCCAAATAAGTGCCAATGCCAGTAAAGCAGGCCATCATGAGGAACATTCTGAATAAATCGATCAGAGACATACTGTAGCTAAAATATGGGGTGTATCCAAATTAACTGTTTGAAGAATACTTTCAATTGTGAAGAAAAACCCCTTTTCAACTGTCAAACAGATCAAGAACACTCTCCAGGATGTAGGAATAGATGTGTTAAGGACTACCATAAAGAGAAGACTACACCAGCATAACCTCAGAGGGTTCATCACAAGATGCAAACCACTGGTAAGCCTCAAGAACAGAACGGCCAGGTTACAGTTTGCTAAAAAAGAAAAGTACATAAAAAAAATAAAAAATAAAAACCTGTAGAGTTCTTAAACAAAGTCTTATGGACATATAGTACAAGTATTAACCTGCAGAAAAGTGATGGAAAAAGGAAAGTGGGGAGAAAGTAAAGAACTCATGATCAAAAACAGCAGGATGAATTCTGAAGTGTACAGAAGACATCTTCTCTGCTCAGATCCAACCAAACGCCGCAGAACTCACTGATCGGCACTTCACCTTGCAGCAGGACAATGACCACAAACATACTGGTCAAGCAACCAAAGAGTTTTCCGGGGCCAAAAAGTGGAAGGTTCCTGACTGGCCAAGTCAATCACCTGTCCCGAATCCAAATTAACATGCGTTTCACTTTCTGAAGACAAGACTGAAGGCAAAATGCCAAAGAAACAAACAGGACTGAAGTACTGGCTTGGCAGAGCATCATCAGGGAAGATACCCAGCATCTGGTGATGTGTATGGGTCACAGACTTCAGGCAGTCATTGCAAGCAAATTATGGAGTATTAAATATAACAGATTATGTTAATTTGTCCAATTACTTTTGCTTCCCTAGAATGGGGGGCCTATTTATTAAAAAGGGCTGTATTTCCTACACGGATCAACCAATATGCATGCAAAAACCAAATTAAAGCTGGCAGTCTGCACTTTTGCCTGATATTCATGTTTTATTTCAAATCCAATGTGCTGGAGTACAGAGCCTAAACAACAGAAATTGTGTCACTTTCCTAATAGTTTTGCATTTAACTGTACATACATGAACGCTGATTCTGTATGGGCCAGATGTACAATGTAGATGTATAATTGCAATAATTATACTTGTGAATGCTATGAAAATGCCGTCTATTCAGGGATCAAACTTGAGTCTAAAGAGGCCAATGGAAAAGCCCTCACATTGCAGAGTCGAGATCGACCTTAGTCTCTGCTGCACTCTTGAGCCTCTACAGTACTGATTGTCCCATTTTAAAAGCCACCTAGGATGCGATATGTTAATCCAACTGCCTGCTATTCTCATGAGCATTTCCCTCCCTGGATATGAGCCGTTCAGTCCAGATGAGGGTACACTTTTCTAGCAGGCTGAGGCAGTGGAGTAAAGGGAGTTTGGGTGGATCTCCTCCTTTTAGAATCCATTTGTACAGGACAGTACCGGGGTATGGGGTAAAACAAACAATAGTGCAGCATAGTGTGGGATTAGAAGAGTATATGCCATCTTCTGTGATGTATTATCCATATATACTTACTTTGATATAATGGAAACGTTCAATTTTTTTCGGTTAATCTATAATATGGTCACATTTCTACGCTGAGTACTGTACATTATTATGGAAGTATTATTACAGCATTCTCACCGGGAATCTATAAAAACCATTACTTATTATTAAACCACACAGAATGAGTACAATGTGCAATATGGTGCTTTGTGACAATGCCATGCGTGTCCAGATGCACATCCCCAGGGTTCGGCATGATAATGTCAAAACCCTGGTTCAGTGTAGTTAAACCACAACCTTACTGGCAGCATAGTTAGCATTTACTTTAAGAAGCTGGGATCCTGTTGTACTGCTTTGTAGACAAGTAGCTCAAGTAGCATCTTTAAATAAACACAATGCATATGCGGTGCAAGTTAATCCAGTGAGCAGAATAATTTTCTTTCATTACATAGTATTTCCACATTGGCAACTAAGTGTTTTTGAATGTGCAAATGCCTCTTCCTTTCAGGATAAGTAGCTCACAGAATAGCCTATAATCTCCAAAATGTGGGTTATTAGAAAATAGGGAACATAATACAAACAAAACTAAATGATCACATGATACACTGCATCCCAAAGGATTCGAGAAAGTCAGGCTTGGGGGAAGATAAATTTGGCTTTCCAGAGGGCCTTCATTTACATTATTAGGTCTGGGAGGGGGGGTTAAGCTTAATGCTATTTTTAGTCCACCGCCTCGGGATTCTGGGTGTTTATGTGCTATGCAATGCAAACATGCCAAAAAACATGCCTCCTTTTCCTGGAAATTATGAAGCATTTGATTGAGTCTAGCCATATAGTAACTTCAATCGTGGATGTGCTGCCCACTAAGTAACAAAAAGCATGCATCACTTATAATACACATTAAACTTTATATTCATTACAGGCATTTAGCAGACGCTCTTATCCAGAGCAACGTACACAAGTTTTTTTTGTTTTTTGTTTGTTTAACATGGCATCCATTTATACAGTTGGATGTTTTTACCGAAGCAATTCAGATTAGGTACCTTGCTCAGGGGTACTGTGGCAGTGTCCTACCTGGGAATTGAACCTGTGACCTTTGGGTTACAAGTCCAGTGTTCTAACCATTGTACTACACTGCCGCCATTCATTATAGTGACCTGTTTCATGCAGCTGTTTTTAGTGTTCACTCTGGTTTAGCCTGTGATCGACTGTTTAATCTGGTTCATTCTCCATGTAAGACTGTTTACACTGGTTCAATGTCTGTATTAGATCGCTTAAACTGGTCCAAACCATCTTTTACACTATTTAATCTAGTTCTTTCTTTTCTGCACTTTTTACTCATTTTCTCTGTTTACACTCCATCAGTATCTGTTTCAGACAGTTTACTGTATGGCTCTATAATGGCTCTATTCAAAGTAAATGCTATTGATTCATTGAAATAGTATGTGTATGCGGCAGGGCACTGCAGGTTGGCAGCAGGTCTGTTTTATTCTCAAAGGTCCCTTCCATGACGTTTCTCTGTGTGGGCCATGGGGCGATACTAAATGCTCTGGACATAAAAAATGGTCTCTGGGAAGCACGAGCAGATCGACGGGGCCCTGACTCCCATACCTGAGCCAGAATATTTCACTCTGACACAGTGTGACACTGACTGCTTCAGGGACTGACATACAACTTGTGTGCCGGTGACTGAAGTACGGCTTAGCTCGATTCAGCCAGAGGTCCAGAGATGCCTTCTTCTCAGGGGAGCTGAGGGTGCAGTGATAATTACTCTTGCTCTCACTTTTGAGGGGGCAAGCTAACTGCTTTGGGGATATGAGACAAGGGGGCATCTCTAAAAGAAAAACTCTGAGCTTTACCTCTGCATTAATTCTCTCTCGCAAAGAGGCTCTGCAAAAACCTCTGCTGCTGGGAATGATTTTTCTGCCTGCGTCTGGCTATGGTTGGCATGGCAACATAACCTCTTAACGCCTGCCTCGGTGTTATGGTAATGAGTCGGTGAAAGTGTATATATTGGGTTATTTCATAGCCGCGTTTGAACAAAGCCTTGTGGAATTTGGGCTGTGCTGTGATAGGCAAGCCCTATTAATCAGGAGTAAAGCATTGCGTTCATACCACGCTGGATTAGCTAACGCTAATTAGATATCGTTAGATAGGATAAAAAGTCAAATGGTATGCATTATTCCATTTGATTCTACTTAACTTCTCTTTTGTCATGTATTTTAACGAAAGAAACACCACAGTCACCACCATGAATAAGCATCTGACGAACTTACAAAATATGTGGATCACTCACTTGACAGGCAAGTGGAAAAGCTAACAGCATCATTAACCTCATTTGATCTTAATAATGGCAGCAATGTAATCTGTTTCATATTTGATGACAATTACCAAAAGAACATGATTGGGATTATATTGCTCGGTAGAATAATCCAAGTGAAACCCCCCCCACCCCCTCCCTCCCCCTGGTCACAGAGGTATGGAGGGCCAGCGAGTCTTGCTCAAGTCCCCAAAGACCACCTGTCCAGACCTTATGTTGTGATTACTCTTTTTCACCAGGTTACCGACTGCCCTGTCCATCTAAATCACCAGAAGAACACACAATGCAGTCTACATTGATTCCAGCGTGCTATTTCTCTTTTGCAGGTGATGTGTCTTTAGATTACCTTTCCGTATAGCTTAACGGAAAATTAATGAGAAATACTTTGATGACTATGGGGTTATTTGTCTCAGCTTTTAGATTGTATTGGAGGTCTGCTGGGTCATTTTATAAGAAGTGATGAAGAGATATCGGTCCGTCAAATGGGAAAACGCGGCTTAGGGCAGCGATGGAGCTTTTCAAGTAATGATTTTCAATTAACGCAGTTCTCTGATAGAACTGTTTTGCACTATCTGGAATACAAGCGGTGATGGACAGAGATGTGATCTGGCAGATGGATCTGTGAACGTGTTATATTTCATAGCTACAATCTACAGTTGAGATGGATAAAGGCTCAATGTCATCCATTCTGGCCATTGCTTCAATCTGTATGATAAATATCATCTCTCTCTCTCTCTCTCTCTCTCTCTCTCTCTCTCTCTCACACACACACACACACACACACACACACACACACACACACACACACACACACACACACACACACACACACACACACACCATGTTTTTTTCATATTTTTACATTTTTTATATTTGCATAAATATGAGTCTTATTGCTGCATTATTCTTAAAATTACAGGGGAAAATTAACATTTTGCAAAGATACATTATCCACAAGCTGTCCTGAGGGCTCAAACTTGTTTGAGGTCTTGATGATGTAAATCCAGACTTTATGACAACAATTTACCTGTATGGACTGTAGTATTTTTGAGTAGTCTTTGTAAGTTTACTGACTTTTAAGTAGTCCGTAGTCTTATTAAAGATCACTACATATTGTATTTTCTGTATTAACAGGGATTATATTTATAATTTGAGTGGAATTTGAGTATATTTAGATCAATATGCTAAATATTTTTGCAAAAATACTGATTTGTTCAACGTCTCAGTCGGTCACCATTGTGAAAGTACATTTTCTGCAAGAATCCAATATACCTTTTTTGACATTTTCAATTTTCTGTCTAAGGGCAAATTCAATTTCACAACTGTTCCTGTTGTTGGACAGAGGCCTACAAGGCACACAAAAGTTTTATCAAGAGAATTAGTATGACACAGGCTAGTATTTCAAAACTTGAAACTGGCAGCAACCTTGCGGCTAATCAACCTGCCAAGGCTAAAGAGCCTCAATAGCAAAGAGTAGTCAGAGATAGAATAGCATGAGTACTCTTGGAACCAATCAAATTGCTGCACCTTCCCTTCTCAATCATAGAAAGCAGTAAATTGCAATCAACTGCAAGGTGATCAGATTCCAGTCACATGAGACTATTTTATGAATGTACTGCGGTTTTATGCACTGCAGATCATTTTGAAACGTATACATGACGACTGCACATATGTTTTTCTCTCAGCTGTACGATATGTACGATATAATAATACTTTGAGTAGGAGTCTAGTTTGATGCATTTCATTTGCTTTTTAAATGTTTTGGAGCCAAGAGGTTGCGAGGGAAGGATTTAAATAAGCCGAGGGTATTATCGGAGTGTAATAACACAAAATATTTGAATATATGATTATGCAAGCCTCCAAGACTTTTTTTTACGGCAACTGATGAGAAAACTCGATCATTCAGCACCGTCTTTCTTAGGCGGGTGCCTGCCTGTGCTCCAGCTGGATTTGCACTGGGATCCTGGGCATGCAAAGCTCCACTTGCCTGGGCGTCCTCCTGTGCTTCTCAGTCTTTTCGAATGCTGTGGGCTGAAGGGAAACATAATTACGGTTTGGCTGAACCGTGTCATTATCATCATTATCATACTCATTATCGCGATCGTTATTGCCTTTTTGTTTTTTTGTTTTTGTTTTTTTCATTTTTTGATTTTCTTCTCACACCTCAGAGAGCAGGCTGGTGGCCATGCGATATGATCTGCATCCATATGCATGAGCCCGTCTCACCGGTAAGCGCGCATTCTGTCGAGGGAGGGAGGCAGGGAGAGTGGAAGAGAACGCCGCAGCGAGGCACCTCAGAACGGCAAAGACCGTAAACATCTAAAACGCCGCGATTTTAACTTTTCAATAAAAGTGGGAGCATAACAATTTGTATGTTTGTTCAGCGTCAGTGCAAACTGCCTGTGTTCCGTGCGTGTGAGTAATGAATAAAAGAAAGTGCGGTCGATTGAGCACACCATTGTATGTTTTTGTGATGCCTTACAAAGTGGATGTTTACAATCGGGAAACCGTATTTTTTCGCTGCTCGCACAGCTGAGGATGACGAGAGCTGGAGCGACGAGGCAATGCAACGATTTTTATAAAGCAAACATAAAAATGTTTGTGTTTTTTGTGTGCTTTTTCATTGTGCTTTCCAAGAAAGTTCCAGATACCATCTGATATAATGCCATGGAACATAGTACGGGAGCTATTTTTACAGCCTACTGCGGGAGTTTTCAACCCTGTAGAGTTGTTTAACACGGATAAGGTTTAAAAGCACAATGCGGCAGCAGTACGAGAACGCGAAAACGCATTCACACATGCTGAGAGAGGCTGTCTGTTACGCTGTTGTTAATAACACACACATTATGGTGGGAGTAATTTCGGCAAGGCCATGTAGATAGTGCTCTTGGTAGAGGAGCAAAACAGGATAACATTTTGTCCTCTCTCTCAATACAAAAGATGAGATGTTTCCTGCAGTCCTGTAGGTGTTAATAATGGGCAAATTTATGACTCTTAGAGGGAACAATTAGACCATTAAAGCACGTCTGCATGCACAGGCAATAATTAATGGCTTTATTGAGAACACAATGTCACAATGGGGCCTAATGTAATGTTTTATCTAAATGGCCAACGATTAGGATCTTGGGCTCTATATTTGAGACAGTGTTTCCCATACATGTCCCTGCACGTACAGAATGGAACCTGCCACGTTTTAGCCATATAGATTCCATGGTTCCTTTTTGCATTATCCAGTTTTGGTTAAAAAAATTCATACTTTATTGCTGAGAAGCCATAACCTATGCCAGTTACATTCAGGCAGGACATGTTAGATCCAACAGAAAGTCGTCCTTCCAGAACATTGAGGGCTCCAATCATTTTTGAGCCTTTAAAGAGAGAATGTTGGTGAAAAGCACTCCAAATCAAGAAATGAAGCAAATTTCAGAAACATGCTGCAAGAGAAGAAACATACTGCAAAACGTCAAAGCAAATGTAAGAAGTAAACGTGATGCAAGTTCAGAAATGCCTAAAGGATGATCACACTTCAAAAAGGAGAGTGTGTTACAGTGGCCCACAAGGACAATCGCGCTTCAAAAGCGACAGCATACACACGAAGGGAAACGTGCTCCAAATCAAGAAACAATGCAAATTTCAAAACACGTACAAAAGGCTAAAGTAAAAGCAACAACAGCAATGCGCTGCAAGAGAAGAAACACACTGCAAAATGTGAAAACGTGTTTCCCTGTGCGTTTGTGCTTTCACTTTTGAAGAGCGATCGTCCTTTTGTGCCACCACAGGGTGTGCTAATTGCAGCAAAACAAAGCTTGTCCGTCCTTGCGACGAAAGAGCACAGACACATTATCTCCCTTCCCTTTAGCTGGGTGAAACTTTGAGAGGTAAGAAAGACAGAGAAAATGAGCTGGTCTTTTCAGGCAGATGATTGTGAATCAATAGCAGTTTGTCTGTTGCTGTCTTTTCGAAAGCCAAGAGGAATGGAGCCTGGTGAGAAAGACATCTCTGACTGTGCATTAGTTAAGTCAGACCGCAATCAGACCGCATAACCTCTATGGCAGCTGGGGGGGGCAGGTTGGTATTATATTTATTGAAATGTCTTCCGAGGGAAGCATTGCATGTGATTGGTTGTCTCAGCCATCCAAGCAGCGAGAAGGTTATGGTTAGGGTTAGGGTAAGGTTTGCAATGCTTCCCTTGACGTGAGATATTGGGGAGGAGAAGCAAGGTGGTCTTCTACTGAAGTGCATGCATATTTTTCTCTACTCTACTCTCCCCTCTACAGGCTGATCGGTACTACACTACACATGGCACGGACTGGACGTGAGGTCAATCTTTCCCTCAAGATAACTGGTAGTGTCTGCAACCTTTTGTACCGGGCTTGCCCTTGGGAGAAATTAACTTCCCACTTCAAGGTGGTCCCATTAATTGAATCGATATATACTGCATACCATTTATTTAATGACTTACTGGCTAGAATACAGCCATAGAGTAACTACATTCTAATGTATTATACAGTCCATAATGCACAGTTTACATACAGTACTACTGCATTGTACAATATCCATAAGTGGGCCATTTAGGATGGTGGGTGTGTGACCTATCGTGGCCCTCTCCCTCCCTGTAGTCCATTAGCAGTAGTATAAAGTAATGCAGTGGTTGATCTGTAGGGCTTTCCAAGATCAATCCACTCCAGTTATCTGGATTAGCGAAGGCTTAATGGTAAAGTGGCAACCTCTTAAACATGTATATTACCAAGAAAAGCAAACAGAACTGGGCCAGGTGGAGGTTGGCTCTGTTGCTAGGACGGCAAATTGTGCAAGCTTTTGAAATCTATCTCCTAGATTTTGGCCGGTGACCCGTTAAACCCCACCTGCTTCAGAAATCTGCTACCTGGATTCTCTCCATTTAAAAAAAATTAAATAAAAAAAAACATTGCCCATATGACTAAGCCTGTAACGTTCCGTTCCCCTCCTGTCCTTTTCTGTGTTTTCCCTTTTTCCCTCCGTGTCATGTTGGATTCCCCTGTCCATGTTTTCCCCGTTGCTGCAGGCTGGGCGTTTCCCTTCTGTTTGTCTCTCGGTTTCCCACTTTGGTTTCCACCTATCTCTTTCCCCTCTCGTGGCATTCATTCCGCACCTGGTTTATTGTCAATCACTCTCAGTTACATTCCTCACGTGTTCGCCTTTGATTTCAATTTCACTCCCCTACTTAAACCCCCGTCTGGCTGCTAGTCGGCGCCAGTTCGTTAACTAACTTACGTTGTGTGTTTCCTGGTCTTCTGGTTATAGTCCTGTTACTGAATGCTTGGTTGCGGATTTAAACCCGTCAGCTTTCAGTTTCCCTACCCTCCAGTCTGGTTGCTATTTAGCCCTAACATTTGCTGCATGCTTTGTTTCTAACCTGTCTCCCTCTAATTACCAGCTGTTCCTGCCTCTACCAGTCTGTAGCTGTTAGTCTGCGTGTGTGTGTGTTACGGTGCCTCCAACTCCAGCTCGCATTGCGTCCGCAGTTGGGTGTCTGCCTCGCTATCCTGCAGTGGTTCCTGTCCGGCCGAGGCGAATCCCATTGCCGCGGTTACGGTCCCAGGTTCCTCAGCAAACCAGCTACCCCAACCGGCCCCAGCTGAGCTCCGCCACACAGCTCTACCCAGCCGGGCTCTGCCGGTACCCTACCTCAGTATCCAGCCCAGTACCTGTTGGTCCAGTTCCGGCTCGGAACTCACCTCCTGTCCAAAGTCCGGTTCCGGCTTGGAACAACCCCGTTGTTCCTGCAATCCAGTTCCAGTTGGACCTCCCGGTCCAGTTCCAGTCCAGTTCCGGTGCTACGTGCACCTCCAGTTTAAGGTCCAGTTCCGGCTTGGAACAACCCCGTTGTTCCTGCCATCCAGTTCCAGTTGGACCTCCCGGTCCAGTTCCAGTCCAGTTCCGGTGTTAAGTGCACCTCCAGGTTAAAGTCCAGTTCCGGTTTGGAACAAGCCTGCCGTTCCAGTGATCCAGTTCCTGAGTGGACCTTCCGGTCCAGTACAGTCCAGTTCCGGCTTGGAACTCGCTTCCTGTGTTAAAGTCCAGCTCCGGCTTGGAGCAGTTCATGTTGGACTTCCTGATTCCTGTGTTAATACTGTGTTACCTTTATGTACAGCTTTGGGACTACCCCAAAGCTTATAATAAACTCCCTTTCTGTTAATCTGCCTCCTGGTCGTTGCACTTGGGTTCAGCCCGTATTTGGTTCGTGACAGAACGAACTGGCCTAAAATATGGACCCAGCCGACCTAGAGCAGATTTGCCACGCCTTCTCCTGCCAAGCCGCGGTCAGTGACGAACATGGCCGCCGTTTGGACGATGTGTCGGAGGTGCTGAGGGGGCTTTCGGAGCAGGTCGCCCAGCTATCGCTCCTCCTACCTCTTCCTCGGATCCCTGTGGGTCCGACCCCCCCCACGCTCGAACAGCCTCCCGAGGTTTCGGCTCCTTCTTCGAGCCGGGAACCCAGAGTTCAACACCCCGAGTTATACCACGGAGGTTTGGGGAGGTGCCGTGAATTCCTTATGAAGTGCGACATCGTCTTCCGCATGCAGCCCACCTCCTTCGCCTCCGACCCTTGCAAGATCGCTTTTGTGATGAGCAGCCTGGGAGGCAGTGCCCTGGAGTGGGCCACATCCGTGTGGGAGAGTCAATCTCCAGCCTGCTACAACTTCGCCATCTTCACCTCCGAGATGCGACGCGTCTTCGACCACCCAGTCTGTGGTCGAGACGCAACCCAGCGCCTTCTTCAGGTTCGGCAGGGCAGTCGCAGTGTGGCGGAGATGGCAATACAGTTCCGTACCCTCGCTGCTGAGGCGGGATGGAACGACACCGCACTTCAGGGGGCCTTTCGTCAGGCCCTTAGTGAAGAATTAAAGGACCAGCTAGCTACCCGAGAGGAGTCCGACTCTCTCGACAGCCTCATTAGCCTTGCCATTGCCTTGGATAACCGTCTCAGAACCCGGGTCCGAGAGAGAGGGAGGAATCCTTCACGAGTTCCATCCGCCACGTTTCGCGATGGTCGTCAACCCTCCCCCGTCGAGGGGTTGAGGGTTCCATCCATTCCCTCCGAGGAGGAACCCATGCAGTTGGGTAAAATCACTGTGGACGCCGAGGAGCGTCAACGACGGTTCCAGACCAGATCCTGTTTTTATTGTGGCAAACCAGGCCACCAAATTGCTGCTTGTCCTGTTCGCCCAAGAAAGGGTGGCTCGCCAGTAAGACTGGGCGTTCTGACGAGTCCTATTATCCCCAACCATGCAGCCCAGAACCGCATCGGATTCAAGGCCACTCTTCGTTGGAAGAGCAACACCGTGTCAACATATGCTCTTATCGACTCCGGGGCCGATGCCAATTTCATCGACATATCGTTTGTTGAGAGGTTCGGGATTCCCACCGAACCCTTATCTACCCCTATTACGGCTCTCGCACTGGACGGTAGGAGTCTGGGGTTAGTCACCCACTCCACCGTTCCCCTCCAACTAGGTGTATCAGATAATCATCGGGAAACAATCCAACTTCTCCTGATCCACTCCAAGCAATCCCCCATGGTTCTAGGTCAGACCTGGCTACGTCTCCATAACCCTCACATTGATTGGCGTTCCGGTCAAATCCTGGCTTGGAGCAGTCACTGTCTTGCCAACTGTCTCCGTTCTGCTCTACCCCCCTCGGGGGGCAATCTTAATGTTTCTACTCAATGTATACCTGATCTAACCAATGTCCCCTGTCAGTATCACGACCCGTCGCAGGTGTTTTGTGGATCATGTGCTGTGTCCAGCCCCCCCGTCCCGCCTCGTTCCAGCCCCCCCGTCCCGCCACGTTCCAGCCCCCCTGTCCCGCCACGTTCCAGCCCCCCCGTCCCGCCACATTCCAGCCCCCCCGTCCCGCCACGTTCCAGCCCCCCCGTCCCGCCACGTTCCAGCCCTCCCGTCCTGTCCCGCCACGTTCCAGCCCTCCCGTCCTGTCCCGCCACGTTCCAGCCCTCCCGTCCTGTCCCGCCACGTTCCTGCCCTCCCGTCCTGTCCCGCCACGTTCCAGCCCTCCCGTCCTGTCCCGCCACGTTCCAGCCGTCCTGTCCCGCCACGTTCCAGCCCTCCCGTCCTGTCTCACCACGTTCCAGCCCTGTCCTGTCTCGCCATGTTCCAGCTCTCCTCCACCTGTTATGTCCTGGGTGTACGCCAAGAGGCGTCCATTGAGGGGGGGGGTACTGTAACGTTCCGTTCCCCTCCTGTCCTTTTCCGTGTTTTCCCTTTTTCCCTCCGTGTCATGTTGGATTCCCCTGTCCATGTTTTCCCCGTTGCTGCAGGCTGGGCATTTCCCTTCTGTTTGTCTCTCGGTTTCCCACTTTGGTTTCCACCTATCTCTTTCCCCTCTCGTGGCATTCATTCCGCACCTGGTTTATTGTCAATCACTCTCAGTTACATTCCTCACGTGTTCGCCTTTGATTTCAATTTCACTCCCCTACTTAAACCCCCGTCTGGCTGCTAGTCGGCGCCAGTTCGTTAACTAACTTACGTTGTGCGTTTCCTGGTCTTCTGGTTATAGTCCTGTTACTGAATGCTTGGTTGCGGATTTAAACCCGTCAGCTTTCAGTTTCCCTACCCTCCAGTCTGGTTGCTATTTAGCCCTAACATTTGCTGCATGCTTTGTTTCTAACCTGTCTCCCTCTAATTACCAGCTGTTCCTGCCTCTACCAGTCTGTAGCTGTTAGTCTGCGTGTGTGTGTGTTACGGTGCCTCCAACTCCAGCTCGCATTGCGTCCGCAGTTGGGTGTCTGCCTCGCTATCCTGCAGTGGTTCCTGTCCGGCCGAGGCGAATCACATTGCCGCGGTTACGGTCCCAGGTTCCTCAGCAAACCAGCTACCCCAACCGGCCCCAGCTGAGCTCCGCCACACAGCTCTACCCAGCCGGGCTCTGCCGGTACCCTACCTCAGTATCCAGCCCAGTACCTGTTGGTCCAGTTCCGGCTCGGAACTCACCTCCTGTCCAAAGTCCGGTTCCGGCTTGGAACAACCCCGTTGTTCCTGCAATCCAGTTCCAGTTGGACCTCCCGGTCCAGTTCCAGTCCAGTTCCGGTGCTACGTGCACCTCCAGTTTAAGGTCCAGTTCCGGTTTGGAACAATCCCGTTGTTCCTGCTATCCAGTTCCAGTTGGACCTCCCGGTCCAGTTCCAGTCCAGTTCCGGTGTTAAGTGCACCTCCAGTCTAAAGTCCAGTTCCGGCTTGGAACAACCCCGTTGTTCCTGCCATCCAGTTCCAGTTGGACCTCCCGGTCCAGTTCCAGTCCAGTTCCGGTGTTAAGTGCACCTCCAGGTTAAAGTGCAGTTCCGGTTTGGAACAAGCCTGCCGTTCCAGTGATCCAGTTCCTGAGTGGACCTTCCGGTCCAGTACAGTCCAGTTCCGGCTTGGAACTCGCTTCCTGTGTTAAAGTCCAGCTCCGGCTTGGAGCAGTTCGTGTTGGACTTCCTGATTCCTGTGTTAATACTGTGTTACCTTTATGTACAGCTTTGGGACTACCCCAAAGCTTATAATAAACTCCCTTTCTGTTAATCTGCCTCCTGGTCGTTGCACTTGGGTTCAGCCCGTATTTGGTTTGTGACAAAGCCAGCTCTTTAAACACACTGTCATGCAATAGGGTTTGTAGAAAGAGTTAGGTCAACATCAATGTGGTGTGTGCTTCTGTGGTCTCCCTTGTGCTTTCTTGTTGGTTTCTGAATGCGAAGGGCCTTGGTAACAATAGAAGCTGTGGGAGACAAAATAAATTAAGCCGTCTGCTTAAATAAACAGTCCCATTCCCAAGCTAAAGACAAAAATACAGGTAATAACCTCCTGTCGGTTTGTGTGGACTTCACTGCAGCATGTCTGAAAAAGAAAGCATTGCATTAGCAGTGAGAAAAAGAGCATTAGTCCCATTAGACTAAAGAAATGACAAACGGACTCCAAGGAAAGTGTTAATTACACGGTTTTCAAAAAGCGGACTTTGAGCCAGAAATGTGAGCTGAAAGTAAGTGCTTGTTGAATCATCAAGCAAAACGCGGGCTCTGTGCTTTTGAAGGTAACATTTCGATTACTGGTTTTAGTATGCAGTTTAACATCCCTTTAGCTGTTAAATGCTCTTGTGCACAAGGGTGCTTTTCACTATTTACCAATTAGCGGTCAGGTGAAAATGGAAATTGAACGACAGCAGATATTTCTTACTTGCGCAGGCAAGCTGATTGCATGCAGATTCAGGAATCCAACCTGGATACATGTAATGTGTGTCATCCTCCACTTTATTGTCACTTCACTCTGCCAGTACAAGCGTTTGCTCCCGACAGTGGCAGTTATCAACCAATCAGCAATGACCAAGCCACGCAATGTAAGACGGAACAGGGTTGCATTGCCAGGCGTGCGAGAGTTTCAAGATGACTCATCAAGAGCTACTGAGGAACTACTAATCCTTCTAAAGGCATTCAAATGATGATCTCAGCCCTAATGATAGTTTGCTCAAAAAGAATAAAACTCAACCACAGGGTATTGCACAGACCCCTGTGTCCACTGTCCTATTGAACAGAATATCCTATGTACACTGCCTGGCCAAAAAAAAACTCTAATATTTAATTGGACTGCCTTTAGCTTTGATTACAGCGTGCATTTATTGTGGCGTTGTTTCGACG
The DNA here is from genome assembly GCA_029718625.1 of Synaphobranchus kaupii. NCBI lineage: Eukaryota > Metazoa > Chordata > Actinopteri > Anguilliformes > Synaphobranchidae > Synaphobranchus > Synaphobranchus kaupii. The sequence continues at coordinate 122,709,586 of CM056376.1, forward strand.
ACCTTATGCAACGTCACAACATTTATTTCCATCCAGAGTTGCATTCATTTTTGGCCGAGATCTTGTATTGATGACGGGAGAGTCGAACCACTCCGTAAAGTCTTCTCCAGCACATCTCAAAAACCTTCAATGGGGTTAAGGTCAGGACTCTGGTGGCCAATTCATGTGTGAAAATTATTCCTCAATCCTCATGCTCCCTGAACCACTCTTTCACAATTTGAGCCCGATGAATCTTGGCATTGTCGTCCTGGAATATGCCCATTGATGGGATAACCTGGTCATTCAGTACATTAAGCTGACTTAATTTTATTGCTGCATAATGTTGCTGAGCCTAGACCTGACCAATGGAAGCAACCCCAGATCATAACACTGCCTCCAGAGGCTTGTACAGTGGGCTCTATGCATGACGGATGCAACGGCGACTTTTATTTTGGCCAGGCAGTGTAGTACAGAATGTACACAATTTTTGCCCAAAACCCTATTGAATAGTTCACATACTTGAATGGAAGTTGTTTGATTTCAGCCAGTCAGAACACAACAGATGTACTGTATACCACGTTGCTTTACTTGGCTACATTTTTTTCATTTTCTGAGCAGATGTCTATAGCGATGATGTCTTGCACAACGTACCGTTTCACATTTGATCTAAACAGCATATCCGGATAAGAGGTTTGGCATTGGAAAGCACGCTAGCACTCCTATATGTGTGTTCATGTGTGTAATGGTGCGGAATAAATATGGAGAATTAGTTTTAAGGCACAAAATGCTATGGCGGTTTGTCCATCTCCGGAAGCAGCATTAAGACATCATCAATCAGGGCAGACTGCTGCATCACTGCACAGAGTAATGATGGAGTTTATAATTACACTGCTGGAAAGAAAGAAAAAAAAAACCTCCCATAGAAACAGATGGTTCTTAATGTAGCAGCAAAGACCGGAGGGGCAGACACAATGCAGTGCATGAGGTTGCAGTCAACAAAACACATGCACACATGCACGCGCACACACACACACACACACACACACACACACACACACACACACGCACCCACACACACACACACACACACACAGATGCGTACGAAGAATGGTATGCACTGCATTTCTGATGCATCATCCAAGACTGTTCCTAACGCCCTTTTCCCTTCTGCATTAAAATGCAGATTCCTCTGTGTTAACGAAGATTATCTCAGAATGCAGCCTTGTTCTCTAATGTCAACGCAGAATCATATTGGTTCTAAATAAATAAATAAGTAAATAAATAAACATTGCCACCTGCAGGGGGCACTGTTGCCATTCACTTCTCCCTCGTTCTAGGCTGCTTGTTCTCGTGATCAAGGCAGAGTACAGTGAATATGTCTCCGGATTGACTGTCTATTGCAAACAACGTCTGGGCCGGCAGGAGTGAATGTGTTTCAGCCCCTAAGCCTCACTGAATATATCTGATTCTGTGTTTGTTTGCGAGTGTGTGTGTGTGCCCGCGTGTGTGTGTGTGTGTGCATGCATGCGTGTATTTATAATTTTTCTTCTTCTTTACATAAAAGGTGTTCCTTGAAAACAGAGTCCCTCAGTGTGTGGGCAGAAGTTCCACTTCAGTCGTTTGAATCTCTCCCTGTCCACAAGTACCCGACATCACAGGATGTTAAAGAGCTAATTTTGCACAGCTGTGTGCCTCTCAACATGAAAACAGTGGAATGTGACCGTTCCCTCCCTGGCCTTGAATGCAAACTTGCTGGTCAGAATTTACTCCGGTGTGACAAGGGGACTCCAAATCTGGAGGCTGTTCCAGAAACCGAAAGTAAAAAAATTTGATCCAAAAATTCACCCGATATAGGAAAAAGGCCAGTGCAAGATCCAAAGTTTGTCGTTGAGAGGGAAGCGACTCCCCTAAAATTCTGAGGTAACATAATTCATTCCATGCACTTTTTGAGTGATGCGGTCATTGGATGCTAGCCACTCCTCCACCAAAACCTTTTAAAATGAGACTGAAACCATGTAGCAGAGCCCAAGGACACGATGATTGTGTGCTTCCTTATTGGCTTTGGTTATGAAATTTGTATTTCCATAAATGTTTCTAATGGAATACTTGCTCAGCACCCATTGGAAATAATACAACACGTGTATTAAGCTCTTGGATGGCAAACTCAGTTGAAGAACTTTAGTGCAGTGCCTACAATCTGGATTGTACTGGTGCCGACTGTGACTGAAATTCCCATGAGGCAGTGTGTGACTGGCCATAACCTCGCTCAGGAAAGAATGGTCTCGGCTGCAGACTGTCCCCTGGCTGCTTTCACAGAGAAGTTACACACCACAGTAAGTGTGACAGTTCATCTGGGGGACTGCAGAGATAAATGGAAGCAGTCATTCTGGGTGGAGGGTGGGGGTCACGTGTGCCATTGTGCACCCCCTCTATATTGATACAGCATGGCAGGACTGCATTTGCAATTAGGCGTTCCTGATTGATGTGGAAAATATTATATATGATAATCATTTTGTACAGGAAGAATCAATTCGTAGTACCCGGCTTGAAGTAATTTGCTGAAAGTTATGGGTAAAAGTACATTGCAGAAGTCGTACCTCAATCCAGCAAATCACTTGCCTGAACTCCCAAAAACAAATTCACAAAACTTTAATTGCCTGAGTAATGATTTGCTCATTTCAGAGATGACTTTACCGAGAGCATTGTGCAGATACCAAACTTTGCGCTCCAAACTAGGACAAGGCGTTTCTTGGTTGAACTGAATCCGGGCCCGAGTCTCATCAACCTTTCATGAGAATGGGTCTCTCGTCGGGCCTGCGCCGCTCCCCCAGGTCTGTCCCACCTCTGTCACATGTACCTGGCGTCACCGGGCAACCGCACAGAGTGAGCGGGATGCTAATAAAAGCAGTGGTGATGCTGGAGTGGGAGACCGGATGTCAGTTCTACCACCTCCCCTCTCTCCAACGGACCGGTCGCACGAACCGACTCTTACAGCCACCTGCGGAGCGCTGTCGCAAAATTAGTTTGAGGTTTCAGAGGTCTCCCTGCTTTTTTATGACTGCGGAAGGGCGATGCATTTTTTATAATCAGTGTTTCAAAAATAATGAGGCCAGGCTAAATACCAACAAAGTGTGTTCAGTAGTTTTAATGGTTTTATAGGTAATTGCTACATTAATGCAAAAAAAAAAAGGCAATCATATTAATTGGAAGTAACGATTTGCATAACTGTCCTTAAATATATTATCTTTATTTCATGTTTTAGATGTCATTATTTCATGGTTAGCGACTGTATCTCACTGCTAGCATAATATTTAAGTAGCACTCTATACAAATATATGTATCACATGGAATGTGTTGGCCATTTTATACAATAAACAGCACATTAGCCAGTATAGCTTGTGTCCTTTTCTGCATCTTTGCAATGATTACCATAAAATGTTTATTCCATGTGATACATAAATTTTTTTTTTTAAACCACATAATTGTCCAAGAGCATTGAAGGGAAATGTTTTCTGGATGTGAAAAAGCATTCATATTTTTTATTAAAATTCCAAGAAACCCTACTGTGAACACCCCTATTCGAGTACTGATGCTGTTAAGATAAAGTTAAAAAAATTTGTTATAATGGATAATTAATCAAATGTGCAATTAGACTCTCCTGTCTTTGCACATATAACATATGCAAGACATTTTTTTTTTCTCTTTGAACAAACAATAATGAGATGTATGTATGAATAACCCAGGTTGATTAACTATTAATTAATGCTAAAATAATTATATTGGATGCTTTGCTTAGAAAAGCATGTTTGAGGCATCATGCATGGCTTGTATGAGTTCTTACATATTGCCAGTTTGCAGCTGGATATTTACTAAACCTGTTGAGGTTAAATACCTTGCTCGAGAACAGAACAGCTGTTCTTCACCCACGGCTCAAGCCTGCGTACTAGGTTACAAGCCCTTTCCCTAAACACGGCTCTACGCTGCCGTCACAGTTCCACACTGCTGGGCTAGAGCCAAAGTAGTCTGTTACTCCTCAACAATAAATTAGGGTTCTGAAATGGGGAACACCAAAGCAGCCATTAGTTTTGGGGCGAGATGCAAACAACGCGAACCAGCCAGAGTAAGCTAATTAAGAATAAATGAAAGGTAAATTACATAAGCGTCCGTGCTCTGCTCGCGCGCAGGTGTTAAATGTCTCTCAGTACGCGATGGTGAAACTACCCGTGCCTTACGGAAAGAGGAGAGCTGAGGCAGATGTCCTGCCAGATACTACACCGCTCTTTCCCGCCGGCTGCTGTCAGATTGTTTGAGCGCGGAGGGGCAGAGCCGGGATCCGGCTCATAAATAGCGTGGCGCCAAGCCAAGCGTGACGCCTCCGCTTCTCTCTGCCTCGGCTTCTCTGACACGGTGGCACATGCCACCCCACCCCACCCCCACCCCCACCCCTCCACCTCGCCCAACCCGTTCATGTTCCTCGTTCTCCCTTTCCCCGCCCTGCGCTTTCCCATTTAACCTTGCAGAGACACTGTGGGGGTGCGTGAGAGACAGATCTACCGCAGTCCAGTTAAAGATTCTCCATAAAATCACGTCGTACTCACGTCAACGGCCTTTGTCACCGCAGCTTTTACCAACGTGCTGACATCCTGCCGAACTTTTTTAGATTTTTATTAAGCCCTACCTAATTGTTAAAGTCTATTTCCTTTTGATAATATCGATGGGCCCCAGCTGACCTCATCATTTTCTGGGTACGAACCCAAATCATCACCATATTTCACACAGTTTGGCATATCAATGGACATACTGCTCTTGGTTTACCTGCGTTCAAACCTGAAATGGTCATTGCCTCGTTCTGCAGAAATGTAATTTTCCCTTCGTTTAAGGTGAAAGGAAAAGCTGTAATGAGCTTAGTTTTCCCACCAAAATGAGCATTAATGAGCCAATTATATTACCGTATGGTAATACAAATTTATAAGGTCACTGAGGAGGGTTACCTGAATGGAAGAATTTAAGCTTCCTTGGTAATGATGAAATGTACCCCTCAAACAAGCCAGAAAGCACATTTTTAATGATGCAATGACTTTGAATACTAACCTTCTGATATTGCAGTCATAACCCCATGAGAGGAATGACATAACTGCTAACAATTTCAGGCACAAGGACAAAAACAACTTGAACGAGCCCAAAATTCAGCACAATCTTTACAGTGTCGGTTTTGTTCAACTTCTGCAAACCCCTGATGACTATAAGCTTCAAGGGAAATGTGGTGATTTAGTGGAAAAAATTATCAATTAAAATGACGACTTGGAATGATATGTTTCTAAAAAAAGATTCATATGCAAGATTTGTATTTCTAAGATTGCATTTTCTCCGTATAGAAAAACAGGCTCGTCGTAAATAAGGGTGCTGCTTAAGTGTGGGTATCTCGTAACTGATGAACTCATTACAGCACACAGCACACTTAAAAAGCGTAAATTAGATTTTATAGACAGATTTCTCTCCATAGTGACTATCTCATATTGGTGAGGTGGAGGGTGAGAGGATGCATGACAGCTGAACAAGCATAGCATACTGAGATAATCTGCAGAGAGCTTGATTGGAGGCTAAACTAAAGTGGGACGCTGCAAAGCAAAGAGCGATCTGCTATTTTAGGCTGGTAGGACGTCAAGCTGACAATTGTGGACGGGAAGGTTGTCACGACCTGATCATTCAGTGTAATAGGGGACTTGAAAATGACCTGAAAAGTTTTTGAGGTAGAATGTTGGAAAGTTGTGAGGTATTTCTAAGCCAATCAAGGATGTGGAATACACCTCAAGGTTATTATCAAAAAGTGAAACTCCACCAAAAACTAACCTCAAAAAAATTGTAGAAACTGAAGTAAAAAGAAGACTTGAATGTACCTTTCCAAAAACCTACTAAACTGAAACTAGAATATTTGCCTCTTAAACTAAAAGAACATTTAAACCTTTAAGGAGGAATTAGCTCCTTAGTTGCTCGGTAAAAGCACCAGTTGCGGTGCATGAATGAGCACCACAGTCTCGAATCGATTCCGACCCGCGCCAGTGCCAAAAATGGCCAGCTTGGGGTGGCACACAATTGGCTTCACATCGCCAAAGGCATATATGGGCGGGAAGGGATAACAAGGAGGCACCAATGAATGTGCAGAATATATAAATTAATTTATAGTGTCACACTAGGTTACCAGTTATGTCGGTAATATATACGTACTAGTGATGAGAATATACATATACAGAACCTCATACGGTGACCCAATGGTGTAAATGTATAATTAATCAGTCTCATAAAATTATTAAATCATGATTATGAATTTCAATATTAACTATTAAAATAATAATATTAACTTAATCTGAAGGCGTAAGTTCTTTTGGAGGATAGGCTCAAATGTTTATCCAAACAACAATCAGACCGACGACCAGGTTTAACAAAATACAATTTATTAAAGAACAAACACGTCTAAAACTAACATCCTAAAAGCAGTGAACGATATGGAAAGGAAAATGAAGTGTAGAAAAAGAATGAGGCATATTAAAATTCACAGTTGTATTTCTGTATGTGCATGTGGGTTCATGCCAGAACACGTGGTGTTCAGAGAACATAAGACATATAACTTGAGGGGGAAATACAATTATAGCTTTAGCATGAAGCTAACGTGGCCTGAAACATGGCGTTTATAGAAATTTCGCTATGTCTAGCTAAATTCCAGGCCCCTATCCGTTTACAGGCACGGGATCGTATATCTAATGGCTTAGGTAATAGTACAAAAGGAGATTGCATGCACAGATCTCGAGTTAAAAGGGAGGCGGATTGCAAATTAGTGTTAGAGTATGTCATCAGCTATCAAACAACAATCAAACGTAATTACATTGAAGATTAACATTACACAAAGGGTTTTCCTAAACAATTGCCTGGATGTTTATGTCAGTCTTACTGTACTGGAGTACACAGGCTGGTTCCGTGGCTTTGGTGTGTCTGAAAAGTTCTGTCTTCTCGCAGCGGTTGGACTGTCCTTTTCGGCAAGTGGTTTCCTTGGGTGAGTGTTGCTGGAAACTTTTTAAGCTTTGCTGTTCCTTTGCGGTTTGCATGTAATAACGCAGGCTGTCACATTACAGCTATGCCTTATAACGATAGTTCAATGTAACTTAAATAGACTGACCCTGGTTGTTGGATGCAGTCTGGCTTAGCTTGGAAACGCTAACAGATATAACCGAAGAGACGGAACGCTTCTCTCAGCCTACTCACCCCTTCCACAGCTGGGAAGGTGGACGGGGTGCGCGTATAACTTGGAACTACGTTAAGTGAGAGCATAAAGCTGTAAGGCAGGTCGGGTTTGGAGGACCAGATGCGACTGAGAAGGGATCAGAAAGATGCGTGGATATCCACTATAGGAATGGAGAGAGAGAAGAGAAACGGAAGAAAAAAGCCCAAAATAATAACGACCCCAAAATAGGGTGAAGTTCGCAGACTCGAGCAAAATAAAACGGATAGGGAAACAAAACAGTACCGGCGTAAGCCGAAAATAATAGCGACCCAAGAAAATAGGGCGAAGCTCGCAAACTCGAGCAGAGATAGTTAGGGGAAATAATCCCGGCGTAAGCCAAATAATAACAACCCAGTAAAATGGGTGAATGCTCATAGACTCGAGCAGAGAGAAAACAAAACCAAGAGGCACAAAGAGATGGGAAAAAACCAAGGTACTGTCTAGAAGCAAACAGGAGAGGAAAACCAAGAAAGGAAATGAGTGAGAAGGGAAACGAAAACTCTAAAAGAAAAGAGAACTCCTAGCTCACTAAGACCCCGCGTGTACTTTTAGTAGTAGTAAAAAGAACAAGTGGTCGGCAATTCCTATACCGTCAATACCTGGCTTTGTGTAGTGGCAATGAACACACTAAAGCACCAAAAGAAGGAAACACAGTGGGTGCGTCCCAATATTCTTCACTCCCCACCTCCCTTCCTCCACTCCCCCACTACCACTCCTCTCCTACCCGGAAGTATGCAAAACTGTCCGAACGTTTCGAATACAAGTATTTGCATGTACAGTATACAATGTACCTGACATTGCGGTTTGCGTTGAGCTATTAATTAATATGTAACCATTAATAGATCATTAAGATTTAATCAGCGACATTAGATTAAAACACAAAGATCCGTTTCCGGGGCACGGAGTAGAGGAGGTGGTAGTGGAGGAAGGGAGGGTGCATTTTTCGACTATTGGGACACACCCAGTGCTTATATAGACAGCAGGAAACGAGACACAGGTGCACCGAACGTTTTATAGAACGAAATGTCAGTCCTGATTGGTCAAGTCCTTTGGGGAATTCCACCCATGATCACATGACGGTTGCATGCTGGTATATGTAGTCTTTCTGGAAATGCAGTTCTGTGATGTGTTGTTTCCCAAAATGGACGTGCACTACATGTGTATGACTGAGTCTCCTCCTGCATGTGGGGCCTGTGGCTGGGGCTGATACCGCATGTTTCAGAGGAGAACCACAAGTTGTTTTCAGTCTCCTGAGCCAGTACCAGTGGCCGTATATGAGCATGCGGGGTGGGACTGGAGATGCCAAATATTTAAAAAGAAGAAGAAAAAGGAATTGCATCTCAGATGTGTTTTGTAGATATAATTACATCGAATAGCATCTGTGTGCTGCAACCAAGTTTAGTGTTTAAAAAATATCATCTTATTGTTTGGCAATCTATTTATTTATTTTTTACTTTCTGTCTGGCTAGCAAGTTACCCTTGTTCAGTAAAATCAAATCATTAAAATAATTATTTTGGTTAAAATGTATAATTTTTTGTGATCAGTTGAACCCACCTACCTCCATCGTTTTCTGGCTAATCTATGTTAGGTAGCTATATGCATTGTGGAAATCACTAGCTATATAATTAATGTTTGCAAGATTATGGAAAGCTTCCAAATTCACAAAACATCCAACATATTCACCAAATGTATTGTGCAGTTAACGTATTTTTAGGAATAACTGAAATCACAGGCTTAGTCCACTACAATTGTAATCTGGCCTCCACTGCCACTGCTTGATAACTGCCAGTAACACCTGCCAACATTATTTTAACAAAAATAAGAATTTCTGAGGTTGTCACAAAGGTTTATGTAAAATGTTACTTGGTGAAACACAGTCAAGATACTGCCTTCAAATCGCATTTAGTAAACAATGGATATGCCTTTAAAGGAGAGAACAGCAAACGTGGCTCCAAAATATTACCTTCGCATGCAATTACCTTGTGATTGAGGTATAGCCCATGTTCACAACTGTTATATATACCATAATGGTTTTAGCGTGATGGTTACTTCTGTGCTGTTACAAACTGGCAGAGACAAAGAAATGTAAACTTGAACCAGTAACCTGAAACACTGTGACCCTCGAACACAGGCCACAGTCTGAAAATGGCTACCTCTACTAACTTTCTCTAAGTTTTTCCAAAAACTATGACAGTCTCTTGGACAGTCCCAGTTAGAGCTTATCACTAAGCCCACTTGTACTGCACAGTGATCACTGTGACAGGACAGCCCAGGGCTGAGACACAGCAATGCACCGATAATGCTGGATGAGTACAACCAGACAAAAACGTCTGTGAAACAAATACATTTAAATGTAGCAGCGTGACCATGTGAAGATAAACTCACAGATCCTGAGTCTTTACACAGTATAAATGGAATGGTTAAATTGGTCCTCCATTGTGTCTGGTGTCATCCTGACATGAGTCCCCACTGTTGCAGTGTCTACAAGAAGTGCCTTTGAAGTCTGCCATGACAGGTAATGCAGGACACAGGCATCTCTCCAGTTAAGAGGAGACACCCTTCAGATCCAACAACAGCAGTCCTTGATTCAGACTAGCATGGTTTATTTCAAGTGTCCATATCAGTGTTTCGTCATATTATTCTTCTACTACTAAAGCCAATACTATAGGCAAATTACAGTTCCATTGGTGCCAAAATCTAAAATCAACTCTGTCCAATGTAATGTCATGCCAATTAATGACCATATGATTAATTAATCTTGATTCAACAGCAATCAATAACGCAAACAGCCCAACTTGTTTTTCAATAAACTGATCATAACTTTGGTACTGTTTGAGGAGGAGGAGGAGGAGCAGGAGGAGGAGGAGAAGAAGAAGAAGAAGAAGAAGACGAAGAAGAAAAAAAAGAGATCCATTGTGTCAGATTTTGCCCTTAGTTAAACTCCTCCACTGCTTCCACCATGAAGGCTCTCTTGAATAAATGAATTCTGCCATGTTACATTAGGAACAGGATAATGACCCGGAGCTGACAGAGCAGAGAGGTCCCCTAAGGTCTGAGCCTGAAGCAGAACCAGGCTTCAGTCCTGTGAGAAACTCGGACTGTCTCCTCAGACGCTAGAAATGTTCACTGTCAGGTCTCCTTGGCTACAGTGCTGTCTGAGTGCATTAGAGTAAATGCAAAGCATTTCTTAACTGAGGCTCCGTAGCTCATTTCCATCTAATCATGAAACAAAATTATCCTTTCCTGTAAAAAAAAAGAATCCCCAAATTAATACCCTCCCCTGTCTGATATAAGACATTTGGCTAAAATGCTTGGTTGGTACAGGTTAATACACATCTTATCTGTCCATCAGCTTTATTCCAAAACACTACAGTTTTTGAATGTACTTTTTTTTAGCAAACTCTAACCTGGCCGTTCTGTTCTTGAGGCTTACCAGCACTAGCGGCGCCAGAGGTTCAGTCATGGTTGTACCGGAGAAATGTGCGGATGGACGGGGGGGGGGGGGGGGGATTGCGATCGCGGACCGATTGGGAATCTCCGATTTTCAGCTTGACCATTCAAAAACTGGGGCTCCCAGGACACCGCGTGCCACCGCCAGAGCTTACCAGTGGTTCGCATTTTGCAGTGAACCCTGAGGTTATGCTAGCGTAGGGTGGTCCACACAAGTAGGCCATTTATCTGACCTCCAAGGTGAACTGACTGTGTTTATCATGCTGGCAGGAAGTCTAGCTAAAGGTCAGATAAAGAAACAGCGCTGTTGTCCAATAGCATTGTTGCAATAATTCTGCTGCCTCTGTGGAATGGTCCAAGAACTTCTGAAATTGAAACAGCATTATGCTGCCTTAGGTTTTCCACATTCCATATGTACACGTGCTTGGTGTTGTTGGAAATGCAAATGACTTATGAGTCAGCAACCAGGTGTAATACAGGTGTGATGTAGCTCTTGATTTAACATTGTGATTTTTTTCTTGGCGAGAGGGAAAGGGATTATATTTAGATCTCCTCAAAATAATATATTAAAATATTACTGCAATCTACATCACATGTCAGGTGAGGAAATACAACTTCTCACACAGAGATAGCACAGAATGAATGATAATTGTTGTGCTCTACCTTAGTAACCACCAAAGGAATGGGACCACAATGAATTTGAGGTAAATATGGGGTGGAGGTATTTAATAAAGGAAGTCATAAAAAGCATTAATTCCCTTCATGTAATTGTCCTTGCTGTCTCATCTATATATTGATCATTTTTTCTAAGCATACTTTTGAACAGTCAGAGAGGTGATGTGTATATTTCAGTAATATAATGTTTGCATGCAAACTGTATAAAAAAAAAAAAATACTTCATTATATTTATATTCCCCTGGTATCCACTGATTTGGATAGTGCTGTGCTGTAGGATAATTTACCCCTCATCTGTTTTATTCCTGAACCATGGAAACTATTTAGCTAATAAATGTGCACGTTAAACATCCAAGAACTAATTAATGTACTTTTTACATGGTGCAGTTCTGCTGTCCAGGCTCAGTTCCTCTAAAAGGTTAATTACATTACCATTCAGTGTTTTGTCCTTTTATCACATTCTGTGTCTGAAGTTTGTGTTTGGGTCTTGTATTTTTTATTTATTGTCTAGGGGGGGGGGGGGGGGGTCTAAAAGAGATAAAAATGTATGTCCTTATGTATGAGTACTATATGGCCAAAAGTATGTGGACACCCCTTGGTCTGGGGCTGTTTTTCCATATTGCAACGATAGTAGCTACTTTGCTCTAGCTGGACCTCTGGCTTTCGATATGAATATCTTCGGACAGAGCTCCATATAAAAAAGCGAACGCTGTAACTTAACTGCCATTTTGCGGCATAACGGAATCGAGTTCCATAATTCTGAAAGTTCTTACATATTCTGGCACTTGTCCTCTCCACAAATCTCAGCCGTAATCCATAGTTTTAGTGAGCCATAGGCGATCATTACTATACAAACTAGTGAAAAATTTACATGGATGCCACAGACTTCTTCGCTCTGACAATGAAACACATATGCTCAGCGCTGACTCTGCTGGCCAGGGGTGTATTGAAGAGGTCACTAGTTTATATTGAAATTGTTGGTTATAGCTCGCTTAAAGTACGGATTACAGGCGAAGCGATTTGTGGAGAGGACAAGTGCCCGAATAGGTAAGAACTACAGAATTACTGAACTCGATTCCGTTCGGCTGCCAAACGGCTCTTAAGTTACAGCGTTCACTTTTTTCTATGGAGTAATATGGAGTTTTGTCTGAAGATATTCATATCGAAAGCCAGAGGTCCAGATGGAGCAAGTAGCTACTGTGAATTGTGTACGTTCTCGACTCGGAATTCTCAGTTTTCTATGCTTCTACCACCAGCTACATTATTCAGAGAAGTAGCCTATGCTCTTTATGGGCGGGGCATGCCGAACCTCAGAGACAATCAAAACTAGGAAGGTGTTAATGGACACCTGATCCCACAAATTGAAGCCTCATGGTTTAACAAGCATGTTTGTGTTACTTATTACAGGTATTTAGAGATTGTAAATATGTTGTATATTATACTAAGTGACTTCTAAAACACTTAAACTTTCGTTATTTGGAAAAAAAATTTTGTTTTCCTCCCTATTTTGCGCTCTACTGTGAATTGCAGAAGTGTGACTTGCGGACCGGTTCACCAGCACGCGTCAGAAATGGTTTGTCGAGATCGGTATGGAAGAACTTGACTGGCCTGCACAGAGCCCTGACCTCAACCCCATCAAACACCATTTGGATCAATTGGAAAGCCGACTGCGAGCCAGGCCTAATAGCCCAACATCAGTGCCCAACCTCATTAATGCTCTTCTGGCTTAATGGAAACAAATCCACACAGCAATGTTCCAACATCTAATGGAAAGCCTTCCCAGGAGAGCGGAGGCTGTTATAGCAGCAAATGGGGACCGACTCCATATTAATGCCCATGATTTTAGAATGAGATGTTGGATGAGCAGGTGTCCATATACTTTTGGCCATGTATTGTATTATTTATACCACGTCTTTTTCATGGCATAAAAGCAAATCCGGTCAAAATGTAAGCTCTATGTTCCAAAAGGGTACAAGTATGCAAATAAACTCATATACAGTATATTATATAGTATCATATTTAAAAATATATTTTTGCATATGCTAGATTGTACATTTTAGCATTTGTTTGAGCTATCATTCTCGCAGCATAAGAAGGGAGCTATCCTGTGATGCAGCCATGAAATACACAGGCATATTTCAGATGCAAAGAAATGAATGGAGGAGGGTAAGATGCGGAGAGCGGCATAGAAATTCCAATCATCTCCAGGGCTGTAGTTCACAGGTGCTGATTCTTTGACAGGAATTACTCTGCGAAATTCATTTTAACAACCATTGTGCCAACTCTACTGTGACTAGACTTGTGACTGTGCTCTTAAAAAGTGAAATTCATTTTTTTTATCCCCAAATAAAGGGAGGGAAAGCAACAATTCACAGAGAAGCCTCTCTGCTTTTCTGCCATGTCTTGTGAATACAGTGGCAGCTTTTTCAAATATCGCCATTACGGAATTTAATTTGCCCAGGTTTGTATTCACAATAAACTGCAACTATGTGCATTTCAAGCTGGGGAGTTGGTTTCCTCTGAAGGTTTTGTGGCAGCTTTAAAAAACACTATTGACTGTATACATACGGCATTTGGGCAGTGACACAATTTGTGTTGTTTTGGCTCATTGGCACATTGGACTTGAAACGAAACAATATAAGGTTGAAGTGCAGGCTGTCAGCTTAAATATGAGGGTATTTACATCCATACTGGGTGAACCGTGTAGGAATTACAGCCCTTTTATACATAGTTCCCCCCATTTGATAGATGAATGTAATTGGACAATGTGGCTGTTCAGCAGTTTCTTGGCCAGCTGTGCATCGGTGCATCATTAGTTCCTGCACAAGAAAGCTAAAAAAAAGGTCTAGAGTTGATTCCAGGTGTGGCATTTGTATTTGGACTGAACTGTTCGGTACATTGATAAGAAGTAAGAATGCACTGGTGAGCTCAGCAATAGCAAAAAACCTGGTAGACCATGGGAGACTACTGTAGTGGATGACCGAATAATGCTTTAAATGTGAAGAAAAAGCCCTTATCAACTGTTGAACAGATCAATAACACTCTCCAGGATGTAGGCGTAGATGTATCAAAGACTACCTTCAAGAGAAGGCTACACTAGGGCAAAACTTCCCTCAGACACACCAAACGGTAAGGAAGGCCTTACCTGGTGCTACCGGATTAATTTATTAATGTTAATGAAAGTAATAAGCTTTCATTAACATTGCACACATCCAAGTACACACATCCACGTACAATGTTATTAGCTCGTTATTGAACTGACGGAAAGAGAGAGATCTAAGCTCAATAATAGCATTAACCCACGTGTAAACAGGAGGAGGTCGCTGAGTCAACCACAATGCCTTTTTTTTCTAGTTTCCTCCTTGAAAGGTAGAATCATATCCACACCTGGCAGCAACTCGTCTAATTGATGCCACTTTTTGCCGTCAATAATAACAATAGTCTCTTGACTGGATACTGGGTAGTACTAATGTGGTGTATTTTGCTCACATTTGCATATATTAAGGAGATTGTAAGACCGAAGCTCTAACGAAGACAGAGAAATGTATCTCCAGAATGGCATGCTCCATTACCCGCTAAAGTGCAATCGAATGCTATAAACAAAAAACAAAAATAGGTTTCCACTTGGTCAGGCAAGGAAATTACAAAGACGTACCTCAAAGGAGGAGGTGCTTGAGATTTTCTTTGGTGGGCTAATGCCATTCAGAGTGAGCGATGCTACAGGGTACATAAAATGACACGGGCTGACCTGCTCTCTCTTCCCATAAACTTAACTGATGTCCTAGATCAACATGGCAGAGAGAATCCATTAACTCCACCTGTAATGGGAAACTAAAGCATTATCAGCTGAGAAAAACACAAAAAAAAAACCCACTATCGGACAGATCAGTTATACAATCCGGTTTGAATAATTCCCTTATGTACCTCCCTGAGGGGTTACCGTAGAGTTTTAGTATTGAAATGTTCACTCTAAGCTTGATCAATGGATGGGCTGTTTAATTGTTCACTTAATTTAGAGTGTGTGTTTGTGTGTGTATGTGTCGCTGGAATACTCAGCATAAACAGTGCCTTCTATATCATTAACAACACTTGAATACAAAAAAACCATTAATAGTGCACGCAAAAAAAAAAGTCCAATGAAATGTTTACCAAGTCTCAAGCCTTGTGACAAGAGACCTATCTGGAATCTCTATATCAATTTGACAAGATGTATTTATTCAATCAATATATGTCCTGTGTTCTGAAAGGCCATAAAGAAAAAAATGAACCCCTGCCAAACTGATATTTTTCCCCAGCGCCTTGCTAAGCCGATTACTTCTGCACCAGAGAATACACTGGCAGCATGCATAAACATTACATCAAAGGAAAGAGCCTCAGAGTGGCATTGTCTCTGTACCATACTTAGTCAACAACCATAGCTTGTCTTGTTCATTTATTTATTAAAACATGACTTGGGATGGAGAGAAAGTGAGTGATGTTTTGTGGAAAACTAGTCCCTTAATTTGGTCGTTTTGTGGAGCGTGTCCAACCAGGAGTGTGATGTGACACTTAATTTGTGCATGTCAAATTTGATGGGAGGATTATGTCTTTTTGAAAGACAACCCCCCATTTTCCTGATGTCATCTTCGCTCCCTGTAGCTACAAAGAATCCTTAAATGTCATCAAACACGTCTTTTTTAATGACAGCGAAAGTCGTACATTTAGTACCACACTGTCTAGTCAAGTGTCTAGTAGGCTGCATAGAAACACATGACATAACGCAAAGGTCTTCTGCAGGACTGTGACAGTACATCTATGCGGTTTACTACGACACTTTTACATTACCAAAAACACCCTACTGGAAATATATGTATATTGAAATACAATCCAATGTTTTCTTGCTAGTCGCTACAAATATTTCCAAAATGTTGGTTACAGATACTGGTGCAGTCACTATGCTGTAACTATACAGACATAGGCTGGACAACATGTGTCCTTAATGTTCACTTACAAGTTAAAACAATTGTAAAAAAAAATTCTCCAAATTCATTTTGGCTAGTTAGTTTTAGTGGTTGCCAAATTCACCATGCTGTGTTTGTGTAGAATAAATCAATGAATGAACGAATATATGAATATCTTGCTTTTAACTGTTAATAAAAATGAAGGACAAATGCTGATGGAATCAACGTCCTAATTATTTATGCTTATAAGGAAATATTTTTCAATCCATAATTTCAATCCAGAAAGTATAACTGATGCTTTACAATAAAGTAATAGACTGCAGTATTAGACTTTGTGAACATAAAATGGGATTCACACAGGAGTGGGTAAAATCTGTTGTGAAGAAGGCATTGTGAATTGTGCCTCTGATACTGATATTATGCAATAATCTACATGCATATTAATTTCTGCGCTTGTCATGCAAAAACAAAAAGATTGCGGGAGTGCAGTTAATTAATTATTCTGTGTCATTTGCTATGACCTGTGGTGAATATTCAGTGCTATTCATGGAAAACGGACATGTAAAATCAATGTAATGTGGATTCATGCGTTTGCCTATGCCAGCAGTAGCTGTAGCGAGATGTTTTCAGCAAGTCAGGAGAGCAAGAGTAAGGAGATTTGGAACACTGGCTTCATTTTTCCAGCTGAGTGAAAAACAAATTATTTAACATTCAAAATATTTTCTAGGCTATCCACTCCCATCATGTATCAAGCTCTGGCAGCGGTTGATTCTCAAGTGGAACCTAATTTGTTCATGCTAGCAGTTATAAATGCAGGTTCTCTGCAATTATGCTGTAGGACCTTATACAGGAACCTCAGATTTGAAACTAATTGAATCATGAAATAAAAAATGAAACTAATTATTATTATTGCTGTTGTTGTTGGAGAGGCCATACATCTGTGATTTCAGAAAGAATAAACTACACAAAAACTGATTTATGAACAGGGTTGCAGCAAGGACAAAGGCATTCATGCAACTCTGAGTAAAGAAGATTGCTATATGATCCAGGGAACTGGAATTTGTTCTCACTTGAAAAAAGTCATTTCGACACAGTACCTTCATTTGCCTTTTTAAGTCCTAACATATCTGAAGCAAACTGTCATATGTAAACTCTGTCAAAGAACTGGGGGTTGAAAATGAGCAAATTTATTCTCAGAGAGCTCTAGAAAATACATGAATTATTTATCTCTAGAAATCCTCCCTGTGTTTTTATGAAAGACATGCCATTTATTAAAAGTGAAAGTGCTTTTTCCCCCCTCTATGTCAATAACACGTAGATCAGAAGAGACTTGTAAGATGTTTTCCATCATCTGAGAGCTAAGCTGCTTCTATATGCGACTCTCATCAAAAAGAAGATAATATTAACAAAGACTCATCATGATCACTGCCGTGTTTGTCGGGGGTAGAACGTGCCGACTTCAAAAACAACGTTTCGTTAGGGATGGTGACACCCATTGTATTGCAATTACGAGGGATAAAAAAAAAATCCCACATTTGCATCAAAAGCTGCATTTTGCATTCAGTCGAACAGAGGATGGTAAATGCAAAATAAACATACACTGAAATGTAATAGTGTTGTGTGACTTGATGACTGTACTTTTCATAGGCATAATATAACTTTGGGGTGATGGAAACATCTGATGCACAATTGTATATACAATGGTACCACAGCACTGTTATTAGCATACAAAACATGCAAATAATTTAAGTATTTAAAGTACTTAAATAACATGGAGTATACTTAAAATTAATGCAAGCCATTCTATTTCCTTAATCATTAGATGCATGGCTTGCCCAACTACATCTTTACATGGCTGGGGTCACGACAGGCAGAAAACCTGCCTTTCTTCCTTTATTTATGGTAAGCTAAACATTTAACTCAATTATTTATGATATGCATTTGACCATCTAAAACTTTTTTACGTCCGTATAACATAATTTTATGTCCATATAATATACATTTTAACATTTTACCACATTGTGACAAAGAAATCACGATGTCTCCTCCGCCTGACTTGTGCATGCATGTGCGTGGTATGTGGCTGGAGTGTGAAAGTAAGCTGCTGGCTGGCACCGCGTGTTTAGGAGGAGAACCGCAAGTTGTCTTCACTCTCCCTGGCCAGCAGCAGGGGGCGCATATGAGCATGCATATTTTCCAAATTGCACTTTCCAAATTCAGTGGGATTGGAGATGTCAAATAAAAAATAAATAAATAAAAACCGTGCTTGACCTATTGAGCCCTATTTACCATTTATTCTCAATTGTGAGTGATCCGGATTAATCTACTGGGCAAGGGGGGTGTACGTATGTTGGTGAAAGAGTTCTTCTTTTGAGCATTTCTATAGCTTTATAGATTTCTATAACTCTAGTTCATTTTTGTACATTACATTCTTCAGAATTCACATTTGCAGAAAGCCAAAGTGCTGGCGCCACTGACATATATCTCATATCTCATAGTTTTTAATGCTTAAACAAGGAATGATTTATGTGTGATTGTGTTATTCCTCTGGTTTCCTACATTTCCTGTTATATCTCTTAACTCTTAAGACGAACTGTGTGTGTCACCCTTTCGTGATGCATTCTATAATTCAGTTGGAAAACATGTCATATTAAGCAAAACTTGTTTGCTTGCTCCATCATAATACATTGGCCCAGTGCTGTTTGTTGTTGAATATTGTAATATTCTGACTGAAAAAGTATCACAAACACTGAGATATGCATTATTATGCCTCTATCTATAGAATAAAGGCTCAATTATCTGAGGAGGAAAAGATAAATACATTGTTGTTATTCTATTTTGATTATGGAAGAAAAGAAAAACAAGTATCAGCCACAGTGGGTTAAAATGCATAATATCAGCACCAGAAACATTTGCAAGATATGCAAGACCCACGTATGCACGTTTCACTGCTATAGATACACATAATAATAAAAATAAACTCACTGGGCCTCATTCACCAATCACTCTACGAACAAATTTGCTCTTAAGACTTTCTTTAAAACATTTTTTACAAACATTTTGGGATTAACTGATGTTTGCGTTCTGAGCTTCTGTTCAGAAAACCTTGGTGAATGTCAGAATGCTCATAAAAACATTTTAAAGAAAGTCGTAAGAGAAAAATTTGTTCAGAGAATGGTTGGTGAATGAGGCCCATTGAGCACTGTGCTGCATTGTGGGATAGCATCATAATGCATATCATAAATTGGGGAGTATTCAATCAAATAGGCATAGGCATTTTATGCATTTTGCACGTGCACAAAGTGCATTTTTGGCAAGATTTGCTACTTAAAGTTGAGGACAATTAGCCACAGCAGTCAGGATTGACTGCCCAATCACAATGCCCCGTCCCCACCTCAACCCAACCCCACTTTGGCGATATTGAATCAGAGCCACACCTACGACGTGAAAAAAAGAGCAAAGAACACGATGGCCCTTAAAGTTAAGTGAAAGCGCCTACTTGGAATGCAGAGGTGATAATTAATTGCTTTTGTTTTGGATAATGAGGAATAAAAAGCTCAAAAAGAGGGTTTGATAGTCGTGTGCTTTGAATGAATTACAGCTGGACCTCAAAGGGCTTTCAGATGGCTGAGACGACTCCAGCATTGCTCTCAGGGACGGGAAAATACAACCTTTTGTTTCAAAAATGTTCCCACCACATGTGAGGGCAAGGGAAATCAATTTTGATTTCACCAACAGGTATGGAAATAGGCAGGCAGCTGCCCTCATGGTTGTGCCAGGCCCTGTGCAGGGAATTGTAATGTCAACAATGAAAAATGATGACTTCTCAAGAGGATTGTCCCTGCTAGGAACAGCTACTCTGCACAGCAAGCTCTGGTGTAGGTGGGATGCTTCCACCACTGCATGCAATGAACACAATCTGTCTGCGGGAAGTAACGTAATCCCTGGACCCCATAGGAAAAAGAATTTGCAATATATGGAAATGCTACAAGGCTCTGTAATAAATATTGTGAAGTACATTTCCATATACTTTTCTATTTCGGTATATATTTAAAAGGTGCCATAAATATTACTTTGGAATTTCAAATGAAACATACTGCATGTATTGCAAAATGTGTTTTGTATGCGGTGTGATTACTTTGCAAGACCGTTTGGGAATACATGGGCTGTGTCTGCCATAGCAGTGTGTGCATACTTCCCTTAAGGTTGCGCAAGAAAAGGGTTGGAGAAGAGAAGGAGAATACAGGCAGGCAGGGAACAGGAAGCTCAGAAGGCCAAGGAAATAAAACAAGGAAATAAAATCCTCCTACTACATTTTATAATCTAAAGTTTTGTTTTGTTTTTGTTTAAACTTTACCACCTTTTACATTAAACTGGCTGCTGTTGCCACATGCTGAATTTTTAAGTCAGCTTATATGCAGCCTGTCTTGCCTCACACTTATGCATGGACACAATCCAATCCCACCCACTGCTTCCCCTTGCTGATTCTCTCAGAGTCCCATGCAGACATCACCATAGACATCGATGCTCCTGGCAAACATGCCACACAAAAATAACCCCTTTCCAAGTCAGAGGTGTCCTCTTGTAACCATGCATTACAACCAGTGGGGGGTCGTTCCCATGTCACCCCCATAAAAAAGGTACACACTCTTTGGTCTTAATATATTGGTAGCCTTTATTTGAAAGGTGAATGTCTTTTTATATATACACTGCCTGGCCAAAAAAAAAGTCGCCGTTGTACCCGTCATGCATAGTGCCCACTGTACAAGCCTCTGGAGGCAGTGTTATAATCTGGGGTTGCTTCAGTTGGTCAGGTCTAGGCTCAGCAACGTTATGCAGCAATAAAATTAAGTCAGCTGAGTACCTGAATGTACTGAATGACCAGGTTATCCCATCAATGGGCATATTCCAGGACGACAATGCCAAGATTAATCAGGCTCAGATTGTGAAAGAGTGGTTCAGGGAGCATGAGGAATCATTTTCACACATGAATTGGCCACCAGAGTCCTGACCTTAACCCCATTGAAAGTCTTTGGGATGTGCTGGAGAAGACTTTATGGAGTGGTTCGACTCTCCCGTCGTCAATACAAGATCTCGGCCAAAAATGAATGCAACTCTGGACGGAAATAAATGTTGTGACGTTGCATAAGCTTGTCGAAACAATGCCACGAGGAATGCGCGCCGTAATCAAAGCTAAAGGCGGTCCAACTAAATATTAGAGTGCAACTTTTTTTTTGGCCAGGCAGTGTATTTTTTGCCATGTCTCTACTTGGTCAACCTTTAAAAAAAAACAAAAAAAACAGGTGCTGATCACTTATTGGGAAGGAAAGCATATGGCCATATATTCTGAAATGCATTTATGAAACCTTTCTGTAACCTGCCAGATATTGTAAAAATTGAACCTTTGTGTTGTTTCTAGTTGTTGAACGCATAAATAATTGTTTGCTAATCCATGAGATAGGTATTCCCTAAACTATGTTTGCTTGCTTATTTGTGTCTTTGATCACTCACTGAGAAAATCATTCTACTGAACTACATGGATTGAAAAACTCCAATAACCGACTTCTCTTTTAAGAAAACAAATATATAGTGGCAAGTGGACAGTTTGTAGATATCAGTTTGTGATAACATGAACACATTCATAAAGACGTGTTTAACAAGTTTTTGTCAGGGTGAAAAAAGAAGGAAAAAGACATTATTAATATTGAAACGTCATTACTGTTAATGAGGGTAATGGAATGCATTATGAAAATATATATACAGTACTTAGTTCATTTGATGTCAAGTCCTTTGGGGGAAATTCGCTCTACTCAGGCAGTGCTCAATCAGAAACGTGATTCTAGGTCATTTACCGTGTATGGCTACTATGCCATTTGATGATGTATCAAGGACCTTCAGGGAATTATCAAGGTAGTGTGTGTGTGAAACCTTGCTCATGTATTGACATTGGTGACCTGGAATAATATTGCATTGGGTTTATTTTAACTGACAGCTGTTGTGTATTAGACAATGTATAACATGTGTTTTGCTGTTGTGTATCACATTCTAATCTTTGGAATATTTTCAACAATATAACTAATCAAAAAATGGAAGGATCAAATCAAGAATCAAAATGCTGCATGCTGTATATTCTAACACATCAAAATGTGCTTATTCAAATGTAAGGTTCAATGTCTTGCAGAACACCGTTATGCCGGATGTGTTACATTTATGTATGGCATTGGTGCAATTAATAATAATAATAATAATAATAATAATAATAATAATAATAATAATAATAATAATGCCAGAGCCTGGCAGAGCTGCCCATGCTTGTGTGTGTGTGTGTGTGTGTGTGTGTGTGTGTGTGTGTGAGAATGTTCCTTAAGGTGTGAGTCTCACGGCTGATGTGTGATACTTGTAAGCTCTACAAGACCAAGTGCGATCATAGTAATGGTCCCTTTTATTGAATATCAGTCATTAGATTTTTAGCAAAGGCAAATTTATCATAAAATAGCACCAGATTTCGCCAATAAGATATTCTCAAGTTATTTATTCAATGTATTTTTAAGGCAGATACTTCACATCTCCAGTTAATGAGAATGCATTTTATCCCAGCAGTGCCTACAAGTAAGATACAGAATATCCTCCTAAGATCCGGCAATTCATTTTTGTCCTCAGTAGGGGACATGAGTCTCTGGTCTTTATCTAAAGAACCATACTGTTATTCCACTATGATGAAACCTACACTACAAGAGACATTCAATAAAAATAAAATAAATATTTTCACTGCAACATGTTTTTGTCATCCAAGATACTTGTAGTATAGGACTGTAGAGGCATTGGCCAAAGTTCTACTTGTTTGCTTGATATATACGTAATAATGGTTTTCTTTACTGAAAAAAAATCAATAATTATTTGCCACGCTTTATGTTTGCATCTGACAAAAGAATACAATTGAACTATTATCAGCCATAACAGTGAAGCCAACAGTTGGAATGACTGAGACCCTGACATACCAGACTAAAATAGATTACCTCAAACATTTTTACAATATAATAACCCGTAAGTGAAGTAAAAACTGGGGGAAAATATCCACTCATTTGCTGAAAACGTATTTCTGTGTTCCTTAATTTCCACTGAGACTTTTGCCAAATAAACAATTGTCAAATACCGAGCTATAAACAATCCCGCAACCAATGATAAAACATCTGTAAAGCTAGTTCTTGCCAATTATAAAAACACGCATATCTCTGACTGAGGTATCAGCTGTTTTTGCCAGTTCTCTCCCTCGCCCGGCGGTTCTACCATTTGCAAGCTCTGTGCTGAGCTCCATCTTGAACACAGAGTAAATCACCTATCTGCTCCTCGTCGGTCTTTCCCGGATGGTGACCATAGTTTCCCTTGAGTCTCCGTTCCCTATAGGTTGTTTTTCTCTGTGCGACATCAAACCTCTCTGTCCCTGGGCCCTGGGAGGCATTTCTTTCTTCCTCCTTCTCTCCCCAAAGCTATCCTGCAGTGCATCACCTCTCGAGCCCACCCCCAAACACCTTGAAGTGTAGCTCCGCAGGACACCTTTGATTATGATTGAAAATTTGGTGTTGTGTATATCTCCTTCTCTGCCAGCTTGTGCCACAGCTATGACTCATATCCCTTATGCATCCTTCACACCACCATCCCTCCACTTACAGTCTCAGTAAACTGGGAGTTTTTTTCCCTTTTCTGAAAGAATCGGTGGCCTCTATCCACATTGCTGGGTTCACATTTTATACCTGGATAGTCAATCTCAAAAATGTCTCCCCCAAGTATGTTCTTCCCAAAATCATCCTGGGTGCTCATACAAAATACATAATTTATTTTATTAATTTAAGCCTTCGCTTTTGTCCTTTT
Source organism: Synaphobranchus kaupii (assembly GCA_029718625.1). Taxonomy (NCBI): domain Eukaryota; kingdom Metazoa; phylum Chordata; class Actinopteri; order Anguilliformes; family Synaphobranchidae; genus Synaphobranchus; species Synaphobranchus kaupii. The sequence continues at coordinate 122,733,776 of CM056376.1, forward strand.
GCACAGTGAACAAAAGCCTTTTTTTGTCCTGTGAAAAGTTTTGCTGAAAATTAAACTGGTACACAGAAGGAATGGTGTATGCCTCTTCTGTAGACTGTACACAAACACGTTTCCGACTGAAGTGGTCCAGAGTTTTTTTTTTTTTTTTTAGAGTGCAGAGTTAATGACCTAAACAATGTAATTACGTGCTACATTAACACAAACCAAACAAAAAATATATCCAAAAAGCAATCCTTTGGTCACAAAAAGAGATTGCAATGCTTTTAAATGAAAAGAAAATGGAAAACTGGCTCACACGATGATCACAAACTTAAATCAATGAAAAGGACCTGAATGCACAAATAAGACAGAATGAAATGGATTTCAGATTGAAAGCGGTAAACCAACTACTCTGGAAGAAGGCACAAGAAGGGAATGAAAACAGTATTAGAGATCGAAAGCTTAGCAGAGTTTGTGTCATTTTGTACACTGGGGAAGGGCCAATGTTGGAGGGAGGGGGGTGGGGCACAAATAGTCAATTTATATCACTGAAACATGTATTATGCATAGCAAGCAATCCATCTATTTGAGCCTGAGAGATGGACAAAGTGCAAATGTGTGAGGCTGACACAATGGGAGACACTTCATATGATTGTTCAGAAATTCCAGTACAGTCCGAAGGATATCTAGCAGGTCGAACAACTCAAATTGCTTCATACTATGTCCAAACAGCGAAACTGCCCCTGCACAAAGCTTCTGCACAAAGCATCAGATGCCTTATTTATCAGCTTTCAATTTTAAGAGTATCTTATTTTCTGGTACTCCTACAAGCGATACTATAACCTCTCTGCATTTGAATGGATCTCTATGGGAATTGGGGGTGGGACTAGATTTAGCTGTAAATTACACTGGAACAGTATGGAACACATGGTCGGCTAAATGGCTCTAAGCCATCAAGGGTTTGACGTATCAAACAAGCCTTAAACCACCACTCTGCTGCCAGATATGCTGTAGATATGGATGGATAACTTGAAGGGTTTCTTCTCTTGACTTATTTTTCCATAGAGCTCGATCGGAAAATTTGTCAGGAGAAACAACCCTTAAAGTGATCCATCCATATCTACTGCATATCTGACAGCAGAGTGATGGTTTGAGGCTCGTTTGATACCTCAGACCCTTGATGACTTACAACCATTTCACCAACCATGTATTCCATGCTGTTCCAGCATATTTTTCAGCTAAATCTAGTCCCACCCCCCAATTCCCATAGAGATCCATTCAAATGCAGAGAAGTTATAGTATCGCTTGTAAGAGTAAGATATCAAGAGTCTTTTGATATTGTTGGGTCACAGACCAAATATAAAAACAATGATTACTTTTTTCTATATTATGTAAAACTGTCCAATATTTTTTGATGCCCGGAAATGGGTGGGACGATGTACCTGGATGTGCCTACCTTCACTTGAACTTAGGACGGCTGTATCCTGAGGTGACATTATCCTCTGGGGATGCCATCATTACAGGAATGCTGAATAAACTCTATGTTATGAGGAAGGAAAGCATCCTGCTTGCTGGAAAAGTAGTTTGTAATTATTTTCCCCATACAAACATTTTCCAAGAACACATCAGACATTTCCTGCAGCCAGGGGTGGCCTGGTATGGAAAGGCAGAGATCTTGCCATTCATCAAGCATTGCTAAAAGGAAAGGCTTCAACAATGCCAATTTCAACATGTTTTTTGTTGTGCAGTGACAATTGGTGACAGTGATTGAGCGTGGCAGTATAATGGGGTGGAATATCAGGGGAGTACTGTTGGAATGAGAAAGTAATTTCATTCTCAGATGAAAATTTGAGAAATTTGAACAAGGTGTGCGGAAATACTTTTTTCCCCACTACATTTGCCTGTTCTCAGGTGAGGTGCACATTTTCTGACTCTACTGCAGGACATTTCATTTGTCTCAGTGTAGTGTTGCTAATGCACTGGTTGGTTCACAGTGAAAACATTTCAGGGAAATGCTACATTTTGAAAGCCCGGAGATCCCAGTGGGACTGTTTATACACAACATATACATAACATAACCATTGATTGTTGCAAAACAAATACCATGACCAATCATTTGTCATGTTACTGGTTTTGCATGTGCTAAAAGGTTTAGCACACGCTAAAGATCTTAGTAAATCAGACTCAGAGTGTCTGTGCACCATAGACATTCACAGTACAATCAGCAGCATTCTGTGGATTTGGACACATTGTGTTGTCACAATTAATTTAAATTCAACTTTTTAATAAAACTGACAAATGAGGTAATTCGTGAGCAGAAGTGATCGAAGATAATCTCATGTCTGTCCGTAAAACCAATTTGCTGACTGTTCCATTCTGACGCTGTGCTATGCTGTTTTTGTTTTATACAAATGTGTTCATGATAACCATGATAATGATGGATGTGCGTCTGCGTGTGTGTGTGTGTGTGTGTGTGTGTGTGTGTGTGTGTGTTATACATACTACAAACCCTGATACATGCAGAAGCCATATTTTTTTTAAATTCTGTTCTTGATAACTTTTTACAGGCATTAGAAATGTAGCAGTTTTTATTCTCCCAGAAAATAAATAAATAAAATGACTCCGCATTTTGAGAACATTTTAATCTATAAATCTGAAACAGTAAATACATGTTGACTGATTGATTTATCATGATGATGATGATGATTATAATAATTGTTTTGATAGTTGTTTGACACAGCGGTACAAAATTATTCACTAATCTTGTGCAATTTGTATCACCTGAAGCCACTGCAGCGGCCATAGTGGAGGCTACGATTGCATTTTCTCTTAAGAACAACTCCTGCAAGTGCTGGTCGGTAGTACTCTTGTATATCTTTCCTTGAATAAACCTCAGGCTTGATTTTTGGACTTGGAACAAGCGTACGGTAATCCTTTGAAAGGTTAGCCTGCGTAGAAAGATAGCGGGCGGGTAAACAGTTTTGCGTGAACAAACATGAGACCCTGCTCACCATCTCAGATCTCCTTTTGTTTTTGCTGTCGGGTTTCCCTGGCCATCTAAGTAACATTTACACATTGTTTCTGGAAAGGCGCCAAGCGCTGAGGCTTCCCCGTAGCCATGCTATTTGCACGATTGCATTAAAGCATTTTATTGCGCATAAATTGGGACTTTCACTTTGAAATATGATCTGTAACAGCAAGAAGAAAGAAAAATGAGGAATAGTTTCTGCTTGTCATTAGATCTATGCTGCTTACTTGGCAATGTAGATGCATTAACTCTTTGTTGAGCCAGAAATTTGGTGAAGCATTTTGGGTTAAGGGCATATTGGCTACATATATTGGCTATTTGGTTTACTCACATAATAACTGCTAGTATTCACTTGCATTAACACAATAATATACAAATTAATATAGAAAATAGAATGATCTTTCTTTAAAATGAAATAGAATACCTTAATGTGTATGGATTAATATGGACATATGGAAATAATTTGGCAGCCCCCTCTACCCCCGTCTTAAGCTCTACATGGAAATTTGTGCATTTTGCAGCCGGGAATAAAACGGTAATCATGGTGCTGTTTTAATAATTATTTAGCCCTTGTTTTCTCCCAATTTAACATGTGCAAGTCCTGCAATTGCAAAATCCTTCATTTAGAGAACACACACTAGCACACTCTTATTTTTGCTCTGCAGTCCGCCAGCTGATATGTGGAATCATTGCGCTGTAGGATTGCACTGCTTTTGTGAGCTGGCGCAGGCAAACTGCAGGCGTCCAATCAATCACGTGTTGTCTAGTGAGATGAGGTGGGGGCCCTCCCCATGTCATGGTCAGGGTTGGATGCATTCTTGTTTCATTCTGTACAGAAATAGTCATGTGCTACATAGAAATGTTATGCCATGTACAAGAAATGTACAATATGCTTTAGCCGCGCTTGCATGTGTACGAAACCTATGGTACCGCCACTATGACAGCATTTGTAGAATAATAAAGAATAAATAGGGAAACAAAAGGTGCGCTTACACACCATGGGTGATTTCTCCCCTGAGCAAAGATCCGGGTAGAGAACATGCGTGCATTCCTTCCCATCGATCTAATAATAAGAATGATGTTGACACTGAATAATAGTTTTCTTCCATTCGTATGCAAACTAATAATGGAGAGGTGACATTTAATTATACCGCTTACAATCAACAATGCTGTGCCAGATGTGGAGGATAAAGGGAGTCATTACTGACGCTGTGAGTCTCTGATTGAGTTTTTTTTCTTTTCTTTCTTTATTTTCCAGCAGGGAATTAAAATGAGATGTTATGAACCTCGGTGCTCGGCACCTGCGGTTCAGAGAAGGACGGTACAGGCGAGGTGACAGTTCTCTCCTGGATGTGCCTCAGATTGAATTGTCTCCCTTCAAGCTCTTAATAGGAATCCGAGAAGATTTAAGGCCCATTTCCATTCAGCGTTTTCCGCATGGCGCGGAAGAACCTACTCTACCATAATTCATTATACAGTGCCCTCCACAATTATCGGCACCCCTGGTAAAGATGAGTAAAAAGGGTTATAAGAAATTCACCGTTTGGTGAATTAGCTTAATCTCGCGCTGAAAAAAATTAGAAAAATCCAACCTTTAATTGAAGTTAATTTATTCGGAGAAAAAAAAAAAATCCCTCATCAAGAAATAATTATTTTTAACAAAACCATGTGTGCCACAATTATTGGCACCCCTGCATTTAATACTTTGTACAACCTCCCTTTTCAAATACAACAGCACTGAGTCTTCTCCTGTAACATCTAATAAGGTTGGAGAATACAGAGCAAGGAATCTGAGACCATTCATCTTTACAGAATCTCTCCGGATCATCCAGTCCTAGGTCGTCTCTTGTGCACTCTCCCCTTCAGCTCAGCCCACAGGTATTCAATGGGGTTTAGGTCAGGGGACTGAGATTTTGTGTTCAGTTAACCATTTTTGTGTTGATTTGGACGTATGTTTTGGATAATTTTCCTGCTGGAAGATCCAACGACGATCCAGTTTTAGTTTCCTGGCAGAGGCAGGCAGATTCATATTTAAAATTTTCTGGAGTTCATGATGCCATGTACCCTAACAAGGTTCCCAGGGCCTTTGGAGGAAAAACAGCCCCAAAACATCACGGAACCTCCAACATACTTAACAGTGGGGATCAGGTTATTTTTGGCATAGCCATCCTTCTTTTTACGCCAAACCCACCTTGAGTGTTGTTTGCAGAAAAGCTCAATTTTTGTTTCATTTGACCTTGGGGATTTTTTTGCCTCTCTTACCATCCTCCTGTGCATGGGGGCAAAATAAACTTGGGTCCTCTTCCAGGCAAGTTTGTAACAGTTCCAGTTGCTTTGAACTTTTTAAGTATTGCCCTAAGGGTAGATATGGGCATTTTCCGGTGAGTAGCTATTTGTTTTATAGCCATTCCCTGACGTATGAAGCTCAACACACTTTCCCCTCATTTGAATTGTGTGTTCTCTTATCTTTCCCATGTTGATAAGGGAATATGGCCTCTGTTTCACCTCATATTTATACCCCATTGAAACAGGAAGTCATGGATTACTGCTTGAACGTTCCTAAACAGTCTGATCAACTTTAAAAAGTAAAATATAAATGCAAAAAATGCTTCAGTTACATTTTGTTCATAAGAATTTCTAGGGGTGCCAATAATTGTGGCACACGTGGTTTTGTTAAAAATAATTATTTCTTAATGAGGGATTTTTTTTTCTCAGAATAAATTTACTTGAATTAAAGTTTGGATTTTTCTCATTTTTTCAGTGTGAGATTAAGCTAATTCACCAAAAGGTGCATTTTTTATAACCCTTTTCACTCATCTTTACCTGGGGTGCCAATAATTGTGGAGGGTACTGTATATGTTGATTTTGCCACAGTGCTGATACGCACACGCAAAATTAATGTCTGAAAGCACACGTGTGTTATAGAGGTCAAGGGTGTTGATTGATGGTGCTGTGAAAAGGTTTATGGGACAGGCCAATGCAGAGGACCCAGGGCGAACCGAGAATTGTGGGAAAACGGACTGCCTCACAGGCTGTCAGGCCTACATCTCAGAGCAGACCTGCACGCCTGTATGGAGAAAGCTCTTTGCTTATTGGACCACAACCAACCACCTCCGCAGAGTTGTGTATGGATCACATGATTTCCAGCAACACCAAGGATTCTGAAGGCACTCAGGCTTGGATTCAATCAACATTTGTCCTCGACTTTGACACGCAAATTAATGCAAGTGGCTTTTTTATACAAAAAACTTTTTATATTATTATATTTATTTTAAAAAGGCAGTGGTTGTTGTTTAAATCATACAGCTCCTGAACTACTTCCAAAATTATAGAGCGCCACATACCTCTATCGGAGTAGACAACTGACTTTTTATGTACAAAATCAGACATTATTTCCTTGGTTGCCACAGTAGTAGTATTCACACCCAGGACATCCTGGGAATTGGACAGTGTTTTCCATTATAGCTTATACCTTTGTCTAGCTTGCTGAGAGTGGCAGAATATACATTAAGGGATAAATCACAGAGTCAGGGATGCTAAGATACTTGCACTTAATTGCCAAATGGAATTTTATTTTCAATTTATTTCTTATTCCTGTTTCTCAGTTATTTATTCTGGTACTGTAGGGGACCTTTGCTTAAGAATGGCAGAAAATTGACACAAAGCAATAAATGAAAGAGAGACCTGCAGTGAACATAATGTGGTACTGACAGTAGTGCCCCCCCACCCCATGAAGAAGGCAGAATGCTTTTTACCCCATAATACATCTCCCGTACTTCCAAATTCTAATGGCATGTAAATCAATTGAAATGAAATCAGTGGTTTACAACCATTATCAATTTGGAGGTGAAGGTGACTGCGCTTGTAATTTCCTGAAATGATTGGGTTTGAAATTACCATAGACACAGCCATTTTATTTGAGGGAAGTGGGGAGGAAAGCACAATGCATTTGATCTAACAATATAAGTAGCCACTGCGAAGAAACAGTTCGGTCATTTGGCCTTCCGAGTCATCTGGCCTTCTGGACACAGTCTGCTTTTGGGTTACAATTTACCCGTTTACTTTATCTGTCTGTGCACCTCACCACACACTTTAAAAACTGATAGTCATTGCCATCTCTCTTCTGTGGATTTTACTTGCCTACGATCCCCTTAAACCTTGCTTTATTTTCCTGTCTGGATTCCTGCCTGCTCCGTTGTGCAGTGTACCTTTGGTTTATGACCTATTACAAGTTTTGGCCAGAATTGGGTTGACACAGCTTGTGGACTTTACAAGACAAGTAATCAAAATACTTTAAACCTTGTGCACTCAATTGGTTTTTAATATACTTGGGAAATGTATTTATCCAGAGCTATAATGAACTGTTAGCTTCTCAGATTCATATTAAGAGCCTGAAGGGAGATGATTCAATTTGAGGCAAATCCAGGAGAGAATTGTCACATCTCCCATATCACCCTTCCCTAAACCGTAGGTAGGGACATCAACCACCATTTAGGATATGTTTACCTTTGCCAAAACAGTCTTATTTACTAGTAGAATTTTTCTGTCTTTTGAATGTTGAGTCATAATTTTGTGAATGGTCAATCTTTGCATTGCTGTTTGTATAAGAAACTCACAATAACACCATCCGGTTACCTCTAACACAACCAACACCAATATTCCTTCCCCGTCAAGTCGGACTCACTTTCCCAGTGTGCATGTGTGTGCATGTATGTGCGTGTGTACGTACATACGTAGATATGTACGTGCCAAAATGATCTATATTAACATGCAGGCTGTCTGCTTTAATTCGAGGTTGCAGCGATGGTGCCTACTAGTTCTGCCACACCTCCGACTCCTCCAGACTCCACTCCGTCCACCCTCCCGTTCGCTTGCAGCCCCAGAAAGGATACCACATATACGACAGCAGGGGGGAAACAGAGACCCCCAACTTAAGTGCCGGCAAGTACATGTATGCACGTTGGCTGGTTCCACTGCCACTTTCCCGCTCCCTACAGCTCAAAAAAGGCGGCACACATACTCAAATGGATCCCTGTGGACATGGAAAATGTACTACCCTGTTCAGGAGCCCAGAGTCACCAATGACCACTGCTTTGATGAATACAAGCTCACAATTTACAAGTGCACCTCCCTTCCGCTACTGGTAAGCAACCCAGTAGAATGTTTACTCACCTCCTGGCTATCGTACTGGCTAATCCAGGTCTGTTCACTCTTGTCTTCTAGCTCTGGAACTCCATGGGACTGCCACAGCTCCAGTCCACCACAGTCCACCACAGATAGTTTCCTACGAACATGTTTCAAATCCTGGGATGTTTGACTTTTCCCAAACTCACACGCTGCACACTCAGGCTGTCACTTCTACACCTTGGCCCGGGTGTGAAAATAAAATACACTTTCCCCACGAAAGCTAATGCTGATTAAACTAGCTGCCTTAAAAACCAAGGCACCCAATCAGCCACCGTTCACAGACCGGACCGTACCCATTTCTCACCTTAACTGGCCACAGGTGATATAAATCAAAACATGACAGGAGGAATTCCTAAAAAAGGCACTGGCACACGGACACAACAGGGGAACGTACATCACTGACTTTACATGAAAATAAACCTGCTGTACAAAACACTGCAAATGTAATACTTCAAATCATTAAAAAACTGTGTTAATAAATACATAATTCAAGTAAAAATAGTCATACAAACAATACCAGATACAGTTCACCACATGGCAGTTAAAACACTACTGACCCCATACACAGACTCCTTGATTCTCAGCTTCAAACCTCCAGCTTCAAAACCACAGTTGGGGTTTATTTTCCCTCCATGACATAAACGTATGGGAATTCATAAAAACATAAATAAGAATAAAAAACCAGCGTGAAAAATGTGAAAAACTGTTCTAAAACTGTCTATCAAAAAAGCATGTGTGAATTTTCATTCCAGAGGTAACACACACCCTCAACCTCCCAGATCTCCTGTTCAGAAATGCTTTATGTCTAACGGGAATTTTTTTTATTAATTTCATGTTTATAACTTTAGAAAAGGGAATATATATATTTTCCCATACATTGTTCCAGAACTTCTCTCATTTTGAAACTATCACTTTAGGCTTGGTCTCTGAGCATATTAGAAAAACAAGATACTGCAATTTGCTTTTGACCTTATCCTCCCCTGTCAAGTGCTGCTCCTCTGTCATACCTTATTTCCTGACCTGAATTATTAACTGATCCCAGATAGCTGTTCTTGTGTACCCCAAAAACTGGACTCAATTCTGATGCTTTAACTGACAGACTGATATCGAATCTGCTTTAAGGTCTAATGTGGGTTGTCTCTGGGAACCAGTTGCTAGCAGTTTATAACACCATTCAATCTGAAAAAAACTAAATGTAGTATTTGAATTGCATTTCATTGCTGAGGGTAAAAATAAACTTTCTTATATATGCAGTGCCGATGTTTAAATTATTGTTTAATCGTGCTTTAAGCCCTTAGATTAACTCACCAAATTTTTACTATCAAGACTGGTTTATCCTGTATCCATAATGGACAATGTGTTTCTGAAAGTTGTACCATTTCAATATGGTATACTGGGCACTCACTCCTCAGAAATGTACATATTCTCGTTAAGACAATTCTGTCACGATCACTGGTCACCATTTCTATGCTGACCATACAAAGCCATACCAACATGAATTACCAGAGCTACAGTTTTGCTGCAGTGTGAATTGCATAAAATCATGGATGATCGCTTAAGAGAATGATCTTTTGTATTTTGGACACAAGCCTATCTGGCTCCAGGATTATAGGTTGAGTCCCTTTTTATCACAGAATATTACTTTGTTCACTATTGCATTTCCTATTAGCCAGGCAAACTGCTATATCAAACTGCTGGTATCCCAAACTTCAAAAGAGAATGCACAAACAAATGAGCAAATGGCTGCGTGTCTTTTAACACATGCCCACGCAGACGATACAACACTCCAATTCTCAGTAGATAACATTGTCTGGCAAATAAATCTTATTCTATTGATGTCTCACAGCTGAATTTATAAGACTGTGCTTTTGCTGTTGCTCCCCACACATCTGAAGCTTCCTCTCTACAGTTAGCGAACTACGTCATTTGAGCTGCTCTTCCTCAATCCAATTCTCAATTGATCTATCCATTTTAAATCTTGGAAAACAATTTCTTAAGCTCATGTTTTAATCATCAAACGTTAATGCTTTTGGGGAGAAAAAAAGAACCATCACCCTGCCATATACTTAATGTAACATTACTCAATTATTGCATGCAATTCTCTTAGGATGTGCTTCTAGTTCTCATTTGTGAAGCATGTAACACAGTTGAACAGAATTATTCATTACTTCTTCCGACTGTTATTGTTATTATTGCCTAAAGACAAATCAGCAATCCCTGTGAATATTGCATTATAAAATATGCAGACACAGTTGTGCGATATGTGTGTTTGTTTTCCATTTTTGTGGTAAATATTTGTGTTGCTTTTTTTGTAATAATAGTTTGTTAATTCAAGTTTGTCATAAGGGAAAAGTTTTTTTCTTATATATTGCATTCTCACTATATCAATATACGCTTATATGCAATGCTTTTTATCATTTAATAATCAGTTAATCTCAGTTTATTTTTAACTTCTTTCAGTTTACAGTCTACAGTATACCCAACACTTCATTTCACTGTCCAAACAAAATGCTAAATACTTTAGCGTAGTACCTCGGTGGGAAACTTACTTCTGCAGTCAAATTACACACATTAGCGGAATGTACTTTTTTCAGGTGTTGTACTCCTTAATGAAATCCTTTGATACTTAGAAAATAACAATTACTAATATGCATTAAGCCGCAGAAAAGGCTGTAAATTGCAGTCATTACTGTTAACGATGAGCCAAAAAATAGGCCCATTGAGGTTTTCTAAAAACTACTGCCTCAATAAAGAAATAATTTATCCTGTAGATTAAAAGAGGACAATGCAATTGCCACCGGCAAAGAGTGCTTTATTTATCGAGCTCCGATTAAAAGATAATTAAAGTAAATGGGGAAAAAAACATCCAAAAGGGGAAAGGCCCATAGAGTAATGTCAGCAGTAAATTATAATTCACATAACCCCTGAATTTCAAAAGTGTAGTGTGAGGAATTTGGTTGGAAATATGTACACATAGCAGAAATGCTCTTGTTCTACTAAAACGCACAAGAAGAATCAGAAAAAAAAAGGGAAGCAGAGTGCCTTAAATCATCACGGCTTGAGTGGAACACAGACATTCTATTAGGTGAGGCAATGAAGCACAGCTCTGGCTGACTCGACAAGATCGGGGGATTGCCTGGTTAAATGTGCTGCTTTGAACATGGCCGAAAGGCTCCGGACCAGAGGATTATTTAGCAAACATCCTTGCACCTTGTAACCGACAGTAAGATGTGTATCTGACATGTTTTGTTTTATTACATGCAGCCCTTGTACTGTCCAGCTTCTCTGTTGATTTTTTTGGTCTAAAAATAACTTTAGTTACTTAATTTGCCTGAATATTTTGATTAGTGAGTGAGGCTGTTAATAATGAATGCCTCTGGCTAGCTAGCTTGCTAACTTCATCTAAAAGGAAAAATGAAACTAGTTACTGAAGTGTAGCTAGCTAGACAGCATTGACATGTGGCATCAATGATAATCATTAACGATAGCTGGACGGGTGACTAACGTGTTCTCTCGTGGCATAACACTAGCTGTATACAGTTATTTGTCGACATCTATGTTTTACAGTTAACTGTGTACAGCTATGTCTGTCTGCTTTACATTGTGTATGGGGCAAGCTCATTGCTAATGCTAATAACGTAACATGTTCTAATCAAAAAGATTACTTTGAGTGTCTGAGCTACGCCCCAAGTTTTCCCCCTGGCCAGTAAGCTGTTCTTCTGGAACAGACACACACACACACACACACACACACACACACACACACACTTTCACATCCCATACAGGCACCCCATTTGTTGACCTTGCGATAGAAACTGCGGTTGCCAATGAGTAAACAAAGAGATTGTTTCTGTGCTACATGCAAATGGTGGTTTGAGGCAGCAATGGGGCATTTTTAATATTTAAAAGGGAACACTAAGCCTTTTGAAGGCCACAGAGGTATATGGCAAGGGTTTTTGTGATTAATAGTGAGAGATTAGTTAAAGTATTTTATAGATTGTGCTGTCGAAACAAGTCTAACAAAGGGTACCTCGGACCATTCTCAGATAAATCGTGTTCATAATTTATTGTAGTTGTCGGTGAATATGTACATCTAATAGGACTGCTGGGTTACTCATCCTTGTACAACATTATTCCCGTTTGTATGTGGGCCTATAGTCTGGATTTGCCAATGGGGCTCATGCAGTGACAGTGAATAATTAGCCATAGCATCGCCTAGAGATGTGTGTTCAGTCATCAGGATGGCCATGACTTATTGCATATGGTTTTTCCAGTTTCCTCTCAAAAGTAGTCTATACAGGTTATTTAGCAAACTAATGAAAATGCATAATTATACAAATACAATTGAAATGATTTATCTTTTGTGTGTAATCCAATACACATGACCAGGATTTTGCGCTCTCTCATCCTTGATACCTTTTACCATGACACAGTGTGGCTTCATCTTCCTGGAGTGCTGCTTCTTTACCCGGGAGATTGGCTCTCACCCCCCCCCCCCCCATGCCACATCCCCTCCTCTCTTTCCCCTTTATTACCGCGTCTGCCCGAGCTCTCACTCAAAAGGGCTGATTCAATTCACACGGTGCCTCTTCCCCCACCGCCTCCTTGGTTTAGGGGTTAAACAGCGCAGCCCGGCTCGCCCGGCATTGTACGCGCGAATAGGAATTCCATTCACCCCGAAAGCCGTGCGAAGACATGCCCGGAACACGGGGGGAGGCCGCAGAAGGTTGCGCTCGACATGTTAGAGGTCGGACGTGCTTCATCGGGGCTACATCTCCCCTCCGTCCGTAGGCCATACATCACGCCGGCTTCACCCACGTGCGGCCAAATGGCACCTGAGCTCGGTGGACGTGCTCGGCGTTCCAACGCCTCCGCTTTCATTAACCGAGACATGTTGGCCGGGAGGTTGGGGGGGGGGGGGGGGGGGGGGGAGGCTGCCGACAGGTTGGGGGTGGGGATGAACTCTTTATTTCAATCTCCTGGGTCGGCTTTCAGGTTAACTGCGGAGGCAGCCACCAGCAAATAGATCGCTTGCGTCACACCATCCGGCCTCCCGCCATCTGCCTCGGCGAGCTGCGCTGGAGGGCACCTCGAAATGGCCGCTCCGTCGTGTTTCGGCAGTGGAGAGCAGCGCTCACGTTATTGGGCAAGCGAGCGGAAGTTTTCCGGCTTGAGGTTTTGGGTGTGGCTCTGCTGGACGCACGCTTAAGACGCCACTTGTCCTGAATTGGCACTATAAACGTCCAGATTGAACAGCAGTGGAAGCAAGTGGCATAAGTCGCCCTTGATAAGGGAGCTTGCCAAGCGAAAAAATAAGGGGGTGACACTTAACTGTTGCTCGGTGCTACGAGCCAATTTTTCAGAGCCTCTTTCCATGATTCCTAAGGACTGCTGCCAGGTGCCGCTGTGCTTTTATCAGGGCAGCTGAAGGAGCCAAGGGAAAAGGCATGTATCCACGATCTTTTAAAATACACCATTTATTCAAGCTTGTGCAGTCTCCTACTGCAGGTGGCTCCATTCGACATTCAACAGCAACACTGTGCACGAATGCAGGGCTCACCGGATGGCTCATCTCGCAAGTTGTTCCATTTCTCTCTGCTTAAAAAAACAAAACCCTGAGACCCGGAGCAGCCAACACCCCAGCCATTGTACAGAAAGGCTTTTGAATGGGAGTTCATTCAAAATAACGGTTGCATTCTGCTATGTTATAATAGTATTTAGAATAGAAGTGTAGTATAGCTAATTTACCCACAGCTTACTGTGAACTACAGTCAACGTTCATTACTAGGGATAGCTGCTACATTATGGGAAGGATGTGCTTTGTCTTGTCTGTTCTGTAGTGATCTTGATGACGTCTCTGTATGCACTTATTGTACGTCGCTTTGGATAAAAGCGTCTGCTAAATGAATGTAATGTAATGTAAATGTTCTGTTCTTGTGTTGCGAATAGCACTGAGGCAGCCTTACGTGATTAAAGACTGGGATGCGAACTATGCGAGGCACCTCGCGATTCGCCCCTGGCCGAGACTGCGGGCACGCTGCCTCATGCCACCGGCGGACTTGACAAGTTTGCGATAGTTCTGACAAACGGCCCCAACTAAACCAATTAGGATTCAGCTGAGAATGCGAGGCCGGATGTGAAGCGGATTGGCCATGAGGGACGCCAGCCACAGGTTCGCGGGAGGGAAGGCCCCTGTCACATGCCAGGGGAAGGCTGATGCTGACTGATTTATGTACTTTCAGAGGCAGCTGCTAAGCGATAGACTGTGGGGGTGATCTGGGGAGAGTTGTCACACCTGAAAGCTATCGATAAATTGCCTGGATGACGTGATGTAGCTGCCATTTGGGGTATGAGATGGAATGAGGTCCCTTTATGAAAAGTACTGTCCATGACAAATTAATTTATTAAAGTATGTAAAATATAAAAAAAATATACTGCATACAGTATATTCATACTACTTCACTGCTGTCGTTCAAGCCACTGCATGCATATTGTCGAGATAATATCTTTACACGTATACTTTAAAATATAATTTTAGAATTTATATATATAGTGTCCAGTTGACCATATGTTACATCTGTGCATTCACTGTTATAAAATGTACACGATAGTGACAACAACATCATGTAATTTTGAATCTCATTCATGGGCTCAGTATGGATTTATAAAATTAAAAAATTAAATCTGTATTTTCTCAGCTGAAAAGATGAGAAGGTAGCTCTACTAAGAAACATGGAATGCATTATTTGTAGTGATACAGAATACATATTCACTTCTTATTTATACTTACATTTACATTCCATATGTTTAATATATCATGGAGGTATCTTGCTAAACAACTGTTCAACAAGACCCCAGTGACACTGACAAGTAGTTCTGGACATATATCAGTTGAAAAGTGGTTTATAGAATACTGTCTATAGGATACATTTTCGATCACTTTCACAATAAATGATCTTTACATTATGCCTCAAACGAATACCCATCTAGTCTCCGGAAATAAGCTTTAAGAAAGTATTTGGAATATACTGACATAGGCAAAACACAAGACATGGTGCTGTGGCTGCACTTTTTGACAGGGCTATTTCTTAAATGAAAGGACAACAGATTACACAAGCAAATTCAGCCCAGCTCAGCCTGGCAAAAACATATTTGCACCATTGAAATATCAGCAGATGAGAAAAAAAAAATCACACTGGCATGACAAGTTTAAAGACTTAGGCAATATTCACACATCGTAATGCATTAACTCTCCACCTCCATATCAACTTAATAACTGGCCCTGTGGGCCTGGCAGTCACACACTGTACTGGAGGGAAATCTCCTTGTGATAACTTTGTGATATTATCCTCCCGAGTTATTGTTCATTAAACAGCTGTATACATTTTGCACCTGCTGTACCAACAGGCTACATGCAGTATATTTCAATGTATGGTAACAGAATATTATTCTTAATACAAACCCCAATTCTAGTGATTTGTAAATTCTATTTTACATATATTTAATTGAAAATGAACAGTTAACAAAATTAACAATAGTATGGAACCCATGGTTGCCCTTATGGAAATGTAATATACTGCAGTATATTTGAAATATATTGTGAAGATAATTTTGATATATTTACAATATACTGCAGCATATTCTTTTTCCATAGGGGTGGCTTATTTTTCCATAGAGTTCAATAGGAAAGTGAGAAAATTGATGTGATGCATCCATATCTACTGCATATCTGGCAGCAGAGTGATAGTTTGAGACTCGTTTGATACCTCAGACCCTTGATGACTTGCAGCCATTTAGGCAACCATGGGTTCCATACTGTTCCAGTGTAATTTACAGCTTAATCTAGTCCCACCCCCCAATTCCCATTGAGATCCATTCAAATGCAGAGAGGTTATAGTTTTGCTTGTAAGAGTACCTGAAAATAAGATATTAAGAGTCTTTTGATATCCTTTTATACCCAGTCATGATAGCATCACCTGTTTACCTATGGAATGTTCCAAACAGTTGATAAGGTAAAACATTAAATATATTTTCTTTGTACTGTTTTCAATTAAATAAATGTAAAAGAGAATTTACAAATCACTGCCTTCTGATTTTATGTGCATTTTATATACTGTCCCAACTTTTTTTGTAATTGCGGTTTGTATATTTCTAAATATAATGTAATTATTACAATATATAAATGTTATTCATTCTATATGCACTTTATTCATTCAAATGTATGCATGGAGCATAGCTACACCTAATATATTGTTTTACTATTGATAGTAATATGAATTTCCGTGCAATGTCCTTTGCAAATATTGGCAAATTAAATGCAGAAGTATGTGTGCTAAGTAGGTAATACTATGACCCAATACATTTTAGTTCAAGAGTAAGATGTCAGTTGCAGTGTATTATTGCTGTTTGTTTTTATAACAAATGACAACTAGCTAACAATTCTAGTACATACGCTCAAAATGTGTGGCTTATTCTTGTAGCTAACTAGCTTAATCTCATTTTTTTTAAAGCATTAATCCATTTGTTTACCTCATAAAATAGATTTATATAGCTTGAGGCTTTCATAGTTAGCTGAGGTAGTCACATTTGCTAGCCAGGCAGCGAAATTACAGTACATAAACAGGAGTACTCTCAAGGAACCCCAGGAAGTACATGTATGGTCGTGCACCTTAAAAGGGTTAACATACTGTATGTTGCTATTTCCATAGAGTTTTTGTCGCAGTGATGGAATTTTAAAATTGACTTGGGCATCCCCTGGCTCCCTACAGGATGCCACAGTGTGTCTGTCCATTCCCCAGGATGCAACAGTGTGTCTGTCCATTCCCCAGGATGCAACAGTGTGTCTGTCCATTCCCCAGGATGCAACAGTGTGTCTGTCCATTCCCCAGGATGCAACAGTGTGTCTGTCCATTCCCCAGGATGCAACAGTGTGTCTGTCCATTCCCCAGAATGCAACAGTGTGTCTGTCCATTCCCCAGGATGCAACAGTGTGTCTGTCCATTCCCCAGGATGCAACAGTGTGTCTGTCCATTCCCCAGGATGCAACAGTGTGCCTGTCCATTCCCCAGGATGCCACAGTGTGTCTGTCCATTCCCCAGGATGCAACAGTGTGTCTGTCCATTCCCCAGCATGCAACAGTGTGTCTGTCCATTCCCCAGGATGCAACAGTGTGTCTGTCCATTCCCCAGGATGCCACAGTGTGTCTGTCCATTCCCCAGGATGCAACAGTGTGTCTGTCCATTCTCCATTCCCCAGCATGCAACAGGTGGCTCTTTGTTCACAATGAACCTGGAGGGCTGCAGATGAGAATATGTGAAATGGTACTGGTGAGTACCAAATGCTGGAAACAGCAGGAGGCAATATGTTTTTCACTTTGCTGGATTGATTTTAGCCATCTTTCATCAAGATTTTTACCACCACACATCAGTCCTGATATTTCTCCCACAAAAACAGAAATAATTCAGCTGTCCTCAGAAGCAGTTTGCATTTTCTAAATGTATTACTGCTGTGATCTCCCACTGTGCTACACAGAACTATGAAAAAAAACGTGTTTCAAAAGAATATTATGATTTTACAATAGATGCATTATTACGAAATGATGAATGTTTTTTTTTTCTTGCTTTACACTCCTCCCTCGACCCCTCCCCCATCATACAGTGTGCAACTTGTTAGCCAAGCACAAAGTCTAAGAATATGTGCACCATTATGTCTCCTCTATATACAATGTTTGCAATCGCAGCCAAATGGAAAATTATATTTTTATTTTTTTACAGTGCTGGGACAGCTGTTTACAATTTGTTTGCTTGAATGCAGTTACGACAGCGTGCCAGTGAAGTAGCAGAAACACCGTTCTTCTCTACTTCCAAGTACTCCACCTCTTAAAAGCAGAAAAAATAAAGGTTATGAGTGAATGAGGTTTTGTGGACCATGAATGGTAGTCAGAATGCATTGCCAATCTAGTTTGAGCCAATCAAGATACTTGTTTTGGCTGTGGAGGTCCCAATAAACTCATAGTGCAGATCTATGACCGGATTTCCCACGATCTCTTTAACCATTGTAAGGTAGGCTAAACCTGATCCTGACAGATACTGCGCTAGCTAAAGCAAATTGAGCAGTAGGCTAATACACGCCTTCGGACAATGGGGGATCGAGCCTTTAGTCATGCCACACTGCATATAAATGCTAAAAGTACGTAAACTCCAATTTCCATGTCATGGGACCTTTAACAGACTAATTTGTCTCAGCAACTGCATTAAAGAAAATAAATGGGAAGTGACCTTACATTGTGGCTCAGGTTTTTGAAACGATGGGGACAATGCACCTCAGTTCACTTTAATGATCAAATGATTTTCAATAATTCATCTTAAAAATGTATTTTCATTGCGCATTACCACTGCGTTTTGTACAGTACAGTATCTTGATATAGCAGAACATTTTGAGGAAGATTGTGTTCATTATGTTCCACAGTTCCAATTCAATTTTAAATTCAATTTTGAAGCCGGTGTTGTGACTACACTGCAAAAATTTAAAATGAGGGTCGTCATTAAAAAAGATGTGAATCATCTTAGATTGCTTGTGCTTACATTACTTCCAGTCCATCTTATCTTACTGTTTACTCACATCATCATGGATTGCTTGTGCTTACATTACTTCCAGTCCATCTTATCTTACTGTTTACTCACAACAAAATAATGCTGGAAAAAAACTTACTTCCAAAGTGCGATTAAAGGGTAACAAAACACGCTGATTTCGCTAGACCCTGCCCCCTTTTGAAATTCGAAAAATGCCTAAATCTGGGCGTGATAAGGTAATATAGGGGCTGAGCTCCAGGTATCAATCCACGCCATGTAGGCTACTCATTTTACCATTTTAGCCGTCAGTGTCTACAGGATCGGTTGTAGAAACCTACCTTTAGAATCAGTTTGCTTGCGTCATAAATAACGTAGCTTACAGTTCCGTAGGTGGTAGGCTACTCGCAAATTCCGTGGGAATTTCAAACATCTTCACAAAGTTAATTTGACAGTTGATTTTATTCCATATCGACAAAATAAACAACATGGATCATTTGCGGCGATCAAGTGGTGTAAATGCGTCTCCGCCTCCTTCGAAACTGAACCACGATCGGCAGTCATAATATAGAGATAAAATAATATAATAATCATAAAATAAACACGAATGTTCAACTAGAGGAGTAGTTCTTGCGCAATGAGAGTTGGACATCCTTGCCCACTGATACCCTAGGCAGTTCTACAGAAATGTGTCATGGGGTGATGTCAGCCACGGTTGGCACTAGCATGGTCGAGCCAGAGCATGACACATTTCACTCCTCTGATACCAAGGGCTTTTGAAGGATGAGCCTCTTAGCGGCCCAGTTTCCCACCTACAATCAGAATTGTGAGATTAACAACGATACAAAAATGCATTGTTTGACAGCACTAATTAATTTCTGTACAATGTCCTTTATAAAGAATGGGAAATTAAACACAGATACAACCTGAAGTGTGTGTACTATGTAGGTAATACTATGACCTAATACATTTTATTTTGAGAAGTGGTCAGTTTCCAATCAATGACTTAGTTGAGCCGAACAAGACACTTGATTTTCCACACTAAACCACTATGTTTGGTTACAGTCACTTAATTACCGAAAATACATGATATCTCCAACCGCTCTGGAGTTTGTAACAGCAACCTCACAGCTCAGCTGGTGAGATTTGGAGGGAAAAGTAGGTGGGGAACTGGGCCGCTAAGAGGCTCATCCTTCAAAAGCTCTTGGTATCAGACGAGTGAAATGTGTCATGCTCTGGCTCGACCATGCTAGTGCCAACCTTGGCTGACATCACCCCATGACACCTTTCTGTAGAACTGCCTAGGGTATCAGTGGGCAAGGATGTCCAACTCTCATTGCTCAAGAGTTACTCCTCTAGTTGATTGGACACCTGCTATCTCCCTGCTCCATCTGTATGTGAAGTCCACTCCCTCAGTGCAATGGCTGAAATAAAACGATTTGTGACAAAAATGTAAAATATAGTATACTGTATAATTAGGGCAGCAGTAATGCCGTTTATACTGCTGTAGAAGGTATGACCCTAACATCTGTTCTTGAAGGATGTGTATACCTTCCCAATTTCATCAAGCCGGCCGAAGAAATAAATCACAGTTTCTGACGTGCAGCGTTGCCTGTTGATTGCCTCACATGATTGATTTTCTAGGCGACGAGACGACCCCTTCAAAAAGTTGAGCTGGAAGCACCGCCGCTAAAACTATCTTGATGGGCATTGCTTTGAAAGCCCCTTTGGGACTCTCCGCCCACGGGCTCCTGTTCATTGGACCCAGGCGCCGCAGAGTGCTCAGGCCCTAGTTCAGCCAATCAGCTCGGAAACTTGGATCCATTCCGGAGTGAATTCATGAGGAAAGTTGCCAATCAGTCCGAGCTGGCCGCCCGTTGGGGGTAGTGCAGCTCTTCCTTCCTCCGTCTTGTTTTCAATCTCGCCATCATATGCTCTGTTCATTCAGATAAAGATCCGTAACCACATTGACATCCTGCTGTCTGTGTTCATCTGTTAAGTCTCGCCAAGAGTTCTCTGTCATGGTCCTCAGGAATTAATTGGGCGGGGGGGGGGCGGGTGGGGGGGATGGAAACATGAATGTTATTTCACACATCAAGGTTATTCATGGGTCTGATTGTCTGGTCAAAATAGAGAACAAGGTCCATTTGTTTACTTTTCAGTTCATTTATAATTTATTCTGTAATGAGTGTGCGTGGCACACATGTCAGATATCACTGATGTTTGTTTTCTGACGGGAATAACGTTGGGTCATTCATCCCGTGACATTTCTTCCCCTCTTTATGATGCCATTTATTTTTTGTAACATTATTCCACTTATAATCTTTCCAATGCATCTGAAATATTATTACTGAATGTGTACCCAAACAAACAACTGATGGCATTGGCCTCTCCAGCAGAATTAATGAATTCATTCTGTTTCAGTACAACTGCAGGGAAATCAATTATTAGATTACAGTTATTGCCTGACTGCTGGATGTAGATCCTAGTTGTGGGCTCAGTAACATTTTGGTCATTAGAGACTTCCTTACTGGAGAGTGAGATATTTCTTCATGCTGCGAGCGTTTGGTGTAACGTGTGTATCCATGTGCACGTGTCTGTACATGTGTAGCGTGTTTGTCTTCACATGTGTATGTGTTTGTTTTGGTATGCCGGCTTGTGAGTGTGTTTCTATGTCAATTTGCACTTGCGTGTGCTAATATGTAGCATGTAGTGCCATTAGGTGCAGTAAGAATTTGGCAGTGAAGACAGATAGTTAAAACATCTTAACAGTCATCACATGGAGGCACCAATGAATAAGCAGAATATATAAATTTATATATGGCTTCACACTAGGTGCAAAAGTATAATTAATCAGTCTCATAAAAATAATTATTAAATCATGATTATGAATTTCAATGTTACCTATTAAAATCTGAAGGCTTAAGTTCTTTGGAGGATAGGCTCAAATGTTTGTCCAAACAACAATCACACCGACAACCAGGTTTAACAAAATACAATTTATTAAATTAATTAAGGCGTATCTCGAGCGGGAAATAGAAATCTAGCTTTAGCATGAAGCTAACGTGGCCTGAAACATGGCGTGTATTGAGGCTATAGAAATTTTACTACGTCTAGCTAAATTCTAGGTCCCTATCCCTATGCACATATCTCGATTTAAAACGGAAGCGGATTGTAAATTAGTGTTAGAGTAAGTTAGAGTAGGCTCTGTAACTTTAGCTTATGCAAAGCTAATTGGCTGTCGATAGCCTGCAAGCCATGTGTTGAGTTATAAGTTAACGTTACTCTAAACACACAAAATGGATACAATCAAACATGTACAGGGTCACATTAATGCGAGTTGATTTCCAATGGACATGCACTACAAGCATATGTTTGTGTGTGTGTGTGTGTGTGTGTGTGTGTGTGTGTGTGCGTGCGTGCGTGCGTGCGTGCGTGTGTGTGTCGATTCAACTGATGCTCACTTCTCTGCAGTTAGTCATTGCAGTGTTCACAAAAGTGCATATACTGCTTAATGTGGTGGAACAGTTTGTGTGAGAAAAAAAAATAACTTGAGGCCTTTTTCTTCTTTTATTGGTGCACCTGTAAATATAAAGGTAAAAACATATAAACACTGAATGCAGCCATAAGTGTGCAGTTTTAAGCTTTTGTAAAGAGAAAATTGTGTTCAGTGACTGGATGTAAAGGTGGGTGAAAAGTCCCTCTCCAGGAGCTAAAATGGCTTTTTATACACAAATCATTCCTGTCTATGAATGGCTCAGAAGTATCACACCGTTTGACTGAACAATCAGAGGAGAATGCACATCGCATCTTATATCATCTGACGCTTAACCTCCATTTCTTTTGGATGTGACACCTTTGACTTTCTGCCCAACTGATTGAGTACCGCCAAAGTAACGACAGTGCCTTCGTTTCACCCTGCTAAGAAAGCAGGGAGATGCACTAGGGAATACCCAGAACGCCGTCTGTTCTTGTGCTCGTTTCTCAGTCTCTTGTCTCATCTCCTTCCAGATAATTTCTTTCTTCCCACTCCTCCCACAGGACCCCCGTGTGCTGTACACCATCAACAGGTCTGCATGTTGTCTTGATTGACTTTCTCCTACTGTCTCTGCCATTTTAGCTTCACCTGCCATGCAGAGTGGGAAAACATTCTATGGTCTACAAACTACATTAAGGGCACTCATGGCCCTGCCCTGAAAACAAAACAAAGCAAACTCTTTTTAACCAACAATTTCTTCATTAACATATAGTTTTAGACCAATATTAGAAACAATGTAAATTTGTTCTTGCAAACAAACCCCAGGGATAATGTGTTTAATCAAACTAACCAAACTGCTCGCCAAGTCATCTACACTTAAAAGGCAAATGTAAACATGCTTGGAGCTTGCAACCACTTTACTAGGTGAGAAAAATAAATAATTCTCTTTTTTTTATATTGTCATGGAATCACACGAGGTACCTTCTGCCATAGGCTGAACCTGAGATAAATCTGATAGGATGGTCACTCTACAGAATTCACAGTTCTGGAAGCCATACCCTTTAACTGACAACTCATACACAAACGCACGCTTACCAAACAGGTCTGAATCTTCAGTATTCCCCTGGAATGGAGTCCGCTCCTACTACACATAACACAATATTCATATGTATTACACAAGTCGAAAAAGAAAACACTGGCAAAATATTCTGGGGCCAACATCATTCGTAGTTTCCTCCATTAATATATTTTATATGTCCTCTCTCTCGCTTCCCTTCACAGTATCAGAATGTTCCACCTCAACTGTGGCACCGTCAATAATACAGAAACAACTATAAATTGGCCACATGGCCCGCTCTCAACATTTTCTGTGGATGAACACATCGAGATGCACCCTGACAGGTTCAGATGTAACAGTCGAGACAATTAGCATCGTAATACATTCATATCTGTCCATGCATCATGAACTGAAACAGATTTAAGTACTATGTCAGGTAATAGTAAGTAGCCCTTACAAGTCGATAAATGTCTGACCGAGTCTCACCAATTGCTGTCACAGCGTGTTAACTTTCCCATAGAATCTCATTAAGAGCCTGCAGATGTCCCACACGTTGTGTTTAAATAATAGGTAAATCACACAGGCCATACCTTTTCATGAATAGATACTGTCTACCTGAAGGTGGAGGGCCCATATTTCAGCACAGCGAGTAAGGGGAAAAGTTTATTGGATGAAAACATGGCCACTGAAGAGTTTCAGCGTTAGAAACACTGCCGTAATTTGCACACTGTGGAGAGCTGCTTGAAGGCACAGTAAAATAAGGATGATATAAAGATGATCACATTTACTTTTTGGCATTGTCTCAAGTTTACAATGAACTGCTCTCTCTGTTTTGTTCTGTTTTCTGCCCCCCCCCCCCCCCCGCAAATTATCTCTCTACAGGACACCAGGAAGCCACTTCTCCGGTGTTCTTAGACTCACCACTACATTTGGCAAAGCTTTTAACATTACATTTGTTTACCTACATTTATATGAAGCATTTAAATGGGATAGCCTATTGATATATTACAAGTTCAAACCTGAAATATATTGTCACAAACCCATAATCAAATTTAAATAAAGAGGGTAATGTAGTAGGCTCATCTGTATCGCCTGTTTTTTTTTACTGATATTTACAATTCAGATCAAATCTTTATTTTTAATTAGAGATACGAAAATTTCATGAATGGGTAATTCAGCTATTAATAGTGAGCTTCTTGTGTATATGGAGGCTGAAATATATCTCCAGTTGAATGATTGATATACAGAAAGATTGAAGTCTACAACTGGAAACTAAACAGAGGAGTAGCATATGATTAAAGATGAAAATGACTCGCCACAGCAGTTTCATCTGCCGTCGCGATCCTCACAGACACACATATTCAGAGAGGGGCGGCACAGGCGTGACAGTCAAGACACTGACTACTGGGCTACAGGTGTGATTTAAACACTTCCAGATGCATCCGTAATTTATTACATAGCAAAGACGCTGACAGTACTGCAGGGAGAAGGAATGATTACATTCCGCAGCACACTGCGTCTGTTGGTTTAAATGGGCGTGCAGTAAATAAGATGCAGTCGATATATAAATTTATGTATATATATATATATATATATATATATATATATATAAATATGCCTTTTTTATATTACCCTCCATTCTCTTATACATGAGGCGGCAGTTAAAATTTTTATTTATTTTTTCATTTTAATTCACAAACACAGCGTCTTGGAACAGAGTCTAATTGTTAGCAGTCAATCCGTTGCTCCATCGAGCCATCACAACTGCGCTTAATCCTGAAAGACTGCCAGCTCTGACCATTCACGTCAAATGGCAGGGCCTGTTCTATGTTCCAGCACTTGAGGGCACTGGTGTATCAGGAGCAAGCCTACCACAGCGGAATTTTATGCCTGTTGACAAGACATGCTGCTGTGAAAGGCGTCTGACTTTGAAAGGTACATTCCAGAAAGCCTCTCATTCCCAGCTATACATTTATCTTATTTATTTTTTATTTTCTTTATAAAAAATACACCTGCTGCTTGGTTGCCCAGAAACCCCGAGTATAGAATGTTTCCCCAGTAATCATGAACAATTTACTTTAAAATTGTAATGTGTCATTGTGTATATATAGGATCCTGACAATCTGACATCAAATAATCATTATGTATTTGAAAATTAACCCTAAGTGTGGTTTCATATATCACACATAAAAAAACAAAACAAATAATAAATAAAAAAAATAGAAGCTCTCACAAGCCTGAAGAATGCTTTCTCCATCCAATGGTGTTTTTTTTTTTTTTGTGTTTTTCATAGTCATAATGAAAAGAGGCACAATTATTTTCCACAAAGCACAACATCTCTGTATCCAGACCAGAAGCACATTTTAGCAGTGGTGCTTTAAAGGCAAACTTGACCCCTTTAGAAACCTCCCCCACAGACATTACCTGCTTTACAATACAGCAGAACAAGAGTTTTTGTGTCTTTGTACTGCAGCGGAATCCGTGGAGAACGTCTCCACATCTGAAGGAGGGGGCCTTGTGACAATGTTCACGTTAACTATGGGAAGGGGGTTTTGGGAGACTGTTTGGCTGAGGGTGGGGGTGTCGGTGGCTGGGTGGGGGGAGTTGATGTGTGTGAGCGATTTCCCACCAGCTTCCCTCTGCCTCAGCGCCCAATCGCTCCGACACATTCCGAATCCGTTCAGCCGGCTCTGTGGTGTCCGGACCTTGCGGCTAGATTATCGACTGAATCAACAACACCTCGGTCTGTTGGGCTGCAGCCTGTAATTGGCATGCTCTCCCTGGTCTGGGTGACTCAGACAAGCACTAACCTCTGGTAATTCACCAGAACCCTACCTTTCATGCGTATGCCCATGCCCATTTCAGAAAGTGTGTGCCTTTACAATACATGGAACTAAATTAACTGCAATCTTCCTATAGTGTAAGCAGGATGAAAAAGGGATACGTCTGTATGCATGCTGTGCTGTTATATAAAGGCCAAATACCCATAATTCTTCGTGTATTTTGGGTAACTTGCATCCTGCTCTTCAAAAAGTAAGACTATAAATGGCCAATAAGCATTTCATAAATTAACATGACTTGCTGTTACGTATGACACATAATATAATGCAAATGCAAATATATATATTATATTTATTCTATGCAATTTTGTTCTCTTAACTGTATCATGAAGCTGTAAATCAATGTGTGTGAGTGCGGTTGTGCTTTGCTTTACAGGTCAAATTAGAACGTCACTGAATTTATTGTCATAAAATGCACATGGACACGGAGTGTTTGCATTGTGCTTAAGACATACGGGGCCTTACACCTGGCGCTAAATGGCGCTAACCCCAAACGCAAGTGTCTTTGCTATCTTATGCCCAGTGCTTCATTGTATAATCAAACGAAATTCGTTCATCAAGCAGGCTAATTTGGCGTTTTCTAAGGTGAGAGGGAAGCCATTGGTAGCTTATTCTCAGCTGTTGCAGGTGCTTTTAACGGAATTTAACCGCATATATTTTGTAAACAGCACTGTCAGGAATTACCGGGAACTCATAATGGTTAGCCTGAATAATATTGATCATACTATTGATCCATATAGCCTATTCCTTGATCGCACTAAACACGCACGAGCATGGCTGTTTCGCCATCATATAAGCAATCCGCCAAGGTGGAAAAGCAGGCTTTTAAAGGGAATGTGATATGACATTTTGATTGGTTTATTGCATGTCACGCCCAAGACACACCTATAATTAATGAAGAGACTAGGTTCAGCCCATTTGCACGTTGCATCGTGCTTAGCACTCAAAAAACACGCCAAACTAGCAAAAGTGGACTTGGACACACCAAGATAGAGCCCACGGTGTGCTCATGATCTGAAAGATAGCACAAGGATAGGACAAACACTCAGACGACATCAGCAGTTTTGTACGGCACATTATTCGGATACCATTGTTTTTGCAGCGCATGCAAAAGAAGCAGGAATTCTCTTAAGTAATTCTAATGTGGAACTGAATGGACAAGAAATTCTCTCTTCAATTCAGGGAGGCAATGACTGAGCAAAATGTACCATGACTCAGCTGGCTAATTTGCTGTGATAACTGCCTAACACATTCAAAATTAAAAGTCCTTTTTTAATGAGCAAGGACATCATTAGGTTATTATAAATTATCTCCTTTAAGTGAACCATTCTAAACGAGTCCAATTTCTAATGTAATTGTGTGTGTGTGCGTGTGTGTGTGTGTGTGTGTGTGTGTGTGTGTGTGTGTGTGTGTGTGTGTGTGTGAGAGAGAGAGAGAGCGTTTTTTTCTTTTTTTTTTTTCTTATTTGGTGTTCAACATGGGGGTGTGTATGTACAATTCCTACCCTAATTTGGAAGGCCCAATTGTCCTCCCAACCACGTTCATGGAGCAACTCAGTACAAAACCACGGCTTTCCTTCGAAACAAGTGGCTCAGCCACCTGTTTCTCTCTACGCACCAGCGCCAAACTCACAGAGTGGGATCAAAAGAAGACCACCCATATGCAGCTGCATGCAGACCAGGGGCTTGCCAGATGAACACAGGCCGATGGAACCCACCCCGGGTGACGCAATCGTTAAATCCCCACTGTTAAGTATGATGGTTCCGTGATGTTGTGGGGCTGTTAGGGTACATGGCTTCATGAACTCCATGAAATACCAGGACATTTTTAATCTGAATCTGGCTGCCTCTGCCAGGAAACTAAAACTGGGTCGTTGTTGGATCTTCCAGGGCCGCGTTTCCCAATAACGATCAATCTTCGGGTTAAGGGCTATTTCAACGAGAGATTCTACGATGGCTCTTTAATTTGTAACACATTTGTTTGCCCAAAACAGTTCTTAAAGCGTGAACGCGCAGTCACCTCTTAAGTGCTACTTAACCAGAGGTGTAAAATCCCGGTTCAGAAAGTAAAAAGTCCTCCCCAGTATTTAGTTCCAATCACCTGGATTTGCTAATTTGCACAATTCTTCAGCCAGGAGGTGGAACTAATTAGTGAAATCCGCTGGCTGAGTTCACGGGTGGAAGAAACACATAGCAGGACTTTTCCTTTCTGATCCCTGGATTTTACATCTCTGTACTTCTGTCGGTGGTGTTGCTGATACGGGAGGAGGAGGGGTGATAGATTGGGAGACGCAAACCCCACTGTATTGCCCAATACATGGCCGGTTAGGCACGTCAAAGTTTCTTTTGAAATAAAATATTTTTCCCACTGATTTTGCTTGTCTCAATCTTATTTATTTATAGGGCTATTTAAGGAATTACTTTTATGGGTAATTTCCAAATATATAAAAATAAGTAAATTAAAAATAAATAAATAAACGTAAATATTGTTGCATCTAACATCACTATAAAACAAACAATCAGTGGTTATGGTAAACGTAAAATCAAATTAACACTAACACGAAAAATTAATATGAAAGTATGTGATTTATGGGCTTCTAAAACGCACTTAACCGTCCACGACTGGTCTGGAGTAATTGTTAATCTACAAGCATTTCTAAGAGCGTCTTACGTTAAGATGCTTTTGGGAAATGCACCCAAAGTTGAAGAAGCTTCGTACGAAAGGTTTTGCAACCATCTTAGCCTTACGATGCTTTTGGGAAATGCACCCCAGCACAACAGTGATGCAAAACATACATCCAAATGAACACAAAAATGGGTAACTGAACACAATGGCCATCTCAGTCCCCTGACCTAAACCCCATTGAAAACCTGTGGGCTGAGCTGAAGAGGAGAGTGCACAAGAGAGGACCTAGGACTCTGGATGATCTGGAGAGATTATATAAAGAGGAATGGTCTCAGATTCCTTGCTCTGTATTCTCCAACCTTATTAGATGTTACGGGATGTCAGTGCTGTTTTATTGGCAAAGGGAGGTTGTACAAAGTATTAAATGCAGGGGTGCCAATAATTGTGGCACACGTGGTTTTCTTAAAAATAATTATTTCTTGATGAGGGATTTATTTTTCTCAGAATAAATTTACTTCATTTAAAGGTTGGATTTTTCTCATTTTTTCAGTGTGAGATTAAAGTAATTCACCAAACGGTGAATTTTTTATAACCACTCATCTTTTTTTTTACTTTTTTACTCATCTTTACCAGGGGCGCCAATAATTGTGGAGGGCACTGTATATTTTAGGTTTCTATCTACAAACAAATCTTAGGTTAATGAAAAGTTTAATCTATCAAACTGGTCTTTGACATTTTCCTCTAGTTTTTATTATTTTTTTTTTTTTGTCACTGAAAAAGTTAATTCCAACTGATTTACCAACACAGTCAAGTTCCCTAGTTCAGCCCTGGTCAGCAAGCACTCGTGACTGGAGGTGAAGAGAAAAAGTTGTCCAGCTTTCCTCTCCACTCCCTGGAGCGTCCCTGTGACAGTTTGCGAGGCTAAAGGCAGGCCGTGAATCCCGCCAGCGCTGGATTATTGATCAAACCCAGCGGAGGAGGGTCATGCATTTTGCATCGGTCTCGTTCGATCTCGGAGGCCCCCGTCCGAGTGGGGCACCGCGCCCACACTCCCCAAAGCTTGCGCGCTGTTCTGTCACTTCGCTACAGAGAGGAGAGTGCTTTTGATGGTTCATGTCAGACAGGCTGGAGACTTTTCAGCCAGATGAAAATCACCAGTAAAACCACAGAACCATATGCCGGGAACTGATAAAATCACATAAGCACAGAAAGCCAGCTTCTGCATTTGTAAGCATTTCTTTGTCAGTGCAATTGTACCATGGGGGTAATGCCATAAACACCTATTCTCCACTTGAATGCGAGTTACTTTATCTACAATGGAAAGTCTGAGACAAAGTTAATCATGAGTCTGAGGTCAACTCTCTTGTGCTCTGAGCTCTGAGCCACTGCCAGTTTTCTTTATGGTGAATTTCTACTTTCTTGTAAGGCTTTTGAAAAGAGAAATACTTTTTCACACATCACAAGGACATATTCACAGTCCTTCTTATTGGATTTTTAAAGACACATTAAAATGGCTGTCTCTGTTGCTAAATATTTAAACATGTTTGCCTTTTTCCATTTGTGAACACAATGTTCAAGGCTAAAGCTGAAAGATAAACGACAAGAGACAAACACAGCTGGGACATTCACAGTGGGTTAAAAACAGTAACAATGAACTCTATGAGACTGCGCTCTATGAGAGTAGGCTGTGTCGGCACATGTTTTCCTTTTGAATTATTGGGTTACTCAGTGGCCACTCTCTCCAGAGTGATATCAAGGTCATGTTGATGGGTAAAAAACAGATTTTGCCAAGTCTGTTGTCCTTCTCTCAGTACACGACATCTAGTGTTGATTTACCAAGCAGGGCTTTAACTGGAGCAGTTATCTTGCAGGGAATGGGGAAGTAAAATAGGAATATCCTGTTTGCCATGTTACTGTGGCCAGGGGGCAGACAGCCTCAGTATCGATCACCCATATGATTTATCATTCCGCCATTTGTCCTCTGCAGTGCACCATGTCTGCTGTCGTAGAAGAAATCTCAGCCAAACCTTGATTTGACAGGAGTATGGAGTGTGATTAACACTTAAATTGATTGCACTGACTGACTACACCTTAAGGCTCTAAATAACCTTAAGACAGCTTAATAACAATAGTAGAGCTATGTGGAAGTCATACATATGCACTGCATCATAATGCTGTATTCCGAGAAATACCCTAGGGAAATACTCTGTACACACACACAAGCTTGCACGCACGCACACACACCTACACACACACACACACACACGCGCGCGCACGCACACACACCTGGCTGTGAGATTGACAGCTCCCAGTCTCTCAGCTGTCACAGTCTGTAGATTCCCCTCGTTGCATCCAACACGACCGCGACTGCTTAGTTTTTCAAATGATGGTGACACATCATTAGTGGCTTCGGCAAGTTCATGAGAGGCCTGTGAGCCTGATAAACCCTGCCCTCTGGGTTTCAGTCTGCTTTTTAAGTTAAGCGTGAAGTGGAGTGGAGAATTGCCAATTCTCCCCCTCACTTGCGGGTGCGTATGCTTAGGGAGATTTAAACTGTTGCACATTTTTGAGTGTGTACAACAGCTCACATGCAAACATTGCACAGGGACAGATGGAGTGGCATTGCTGGGAATAACAATGTTTTGAAACAAATTTCCTGTTCTCCAGATGTATGATTTGTGGTTGATGAGGGGTAATTGCATTTGCATACCAATCACATTGGAGATTTCCCTACCCCTTTATAAGATTTAAGGCATATTTATTGGAACGTTGCAATTTGAGCATTTTCTTCACATTTTCATTCAATTTTGCCTTTTACAATACAACACCAACATTCAATTTTGCCTTTTACAATACAACCCCCCCCCCCCACCCCCCCCCCCACCCCCCCCCCCCCCCCCCCCGCACACACAGGGATACTAACGTATCTTCTCTGAGGCATCATGAAAGCGCCTTTGTGTTTTCCTCTTTGGAGTATTTCATTTTTGATTAGGGGGCATTTGTTCAGACTCAAATTTTACCCCAATAATCTGGAGAAGGGGGCAGTCATATCATGGTGCTAATGCAGTTTATTCAAGGAGGATTTTTCCCGTAAGGCTGGCATAGCTCACCACCTATCCATATCATCTTTCACACTGTGTCCTAGTTTGATCTAGATGTTTTATTAATGGAGAAGAATATATTTATACCTAAATATGCTTTTTTATAGGAATAATATGTGACTGAGTTTCCCACAATGCTTTATTATGAGCAGATTTAAGGAGGACAGGATTTGAGGCAGAGAGTGCCCAGAGAATTAGACGCAACACAATTACAATTAAACAAAAATAAAAATACCTGACCTATTGCACAGAAATGACAAAAACCCAAAACAAACTTCATTGCTATTTGGCCCTATAGACAAACTGTTCACCATGGCTGATTACCTGACCATGGTGACAGATAGCAAAACAGAGAAAAACCTTGACAGACTCAGTGAGCACAGCCTGGCCATCGAAAGAGGCCAACACAGGCAGACATGGCTGCCCAGAGAGGACAGACTGTGTTGACACTGCAGTGGTGGAGACAGAATTGTAGTTCCTCACAACATGTGGAAGGTACCAAGAAATAAGGGAGCATTTCTACCCAAAATTCATAAAAATATGCCCTTAATTCGGAAGTTTAAATTACCACCAAAAGCTCCCCTATTTATTAGGGGAACACGGAAAATGTATTATACTAGCAGTAAATTATGTTACAGCTTGCCATAAATGGAGGGACAACCAGTGAGTGCATTTGTCTTTAGTTTTCTGTACACTGTATGTCTAGATCTGTGTTTATGTGTTCAATTGTACGTGTTATTTTCTATGCTTTGGCACCATAAGATGCATCTTGTCATGCCAATAAAGCATTTGTGAATCTGTGAATTTGAGTGCCGTAAGCCTGAAATACACAACAGAACACCATCAGCACAGAGGGATATTGCATGTTCAGACGTATTTAATTTAATAGCCCTTGTTAATTGGTTCTGCCGTATATTTTGGGCTAGGGATTCTAGTGATACGGCAAGTAATAGGGGGGATAGGGGGCAACCCTGCCTTCTTCCTCTGTGTATAACAAATGGTTCAGAGAAATATGTCCCTGACAATGCTCAAAACAAGCCATGAGTATTCCCACTCACAAATGCCTTTTCAGTGTCTAAGAAAGCACTGCACCTGGGATGGTAAGATTCGGACCTTCAGATATAACATGCAGTTGACAGCATATGCTATCAGCAGCATGGCACCGCTTTATAAAGCTGAATTGACCAGTGCACAGGTTTATCAAGTACCTTCTCAATTTGCATAGCTAACACCTTGGCAAATTGTTTAATGACTGAATTGTATCAAGGATATTGGCCAAAGATCTGCACAGTCACTTGTATCTTAAGAATGAAGTAAATCAAAACTGTATTCATGTCATAATAAAAATAACCTTGATTAATGGCACCTTCCAGTTTTTTTTATAAGAATCATTCCAAGTTGATCCCAAAACTTCAGCACCTCAGACGGTGTTCTGGCCGCATCAGGGGCTTTACCTTTCTTTGTACATTCAAGTGTTTCTTTCAGTTCTGATATGAATATGGGTTTATCCAATTCTTCTGCTTCTTCAAAAGTTTGGAAATATTTAAATTTCCTAAACAACAAGCAGCAAGCAGCCATATCATGGGCGACAGAGGAACAATATAAGAGTAATAGAGTAATAACTGCTCAAAAGTCCTGTTGATCTCCTTAAGGTCAGTTATGAAGCATTTTGTTGGGGATCTAATCATTGAAATGGATGACTTGGTTTGAGCGCATTTGAGCCGATGTGCTAACAGGCGACGTGGCCTGCTTCTGGTAAAGTAATATTTCTGGTGCATCCTACGGATGACGGAGACATTAAGATCTGCCTTAGTGGGTTTCAGTTCATGATCTTCTGCTTCTGTTTCAAAGAATGTTCCAGTCATTGACAGTCAATTTCCATTGGAAGCAAGTGTGAGCCCGTATAAAGCCTTTGATTGCTAGCCACACCATAGCCATGTTCTCAGCTGAACTCTTATATATAAATTATATAAGTTTGGAGCATGCTTTGTAAATAAAATCAAGGGTTTGAAGTAATTATGTGTTGAATCTCCATCTTTTGGTTTCTGCATTGTTAGAATTTATTATTAAATTAAAGCATAATTGATCCTAGAATAAGTTTTATATCTCGCTGAGAAACAAGCGTCTCGCTCAGTGCTCCATGTCCGCCATTTAGATTTTTGGTTTACTGAGCTGTGAGGTACACTGGTTCATATTATGCTTACATACTTTCTTACATTTGTGCTTCATTCTTTCAGTTTGTTGCCAAATTGCATACAAATTCCATATGAGCCAACATCGGTTTTCAATGACTTTTTCATTTGTGCCCTCCGTCAGTTTTTTTTTTTTTTTTCAGCTTGCCCCACCACCCTCCCAATGATGTGTTCCAACATGCAGTGTTGCTTTTTAAGTGCATCCATGATGGCACCATGGACATAGGCCTTTGTGAGTTCAGTAGAAGTCGTTTGTAATCGCTTACTGTCAGGCGAAGTGCCAGGAGAGTTTGCATGTTTAAGGGATGCATTCTCTCACCTGTTGAGGAGCATCAACAGTGTTTTTAATGTAAAATGGCATTAGCATAAAATAAACACATTTAAATGCTGGTTACTATTGGTTTTGGTATAAACCTGGGGCAAAAAAACAAATATTATACCATGGTATGGGTGAATACTCAATTCTGATTGGTCAATGACTGGTCGTTATTCTGTATAACCGGACTGTCATCCGGGTCACAAGTTTAATCACAGTTCTAAATTAATGCGCTGCCTGCCGGGCCAGCTAGTACTACGCAACCTGGGAATGGCAAACATGACCGGTCAATTCAGAGTCCAAGACGATCTAGAAAATAAGTGGAATAAATAAAGTGAATTAATAAAGTAAACGAATGTAGCCTACCTACTTTATTTTCCTCAGTGACTAACGTTACTGTAGCCTACGGCAGACGGCTACTTCGCCTCTTAGGTATGCTGCAAATAGTAGGCTAACTTTGGCTACGATAAACTTTTGTCATTGTGTTAAAGATAATGCAAATGCAATACGTGGCGAGGTAACTATATAGCTAGCCATAGTTACATTATCACGGAGTTAGCAAATCCGCAAATGCATCTTAGTTACAACTACTTTAATCTAGCAAAACATTTTTGTGGTTAGAAGTCCAGTATTTATTCAGTTTGGAAATACAAATTTATCATAGTAGGAATTTGCATGTAAATTAACGTAGGCAACACGCTGACTGCTTGTGAATGCAAGCTACTTCACAAAGCATGCTAATCTGTAGCCTATAGGCTATATGTAGAAAACTTTTTATCCAGCGAAAATTATTTGATAAGTTACATCTAACAAACTCCATAGTATTTTTTAGATGGTCCCATGCATAGGACATCATGATGCGAATCTGCTACACACTGCGTGACCAAACCATTTTTAAAAAGCAAGACAAAGAGAGGGAGGTAATGTTGAATCTGATTGAGTTATGGTTTCATGCAATTTTCTTAAATAATGTAATGACAAAAATAACCAAAATTAATGCCAATTGTATGTTATAACCGAGAAGGAACAATTTTTTTCCCGATAGAATCAATTAAAAAAATTCAGAACTAACGACGAGAGGGTTTGCATAGCAACGCACTTAAATAGAACTAGTAACGAGAAATAGAATTAGCAACGAGATGTTTTCTGTTCAATTAGAACTACCAACCAGCTGTTTTGCATGACAACGCAAAAACAACAAGCCCAAAGAGCTGCGGAAGTATATTTAAATTTCAGCTGATTAAATCGATAAAAATCTATAAATATGAAAGTAACTATATATAATCATTGTTGGTAACCATGGTATAAGCGCAATAATCCACTCCGAGGTGTGGATTACACGGTTTTAACCACACTCCGCTGAGGCAACCACCCTCCGCTTCGCGTCGGGTGGTTCTTCGCCTCAACGTCGTGCGGTTAAAACCGTTTATACCATGGCTTGGATAAATACTCGATTCTGATTGGCTGGAGGGTGGGCATTTAATTTGTGTAACCGCCCGGCAATGAAGTAGCGCTGGCAACATTTTAATCACCGTTCTAAATTAATACGCCGTCTACGTTATCTGCTGCCAGCGCCATTAGAGTCGACATCTTTTTGAATGGTATCCATAGCAACACCAACAGCTGATTAATAAAGCCGGCAAATAACGCTAAATTCGCTGATTTTAAAAGTTTGTATTCGCCAAATATCTTAGTTACAACAACTTTAATCTAGCAAAGAAGTTTTGTGGTTAGAGGTGCAGTATTTATTCAGTTTGGAAATATGAACGTAGCTAACATAGTCGGGCCTTACCTAATGTAATGTAACGCTAACGTGAGCAACGCTGGTTGCGAATGCGAGCAAGTTACTTCACAAAGCATGTTAATCTGTGTATTAAAAAAAACATTTTATCCAGCGAAATGTCTTAGATATGACAAGTTACATCTAACAGTAACAAACTCTGTATCTACAGTAGGCTATTTTTTCAGATGTTCCCATCTCATGATGCAGATCGTGAAATGCAATTTCCTTAGCCTGGGCTGTGAAAAATAGGCTGCGTGACCAAAGCATTTTTAAAAAGCAAGACGAAGAGAGGGAGGTAAATTGAGTTGCGGTTTCATGCAATTTTCTTAAATAATGTAACAAATGACAAAAATAACCAAAATTGGTGCTAATTTTATGGTATAAAGTTGAGAAGAACTATTTGTTTCCTTATAGAATCAATTGTTTTCAGAACTACCAACGAGAGGTTTTTGCATAACTACGGACAAAATAGAACTAGTAACCAGAAATAGAATTAGCAATGAGATGTTTTCTGTTCAAATAGAACTACCAACGAGCAGTTTTGCATGACAACGGCAAACTACATGCTAAAATGGCCTCGGAAGGATATTTAAATTTCAGTTGATAAAGTCGATAAAAATCAATAAATATAAATGCGACTATATATAATAATTGTTGGTAACCATGGTATAAGCGCAATAATGACCTCGGAGCCGGGCATTACACAGTTTAAATGCCCTTTGCGGAGGGCTGCGCCTCGGGCAATTTACTACCTCCGCATCGGGCATTTAAACTGTGTAATGCCCGGCTCCTCGGTCATTATTGCTTACGTCCAAACCTCATCGTTGATTATTGCTTACTTAATCACACCGGATTAAAACAACTAGCCTATCTGAAAACCCATACATCATATTTGTAGAAAAAATATATTTTGTGTCTGAAAGCTACATTTCAAAATGACACTGAATCCATGTGTCACTGGCAGCTACTTGAAGTGTGTTGGAAATACTGGTATTCTGAAAGTACTGAAGGGTATGCTGGAGGATGGTCTGAATGTATACACAGGCAATGGGTTCAACATTACATCAGTGACGGCCATTTGATTGTGCATGACTATATTCTGCACACATCTGCACATTTCCCCTTAAACCTTGACTACAGTAGCTGACCCCCTTAAGACCTACCCTGGGCTATTCAAACCAAAGGCCTTTCAGAAGCACTTGTTATGCAGTTTCCAACCGCTCTTTCCTCCCTGATCTCCAGAATATTTGCGCCTTGCAAATGTTTTCAAGGTTTTTTTTTCTCCATGATTACAGACCATCTGACGACAAATTTTAAATCTTCTATCCACAGCTCCCTTTAATCTTCTCCAGCCAGGAACTACATTTTAACGTGATTAGCGACTTAGAAAGGCTAGTGAATGAGACCTGTATAACATAAATGAAAAAACTACATATTTTTCTTGCTCTGCTGTCTTATGTGAGTAAGAGGTTGTCTGCCTAATGTTTGTTATTGAAATGCAAAAGAGGAGTATTGTCAGAGGAGCAGGAGAAGGTACGACTTATTGTGGGGCTTCTTGAATGCATTGATTTGTCTTAGGAGAGAACCTTGAAACAGATGGAGGACACAAATGGCTTTGCAGAGCACCTTGTGTTACCAGAGAGCAATAACATAAGGGCATTTAAATATCAGTGCCCAGAAAAACATGCCCTGTTTTCTAGAAATTAGCCTGATAGAAAAGTTGTTAAATGATTTTTCTGGAATAATTGGAATACAGATAAAAATAGTTGTGGCCTTGGCTGGAATCACTAATAATAATAATAATAATAATAATAATAATAAACCATTTTGTAATAATAAATAAGAACAAAAGAAGTACAAAAAATACCAAAAATACAAAATACCCATATCCAGGACAACATTCCCCAAATTCTACTGCCATTCCACTGAATACGTTACACTTTGGTATGTAGGGGTTCTGGGTAGGTAAATGTGCAACAACTGTTTGCCAACTAGGATTCCACTTTGCCTTTAATGCAATATTGTTTGAGACAGCCTGCATTATGTTTCAATTCAAACAGTGTAACTTCTGAGGCTTCCATGTTAAGGTCCCTATGGATAGCTGTCGCTAAAACATTAATAGATCTCAGCCTACATCCAGGAAAGGGCCATCATGGTGCCGACTTTTAGCAAATTGAATAGTGTAAGCTCATCAGCAGATGGGATCATCCCAAAGCCTGCTGGGAATACATCTACTGGATTTTTTTCTGCTTTTGTTTCTGCAGTATGTGAAAAGGTGAGGCATTCAGGACAGCTCAACAGACACAAGTTTATTCACAGACACTTACTCATATATTGGCCTCATGCTCCATTCTACTTTTTTGCAATTCTGGCCTGTAGCTGCCTTATCCTCCAAGGAAGACTGGCAGAAATTTCAATTAGAACTGAAATTGGGACCATCCGAAATTCAGCTTCCTTTGTTACATCCCTTCCTTGTGTTAAATTCCTTCCTCCCTAACATGTTCTGAGGTATGCCAATGAACATGAAACAGTATATAGAAATGACTATGGCATGCCAGTGCTTTTTAGTTTTCTTAAGTCCCTTCCAAGCTTTTTTCTCTGTACCTTCCAGGACACTCAAGCTTGTACTTTTGGCCTCGGGGTAAGTTGGGTAAAGAAGTGAGCTCAGGGTTAAGGGCAGAGCTATTGCAGGCAGCTTCTTAGCAAAATAAGGATGTTAGCATCTGCCATTCAATAAGACTATGACATTGACACAAACGAGACACTGCATGCGTGGGATTTAGACTTTGGTATGGTGATTGTGTTGGGATGTTACTGTGCCCAGGAATGCTGTGATTGCCCCGTGCTGCTCAATCTGCCTAAAGCCAGCAAAGTTGGCTCGTATGCCCTTTTCCTAGATAAGGGCTCACTTTGCAATGGCACGGTATAGGCGTCTCTGTAGGCACTTTGGTATGCTGGAAGACACAGATTCTGGTGATGTCTCATACGTGGCTGGGAAATTGCAACACGTGGCTAGACGCAGACAGTCAGGAGTTAACAATGTGATATTGTGAGACATGTACCCCGAAGTGCATGGCAATCCTGGACATTTAAATCCTGCTCCAAACTTCCCAACAGCCCTTTCCCATTTCTCTTCTGGCACTTTTGTTCAGCTGTATTCATTGCAAGTTTTCCAGTTTTTTTCTGCTGACAGGTGTGGAACGCTGTGACTATTCATTTGCATGTGTGCTGACCATACTATAGTATACAGTATGGTGCATTGCAGTGACTAGGATCATTTTAGATTTTATTAATATATTATTCTAAATTTAAGGAAATGCATTATTATTTTTTTTTTTTCTTTAAAGAAGAGTGGACAGTCTGCCCTCATATTGCATTTTTGCAATATGGTCCATGTCAAGGGCTCAAACCCCCAACCACACAAGGGGTCTTATACTGTATGTACAAACCCCAATTCCAAAAGAGTTGGGACAGTATGTAAAATGCACATAAAAGCAGAAAGCAGTGATTTTTAAATTCTCTTTTACATATATTTAATTGAAAACGGTACAAATAAAAGATATTTTAATGTTTTTCCTTATCAACTTTATTGAGTTTTGTAAATATACGCTAATACCGAATTTGATGCCTGCAACACGTTCCAAAAAAGTTGGGACGGGGGCGTTTTTAAGACCTCTTGCTATGTTGACAGATGTCTGCTGACAAATTCTTGATTCCACTCTATATATTAAAGCCATATTAAGCCTAGATAACATGGGAGTAGAACTTCATTACCTACATTTTGAGAGCAGAGATTTTTTGTTAAAACATTCACTAAAGCTTGCTGATGCTGACCTCCACACTTGTCTTGTTCAGTAGTTAATCATCATCATTATTTTACTTAAATCTGCCGATTCTCATGTAAATGCAAATCCCAAGTGTATCCCATTGTAAACAACAGCCCAAGGCTCCAAAGTTTTAATAGGCTGCCACAGGAATTGATACTGACCCAGAGGACTGTTTTGCTGAAATAAATAACTGGGACCATTTCTGCATCAGAAATACTGTTAGATCTGGTGAATACACAATGTTTGCTGCGTGAAACGCAACACAGCCAATCCTGAGAGTATAGTCCCAACCCAACTGGGAGATGCAGACACGGGGAGTTAGAGACGCACAGCTCAGAAAATGTGTAACTCTGCATGCCATCAATGTGAGAGCGTCATTTAAATGCTAAAAGGAAGTGCTGATGGTTTGGCCATCATTCTTTCAAGCCTAATTTCCTTTGACGCATTAAAGACTTGTATTTTTAGATCTGGAATATCATTAAAATAAAGTGATGTCTAGGTTGTGATTTCAAACATACCCCCACTCCTCTGTGTGCTATTTAATAAAATCCAACTTAATTCAGTTCGCTCCGATTTGCAAAGTAAATATTTTAGTGACTACTTGTCCAAGTGAATTTCATTAAAGGAGAGGAATGATGCAAATCCATGTAGGTCATCACAGTCGAGAAAAGACGCAATACATAATTTATGTAATTATAATAAACTGAAAAAAAGCAGCTTTACTAGAAAAACCTGCCAGAAATACAGTGAAATTGTATGCACCATTTAAAGGTTATATATTCAAATCAAGTAACAGACACTGTCATCTAGCAAAAATATATATTTATTTAGACAAAGTTACAAAAAATAAAAACACATGAAAAACAATCAGCTAGACTAGAGCAGGCAAACGTTTCTGTTTCTTTTTCACATGCACTTTTTATTTTTTGCACTATGTCAAAATAAATATATAGTTTTGCTAGACAACAGCATCTGATGTTATATGCATATAATATTCAAGTGTTCTTGACACATTCTTCTCTATACTGGATGCACCTGTGATAACTCCTATCTAATGAGCACAACAATTATTTTTTCAACTTATAATTTTTTTTACAAATAATGTGTCAGCCAGGCCTTAATATCGACTATAGATCTCTAACCGAGAGTGCTGCAGTAGTTCACTTGGCTCCATTGTGATGTATATGTGTGTGTCCTCCGCATAGCAGTGGATCTCTACACTATGTTTCCAAATGATATTACCAAAGAAAAGCAAATATAATTTAAAGAGGAGTAGTCCTAGCATTAACCCCTGTGGAACACCATATTTCACCTTTGCGACATTAGAAGGTTCTTCATCTCCTTGAATGGACTGGTTCCTGTTACAATGTTGCCATTTTATGTTCTTTGATTTGTGTCAAGAAAATTTGTGAGCGCTACAGCCTTACAACCTTTTTCATACAGGGAAGGAAGAGAGATTGATGTATTTTACCTCTCTCTTCCTGGTAGCCAGTGTCCTATTAGCTTGACATTGCTAATACATTGATGACTGATGGCTTAAGGTTGTTTCAGTATAGCTGTTTCCCTATTGCAACAGTCTTCCCTGCCAGAAGCCATCAGAGGAGCACACTTCTATTGAATTCCTGCAGTTTGCCATTTCTGCCCTTATTCACAGAAAGGGGTAAAGCTGAGTTTTGGTGTGCATTCTGTGACGTTCCGTTCCCATCCAGTCCGTTTTCCCGGTTTTGTCATGTCCCTCCGTGTCTTGTTGGATTCCTTGTCCGTGTTTTCCCCTCTGCTTCAGGTTGGGCGTTTCCCCTCTGTTTCGCTCTCTTGATTTCCCACTTTAGTTTCCGCCTATCGCCTTCCCCGCTCGTTGCATACATTCCTCACCTTTGTGTGTAGCAATCACTCCCGGTTTCTTTCCGCACCTGTTCCTTATTGATTCCAATCTCACTCCCTTATTTAACCCACCTGCTGTCTCCCCTTCTTTGTCGGTTCATTACGTGTGTTACCGTTCTGACCCTGTTACAGTTTGTTAACTAACCTCACTCGTTGTTAATGCTTCTCGTTCTTGGTCCTGTGCTTGCTAATCGCTTGGTTGTGGGATTATATCCCCTTACAGCTTTTAGTTCACCTGAACTGTGGTGTGGTAGTTATTCTCCCCTGACGTTTTCTGTTTTGCATGCAGCTAACTTGTCTCCCTCTAACCACCAGCTGTCCCGGCTTCCATTCATCCGTTGCAGTGTCTGTTCCCCGTGTTTGTGTTTGTGTGTTGCGATACCTCCTACTCCAGCTCGTGTAGGACCCGCTGTGGAATTCAATCCTGGCTACCCTCCAGTTGTTCCTGTC
Source organism: Synaphobranchus kaupii (assembly GCA_029718625.1). Classification (NCBI taxonomy): domain Eukaryota; kingdom Metazoa; phylum Chordata; class Actinopteri; order Anguilliformes; family Synaphobranchidae; genus Synaphobranchus; species Synaphobranchus kaupii. The sequence goes on from CM056376.1 coordinate 122,776,088, forward strand.
CGGCCGTAGCTACCCCCACGTTCTACGGTTACGGTTCCGGGAACCCTGGAACTCAGCCAGCTCCAACCGGACCTACCTGAGCTACGCCACACCACCCAGCTCTGCCGAGTTTCGCCGGCTACCTACCTGTATTACCACTGTACCTCTGTGAGAACCTCCCGGTCCTTTTCCTACCTAAATTCCAAGATTAACTACCCTCTGCTTTCTGTCCAGTACCGGAGTAGTCGTCCCGGTCCAGTTCCAGTCCTGCCGTGGTGTGTAGTTCACCATCCATTAAGGTCCAGTTCCGGTTTGGAACAAGTTCCGTTCCTGTACCCGTTTCCTGAGTGGACCTCCCGGTCCAGTTCCTGTCCTGCCCTGGTGTGACGTTCACCACCTGTCCAGTCCAGTTCCGGCTTGGAACCCGTTCCGGAGTTCCAAGTCCAGCTCCGGCTTGGAGCAGTCCGTATCGGACGTTCAGCTACTACCCTGTGTGATACTGTGTATTCTCTTTCCCTGTACAGTTTTGGGACTACCCCAGCACTTAAATAAATACCCCTTCCTTTGATTCTGCCTCAGTCGTGCATTTAGGTCCAAACCTTCCCCAGGATCGTAACACATTCTCTGTTAATAGTCCTTTAGCATCCATAAGGCATTTACCATAGAATGGTTCAATGAGAGAATGGAGTACAACCCAATAAATGCCTTTGGTTAGATATGTCAGACATTTAAAAATCAGTTTGGGTCAGTGACTTGGTTTTGTATATTGTATGCTACATGGTACAGTACATCTAAATAAACCCTTTCCTTTAGTTTCATTAAATACTGAATTACCTAAATTGACTAAATACTCAATTACCAAGCTTAAAACTGACCCAGTAGTCCAGCTAAATGTATGTATAAAATGGCAATCGCAATATAAACAAACCTCCAATTGTCCTCAATAAGGTGTATCCATGTTAATTTGTAAAGCGGTAGACTAACTGGCAAACCATACAGTGGCACAGGGCATTAAGGGACAGCGTGACTTTGACTCTGTCACAAATTTGCATCTCTGAATAATGGAGGGGCTGAGATTGCTTCAGTTTTCCATGGCTCGGATGGTATGGGAGGCCTGCAAATTATTTAGGAATACAAATGCAAAAGCCTTCTACATGATCATCGCTCTGAACGGCTGCATGGAATTAAACCGAAGTGTCATGCCTAAGGACGGCTTATGCAATACGAAATTCCATTTGGGCCGTTCGCCGCACACTTGTTCCTAGGGAGTGAATTTGTGGCCAATGTTTTATTAATTGTGGCTGCGGCTTACGAGCCTCTCGCCTTCTTGTGTTCAAAAGGGCTTAGAGTCCTCCTGGCAGCATGGAAAACAATTTTCCCACAAAAGACAACAATAAAAACAAAAAGCATAATTTCAGTGTGGGCAACACCAGAGCATGACTGATCATTACTTTTTCCACTTCGAGTAGCTCTGCTCCTTTTGAAATAATCTCTCTCTCTCTCTCTCTCTCTCTCTCTCTCTCTCTCTCTCTCTCTCTTTGTGGAATGGGATATTGCTTTTCTAATCTTGCCAAGGAGGGGAACTATTTGTGCAGTGCTTCTCGACTGGGTTTGCTCGCACTGATACAGGGGGCCGACTGTAGCTCTGTTTGAATGCTTCTGCTACGTTTTATGGAATGGAGGTCGAATGAGGGGCAGTTGACAATGCAATTTATGGCGCGACAGACACCGGTTCATTAAAACCCAATTAAGAGTTTGAAGCAGTGCGAGTGTTTCTGACAACTGTCTTTGGTGCACCTGGTGTGCCTGTGAAACAGCTGTTGTGCTGGGTCACAAATCAGCACACTGAAACCAGTGGGGTTTTAGTGACGAAAACACCATATTGAGGGCCTTTCACAATAGCGTTGTAAATCAGAGCGCAGACGGCCTCCATTTACACCTCTTCCAGAGTTCGAGACCGAAGCTCACCATGGGCCCAGCCCCACCCCCCTCTTGCCCCTCAAGCTGCCAGATGCCTGACAGATTGCTCGGCTCTCTGGGGCAGTCCTGGCAAGTCAAGTTCGCTGACCCGCCGGATCGGGAGACTGCACATCGCATCCAGGTGCCGCTCGCCGCTCGACGGGCTCGCTTCACAGGGACTGAACGCATCGCGGAGCGTGGCGCAATCTCACCTTGCTTGTTTTCACCCTTGTGATATTGCTCTTCGGTCGAAAGGCACTCTGGGATTTGGTAAGCACAGTGGGGGGGAAAAATCCTTGGAATTAGGTGGATTTAAATTTCAAAGGCAGCACAGTTGACAGTGCCGAGTGGCCGGGATAAGGAATGGGAATATTAATCCTGTTGTCACGTAAACGAGAAAACAAAGCAAAAAATACAAAAAAGAGAAACAAATCTCCAAATATAACATACTCTGTCATTACACAGGAGGAAAATATGACGGGGAAAGAAAGCGAGGAAAAACTCATTTAAAATGACAGCGGATTTAAGTTTGGGGGAAGTGGCATGGACCGGTTTTGAATATTAAACAGTGATTTGATATGCAGCGCATAGACACAGCACAGCGGCATCTGGAGTCCATATTTATAAAAAACTACAGCGCCAAAATGAAATCACTATCTAGTAACTGTGCATTACAACACATTAAATATTAAGCATCGGGGCTTCATCCAGGGACAGTAGTGCACTTAGCCTATTTTATTAATATACTGTTCTCATCAGCTCGACGGCAAAGCCTTCTGTCCAAATTGCTATGCACCAATACATTTTAAATGATCTGAAGGTAAACCTGTGAGGTAATGAAAAAATATACATGTCTTAATATGGCATGGGGGCTGGATGGATCACTGTTTAAATAGTGCTTAGGGTAATGATGAAGTATTGAGAGGATGTTCTCAGGTAAAGCAGTTTTAGTGCTTGCTTGAATATACAATGTTTATTTTTACTACCCGTATGTGTTAAAACATAAATCAGCTTTTATGTGTCTGCTTCAAGAATCCTCCAACTAAATAAATCCCTTTGCTTTTTCCATTTTATAAATTGTAAGGAAAAAAACGGATTTAATAAACAACTCTAATTCGCATATGATTATAACAGATTGCGGCTGAAAGAATGGATAATTTATCGCCGGGGGAAAAATATGTCATACAGTGTTAATTACTCTTGTAATACCTACTATCTCAAAAAAAATAAATACGTGTTGTTTTTAGGCATGTTTTAGGACAATGTAAGACAAAAATCTCTAATTTAAAAGAACAAAATAACATTTTTAATTGAATTCCAGTATGTTATTGTACGTAGGTACAGTCCAAATAAAGTAAAAGTGTTCATTCTGTGAACAGCCTAACAAGAACACTATGCATGATAAATAAGAAACAACTCTCACAAAGTACAACTTGCTCAGCTAAGTCTGTGTAACTGCTTGGCTCACATGATTATGTGAGATGTGTTACATTTGCTATTTCATTAAATTTATTTATCTTCTTTGCCAAACTATTTTTAATTTTTTTTAAAATTATTTAGTTGATATTTGATATCCCCAAACACCAAATGATGTGCTGTGGCCATTCTAGCGTTAAATGCAAAGTTTGCTGATTTTTACCAGCTGATGGCTGCCACACAGTTGACAAGTGTAGTAATCCAGAAGAGCTTATCGTTGCAAGAAACTGTGACGATTGGCTTAGACAGCTTCGGAGGTCATGGTGTTCACATTGAAACTGTGCATGTGAGTTCTGTAACTTTACAAAAAAATAAAAATATATGTCTGTGAAGAGCAAGCTGTGTAGTTTAGTTGTGCTGGGATTCCTATAAGATCCTTCCTCCAGGGCAAGCTTCTCTAAAACTACACACTGGGCTCATTAATGGGCCTCAGTCTAGATAGTATACAGTAAATTTGCTCTGATTGGACCCTCAGGGATATTGTCCTTGCATGTGTGAGCTTGTTTGGAGACAGTAGTATCTGCATTTATTGTGTTTCCATCAGATTGTCATCTCTGCCAAAACAGGCACACTCCTTTCATCAAGGTTTCAGTATAGCAAGACTGTTAGGGAACTGGGACTGCAACTCGGTTCAGTTTTCAGCTGGGTCGCTTGCCGTAAGGTACTTAATCGGATTTGCTTCAGCGAATATCCAATCTCTCCCTTTGACCCCAGATAACACGTTATAATTAATAAAAAAAACGAAATATTGAAGTTTAAACATGTTGCATGCTTTTTTGCTTTTGGGTACAGCCATTTTTCATTGTCTTTGCTTTTTCTAAATTCTTTGGCAAAGAGTATTGTATTAAATGCAAGTTTAAAACCAGTGAGGACATGGTAAACCCACTAAGTGGCTTTTGCATATTTATTATATTATATTTGCATATACACCTGCTCTCCACTTCCTGTTGTAATATTTACATCCCCCTTTGAGTTTTTTTCGCTCTTGCTGACTGTTTTACTGTTTATAGAATATGCTTAGCAATAATGTTCAAATGTGGACATTCAACATATTTCCAAACAATTGTTTCCAATCAGTTGCAGGTATGGTCATGCTCCATTTATGGAGGAACAACAAATAATTACATAACTCATTTCCTGAAGCTGGCACAGTAGGTAACTGCCATTGATTGGATAAGTAAAAAATATAGGGCAGTTTCTTTGTATGTTGGGTGAATGGAATAAAAGGCAGGTACAAAATAATTTCAAGTTGAGTAAATGACACATTGCGCTCAATGAAATAGATTTGGCTAAAAAGCATAGGGTAAGGTAAGTGAGAACAGCGGGTGGCCATGTTGAACTTTACTTATTTGCTTGACCAAAACCCACAGCATGGGTGGCTAACATACTTTTACATTTAGCATATTATTCATATGCTGTGTATCAAATACTGGAGCAATTCATATCAGGTAAATTGCTCATGGGTACAACGACAGCTCCACTTAGGAAATTAACCTGAAATATTTTGCTTAAACGTTCTCTGACTCCCACACTCCAATCTGAACTAATGCAACAGAGCTACTTAACAGAAATCCCAAATCCAGACTCAATAGTAGATTGTTTATTGGAGTCACCAATAATTGTCTATATTGCATTCCTTTTGTACAGAAGTCATTTAACTCCTTTGCGACGGCCCTATTAAAAATGGTTCGAATTCGAACCATAGCGTCATTTGGTCTCTGCTATTGGTTAACCGTGGATTTGCGGTAGTTTTCATTTGAAAATGTTTTGGATAGTCAGCCAATGATTGCACAGATATTCTTGGCTGTGTGACGTGGTTCATTTACGCTGCACTGTTGACGCGCAATACGTCTTTACAAGCCTTTCCGAAATGGCTTCGGCCAGTGGTAAACGCCGGTTTACTGCAGACGAAGTTGCTGAAATATGCACTATGCGCAACGATGATAATGACAGTGACTTTGATTCTGAACATGGAGGAATGGAAAGTGGAGAAGAAAGTGAAAGTGAAACGTATTGCGCATCAACAGTGCAGCGTAAATGAACCACGTCACACAGCCAAGAATATCTGTGCAATCATTGGCTGACTATCCAAAACATTTTCAAATGAAAACTACCGCGAATCCACGGTTAACCAATAGCAGAGAGACAAATGACGCTATGGTTCGAATTCGAACCATTTTTAATAGGGCCGTTCTAGTCGCGAAGGAGTTAAAATACTTTTAGTCATACTACTCTGTCTTGTCAAGTGATTTTCCATTCTAGACTGGAACACTTCTTCATGGTGGTGGTCATGACAGAAGTGTGCGTGTGTTTATTTAATTATTTTTTTAATCATCCACATCCTCTCACACAGTGCTGAATAGATTGACCTCCACACTATATATTTGCAACTGTGTTGATGTTTTGAATATATTTTGCTGACTGTATAACAGCTACAATGGCAACATATTTGTGTGTGTGTAGGATTCATTTTAATACGGACCTGGAAGTGCAGCATTTCTTATGGCCTCCACATGTAAAGCAGCTTTTCTTTTTCTTCTTTCGATTCCAAGTGATCAATATAGGATCAAATAAAATCCAAAGGTGTGCATGAACACAAATGCCCTATGAATAAGCAATATAAAGTCAATTTATGGCCACAAAAGTCACATCGTGCATGACCTTTAAACCTGTGAATAAAACATTGCCATGGAATTCTCAGGCAACAATTATCTGGTGCTTCTAAATGAGCATGTGACACATTTGCCTTTGTCTGTTTCATTTCCACTGAAACAATTTGTCATCCCACCGTTTGTATATTAAATAATTAAAATTGCTCCCAAAATCCTGGAGGGATTACACACTGCCATGTACATGGTTTGATTTTACACCCAGTGAACCTACTTCCAGAAGAGTGCCTCATTGTGAATCAAGAACTGATTTCTACTGTCCCGTTTATCCATAACCTTTTGTTTGGCTTTGCCATGCTTTGAACATGCTTTCACGTTTTTTGCAAGTGAAATTTCGGATATCTTATTTTTAATTTCCATTGGCTTGCATTAAATCACCATTTGTCCATTGATTCACATCAATGCACAGTTTGGTAAGAGAAAGGACAAATGATTGAACCTATGCCAATATGAATTGTTGCTAACTACTATGTTTTGTAAAGAAAAGTTCCATGCAAAACACATAACCGAATTGTTTTGTCTTCCAGACAGATTTGCGGAATATTCACAGTGATATAAATTGCTGGTGAACCTGGCTTCCTCCCATAAGAAGACCCACAGGAAACGCGCATGTGTTCTCTGCAATCTGTCCAATGATTTTGGCTGGAGCAGCCAGATGGTGGCGTTCCATTCATGTTATACGGACAGCTGGCACTTGGGAAGCTCACAAATAAAAGAAAGCATGCATATGTAATATTTATCTCTGAGAAAAAAAATTCACTGCTTTCTATTCCACTTGCTGTGACAAGTTGCAACAACCATGAGTTGTAGTGCATTGAAAACACAGTGTCCACTACCCGGCAGTGAAGTCAGACTGTCTGTGTATTATTTAAATGGCTTCAGTGTGTGACTGTAGTCACTCATAACTTGACCAATTTCACTTTAAGGTGTAGTAAAGATACTTGGAACAATGGCGTTTCAAAAAATATATGTATAATAAAAAGGAAAAACGATCTCAGTGTCTTTCAAAGCAGAACATCTATGTTTCTTCTCGCCAAACCCGAACAGATTCACTGGCTCGTGTAATGCGTTTCATTTTTCATACATATCCCCCTGCTTTCTGACATTTTTCGGCCGAATTTTTTCAATCTCAGGATGGCCATTTTCCCTTGTTGTGGAAGATCGTGGATGGGGGCTGTGCATGTACGTGGGGGGTAAACATTTAATTATTGATTGTCATCTTGGGATATGGTGCTTGAAAGAGAGGGCTATTTTTCAGCAAGGAATGGCATTTTCCCAGGAAAGGGGGAAGCTACAGTCTTCTATGCCATGTTTGATCTACATATGCTACTGACAGAGCTATTACATCTCCGGATTTTGGTACAAGCACATTTCCTTATATATCACAGAACCCCCCAAAAAAGCTCCACCCGTTTTCTCCCACTTTATCCCTCCTCATCTTGGAGGATGGAAATGCATTTATTTTTTAATGAACTTAGTCTGGATTGTGTGTGAAAAAGTTGATCGGATAACTTATCGGAGGCTGATTCAATAGGAGACCACTGCTCTAGGGACTTCATGTAGCTGGCACAGAGACATATTTACTACAGACCAGATGGAGACTATGCTAATAGCTGAATGGGCATCAAAGGAGGGGAAAGGGGAGAGGGGTACATAATGACCTGGGCCGCCCTGCCTGCGGCTATGCGACCGCGGGGCTGCCGTGTGAAACAGACTCCCCTCCATTCATCCCCACCCGGTAACAATTGCTCAAATTAAGTTAACACAGATGCATGTTTATAAAGCAGCGGGGTAGCTTTTGTGCTCTGTCTGTTTATAGAGGTATTATTATTTCAGCGTGTGGATGCGTTTATAAAGCACTGCTCCTTCTCCTTGGATAAAACAAACATGGGAGTCGGGGCAATGCTGCTTAATTCTGTCTTGACATTGGCTGGCTTTCTCCTCACTCTTTTTCCTCGCGTAAAAGGTATTTGTATTGTGTGGTGGCACCCGCCATCTCATGTGCTTTGTATTTAGGACTTACAGCAGCATGAACAACACTCAGTAACTTGTCACCATGAAAAAGCTATTCTATAGTTCTTTTTTTTTTTTTTTTTTAAACAGATATTTTGGTTAATATGCATAGCACAGGCTGGCTTCCAAATGTTACTTTTGACCCAGATACATATTAAAAATTTCTCAAACAATGCGAGTTAAGTAACTTTATCAAGACAACTATAGGAGTTAAAACCTGTCACCTTCAGAAAGCAGGGTCAGCTTAGTCACTATGTCACAGTACACATTTGTCCTAGTTGTAGTGTATTATGTCACACGTAGTTATATAACTAAGTCTTTTTTTTTTAATTTGTCATGCATTGTACATACTTATGCTTTTTTTTTTTTCATTTTTCCAGAATGGCATTATGACATAAATGTTGAGTGCTGTCTAATGACTAAGTTCGTTTCAGAACAATTTATGTTTTTTGAACAACAAGCCCTTATGGGAAAATAATATACTGCAGTATATTGTACATATATCAAAATTATCTTCACAATATATTTAAAATATACTACAGTATATTACATTTCCATATGGGAGATTTCAAAGAACTGTATTTTACAATGCCCTGGCACATGTAAAATTAGGAAGCATTTTCTATATGAATTAACAATCGAATATTTAGTTTAGCTAGCTGCCTGACATTCTTAAGAAGATTTTGTTTGTATTATGACAGTAGGTAGTTATCTACTTTTCTACCGTGCAATCTGTGTGAAGGTTTTTAGATGAGAATCCATAAAGTTGGATAGCTGTCAGCTGTGCTATGTTATAGCCAAAGTAATTAGAAATAGCAATTTACTAGCTAATGCAGACAAATGTCAGTTTATAGAATATTAATCTTGTTTGACTTCGATGGTTGTTGAAAATTGTGGAAGATGATTATACAGGTAATCAGAGTAATTGCTTTAGAACTATGAAAATTGATCCTCAGAAAATTGAGGCATTCTTAAAATCGTAAAGAATATAGTTCAAAGCGCATAGTCGAAACCAATTATGGAGGAAAACTCAGATCTATGGGATTTGATGTGGGCCACATGCCTGCTGATAAACTGCCTGTGCGAGTCTATCCAAGAATGCCTTAATAAAAACACACAGTGAAAAACACATTTTAGGGCAAGCTATATGAAATGTATCTGAGGCAATATATAAGATTATACTGGAACACAAAACATGTAACTTATTTGTAAGAATCCAATCTGGGTCCCCTGTGCTACTGTTTGTCTATAAATATGGAAGCCTCATTACACGATACATGGTATATGATGTTCAGTGTATATGCATTTAAATTACATTTTATTTATTTAAGCTGTCTTGAGTTTCTTAGCAAACTCCCACTCAGATTGGCAGTAACAGAAAGCTAGCTATTAAAACAATGGATTACTTGTATAATGAACAATTGCTTTTTTTAAATAACACTCTAAGGGACATGGTGAATTTGCCATTATTATTTTTTAAACCTCTGAGAAACAAACACAAAGAAGTAGAAGATATGAATATGCACATGGCCTCGTTGCTTACTGATATTTTCTTATGGTTTCTTCTTACAGAGGCTGACAAAATGTCACAGTCTTAGTTCTACACACTCAGGCAGCTCCTACTAGAGTAAAAAAATTGAAAGCAGGCTCCAGCCTTAAGTACAAATGACACGGCTACCACACAATCAACAAACTGCACTGGGATGAAACCTTAAATAAAGGATTGATTACCATTCATACGTTGGTGAGGAAATTAATTCCATCCCAGTTGAGCTGATCACATTTTTCAGCAGGCTCTGGGTTATCAAAGAGATCCGCATGCAGTGCAAATGACCCAGACTGTGGCAATCATTTTCACTTTCCCAAAAGATTAAATATCCCAGTTCCGGGATATATCCTGACTTCTGACGGCTCTCTATTAAGACAAAACAAGAAATACTAATGAAGCTTAGTGGCCTAACCCTCTGGACTTTCTGTGGCCGTTGTGTTTGATAAGGTTGCCAGTTGCTAATAATTCCTCAGACCCACAGTGGCAGTGATGAGCCGTGACCTAATTGTGTTTATTTATTATCACTTGCTTCCTCGCAGGGAAATTGAATTTACAAGATTCAGAGAACACTTTTTGCATGGCAGGGCAGGCCTTGCATTAGAAGCTACAGAAGCTTTTTACTGCTGTTAAAATTTATCTTCTCAATGTAAGAAAATGGGACTACTATTTTCTATCCAATGCCAAGGTATAACAAAAGCCTGTTTTTTAATGAGATCTACACTATTTGTCCTTCTCTTGGTGCTTGTTTGAATGATTTGAAACTTGCCTCATTGTGTAAGAATGCACACAGTAAAGAAAAAAATCAGTTTGTTCACAGGATACCAGTGGCATGTTTTCCTGAGCCTAAGCAACAATAGTGAGATTAAAGGGTAAGTACACTCTAGATCACTTTTTTTTCGCTGTAAACGTGTTTGTATGCCTACCTTATAATGAAATTATTCATCCATTCCGTTATTTCAACAATTCTGAAATAATATTGTATATCAAAAGAAACTGGTAGAAAAGCGTCTTTGTGCTGTCCCTAACGGTTGAAATTTCCTTTCTGCTCCCCACACTGCCCCAACCCCAGTCATGACCACAGAGTACCTCTTTGGAGGTACCTCTATGTCATATGGATAATTGTTGTCACCCACAACGGAAACAGCCGGCACCTGATTGGTTAGACCCACTAAGTTTATTTAATTTCGGCTCCACATTTTGAAACCGGAACAACACGGCGTCCTGTTCATACACTCTCTTATTCCACCTAAATAGTCCACAAAAATATGTTTCTGAAAATATTTGAGGTGAGAAATAGGCCATGCGGTTGCTGAATCTTGATTCGTATTTGATGTGCAACGTCTAGTTTGACAGTTTGATCCGAGTTATATGAAATCATTTGTAGCCTACAATGTACGTTCATTTATGCAAATGACGATAGACACAACTCTTCCGCCCCCACAAAGTATTTTTCTTAATTGTGTAGTAGGCACAGACAGGCTGAGACAGTGGGTGTACTTACTCTTTAACTAATTAAAACATAATGGACATTTTTCATAGTCGTAATTCAACAAGAAATGCAGTTACTTGAAACATTTGGGTGGTAACAAGTGCCAGTTAGTAAGAAAAAATTTGACTATTCTGATAAAATGGCAAAAAGTACAACCTTCCCCCACAAGCCAAAAGTGGCTCAACCTCACTCTAAAACAAGAGAGAACTGAAATGTTACGTTTTCAGTTTTTATTAGTTTTGCATACTGTACTTAGCTACAGGTAGCAAGTGTCGAGCACTGGTATTTGAATATTGGAACTGTCATAGGAATAAGAAAAACACAGGAATACCTAATGACGAGAACAGGTCATTCAGCCCATCTAGGTTCATTATTTACCTACAGACAAAAGAGGACAGCAAATAAAGGATCACTGTGATACTCTCAGACTGGAGAGTATCTGATCATCAGCTAAAAATACTTTGAACAAACAATACATTCTTACTTTGATTACTGCTGATCATTTTGCCTTCTGGTATTTTTCAGTAGTTACACACTGCCTTGCTTGGGCCTTGTGTCCCAACCACATGAATCATGTCAGAACATCCCTCACAACAATGAATACTTAAGTACTACTTATAATGAAAAATACACAACAAATCATGTTCTGTTTGTTTCGGGGTGGAGGTGGGTGTTACTTGCAGTGAGGGAATTTTTCCCCAAAGCTGAATTGATTATTCCCCTACATTGTAAAAGTTAACATAACACAAACTCTGTTTCCTATCTGTCCCGAGGTGATTTTAAGTCCCATAGCCAAGCACTCTATAGCTTCAAATAATCTTTCTAGCCAAAGAGGAAAATGGGTAGGCATATAATCATATGTAATGTTGTTAGATGAGCCAAGACACTTTCTCTCTGCAAAAGAATGAGACGGGATATAAAATAGCTCATAAGCCAGGACAACATTTGTTTAACAAATGGATCCACGTGTTCCAAATGCATTTGCTCATAACCATGCAAACTCCACTCACACAGTGTACTCGCTAACAGGTGAATAGCGAAGTACCCAATTCACTCATTGCATAACTGTAGGGCTCTGAACCATTCGTCATTAAACCGTAAACCACCAAATGCCTAAAAAGACCACATATATGCATAATACAAGTAAATCTGTAATCATTTTTTATTATTATTTTTTAAATATAAAATAAATATATAATGCATATACAGACGTGCTCAAATTTGTTGATACCCCTGGTAAAGATGGGTAAAAAGGGTTATACAAAATTTACCGTTTGGTGAATTAGCTTAATCTCACACTGAAAAAATGAGAAAAATCCAACCTTTAATTAACGTTCATTTATTATGAAAAATAAAAATCCCTCATCAAGAAATAATAATTTTTAACAAAACCACGTAGGCCACAATTATTGGTACCCCTGCATTTATATATTGAATAAAGTAATAATTTTTAATATTTGGTCGCATATCTTTGCATGCCATGACTTCCTGATGTCTGTGACCCAACAAAATCAAAAGACTCTTGATATCTTATTTCCAGGTACTCTTACAAGCAATACTAACCTCTCTGCATTTGAATGAATCTCTATGGGGATGGGGGGGGTCCAGATTAAGATGTAAATTACGCTGAAACAGTATGGAACACATGGTTGGATACATGGCTGTAAGTCCTCAGGGGTCTGATGTATCATACAAGCCTCAAATCATCACTCTGCTGCCAGATTTGCAGGAGATATGGATGGACCACTTTAAAGTTATACTATGTAGTTTAATTGTAACCAACTCGTTCTTTGTTTACATTCAGATTTCTCCCCAAAAAACATTGTACTATATGTTAGTTACCAGACCTGATGTTTGTATTTAACAGTTATGTCATAAATGTCCTTACACTTCAACACACGCGACAGTCCCATTATGTTTTACTGGCTCCACTACTTCATTCCAATTCCTGCCTCCTGATAGCTTTCATCCCAGTCAGCTATAGCATTCCCTACAGGTAAGTAAAATACAGCAACAATGAAGACTGTAGATCTGTAAAATATGGAAAGGACCAGATTAAACTCAATGGGTGACTTGTAGCCAATACGAAAGATTGTGTTCACGGAGCACAATGCCACTCACAAGCCAAATTTTGTTTATTGGCCTCCTTTTCTGTTTCAAAATGTTTCAATCCTCTCAAGAACAAATACCTGAACTCCCTGATGACTCTAGAATGTAGGTTGGGCGTGGGACTCTAAAATTACCGGCTGTAGGCGTCCCTGGACGAGCAGGTTCTGCCAGTGTGGGACTTAAAAACAGAAGAGACTAGCCACTTGATCACACAGAGGCTAGGGGATAATGACCGTACTCTACCTTAGGTTTGCTAATGATGCAATCGGTAAATCGCCACACCCTCCCACCCCCTTCTCACGTTGCAAAATATGCTCTTTATGGATGTCGTGAAAGGATTAAAGGCAGGATTCACATCAATGGAATGTAGTGTCCGCTGTTACAAAATCACCTTTTGTCACTTTAATCCAAACGGCGAATGCATCATAAGAAAACAGAGCAGTGGCCTGATATTATAAACTTTGCTTTACCCCCCTCCCCACCTCCTCTCTCTGTCCTGTACTCAGGCTCTTTGGGTTTAGTCTCATAACAAAGTGACAACATAACTTTTACAGCCTTTGATTGGTGCTCAGTAGTTAAGGAAATTCCTTTTGATAGGCTGTCAGCACTGTCTCTCGAAAAGGAAGAGGAAGCTGGGATATATAGCCAAACGTATCGAGTATAAATCCAAGGAAGTTGGATTACATGCATAATGTATATACTCCTGTAATATAATACCTTTGTCAGACCACATTTAGAGTACTGTGTGCAGTTCTGGGTACCCTACTACAATAAATATATTGAGGATCTGGAGAAAGTTCAAAGAAGGGAGGTTCAGTAGAGTGAGGGGGCATAGATGGAAATTAGAAAAGGTCAATTTCGCACAAAGATCAGGAAGTATTTCTTCACACAGAGAGTAGTCACTGTGTGGAATAGCTTGCTAGGTCATTGTGGTAGGGGGGCGTGGTTTTAGGCGCTGTCTGCAAGAGAGAGAGTGAGCTCGGGTGGTTTGTGGAACCGGCACAGCTGGCGGAATTCAGGCAATTGGTGACGTATGATTATTGTGGATTGAATCACTTAACCAATTGCCTTGATTGTTCGACAGTGAGCCTGGAGTATAAAAAGGAGACTTCCGCGAGGAAAACGGGAGCTTGACCTGGAGAACAGGGAGTAGAGTGTGTGGCTGCGGGTATAGCAGTGAACGGAAGGGCTTGAAGCAAGCACACGGAGAAACCGGCTGAGAGAGCCAATTGTGGGGGGGGAAACAATAAAAACCCTCGAACGAACTAAAGTGTCCGACTCTTCTCTGGAGCGGTGGCACTCACCTTGCCACAGTGGTGGCCCGTACGGGGAGAGGAAGAGGGAAGAGTTTAATAAATAAAAAAACGAAGATGGATCACACCGAAGAACAGCCGGAGCAGCCCTCATCGGTAGTAGCGCTGGGAAGAATGCTGGAGGGCATAGCTGCCATGCAGGAGCGACAGTCCGCGGCTCATGCAGAGCAGATGGAAGCCCTGCGTGTGCAGTCTAGCCTCCAGACCCAGGCGCTGCTACAGCTGGCTGCTTCCGGCGATTCAGACTCTCGGGGAAGGCGGAGCGTCTCGTCCCCAAAATTCCACCTCCCGAAGATGACCGGGGACGATGACGCTCAAGCTTTCCTCGAGGCGTTCGAGGTGGCAGCGGAGGCGTGCAGGTGGCCACTGGGAGAGTGGTCCATACGCCTCCTGCCCCTCTTGTCAGGGGAGGCGCAGCAAGCTGCGCATAGCCTGTCGCCAGCCGCTAGGGCGGACTTTCAGAATGTAAAGAAGGCGGTCCTTGACCGAATGGCTTTCAGCCCGGAGGACCACAGACGGCGCTTCCGGGAGACCACCCTGACGGAAGAGGACCGACCATTCGCGTACGCCCAGCGGCTGACGGACATGGCGAGGCGCTGGCTCCGGCCAGAAATCCGCTCTGCTGCTGGAATAGTGGAGCAGGTGGTCCTGGAGCGGTTCATCGCGGGGCTGCCAGCGGCGACAGCCAACTGGGTGCAGTGCCATCGCCCCACCAACCTAGATATCGCCGTCACCCTGGCTGAGGACCACCTGGCACAACAACCCTTCGCCCAGCAACAGAAACCGGAGCCGGCGCCCCGAAAGAAATATCCCACTCGTTCCTTTCACTCTCCAGTTTCCCGTCCCCAAAACCCCCATTTCCCCATGCCTAATCCCCCTGTGTTTTCTCCCCACTCAGGCTCAGTGGCGGTGCAGTCCGGCCCTCAGGGAGCTCCTCAAACAACTGGACCGGGGTGTTGGCGGTGCGGACAGCCGGGCCACCTGCGCCGCGATTGTCCACTCATGGAGGTGGGGCAGGTGGTCCGTATTGTCGGCCCGCCCCCCTCCGCTCCCGATCCAGACGGGGCGTACTGCATTCCGGTAAGGGTGCAAGGGAGTGAACACCGGGCGCTGTTGGACTCAGGGGCTATGCAGACCATGATCCAACAGAGCCTGGTTCGACCAGAGGCTTTGGTGGCGGCACATTGGATAACTATTAGGTGTGTGCATGGGGACGTACACAAATACCCTTTAGTACCAGTGGAAATTCGCATCAATGATAAAAAGCATATTCTAGAGGCTGCGGTTAGCTCCCGCCTCTCGCACCCTCTGATTTTGGGCACAGATTGGAAGGGGTTTAAACAGGTAGCTGAGAAGCTGATGGGGGTGCGATCACGACCGCTAGGGAAGTGTGAGGTGTGTGCAGTTGACAGTGGTGACGCGGGGTCGTCCGACACTGCCGAGGGGGGGGCAGCATCGGGAGAGCCTCCGGTAGAGACTCCCCAGGTGCCGGTATTCCACCCCGTGGAGGATTTCCCACTCGCTCAGTCTCGTGACGACACCCTACGCTTCGCCTTTGACCAGGTGATATATGTTGATGGCCAGCTGGTGCACCCGGACGCTGCACGCTCTCACCCATATTTTGTCATTCTTAGGGACAGATTGTATAGAGTGTGTCGTGACACTCAGACAGGTGAGGAAACGACCCAGTTGTTGGTACCTAAAAGCCGTCGGGAAATGGTTTTCCAGGCGGCTCATTACAACCCCATGGCTGGTCATTTAGGGTATGAAAAAACACTAACCCGGATAATGGCCCGTTTTTATTGGCCGGGCATTTGGGCGGACGTACGTCGGTGGTGTGCGTCTTGTGCAGACTGTCAGCTAGTGAATTCCCCGGCCATCCCAAAAGCGCCGTTGCGCCCTCTACCGTTGATTGAGGTCCCTTTTGATAGAGTGGGCATGGACCTCATCGGGCCATTTGACAGGAGCACGCAGGGATACCGATTTGTATTAGTTCTCGTGGATTATGCAACCCGGTATCCCGAAGCAGTGCCGTTACGTAATATCTCAGCCAAGAGTGTTGCGCAGGCATTGTTCCAGATAATCTCCCGCGTCGGAATCCCGAAAGAGATTCTAACGGATCAAGGCACTTCATTTATGTCACGCACATTACGCGAATTGTACGAATTATTGGGTGTTCAGTCCATTAAGACCAGCGTGTACCATCCGCAAACGGATGGTCTCGTTGAGCGTTTTAATAGGACTTTGAAATCTATGATTCGAAAGTTCGTACACGATGATAGCCGAAATTGGGATAAGTGGCTAGTTCCGCTATTGTTTGCAGTGCGAGAGGTTCCCCAGGCCTCCACGGGATTTTCTCCCTTTGAACTGTTGTTCGGTAGAAAACCACGGGGTGTCTTGGACCTAGTTAAAGAAAGCTGGGAGGAGGGTCCAAGTCCCAGTAAGAATGAAATTCAATACGTTATGGACCTACGCGCAAAACTCCATACACTGGGTAGATTGTCACGGGAGAATTTGCTCGAGGCTCAGGAACGTCAGCAGAGGCAATACAATAAAGGAACTAAGCTACGGCAATTTTCACCGGGAGATAAAGTCCTGGTATTGCTCCCGACTTCCAGCACGAAATTACTCGCCAAGTGGCAAGGACCCTTTGTGGTCACACGACGAGTGGGGGAAGTCGATTATGAGGTGGAGCGATCTGATAGAGAGGGGGCGAAACAGATTTATCATCTCAATCTATTAAAAGCATGGAAAGAGGTGGTACCGGTCTCCCTGGTTACGGTAGATCAGGAAAGAGATGAGCTGGGGCCAGAGGTACCAAATTCTACCAATCAAACCTCACCCCTTTCAGATAGCCATCTCTTACCGAATCAGAGGGCGGATCTTGCCTTGTTGCAAAAGCGGTTTGCGGATGTGTTTTCCCCTCTACCAGGTCGCACTAACCTCATACACCACCACATTGAGACGACCCCGGGCGTGACGGTGCGTTCACGGCCCTATAGATTGCCGGAACATAAAAAGAGATTGGTTCAGGCAGAAATAAAGACAATGCTGGAATTGGGGGTAATAGAGGAGTCTAACAGTGCGTGGAATAGCCCCATCGTGCTAGTAGGTAAGCCTGATGGATCTATTCGGTTCTGTGTAGACTATCGTAAGGTGAACGAAGTGTCACGTTTTGATGCCTATCCAATGCCTCGGGTCGACGAGCTCTTGGATCGGCTGGGTACAGCTCGTTTTTTTTCGACACTGGATTTAACCAAGGGCTACTGGCAGATTCCCTTGTCTCCAGAGTCCAAGGAAAAAACGGCTTTCTCCGCTCCGGACGGGTTATACCAATTCCGGACACTTCCGTTTGGGTTATTCGGGGCCCCTGCCATTTTTCAACGTCTGATGGACAGGGTGCTGCGTCCGCATGCTGCTTTCGCTGCAGCCTATCTGGATGACATTATCATCCACAGCAGCAGCTGGGCTCAGCATGTGCGGCATGTGGGGGCGGTGCTTGAGTCCCTGAGACAGGCGGGGCTCACGGCTAACCCAAAGAAGTGTGCAATTGGCCGGGCGGAGGTACGGTATTTGGGGTACCACTTGGGAAGTGGACAGGTGCGGCCTCTAGTGGATAAAACCGCAGCGATTGCGACCTGTCCCCGACCCAAGACAAAAAAAGAGGTGAGGAGGTTTTTGGGACTGGCCGGCTACTACAGGAGGTTTATTCCTGCTTACTCAGAGCTGACCAGTCCCTTAACCGACTTGACTCGGAAAGGTGCCTCAGATCCGGTCCAGTGGACGGAGCTGTGCAGGCAGGCGTTTGAGCGAGTTAAAGAAGCTCTTTGTGGGAAACCGCTCCTGTTCACCCCTAATTTCTCTCTCCCCTTTAATTTGCAGACAGACGCATCGGACAGAGGGCTGGGGGCCGTTTTGACTCAGCAGGTGGAGGGGCTCGACCGACCAGTGCTGTATATTAGCAGAAAGCTCTCGCAGCGGGAAGCTAAGTACAGCACGGTAGAAAAAGAATGTCTGGCCATTCGGTGGGCGGTCGGGTCTCTCCGGTATTACCTACTGGGTCGCTCATTCACCCTCTGCTCGGACCATGCTCCCCTCCAGTGGCTTCACCGCATGAAGGATACCAACGCCCGAATCACTCGTTGGTATCTGGCTTTGCAGCCTTTTAATTTCAAGGTGATTCATAGGCCGGGAGCGCAGATGGTGGTGGCTGACTTTCTCTCTCGCCCGGTGGGGTCGGAGGGGGGGGGGGAGGGGGTTGGTCATCGGCCGGATGGCTTCCCGGCCTAAGGCGGGCGGTGGGGGTATGTGGTAGGGGGGCGTGGTTTTAGGCGCTGTCTGCAAGAGAGAGTGAGCTCGGGTGGTTTGTGGAACCGGCACAGCTGGCGGAATTCAGGCAATTGGTGACGTATGATTATTGTGGATTGAATCACTTAACCAATTGCCTTGATTGTTCGACAGTGAGCCTGGAGTATAAAAAGGAGACTTCCGCGAGGAAAACGGGAGCTTGACCTGGAGAACAGGGAGTAGAGTGTGTGGCTGCGGGTATAGCAGTGAACGGAAGGGCTTGAAGCAAGCACACGGAGAAACCGGCTGAGAGAGCCAATTGTGGGGGGGGAAACAATAAAAACCCTCGAACGAACTAAAGTGTCCGACTCTTCTCTGGAGCGGTGGCACTCACCTTGCCACAGTCATGTAGTAGGGAAATAAACTCTGGGGGTTTTCAAGACCAGTCCTGATACAATACTACATCATATCTAGTTTGTAGGAAAATGGTGATCACTCTGTACCCTTTAGTGGTAGGAAAATGGCAAGCATTGTTTGGCTGAATTATGTAATTATGTTAAGTTGTGTTCATTAAAATCAAGAACTGTGCTAAGGCTATGCTAAGGCTTCTTGAAGTCCATAATATTATGGATTTCAAGACGCCTTAGCATTAGCATTGTTTGGCTGAATTATGTAATTATGTTAAGTTGTGTTCATTAAAATCAAGAACTGTGCTAAGGCTATGCTAAGGCTTCTTGAAGTCCATAATATTATGGACTTCAAGAAGCCTTAGCATTAGCATTGTTTGGCTGAATTATGTAATTATGTTAAGTTGTGTTCATTAAAATCAAGAACTGTGCTAAGGCTATGCTAAGGCTTCTTGAAGTCCATAATATTATGGACTTCAAGAAGCCTTAGCATTAGCATTGTTTGGCTGAATTATGTAATTATGTTAAGTTGTGTTAATTAAAATCAAGAACTATGCTAAGGCTTCTTGAAGTCCATAATACACATGCAGAGGTTATTTTACTGATATGATAAGTCACTATAATTCCCTTGACAGTTTACATGAATTCACAATGATTCTGATGATAAAACAGATAGCGCAGTATTTATTATAGGTGCTCCAATAGTGTCAATACCTGTAAACACCTAGATAAAGCATGACCTATGCTGGGGGGTGCACAGACAAAATGATATGTTCAGCTGTACCTAGAGTAAGGGTTAGCCCATCACGACCTAGAGCGTTGAAGATGCCTAAGGTTAAAATCAATACAGGTTGAGCACATGCTGTGGCACTCTAGTAACAGGACTTCCTATAAAGTTTTGTGAATTATTTACTTAACCCTTGTGTGGTGTTCGGGTCTGCGGGACCCGTATTCAATGTTTACTAAAAGAAAAATGATACAATTCGTAATTTTTTCAACCTGAGACTCATTGGCCTTGGCTCATTTTCTTTGATAAACATGTAAAAGAACACAAAAATCACATTTTATCACAAAAAACAAATATCACTTTTATTGATAAATGTGATCTAGCAGAGGTAAATGGTCAATACTAACCATATATGCTGTCTATAGGGCTTGTAATTGAGATAAAGTCAATATCTGTGAAGTATTTTTAGGTAAATTGTTATGGCTTTATTGTTTTAAAAACCACCAGACCTGCGAACACTGGGTGAGTAACAAAAACACATGGGGCCCTATCTTACACCCGGCGCTAAGCGGCGCTAACCCAAACGCAAGTGTCTTTGCTATCTTACACCCAGCGCATGGTTCATAATAACGCCTTGCGTTCACGTCCTTTAACTACCATGTATTCTTGCACCCATTACAAGTGAACTGGGCGTGTTGGTCTTAAGATGAGGAGTGGCCAGGATTCTTTCTGGCGTATTGCTATCTTGAGCCAGCAGAAAGCTCTTGCGCTAGAACCACCACAAACCTGGTCTAAAGTCATGTCGCAGTTGTTTACATGTTATTTTAACGGCGCATATAAGTGCGTCTACATAGGCGTGTGCACAACCCGCATACCCTCCTGTCTGTTACACACAGGCGCGCACAAGCATGACTAAAATATCTAGATCACAATGTGAAATATTATTATTGTGTAGGCTATATCAAAAATGCATAATAATAAAATGTTCCATAGGTCCACATAACTTTCTCTCAGCGAAGGGAAACGATGCCACATTACATTGCTCTCATCCCACTCCATCAACATCCAGGCGGTGTGCGATGGTACGGGACAATGGCTATCCATTAAAAAGGAGCTGATAACACCTATATCAAGCCTAATGCGCAAATTGTCATTTACACCTAATGCGTGAATTGTCATTCAATGGAAAATTTGCGCACTGCAATAGACGGACATTTGAGTTTTGAAAATGCGCTTCAGATGTCATTACAATACAGCTCTGTTTATCTAGGAATACAGCCTGTAAGTAAATAGAATGGTTTGTGACTGAAAAAAGTTCAAAACCTTGTCCAGTGAATATTGCTTTTATTGTTTTTCAAATAGCCTAGGCTACAGCGGGTTCGCTGTGTATAAGGTTTTTTTCGATAGCCTATGGTTAAAAAACGGAGCTAAATATCACCATGTTAACTGAATTGTAACCTTAGCTATTCTTCGTCCTTCATATTTTTTAAATTACAGTGGCAACGTTTCCATACCCTCAGCTTATTAAAACCCCGCTGATTTCACCTGTTATTCCATAACTGAACAAAAGATTTTAAAGAGAACTAAGCGTCTAATTATAAATGAAAACAAATTTACAGCACGTTACAATTAATTCACAATTAATTCACACTTTTAACGGTCTTCCTGGGAAAGTGGATTGTTTTAAAGCATTACGCTACCAGTAAAAAAAAGGTTGGTCACATTTCCATAAGCAGGACATTATAAAACAAGGGAAAATATGCGTGAACCTATGGGTTGCCAACCTGACAGCTTTATTGTATTTATTGTCATCATTAAGGCAAAATAACGCTATTTATTTTATTAATCAAAATTAGAATGCAGGTAATGAACTTCGGATGAAGCTTGAACATGAGTTAATTGCTTCATTGTATAATCAAACGAAATTCGTTCATCAAGCCGGCTAATTTGGCGTTTTCTAAGGTGAGATGGAAGCCATTGGTAGCTTATTCTCAGCTGTTGCAGGTGCCTTTAACGAAATTTAACCGCATATATTTTGTAAAATAACAGCACTGTCGGAAATGACCGGGAACTCATAATGGTTTGTCCGAATAATATTTATCATAGGCTACTAGTGATCCATATAGCCTATTCCTTGATCGCACTAAACACGCACGTGCATGTCTGTTTCGCCATCATATAA
The DNA here is from genome assembly GCA_029718625.1 of Synaphobranchus kaupii. Taxonomy (NCBI): domain Eukaryota; kingdom Metazoa; phylum Chordata; class Actinopteri; order Anguilliformes; family Synaphobranchidae; genus Synaphobranchus; species Synaphobranchus kaupii. Next base: position 122,798,247 of record CM056376.1, read on the forward strand.
GCAATCCGCCGAGGTGGAAAAGCAGGCTTTTAAAGGGAATGGGATATGACATTTTGATTGGTTTATTGCATGTCACGCCCAAGACACACCTATAATTAATGAAGAGACTAGGTTCAGCCCACTTGCACGCTGCGCCGTGCTTAGCGCCCAAAAAACACGCCGTTAAAATAGCAAAAGTGGACTTGGACACGCCCTAAATGGACTTTACGCCATGCGCTTAGACCAAGTGCCAAGATCGCCAAGATAGGGCCCCATGGTGTGCAAGAGTAAATTAGCTATTTGGTTAATCAATGAAAGTAACTCTAACCTTTTCTACCTTATCTTAGACAGTCATGCTCTTCCCAGACTCAGTTGCGTTGTATTTCCATTCCTGTACTATATGTACATGTCAGAAACAGTCAGTTTGTTTAAAATGTCAAAACTAAAAGCAAAGACACCATGCTGGAAAGTTCTCAAAACGGTTTGGTGACTTTGGTCAAGTTCCCAGTGGTGGCCTAATTGTGTAAATTAGATAGCCTTCTCTAGATATATTACGAGAACCTCAAAGGTCAATTTAGTTGGGTGTGCCCAATTTGGGCTGTAAATGTCCAATCAAAAGATAATAACAATACAAAATGTAATAATCTGGGACCACACTTCTCCCAAAATCAGGAATATACTTTGGGACAAAGATGGTCATTTGAAACTTGTGGTTTTATAACTTGGTGACATAAAAATGTATTTAGCCTGATTAGCACAGCATGTGCTTCCCAAAAAATGAAATTTGCCATGCCAACTGTTTTTCCTTATTATTATATCAAGGAAGCAAAATTGTAACAATCGCCAGAATGTACTCAGAAAACTGCTTATGAGGGGGGAATTACATTTAATTTAAAAGTCGATGTTGGAACAAATAGTGGTGTGTGAGAATCTAACCTCTGTGCAACTCTGAGTGAGGCTGTAGTAAAACCATTACATTTGGTGTCACTCTGCTCTGCCCTTCTCGGTTTAGTCGGTAATTTCCCTGACACTGTGGCTAATAGCACTGTGCAATGGAGCACACATTCATTAAATTAGAAATGTCCTTAACAGCCTGGCTGTAATTTTCTTTATTAATCCTCTGAAATGGCAGCTAATGAGGGCCCTCCCTTCGTCCTGGAGAAACGACTGCACTCACATACCTTTCTTTCTGAACTACAGGGAGGGCTAAAATCGCTGCAAAAGAAGACATGCAGACCACACGCCTGGCAGCCATCTGGACACCAGTTCCCTTCAATCAAAGGTCTAATGGATAGACTTCACAGCTCTTTTTTGTGCTCTTTTTCAGGCAAAGGTTGACAACCCTCACAGCACAGAAGACAAAGGTACATTGTCAGAGGTCTCCAGTATCTAACCCTTGCAGGCGAAGCTAGCCCATAAGTCTGAGACAGTGAAACTGTACAGTGACAAGCATGTCAATCCAAGAGGGACATTTTTTTCTAATGGAGGTGTTTATGTTTCCCCAACTCTGAGGAGAAAGGAAGGTTGTAGGCACAAAAACAAAACCATCAGAATGAGGTGCCGAGAGTCCTCCATACACTTGCCTTGCTTTCATTGCAGACAGGTTATTCCAGTTGCATCAGAAGAATCATCACATGTACCTTACACAGTACATTTCTTTCTTCCTATTCATCACACAGAACTGGATAAACCAACACATTGCCCTGATTCCCTGAAGAGCTGGCTTTATTTGTGAGAGACCACACAATGCGTGGGCTTCCATATTTCCGTTTTGGTCAGTAAATACAGACCTGAGACCGAAAAAAGTTGCTTATGTTGCTTTAAAGTGGCGTATCTGCGTCTTATGCAATTGTGATATACACATCTCAATTTCTTAACTTCAATTTCAACCTGATTTCCAATTACCCTGTCTTGTGAGCGCAGCCAATAAAAGCCATTTTCCTCAAAATAAGGTTGCATTTCAACATTGCACTATTCATGCCCAAACTTGATTAAAAGTTAAAGGTTATTCTTAAAGCATAAACACAACAAACTTTGGCAATTCGCGCATAACCCTCAAATGTGCAGTACCACATAACCCGTAGGTAATTATATGATGTCTAGTACAAATTTACGGCGAGATACAATCATATCCAAGTCATATTGTTTTCTGTGTAAGCCATTTTTTTAAGATACAATTTGATTGTAAGACCATTATAAATGAGGCCCCTGGTAATGTTATGCATCTAGGGTGCGGACTCCGCACCATTCTCCTATTCTCACTAACAACCTATTGGAGACATCTGGCTGTAAACTGTCTCTTTTTTTCAGTGCCGTGTTCTCTTGTTTTCTGGTACTAACTGGTCCACTCAGCTCACTCAGGCGTTCTCTGGTCTGGGAGACTTCGTAATAAATGAAACCAGTCGAAAACATGTGGCAAAATGTTGACCTTTGAAATGTATCTTCAAGGGCTGAGCAGAGCCCACAAAATATGTAAAACCAGTTGAGTGACGTCACTTTATTCTGATGAGGTTGACAGAAAGGAAAGTTGTGTCACTTTGAACAGTCAGGTGCTGCATATACAGGTAAATACAGGTAAACCCTGTGGTTGATGGCAGCATTTACTTTAGTGTCCCCCCTGCTCCATGGTTGAACATGCTACGGCGTGCGAATCCATATCACACACCCTCTGTGGTGCCCGATAGAATCGACTTCACGGCAGATTAACCAAGAGGTCGGTCACGTCAAAAGATGCGCTTTAAGCAGACCGCACATTTCTTTATTTCCGTGTTTACGCTTGCTGTTCGGTTGCATTTTGCTCAAACAGCGCAGATCGCCTTCTGACAGATGGCGGTAAATAATTCAACCTTCAGTATTTCCAAAACTTCCAGCAGGGAAGTGACATATAAGAACTGTCAATGCGGTAAATATTTTACGTCCTCTCTCCTCCAGTGACTGATCTATATTTCATACGCTGGCTCAGAACCGGTGGCGCTGCCTTCATTTTCGGTAACTTGTGCCCCTGGCAGGAGCCAAGCAGGGGCGTAGTGGGAAGCATGGCTTCAGAGTGCCCCTCAATAATTAAACAAAAATACCTCATTGAACGTAAGTGCTTACAGATTTGACTTTTTCCTTTTAATTCGGAATGTCCAAAGAACCCTCATCCCTCTGTAAGTTATGAATTATGAGAGAAGAGATTACATTACACTTCCTTTACCAGCCTTGGCTCAGTTCACCCATTCCACTCTAGATGTCGTTGTCACTCCAGGCTACGTGTTTGGAATTTGATAACGGGCCATCAAAACGCGGAGACAATGTACATAGTTTGCCTGGAAGAAGGGCTGACAGTAATTGCAAGCTCGTCCACAATGAGATCCGGAGTTACATGTGTATTCATGTTTACTGAATGTGCCCGACACCGCACCCCTTGACACAGATCATATGGGTTGGCACACCGAGGAAAGGGAATTATGGGAAAATTGACTGAAAAGTCCATCAGAACAGCTGCATAATTCTTTTTTTATTTTGAATGTGTCCAAATACCACTACACAGTACCCATTCTATGGAAATGATGTGTGTGTGTCTTTTGCATTTCAATGTACTGAAATACACACACACATATATTAGGCCTGAGCCGACCACGTCATAGTCGGAGACGGACCCGTACCCAGAAGCCATTTCCCAGTAGTCGTAGTCGGAAAAAAAAAAAGAACAAAAAAATGGAACTCAGCCTGCTCTGTGTGGCTGACGTGGGCTGTTTTTGTTGGCATTTAGCTGTAAAATGGCACATGAACATCATGATAAAGATGCAAGAGTGATAAAGAGGAAAGTAAATTAATTCACCGTTCTGTGAGTGCTTATTTAACAGCACTGGAGAGAGGGAGCTAAACACAAAGCAGATGTAAGATGCGCTGCTTCATCACACAAATATGTCGTAAGTATCATATTCACTTCTGCTCGTATTTTGCTTAATTGATCTCTATTTTTAATTATTTAGCGACCTATATCATTCTTAAAGGCGGCCAGCCAGTCATAAAGGCTTGCACACTCATGGATCATTAGGCGATGATCAATGAATCATCCCGTGTTACTACGCGCCAACATGGATAGCTGGCTGTTCCGTGATAAACTTGCACTCATGTAGGCCAAGATGATTTTTTTAATTGCTTTTTTTTTGTGCTGTTTTTAATCTACATGTTATGTGTACATTTTGGATTGTATTTAATGTTTGTTTGATGATGTGCTACACATTGTACTGTTTGTATACGTTTATTTTTGTAATAAAAAATGGCTGTATGGGTTCCATCCGATCTTTCAAAACTGTGGGATAACCTACACATCTGAGCTGTAGCTAATGACTTAAATTTAGGCTACATCTGCAAATTTAACCAGTAACACAATTGATGACAGAATATGGCGCTAAAGTGCAGACTGTCAGCTTTAATTTGAGGGTATGTGCATTCATCGGTGTAAATCCTACATGGATCACCCAATATGGATAAAAATACTCGCAAATGAAAGCTGACAGTCTGCACTGTAACCTCATATTGTTTCAGTCCACTCTCCCATGGCTTTCAAGTAGAGCTTGGATTTTAAAGATGTCTAATGAATGAACACACATCACAAACTCATTTTTGGACTATATTCTCTACTCACTCACTCACTCACACACACACACACGCACACACACAAACTATCTCTCTCTCTCTCTCTAATGTGCATGCATGAACATATTCCTTTTTTTTTGGAGGGGGGGGGGGGGGGGGGGGGGGATTATTAAAAAAAAGAATTGATGAAACTGACTCGACCTAGCAATCACAAATAAACTTTGTGCAAAAGTAACTTGTCTTGCAGGTAAAGTTCACCCTCGACACAGTTCAAAGACGCAATGTTATTGGCATGGCATGACAAAACATAGATGTTTTACCCGCTCTGGAAACATCGGTTTTGTTTGTGAAAACCAACTGAATCAAGGGCATTATGTGGATCACAGTTTCAGTCGTCTGTGTTAAAGCCAACTATGATCCTGAGAAAATACAATAAAAAATAATTTTACTTAGCTTTTTTGTGTCAATCAATAGTATTCAAATACAAGATCGTATTTATTTATTTATTGTTCAGCTTATTATTTATTTATTTATTTGTATACACATACACACAATGGTTAGGCTAATTGGGGGGGGGGGGGGGGAAGTTAACAGGGCATTGCTGTAAAAGAATGCATGCTCAGTCAACCTATCCTCCGATTATGCCCTGTCAATCAAAAGGAGAAAAAAAAAGTCTATCGTTTATTTGTAATCCAAGAGTTGGTTTTCATTTGCACATATAAAATAATTGCACTTTTCTATATTTAAGGAATGCACTTTATGACCAGAAACTCTACTGCTTTACAATAACTCCAATATCCCCAATATTTTTGCGAGGCCTCTGTACGGCGAGATAGGGGCGGAACTTCCGTTTGGAAAATGGAATCGTTGTTTGTTGTTTTTGGCATAAACAGCGAGTTCCTTTTAAGTTATTGAATTACTTTAGTAAAATGTCTCTGAGGAGTTCAGGGACAATGCGTGCAGTTCGTAGCTGTCACTACAGCCAAGCAAAATTATAATTCATGGCTAAAAAGATAATGTTACGTATGTGCATTTGTTATGCCGTACGCCAGACATAAACACAGCCTACGAAACCAGACAAGCCAAACAAAGACAGACAAACTCTCATCTTAGAAACTGCTCATTGCCTGCTTGTCATTATTCTGTGACAGAAGGGTAATGGGTCAAATTGGTGCCAAATCTGTTGAATCAGGGAAAAACACAAGTTTCCTGTGCCTCTGTAATGCACTCATTGGGCTTTTACATCCCACCTTCATTAAACCTTACTCTCCCTTTGTAAATGTGTGTAACGTTACCGTTGCCTTCGATTAATTAAGGGGCTGGTATATTTAAAAACATGGTACCTCCAACCAAGCACCGTCTGCTGTTTTCCTTTCACGGAAAGAGGCTAAGTGCATTTTCACAAATTACAGATGGATAGAATGTCCATACTATGAGTGTCATGAACACCATGGTGATGAAATGGGGTGATCGAAAATAAATAATAAACAAAATAATACATATTTGGCCCCACTTTTTCCTGATATTATTCATTATCATTATTACCCTTTTGGAAAATGTTTCTTATATAGGCTTCTTATTTGTAGAATGTACATACCTCATATTCTATGGACTGTAGTGTTTTGAAGGCTGAGCCTTTGGCAGTGTGAAGAGGACTATATCTGCAAATGATTAGACATCTTGTTATTTATAAGGGACCTAAACCATTCACCAGTGCAGACGTGCTGCTAGAAAAAAAAGCACTTGAACTATGATAAATATTCGTAACCAAATGTATTATACTCTGTGGGACAAAAGCATAAATATTACACAATAGAGAACTTCACTGAACAAAAAAAAAAAGTAGATTATTTGTACATCAGACCAGATTACTTTCAAAAGGCTGGATGAAAAGGAAATGTGGTGAATGTGTAAATTGGAAGAAGGTTGTATTGGAGGCAGGGTGTAGAAATCTTACACAGACAAAGCACAGAGGTCTTCCCAGGTTTGTCCTTAAAGAGCCCAAAATCCAACAAAGCCAAATAATTTTGATAGTTGTACGTGTTTACTCTTTGATTGATACCTTACTTTGCACTTTGTCTAGTCCGTTTTTTTAACTCATATTGCATGTGGTGTGCAGAGAAGTGGCAAATTGAGGTCATATCTGGATGGCAATGAGTCCAGAGCATATTCAGCTTCATGAATATAGAATAATAATAATAATAATAATAAACTTTATTTGTATAGCACCTTTCATACATAAAATGCAGCCCAAAGTGCTTCACAACAATAAAAACAAAATACAGAACAAAAGCAATAGAAGAAAAATAGACATAAAAGACAATAGAACATTTACAAGACAATATAAAAGGAAATACGATAAAAACACTCTCTGGGTGATAATATACTTGCCAACACCGCTGCAGGTGCCTGCCAGCTCCGCTGCAGGACTTTTGTCCCTCCTTCGAGGTATATTTGCCCATGGGTGGGAGCAGCATACAGCCTCCACAGTTCGAATCACTCCGCAGAGTGACGAACCCGTCGGTCCCTAGTCAAATTTTTAAATTGAGCGTCCTACTGGCTTCTTCTTTCACCCCCCTTTATAGAGGACTTTTCAAGTGCTCCACAGATAACAAGCAACAACTGAACATCAGATGAGAAAAAAAATAAAATAAATAAATAAATAAAAGTTAAAACAGCTTTAAAAAGATAAGTAAGCTTAAAGATAAATAAATTAGAAAAAATAAAAGAATAGAAAAAAAATAAAAAAGAAGAATATAATTAAAAAATAGAGATAGAATAAGAAAAAATACATTTAAAATAATAAAAGCCTTTGAGGTACATGGTAAGCGAACACTCTAGTGGAACACTCTAGTCAGAAATGCTAGGTACACAGGGAGCATTTTCAGTATTTAATTTAAAAGCCTGTTCGAACAGGTATAGGTTTTAAGCATTTTTGGGGCATAATAGGCAGCTTCCCCGCTCGTTTTGTGCAGTACTTTGGGAACGGTTAAAAGGTCGGCACCTGAGGACGGGAGGGCTCTTGTTGGCTGATACGAAATTAGGAAGTCAGAGATGTATGTGGGTGCTGTGCCATTTAGAGCTTTGTAGGTGAGTAAGGCTGCCTTTACACTACCTGGTAAAAGTGACCCAATTCCGATTTTTTGCGGAATGTGGCACAGATCGGATATGTATTATGAACGTGTAAACAGGAAAAAAGCACATGGAATCGGATATTCTCAGATCCGTTTCAGGCCTCAATCATATGTGGAAATAAATCTGATATGAATCGGATATCTGCCAATGCGACTGCCATCTAAACGGACAGATCGGATATTCCCTGTCATTGTGATTCGCACGTCATTGAAAATGCGACGATCTTGTACATTTTTGCATTTTAATGACGTAGAACGTTACTTTCACGTGCACAACTACTCTCCGGTGGGAAAAAAAACGGCGCAAGTGAAATTATATACGTATATATATATTTTGCGGACCTCTAAAGATGCTTAGGAAAGCAATTGCTTGAATTATTATTTCGGTCTCGTTTGCGAGACTACTGCAATGCCCTTTTCACCGGGCTGCCCAAAAAGTCAATAGATAAACTTCAGCTCATTCAAAATTCGGCTGCCAGACTTTTAACAAAGACCAGAAAGAGAGAACATATCACTCCCATCTTAACCACCCTGCACTGGCTCCCAGTTTCCTTTAGAATTGACTTCAAGGTACTTTTAGGCCGCATTTACACTGCAGGTCTTGATGCCCAGTTCCGATTTCTAGCCTATATCCGATTTTTTTGACCGCCTGTTTACATCTACTTTTGAAAGTGACCCATATCCGATACCTGTGTTTACACTTGCTTAACACTTGAAACAACCCGCATGCGTACAAGAGGGTTTGGTTTCGGTAACCAAACCCTCTTTTGGTTCAAGCTTCATCCAAAGTTCATTAGGCTACCTGCATAGTAGGCTAATATTGATTAGTAACATACATACCGTTATTTAGCCTTAATGATGACACTAAATAGCCTACAATAAAGCTGTCAGGTTCGCAACCCATATGTTCACGCATATTTCCCCTTGTTTAATAATGTCCTGTTTATGGAAATGTGACCAACCTGTTTTACTATAGCTTAATCCTTTAAAACGATCCACTTTCCCAGGAAGACCGTGAAACGTGCGACTTACAGCAGGGGAAACAGAGAACATGCAGCGCACGTGCAGAGAATGGCATTCAAATTAATTGCGAATTAATTGTGTAACGTGCTGCAAATTTGTTTTAGTTTCTAATTAGACGCTTAGTTCTCTTTAAAATCGTTTTGTTCAGTTATGGAATAACGGATGAAATCAGCTGGGTTTTAAACGGTGAGAGTATGGAAACCTGGTCACTGTAATTTAAAAAATATGAAGGACGAAGAATAGCTAAGGTTACAATTTAGTTAACATGGTGATATTTATCTCCGTTTTTTAACCATAGGCTATCGAAAAAAACCTTATGCACAGCGAATCCGCTGTAGCCTAGGCTATTTGAAAAACAATAAATGCAATATTCACTGGACAAGGTTTTGAACTTTTTTCAGTCACAAACCATTCTATTTACTTACAGGCTGTATTCATAGATAAACAGAGCTGTATTGTAATGACATCTGAAGCGCATTTTCAGAACTTAAATGTCCGTCTATTGCCGTGCACGAGTTTTCCATTGAATGACAATTCACGCATTAGGTGTAAATGACAATTTGCGCATTAGGCTTGATATAGGTGTTATCAGCTGCTTTTTAATGGATAGCCATTGTCCCGTACCATCGCACATCGCCTGGATGTTGATGGAGTGGGCTGAAAGCAATTTAATGTGCATGGCATTCCCCTTCGCTGAGGGAAAGGTAGCCTATGGACCCTTTTATTTTTATGTATTTTTTGATATAGGCTACACAATAATACTATTTCACATTGTAATCTTGATATTCTAATCATGCTTGTGCGCGCCCCTGTGTGTAACAGACAGGAGGGTACGCGCATTGTGCACACACCTTTGTAGATGCACTTATATGCGCCGTTAAAATAACATGTATACAACTGAGACATGACTTTAGACCAGGTTAGTGGTGGTTCTAGCGCAAGCGCTTTCTGCTGGCTCAAGATAGCAATACGCCAAAAAGAATCCTGGCCACTCCTCATCTTAAGACCAACACGCCCAAACGGCGCCAGAGTACATGCTAGTTAAATGGCGTGAGCGTTAGGCGTTATAATGAACCTACCGCCGGGTGTAAGATAGCAAAGACACTTGCGTTTGGGTTAGCGCCGCTTTGCGCCGGGTGTAAGATAGGGCCCATAGATTCTGAATTTAAACCACAGATATACAGATCCTTTCCAAAAAAATTGAATATCATGGAAAAGTAGTTTTTTTTCCATAATTCCATTCAAAAAGTGAAACTTTCATAGATTATAGATTCATTACACACAAAGTGAAATATTTCTAGCCTTTATTTGTTTCATTTTTCATAATTTTGGCTTACAGCTCCAGAAAACCCTCAAAACAGTATTTCAAGAAATTGGAATAGTGTGTCGAAAATCAGCATTTACAGTTATTTCAGAGAATTAATGTTTTAGACTGAGTGTCACACTCTAATCATCTAATTTACTCAAAACACCTACAAAGTTTTTCTACAGGTGTGCCGTTAAATTGGACAGGTATCTCAGTTTGGTTCAGTATGGGGAAGACTGCAGACTTGACAATTGGCCAGAAGACCATCATTGACACCCTCCAGAAGATGGGTAAGCCACAAAAGGTCATCGCTAAGGAGGCTGGCTGTTCACAGAGTGCAGTGTCCAAGCATATCAATAGAAAGTTTAGTGGAAGGGAAAAATGTGGCAGGAGAAGGTGCACAAGCAAAAGAGATGATCGTAGGCTTCAGCGGATTGTCAAGCAAAGACGATTCCAAAATTTGGCGGAGATGCAGAGGGAGTGGACTGAAGCTGGAGTCAGTGCTTCAAAAACCACCACATACAGAGTGTGACACTCAGTCTAAAACATTCATTCTCTGAAATAACTGAAGTAAATGCTGATTTTCGACACACTATTCTAATTTCTTGAAATACTGTTTTGGGGGTTTTCTGGAGCTGTAAGACAAAATTATGAAAAATGAAACAAATAAAGGCTAGAAATATTTCACTTTGTGTGTAATGAATCTATAATCTATGAAAGTTTCACTTTTTGAATGGAATTATGGAAAAAAAACAACTTTTCCATGATATTCTAATTTTTTGGAAAGGATCTGTAAGCACTATTATATAACATGGGTACATGGGGTTCCAGCAAAGAACATTTCTGAGTAGTTACAGTACTTTCAACACTTTTAGGACATTCATGCACATCGACACTTTTAGAGCTATTTAGGCTGGGACCCGAAGGATATCAAAGACGCAAGTCTTTTTTGCCCTTTCTTGTGAGTTTGGGACGGACTGTAGCTTCATTTCGAGGCCGCAGCATTCTGATAGGAAACACCTACATAATAACACCCACATAATAACAAAAATATCAAATGAGAAATGTGAGAAAAATGAAATGTTGTATCTTTTCGAGTTCTGATTTAAAGTCAACCGAAAATTTACGACACATATCTGGCAGTTTTGAAAGCTAACATTTTACTTTGACCGCAAATAATACGTATAAAAAATTTAAATAAGGTTTGCAACTAAGGGTTGGAATCCTGAATGGAAAGTGCTATTGCAGGCAATGCTTTTTTGCTTTGCGATGAGGGCTTCTGAGAGCCGCATGCTGATTTTCGGACAGCGGATTCGCACTCTTGTCCACGCTCGGGGTCAGGGGTCAGGGCTCCTACGTTCTGTGGTAGTGCAGTGTTTATGCTTCTTTATCACCCTTCACACATTCATATTGTGGGCCGACATGCTGAAATGAAACACTTTGAAAGTGCCATTGTTATATATTGTGCTGTCTGAGATGGGATCACTCAGGGTTGGAGCTCATAATGATTTCTGTGCGGGCTGATGTATCAACCACCTCTTCCCCCAAGCAGCACTTTTTAAATTCTGAGGGCCCTATTTTGGTGACATCAGTAGTGCAAATGTGACTGGGTGCTAATAGAATTTCAGATTTCATCCTGTGGAAGCAGGATATTTCTTTGTGTGGGGGCACGGTTTGGTAGTTCTGTGGTCTGCTATAAACCTGTTCGCATCAACGTGAGTCGCAGTGTGCTATTTTGCGAGCACAAAATGTATTTGGCATACATTTAAACGCATCTAATGTGTAACTCATGCTCTACTAAGCATGCAACAAAACATCTTATATGATGGTCAAAAGACAAAACATGCTTTCCAAAAGAGAGTGCCATAAACTAAAATGTGTACAAATCTACATAATTTTGTCTTGTTTGTTTTGAAGCTTGTGGTTTGATATTTGACTTTCCTGAGATGATAAATCAATCAATGGTGAAAAATACCTAATTCTTTTTTTGTGCAGAGTGCTGAGCTATTCATAAAATTAATATCTCCATTTAAGGAGTTGGCACAGTCTTAAACTGGGATTGGTGGTTTGCGGAATGAGACTTAAGGGCCGATTCAATTAATTTCCATCTGAAGAGCAGTATTTGAGGAAAGTATTAAGTGCTTTGTGGATATCTCAGTAAATTACAAGCTGAATTTATTCTACTCTAAAGTTACTGTAGATCTACTGTAAAGAAATAATATAAAGACATACTGAAAAATGTAGAGAAAGTATTTATTCAGTTGCCTTCTGTTATATTTATGTCTGCATTGCGTATTGTGCTTATGTCATCCAAGGTTATACATTGAATTATTATTTTTTTGTTTGTTTTTCTTTATAGTGGACTAAGACATGTTTATTCCTGATGGTCTTTATCTGAGTCATGACATCATTTGAGTTACATGTATAAAAAATCAGTGTGTGTATAAACTGATATTTCTGTCCAACGAAGGAAGGCCAATATTTCTTCTATATCCTTTATGGAGTTAGCTTCCACAGATTTCAACATGTTCAAGGGCTTGTTTTGTTTAATAATCAAAGTCCTTGCATGTTGACAGTTATCCTGGCCTTTTTTAATATCGCAGATGCTCTCTGGCATGTCTATGTTTTGGCTAATGAACAAATTATTTCTTCCTCTCTGGTAACCTATACAAGATATGAGATATAAAAACACTTGTAAACTGTGTGCTAATATCTGTGCGGAGCATTAGGAAGAAGAAACAAACACGACGTCACGAGAAGTAGCATCAGAGCGCATGTGCACACGTGATTCCTGCTGCCCCCAGAGTTCACCTCAGACACCTCAGAAAACCTTTTGATGAGGCGCTTGCAGACGTTCCGCCCTGTCCCCTGTAATCAGTACTGACATTATTGTTAGAATTTCCTAGAGCAGAAATGGACCCTAATTCTGTTTTTTCTAACCAGTGCCTGGAGGGAGGACTTCAGACCGGCTGCTGCCTTTAACCCCTCCCTAGACCATCTCCTTTCAAACAGAAATTTCAGACTAGAAATGTTATACTCCTTCAGGCAATGGCATGTGGGAAAATACATGTGGGAGCTAGAATTGTTCAGTATCTTGTATTATCTAAATATCCTTTGACATTTGTGATGAAGACATAACTTTTTTTTCTTTTAACTACCTTTTTTTTTTTTTTTTACACCAGGCCTCATTTACCCCTAATTATATAACATTTTTCCAGTAATTTCTTTTATTTTTATTTTTTTAAAAACATCTCTGATTTCTCAGTTGTATCTGTAGGCCTATCTCATGTTCCAAAGCACATACTGGAAGCCATTGCCACTTTTGACAATGCAGTCCACCAGCTGAACAGTCAATACATCAGAGGAGTATGCTTCAGGTGTAGCTAGCACAGGAAGACGGCAGACATCTGAAGTACCCAAACAGCCGCTGGTACGAAATGAGACAAGGACGACGCTGGCAACCAAAACTGAATTATCCCCAAGCCATCCCTCCTTCTGATGTTCCACTGACATTCTCACCCTGATAAGCAGGGCACTAACATTCGCCTGTTTCTATAACAGTAAGCATAGAATGAGAAGCCAAGCTCAGAGGAGACAGGCCATAGTGACCCGTGTGCGTGTGTGATATATGAATTATGAGTGTGGGTGTATGTTCAGCTATGTGTATGTCAATTACGAGTGTTCTGAAGCAGGAACTAGATACATAAGCATGTAATATATGTTATGAATGTGACCTGGCATAACACCACCTGACTACGCCACCTTGGGAATTACGCCCAAAGAAATAGTTTGTACAACTCAAGGGATTATGATCAATCCCCACATAGGCACGTTCAACTAAATGAACAAGCAGAGACGTGGATTCAATAATAAAAAGATCAAGTTTATTTGTACAATCGTAAAAACACAATAGAAAAACCCACGCAAAAACCCACAGGATTCCCAAGAATGTACAATTAGCCGGTGGTAGGTATTCCCTGCCACTAGGGGTGCTACTGTGTGCGTGCGGGTACGGGTCCGTGACTTACCGGAAGTGGAACCGAAAGGTCACTCACTCGTGAAGGTGCCAGCAGACATACACACATACGCACTGTAAAATGGTGAGATACGGACACGGTGAATATAGCACAACGGATTCTACTTCTACACACACACACAATATCGCATGCAGTGAAAAGAACGGGACCACTTCCTATGGCGTTGCAACGACCTCCACGCCACCAGCACAGATCCCAGACCACGCACTGCAACGTAAACAGTAAGCAGCCCCAAAGCCCCAACTTGATAAACAGTTAGTTTGTCAGTGGTAGGGATTTTTAAACTACGAATACACACGGAACCCCCCGGGAAAAAGGCGGATAAAATACAGTTTAAAACACAGTTTAAAACCCAAACTGTGGCCAGCGGCCGGAGCTTCACGTAACTAGTTACCGGCGACTTGATACAATCTGAGCCCCGCTATCCGCGTTCCTTCGCTCTTAAAGAGATAAATGCAATTTTCCTAATGTCGGCAAAACAGCAGCTAGCAACGTCCTATAATGGCAGAAAATATGTATTAGTACACATGCAGTGTAGCGTTCTTGTAACCACAATGTTTTAGCGCATTTTAGCCATGACATTACATTACCTCAGAAGCCAAATGCTTTCCTACTCATACCATTAACATGTATAAAAGATTAAAAGAAATACCTCTATAGGCTATGCACATGCAGTCTCCAGCTCCACTACTCCGTCTATGGTGACCTACAATAAAATAATTTCCATCAGGACTACCTGGAACATGACGTGGGCTGCAAGTAACAGAGCAAACTGCAACGTACCTTGAAGTCAGACAGGAACTTGCATGCAGGAACAGGGAAGAACAGGAACCCCAAATAGGTAAGGCATTTCCTTGTACCTAGTTACTGTAGCCTATTTATAGGCATTCAGAAATGATTGATGTGTGCGTCAGCAAACCACATACCTGAATGTCTGTTAACCTAGCCTATTCGCTAGTTAGGGTGACCTGTACATCGTAACCTGTTACATCTACCCCCAGGTTTTGTGTCGTCGTCCCGGCGACATACTTCATTCCAGGGCCTGAAAATAGCAGAAACCGTGTCACTGGAACCAGGTACCTGGGAATTCACAGGGTCCCTTACCCTACCCACTGTTGTCTCTGGTAAGTGATGGATGTTAGCGTGTCTTCCTGCAGTGGCAGAGTGGTTCGCCGTGGTATAACCCCGCTTGGACCTGGGCTGGCCTGAGGAGAGATTGGCACCACAACAGTTGGATTAGGTGGTGTAATTGGTACTCCTGGTGTGGCCAATGTCTCTGTTGCAACACACAGATCCTCATCCTCCGGAACATCTTCCTCTGTAGAGTCCCCGACAGGTGCGTAGTCATTCAAATTCCTAAAAGAAAAGTCAGGAGCAAGGTTTGTTGGGACTGATTTTAGCATAGTTCGGTGAACATGCTTTACCTGTTGCAGATTATCGAGTGGTGCGATGGTATACACGGGCCCTCCATCTGCTGGTGTCTTCAGTATCCGATACATGGTGGAGCTCCAATGATCCTGGATTTTATTGCGACCCCTTACGCCCCAGTCTTTCAGGTACACCAGCTGGTTCTCTTGTAGCTGAGTATCACCCACCTTTTGGTCATGTGTAGCCTTTCTCCGTTGAGCTGCCGCTTCCATCCTCTCTCTTGCCCCCTCGTAGGCCACCTGTAACCGGCGCTGATGTTCCTGGACCCAGTCTACCACACCCCCTGGTGCAGGTTCCTTCACTCTTCCCAGTATAAAATCAATAGGTAGCTGAGGCTCCTGGCCGAACATCAGGAAGAAGGGTGACTCACCGGTTGTTTGATGGACGGTGGTGTTGTAGGCGAAGGTAACTTGGGGAAGGTACTCAGTCCACTCCCTTTTCTTAGCCAGTGGTAGGGTCCGTAATAGGTCGTGGAGAGTACGGTTAAACCGTTCACATTGACCATTTCCCTGTGGGTGATACGGTGTGGTACGGGTCTTCTGAATGCCGTACAGCTCGCATAGCTGCTGAATAAGGGCACTCTCGAAATTTCGGCCTTGATCAGAGTGGATTCTAGCAGGTACCCCAAACTTATAAAACCACTCATTCACAAGCACCTTGGCTACCGTTGAAGCGCGTTGGTCTCTGGTGGGGACAGCCTGTGTGTACTTTGAAAACACATCAGTCATGATCAAAACTTGCTCCCTACCATCCCTTGCAGGCTCCATAAGGGTAAAATCAATAGCCAATATTTGGTTTGGCCTGGAAGCAAGCAAATGACCCATGAAAGTCCTGACCTGGGGTTGGGTAGCTTTGGCTAAGGTGCAGCGCTCACAGTTTTGGCACCAATTTTTGATGTCTTGGTGCATCCCTGGCCAATAACATCTTTGCCTCACCAAGTCAGTAGTGCGTTCCACCCCCTGATGTCCATGGACGTCATGTAGCTGGAGGAGCACTTCCTTCTTCAGTGCCGCTGGTAGGAGCAGCTGGTAAACTTCCTCCCCACCATCTGGTCGAAGAATGCACCGGTACAGAGGCCCATCCAACTCCACCACCCTGTCCCACTGGCGCAGCAGTTCCAGCACCGGCTTAGGGAGCAGCCTCCTTTCGCTTGAGCCAGGGGTCCGTCCACTCTGCCAGAACCCCAGAAAGGTGCCAATAGTTGGGTCCGACTCCTGTAATGCACAAAGGTCAGTAGCAGAGTGGTATGGCAGGGCAGAAATGGCAGCCTGTATCACCTGCCATTCTCTGTCCTGATTGCTGCTCCTATGCAGAGACTCTGGGAGGGGTGTGCCAGGGACAGCCTTCTCAATCATGGAAGCTCCATCAGGAACATACTGTCTAGAGAGGGAATCTGCGTTCCCATTAGAGCGACCAGAGCGATATTTAATAGTAAAATTGAATGCAGATAACTGTGCAGCCCAGCGTTGTTCTGTTGCACCTAACTTTGCTGTGGTGAGGTGGCTCAAAGGGTTGTTATCCGTATAAACAATACATTGTTGTCCCAGCAGGTACTCCCGAAACTTCTCTGTCATCGCCCACTTCAGTGCAAGGAACTCCAGTTTCATGGAACTATAATTGGACATGTTCCGTTTTGTGGGACGGAGGCCACGGCTGGCATAGATTATGGGCCTTACCTTGCCATCCTGTTCCTGGGAGAGGACTGCTCCAAGGCCCCGGTGACTGGCATCGATCTCCAGGATGAATGGTAAGGAAAAGTTAGCATAAGCTAACACTGGAGCTGCTATTAACCTTGCCTTTAAGTCTTCAAATCCTCGCTCACATTCTTCTGTCCAGCCATTCCCTAGGTCCTTCCGAGAGCTCCTCTTCTTTGGTCCAGTCAGTTCCGCCACCAGGCGGTGCAATGGGGCAGCCAGTTTTGCGAACTCTTCAACAAATCGCCTGTAGTAACTGGCAAAACCCAAAAAAGACCTCAGCTCTGAGACATCACCTGGACGGGACCAATTAGCGACTGCAGCAACCTTTCCTGGATCTGTGGAGACACCTGCTCGGGAAATGACATGTCCTAGGTACTGTACTTCTTTCCTGAAAAAGCAACACTTCTCCAATTTTGCTTTAAGGCCTTCTTGTTGTAGGCGACCCAAGACCAGATTGAGGCGTTCCACGTGCTCCTCCACTGTGGAAGAAAAAACCACAACATCATCGAGGTACAGTAACAGTGACTGAAATCGTTGATCCCCGAACATACGCTCCATTAGCCTTTGAAATGTGCTTGGTGCATTGCAAAGCCCAAAAGGCATCCGATTAAATTCGAACAGGCCAAAGGGCGTGCAGAATGCCGTCTTCGCCTTGTCCGGTTCGGCCATTGGGACCTGGTTGTACCCGCTGGCTAAGTCCATAGTGGAGAACCAATGAGCACCTGACAGCGCATCTAAGGACTCTTCGATGCGAGGAAGGGGAAAAGCATCCTTGCGTGTCTTTGCATTTAGCTGCCGATAATCCACACACATACGCAGGCTGCCATCTTTCTTCTTTACCAGGACAACAGGGGAGGCATAGGGGCTGCTACTTTCCCTGATAACCTGCGTATCCAGCAACTGGTGAATGTGTGTTTTAACTGCCTCATATTCTGAAGGAGGGATACGCCTGTACCTTTGGTGGACCGGAGCCTCGTCGAGCAGAGGAATCTCATGACGAATGAGGTTAGTGCACCCTAAATCCCCCTCATATGCAGAAAACACAGGCCCATACTGGTGCAGCAAAGCACGTACTTTGTGTTGTTCCGAGCTAGTTAGAGCAGACAGATCTATCTCATCAATAGCCTCCAGCACTGATTTACCTTGCACAGTCTGAGAGAACATAGTAGCTGCTACTCGAGGAGAAGGTTCCCCCGGACCTTCAAACACCCCTGATGGTAGGCTTATAATATGGGCCTGATCCAGGACACCGATTCTAGTGCGTGGGTGTAAGAGAACCTCCGCAACCCCCACATTAACTACGGGAATATAAGCGGTACCCCTATACACATTTACCATAGCAGGAGACACTAGGAGGCCAGCCGGCAATGTCTCTCCATGCGGGAGGGCTACATATGACTGTGAGCACCCATACAGCTCTTGCAAGATGGCAAAGATTCTTTCTGGGTCCTCCCTATCCCGTTTAGGTCGAAATTTAATTTCATACTTTGCCTCTCCTTCAAGGTGATCATATATAAAATAAGCCTGATCAGTGGTGGGTAAATGCCTAGCCCGCATACATGAACAGACCTCTTCCATCCATTCTACTATGCCTATCCCAGTACTACCCCTGAACATAGGACACTTTCGTTCTCGGGGAACATACAACACACGTTCAGTGACTGGGTTATTGCCATCAAGGTTTAAGGGCCCGGGACTGGTAGGAGCGCTTTCACTTACGCGGGATGGGGCTCTAAAGAGACCCTGAGCTTCTGCACGTTCCTGAAGTAGCCGGTCATTATCAGCCTTAAACTGGAGTATCATTTCTCTTAACTCCTGTAATTCACTTTCCATTATTGAAATAGAAATCACACAATGAGAAAAGGACAGATGTGTTGAGCTGTGGTCAATCCAAAAGGCTGCCGGGTACAGGTCAAGAGGTCTTCAGATGTCTTCACCAGCTGCTGTTTTGCTGTACCAATATTAGTGACTAAAGATTTTTTTTAAGTAAAACAATGTTACAAACACAGCCCACTACTGCAATGACAAACCAACTGGAGCAAAAATAAAGAATGCGCGTCTCTGCTTTATGATCCTGCCGACTACGCCAGAATGTGACCTGGCATAACACCACCTGACTACGCCACCTTGGGAATTACGCCCAAAGAAATAGTTTGTACAACTCAAGGGATTATGATCAATCCCCACATAGGCACGTTCAACTAAATGAACAAGCAGAGACGTGGATTCAATAATAAAAAGATCAAGTTTATTTGTACAATCGTAAAAACACAATAGAAAAACCCACGCAAAAACCCACAGGATTCCCAAGAATGTACAATTAGCTGGTGGTAGGTATTCCCTGCCACTAGGGGTGCTACTGTGTGCATGCGGGTACGGGTCCGTGACTTACCGGAAGTGGAACCGAAAGGTCACTCACTCGTGAAGGTGCCAGCAGACATACACACATACGCACTGTAAAATGGTGAGATACGGACACGGTGAATATAGCACAACGGATTCTACTTCTACACACACACACAATATCGCATGCAGTGAAAAGAACGGGACCACTTCCTATGGCGTCGCAACGACCTCCACGCCACCAGCACAGATCCCAGACCACGCACTGCAACGTAAACAGTAAGCAGCCCCAAAGCCCCAACTTGATAAACAGTTGGTTTGTCAGTGGTAGGGATTTTTAAACTACGAATACACACGGAACCCCCCGGGAAAAAGGCGGATAAAATACAGTTTAAAACACAGTTTAAAACCCAAACTGTGGCCAGCGGCCGGAGCTTCACGTAACTAGTTACCGGCGACTTGATACAATCTGAGCCCCGCTATCCGTGTTCCTTCGCTCTTAAAGAGATAAATGCAATTTTCCTAATGTCGGCAAAACAGCAGCTAGCAACGTCCTATAATGGCAGAAAATATGTATTAGTACACATGCAGTGTAGCGTTCTTGTAACCACAATGTTTTAGCGCATTTTAGCCATGACATTACATTACCTCAGAAGCCAAATGCTTTCCTACTCATACCATTAACATGTATAAAAGATTAAAAGAAATACCTCTATAGGCTATGCACATGCAGTCTCCAGCTCCACTACTCCGTCTATGGTGACCTACAATAAAATAATTTCCATCAGGACTACCTGGAACATGACGTGGGCTGCAAGTAACAGAGCAAACTGCAACGTACGTTGAAGTCAGACAGGAACTTGCATACAGGAACAGGGAAGAACAGGAACCCCAAATAGGTAAGGCATTTCCTTGTACCTAGTTACTGTAGCCTATTTATAGGCATTCAGAAATGATTGATGTGTGCGTCAGCAAACCACATACCTGAATGTCTGTTAACCTAGCCTATTCGCTAGTTAGGGTGACCTGTACATCGTAACCTGTTACATAAACACATCCATACAAATGAGTGTGTGTGAAACCCAGAACGCCACTGCAATGTCCATAGTCCGGAAATGACAATGGTGACACAGCAGAGGCTCAAAACTTTGACTATAGGACCCATCATGCTCTTGTGACCACTAGCTGAACCACTCAGGGTTTAGACACTCATAGGCCTGTGTTCTGGGGACATGGAGGCAGCTGGAAAGCGTGAAGGCAAGCACTGCCGCAGATCAAACAGGTGTGTCCCAATCGGTTTGGGTGTTTTAAGGACATAAAAAGGTTGGCACTTCTGTTTGTTGTCATCTCAGCAGAGGTGTGTATGTACCCTGGTCAGTCAGTATCTCTTTTTCCTTTATTCCTTTGTGTATTGGTCCTGTTTTCGAAATATATCATGTTTTGTATACGTATTTCTGCTAAGAGGATCCATGTGACTGAATAAAAGAACATTCTGCACGTCTGTCCCTGCAACACTGTGCTGCATGTCATCGAAGCAGTTTATCACACTGTGTACATTGCATCACTAACGCAGAATCCCTGAGGTACCATCATCACCTGTATGAGAGGCCCGGCTTCCCTCGAATAGGCCACGGCAGATGGACCCAGATGGTCACATTTTTATTGATGAAGCAATTACATTTATCTTAGCAGTCTTTTTACATGAAATACATATGCCTAGTATCTCCGCTTTAATCACCTGCTGCTGTTTCCTCTGCCTCACTCTTTCTCTGAATTTGGGAAGAAGGCTTTTAGTTGCTATGGTCAATGTTGTTGGAGCTTGGTCCTGAATTAAGCTCATCTTCAATCTTAAATACATCACAGATAAGGTGCTGGTGACTGACAGGGAGCTAAACCCACCCACCCGTGTAGGAGTCCAGTTGTTTTTAAATATGACAATATATATAACATAGATTTATAATTTGCCTTGCAGAGATTGACTTTGATGGATTTAATGCAGTTGAATCTAAGTATGGATTCCTCCATAGCATATACAACAAGTATTTTTGCAGCTGCCCTCTATCAAGGACTTGTGTATTGCTGGCACATGGATTTTGTCTGCCCTAAAACCAAGTTTCTGGTGATGGAATTCTCACACCACTTAAATCTGTTCAAATACCACAGCAATCCACACCCCCAAATGACCCAGACCAAGGATGATTCCAGCACAAGGCTTCCAAAAACAGGGATCAAGATAGCCACCTTGGTACAAACATTCTTCGACAGCTCTTCGCTGCTCCAAAATATCAATCCGTCCTTTAATATGCCATAGGTTATTTCATCACATAAGGGCATAACCTTGGCATAAAGATTGGAGGGAGGACACATCCTGTACAGGTTGTGAGCTGTGAAAATTAAATCAGAATGACCTTAGTACACTCCATGGAACTAGTGACTGAATAAGAACCACAAGAATCTGTTCCATGCAAGAGTAACAACATAACTTATCTCTAAGTAATAAATTAACATAATTGTACATACACTGCCCGGCCAAAAAAAAAGTCGCACACTCTAATATTTTGTTGGACCACCTTTAGCTTTGATTACGGTGCACATTTGTTGTGGCATTGTTTCGACAACCTTATGTAATGTCACAACATTTATTTCCATCCAGAGTAGCATAAGTTTTTGGCTGAGATCTTGTATTGACGACGGGAGAGACGAACCACTCCGTAAAGTGTTCTCCAGCACATCCCAAAGACTTTCAATGGGGTTAAGGTCAGGAATCTGGTGGCTAATTCATGTGTAAAAATGATTCCTCATGCTCCCTGAACCACTCTTTCACAATTTGAGCCCGATGAATCTTGGCATTGTCATCCTGGCATATGCCCATTGATGGGATAACCTGGTCATTCAGTACATTCAGGTACTTCGCTGACTTCATTTTATTGCTGCATAATGTTGCTGAGTCTAGACCTGACCAACTGAAGCAACCCCAGATCATAACACTGCCTCC
The DNA here is from genome assembly GCA_029718625.1 of Synaphobranchus kaupii. Lineage (NCBI taxonomy): Eukaryota > Metazoa > Chordata > Actinopteri > Anguilliformes > Synaphobranchidae > Synaphobranchus > Synaphobranchus kaupii. The sequence goes on from CM056376.1 coordinate 122,820,776, forward strand.
AGAGGCTTGTACAGTGGGCACTATGCATGACGGGTGCAATGGCGACTTTTTCTTTGGCCGGGCAGTGTATAATTACAGTATGGTTAGTGAAACTAATAAACTAATATGAACCCTTGACAAGAGACTAGTTAGTTATTAGCTAGTTATTAGTTACTTTACCCAGCTACAGTTTTCAAGCCTGTAATGCATTCTGGGTATTCAATCAAATGGATTTTCAGGAATAGACCACAGTATGCAGGCACACATTAACAATGTCTGTCTTCATTTGTAATCAAATAAATAAAGTATGGAACTATGGACTATTGGTCTTCCAACTTTCCCCTGACACTGTAAACTACTGTCAAAAGCTGGATGCTGTAATGCTACAAGGAAAGCATTACAACACTACGCATTACAGACTGAACAGAGGCAAGAAACATTTGGTGAGACACCGCATTGAATGACAGGTCTTTAACTACTTGTTGATGTTTTGGAAATGCAATGTCAATGCAAGGCAGGCACGTGTTCAGAGAGACTGCAAGACAGCATCATTTCTTAAAGTGGGGGACATGACAGTCCCAAAGTGAGGACATTTCACTAATGGATTCATACAGAAATTTATTGGATGGGACAAATCAGGCATTTCTCAAGACGGTCTCGGACATACCCCCTGCCAAAGGCACTCCTTTACCCCTATGTCATTTCAAAGATATGACTTTGCCCTGTGGGCAAATCGGTAAAAGCAGACATATGCTTTTTATATGCCAATTTATTTTTGTTGTGTTTGTTCATACACACTTTCAATGAAAGAACAAATTTGAAGGTATTATATACTTCTATTGAATTTCTGCAAGGAATATTACATTAGAATCACATGGCAGGCAGTCTTATCCAGAGTGATGTACAGTAGTGGAGAACATCAGTGGAATACTAAAATGTGGTATCACCAAGAAGGCCCAGAGGCCCATTCGTTATCAATAAGTGAAATGTTAACCTAACAAACAGCGATTTGTATTGTAACACAATAAATCACCTGTACACAGACAGCCTTTACACATTTTTCCACAGCTATGTCTATAACAGTATCCAAAAGGAAATCCAAAGAAATAAAAAATAAAGGATATCTAAAGGAGGTCAGGGGTACCATGCTGTAATCTGAAAGTCTTAAGGCTACGTCAGAAGGTAGGCAGTGCTTCAGCTGTCCTGATTGCAATGGGAAGCCCATTCCACCACCAGAGCAGACAGGGGACCTGACCTGGAAGTGGAAGATGTGCAGGGCCTGATGACCTTTTGAAGGTATAACAGTTTCTAGATAGGCCAGCACCAAGGTATTGAATTTGACGTGAGGACTAACTTTTTATGTGCTACTTACTTTGAAGGTGGAGGATTGCGCTACAGACATGATGGTGCTGTTCAGTTTTGGGCAGGGGAGGTGTACACGGAGTAAAGGAATGGCCATCACGATCAAGCATTTATTGTATTTACTAGCAAAAAAACAAAACAAAATAATCAAAAGTCAAAGAGTATCCTCATATGAGCGCCCATTTTGAATCAGTGTTTTGCTGATAGCATAACTTGGCATAAATGATAATCATGTGGTGAAACAAACCCAATAAAACCCACAAATGGCTACTGAATCTCCCATCTATTTATCTGGTTTAGATTATTATGCTGGTGTCATGTAAGATAGCTGTTAGCCACAATCATCAGCATTTTGATACACATTTGTTTAAAATTGTGTGGAAAAAAAAGATACAAAAAAAAAACTATTTCAGCTAACTTCCAAACAATACTCCTTTTTCTAAAAGGTTAATTAAATTTTGGTAGCAGCAGTAGTATCAAAATAAATGTGTCTCTTCGTTTTCATGTGTCATTATCAGGTAGCCTATGTTGCACACGGGCAACTGTAAATATTTTCCAAGCACATGTCTGTTGTGCTGAATTAACATCCTTGTATGAAATGGAGGGGACAGCTGACCTATGAACCTGCTAAAACAGGGATTACAAACTCCAGTCCTGGAAGGCCTCAGGTTTTTATGGGCTCACCAGCCAACTTAGACCTCGGAAACAAGGATTGTGGAGTCTTTTAGACAATCAATGTTTAATACTAAGTTCTTAAGTGCTGAAACACACCAAAAACCAGCTGACTCTGTAGCTCTCTGGGTCTTGATGAAGTGATGTTTAAATAGCTTTGAACTGTGATGGTGTTCGGACAGGTACATCTGAATGTAGTCAATGAGGACTTGGAAATTATCCTGTTCCAGCCAAAACTTAAACTATCTGGCTTCTGTTCAAACTAATTTCTCACATTAACAGAAAAAAACTGTAGGATTTGAAAATTTTTCAATCGCATTTAACGTTTTAAACAATTTCAGAAGCTCAGATTGAATACATCTCTCACCAAACATAGTGAACGCATTGAATCGAAGATTCAGTCTCTACACCCCTCTAATTCATGCATTGGACGGCAGGGGGGTGCTTGTAATTGGTGTCTGCTTTCCCACGCCCCAGTTTTGCGGTGTACTGTAGCTGTGTGTGGTACAACCGCTTGGTCAGCTCTCCCCTTTAGATTTGCTCACAGCTGGCTCTTGCTTATTTGGATCCAAAGCCACTTGTCACTGAAGTCACAGTGGATTGTTGTGCATTATGTTTCAACTGCATTCATTACACACTGGGGTTCCTGGCAAGATGTTGCCCAGAAGAAAGTAGGCCTGGCTGGCGTCCATTTTGCTTGAGCACTGTTCATCACAAGATTGTTTCTAACTGTGTGCAGAAATGCCCACATGCTTGGAGCTCTTCCCTTTTGGGGACGATGTCCAAATTCAATTAAACTTATGCGAGAGGCATGTATTATTGGCAGGCTTGACTTATTCTATGTAATCAATCCTGAAAGGGGTGTGGGTCAATGACATGACATGCATATTTTTGTGTCCGAGTACATTATTTCCTTTTAAAATAATTTAATCAATTCATGACATGTATCACTTTATTCTATAAAACCTATTTAGTTTGAATACATTTTCAGTACATTCAAATAATATATATTCTTTAATGTTTTGGCATCTCAAACCTCCAAAATGTCAGGCGGCGCAAACATACAAACAGACTAAGAAAACTATTAAAAATGGTATCTTAATGATAATAAATTAAAAATAAAATACTATGGCATAATTTCATGTTTGAAACCTTTCAAATAAACCAAATTTTATAAATACCATTAGTTTTAAAGCTGTTGAGATAAATGAAAAACTTTTGTCCAGCAATTTGTCCATTCTCAAATGTCAGGGTGGCACAACATGGGACTTTTATTATAAAGTGAAGAGGTAATAACAGTAAACATGATATTGCATCATCAAGAGGACCCCAAGTGACTTTTATGGCTGAGTGAAAAGGTTTGTAGATCTCTCTCAAATATTGATAAAAATAGCTACTTTCAACTCGCAGGTAGGCTGGTACACTTTTCATGTCAGGCGGTACAACCTAGGAAAATGTTATTTTATCATAAAACTCTTTATTCTATTTAAAAATTAAAGAATCCGGACTGTTCAGCAGCTGCAGTCTTATATCAAGCAAGAATGGGAAAAAAATTCCGCTTTCAAAACTACAACAATTAGTGTCCTCAGTTCCCAAAAGATTATTGAGTGTTGTTAAAAGGAAAGGTGATGTAACACAGTGGTAAACATGCCCCTGTTCCAACTTTTTTGGGACGTGTTCCAGGCATCAGATTTAGAACGAGCGTATATTTACAAAAAACAATAAAGTTGATTAGTTAAAACATCAATTTTGAGCTGTGTCATTGTAGGAAATGAAGCAGGTCACAGAGCAATTAGTGGATCTTTGGTGGTAGGGGCACAACTATATTGATCTTAATATACAGAAGACCAAGAAACTACTGTTCGAGTACAGAAAGAAAAGAGGGCCCCTTAATCCTGTTGGCATTTGGGCCGAGGTACATTTGACAGTGCCTAAGATGTGACGCTGGACAACAAGCTTAACTGAAGAGAGAGAGAACTCAACGTTGTTTACAAGAAAGCACAATCCAGACTGAGCTATGCTTTGGTGTGTGGTTGGTTGGAACATAGCAAGAGGATGAAAACAGGCTAAACAAAACTGTTATGAAGGCAGGTGCCATTGTGGGATGCACTCTTCAATCACTGCAGGAAATGCATAATAAAAGAGTAATGGCTAAAACATGTACAATTCTAGACAATACCTTTCATTATGTTAACAAGAGATGTATGCAGTGTAGAAGCTGTTTTAGTAATAGGTTCACTCTTCCAAAAATGTGAACAAAGAGGCTTAACTGATCTTTTGTGCCCACAGTAACAAGGCTCTGGAATAAGCAAAACAAGGCATAGCAGAACCCTACTTTGGACGGGTTTCCATGAATATACACATGTATTGTGCTGTGTTTTTTTCCATATTAAAATTCATTATGGAAATCCTACAGTGTTCTCTTTCCTTTGTTTTAGCAACATTCAAATAAGCATTACCATTTTCCATTGCCCATTCTTTTTTTTCATTTCAGGTAACTAATAATAGTGAATCGTTAATTTACAAAAAAAATGTAACACAGAACTTCAGTGGGAATGCACAGACTAGTGTACTATTTGACGAAGAGCTGTGTGTTGTGATAGAGTGGTGGAACTGGAGTAAAGAATGACAGATGTTAATTCAGCCAAAGAATGGCAACAAAGTCATTTGAAACGGATGGCTTTTGACTACGGCGGAACAAAAAATGCCGCTTTGGATTGGTTTCATCCATTAAGTGAAACTGCGGGTTTCAATGGGTGCGCTTTGTCAACTTAAATGGCCACTTACTCAAAGGAACGGGAGGAGAAAGGGGAGAAGAGGAGGTCATTCATATTTCGCCCTATTCTCCCTGGTACAGTTAGAGATATACTACTCCGCTACCGCTGCCTGTGGAGAGTGGGCCCGTATTTTTCATACTCACCTCTTTACTTGCTTTAGTGGCTCAGCAGTGGGCCTTCTCTTCTGGGGTGGCTTGAGCCTGCCAAGCGCTTCTCTCATTCTCTCGCAGTGAAAAATAAACTGAATCAATCGCACTCTCTTATGCCGAGAGCCCCAATAACCCCCGTGTCCCCTGTGATTTCTGTGGAAATGGTTCTCAGGGAGACGTGCAAGTTCAAAAGACTGCTGGGCAACCAAAGATGCCAAACGGCAACACAGACGAGCTAAATAAATAATAAACAATGAAAACAAAGAGATGTATGACCTCTAATTAAACCGCAAGTACTGTTTAACCACCTCAAAATGCTCATGGTCGTATGTGAAGGGTGTATTTGGAATCTGTCTGATTAAAAAATATAAAAATCAAAAAAACATGCTGTCCTGCCAAGAGATGGTCAGTGTGCCAGGACCTCTCTGTGTCTGTGCTCCAAAACTTGGAATTCGAATGAGCTATAGCATCCATTGCTATGGTGATGTGGCAATCCCCTCGGAATTCCATGACTAAATTGAAAGATAATCATTTGAGTCCTTGGTATTCTGCGCAGGTTCCAAGGCGATTACAAAGCAATTACATTCCTTTTGCATTTTGTGTTGCATGGACCTTCATTTTCCCCCAATAAGTTCTTAATCTGTAATAACTGTCATAATCGTTGAAATTAGTCTTGGCATATAGGTAACCAGCTGCTACCTCACTGTGTTAGTTCCCTTGCAAATGCTAAATTGCCAGCTTGGGGTCGTAGTTTGTGAAAAGTTGCATGAATAGATAAATAAATAAATGCAAGCAGAAAATAGTTTACCATAATTAAATGGACTGTTTTAGTGGAAAATATTTTTTACAACTTTGGTCTGTTCTTGCGCTCCTTGCAGCAGTAATTAACTTTTGAATTAACTTTTACCATGGGAGCTAGTATTCATCTAAGCCAAAGGGGCATATTCGTGAACATAGCCATACAGGTCAGCACTACACTATAGTGAACACCCAGAAATCCTGTGTGGGTTGGACATGCACATACATGGCTTACGCAAACTGCTCAAAGTTGCATCATCACTCAGAGAGGGCTGTAATTCATCATTGTGAGCACAGAGAGAGGAGAACTGTGTGTACTCATGAGAGAGAGAGAGAGAGAGAGAGGAGAGAGAGAGAGAGAGAGAGAGAGAGAGAGAGAGAGAGAGAGAGAGAGAGAGAGAGAGAGAGAGAGAGAGAGAGAGAGAGAGAGAGAGAGAATATCACTGGGAATAAGTTCTTTTTACAGTAAGCTCTGGGGCAAAGCCTGTTCACACAGCAGTCAGATTGAGAGCCCCCTGGCTGACAGCGTGAGAGTTCTTCACAGTGCAGTGCCAGAAGCTACTCAAGAAAAGTTTGGTCGCACACGTGCAGCCATGTCCCACAGGTCTGCCGCCAGTACCGGAGCCTCTGTTAACCGCCGGGGATCCCTCGAAAAATGGTTTGGAGGGGAGCGTCCCGCACAAGAATTCAAATGGCCTGGCTCCCCAGGAGAAAGTGGAGTTGAAGAAGAAAGTCACCCTGTTGCGGGGAATCGCAATCATTATCGGGACCATTATTGGAGCTGGGATTTTCATCTCGCCCAAAGGAATTCTGAAACACTCGGGCAGTGTGGGAATGTCCCTGGTCATTTGGTCCGCCTGCGGAGTCCTGTCCCTGTTTGGTAAGAGCACAGCTGTTCACTGTATTTTCTGTAAGCAGCCCTTGATTCTGCAGAGTACACAAATTCAGGAGCAGAGCAACGCTGTTTAAATGGATGTTGCCCCTGCTTGAGCAGGGTCAGGAATGCTTGCTTGGGTTTTTGCTGGGGTTTAAGACCACAGTTGCTTTGATGGACCTCTTTCTAAGCTCTCTGACAGTATGCACAATTCTACTCCTAATCATCGCAGGTCATTCATTTGAATATAGCTGCAAGTCTAAAAGGTGAAGGAACATTGAATCACAGATAGAATGCTTCCTTGCTTCCATATTACTTTTATATTGTGCTTTTCTCACTTAGATCACAGAAACCTAGAAAAGGAAAATCATTATTATAAG